>CM024757.1:2318618-2918618 GCA_014218235.1 Colocasia esculenta
CCGATATAGTCACCCCCTCCGGTTTATTCCCACCCCTTCAACGAAAGAATTGGGCACAACTTTCCGCACGGGCATCGGAATCGCTATGTGACCACAATTCGGAATCGGCACTCCGAGACGGTTGACATGGCACTGGTTTCGCGGAATTCCGTTTCGGGGCCAAAATTCTCCCCCGGAGCGTGTGTACTAGTACACCGACTGCCGTACCCTTCGGTCGGACGCGGATATTTATTCGTCCGAGGGTCGAAACCACCCGCGAGGCCCCAATTTAGAATCGGAACTTCGACCCAGTCGGTAAATGGTCGCATTCGGAGACTTCCGGTCCGACGCCCAAATTCCTCTCCGGGAGCGTGGTCGCAAGCTGCCGATGCGATCGCATACGGACACCGCTTCGCTCAAACGGGCATAGCTTTTCGCTCGATTATCGGAACCGCTTATAAGACCCCAATTCGGAATCGGCACTCAGAGGCACTCGAAAAGCCTTCGTTTCGCACTCTGAAATTACGATTCTAGCCGACGATCTCCCCTATTCCAAGGTTTTTTGGCAGTAGCGACTCCCTCGATTACGCGAATCGCTGGCGGAGCCCACACGGGGAGCCGATCAAGCACAGCGATCGGAAGTCATGTTCAACTCGACGCTAGATCTCCTCCCCAAGTCGTGGATATGGATGCCCGAACATCGCCGATATAGTCACCCCCTCCGATTTATTCTTACCCCTTCTGCAAAAGAATTAGGCATAACTTTCCGCACGGGCATCGAAATCGCTTATGTGACCACAATTCGGAATCGGCACTCCGAGATGGTTGACAGGGCACTGGTTTCACGGAATTCTATTCTGGGGTCAAAATTCCCCCTCGGAGCGAGTGTACTAGTACACCGACTGCCGTACCCTCCGGTCGGACACGGATAATTATTCTCCCGGAGGTCGGAACTGCCCGCGGGGCCCCAATTCAGAATCGGCACTTTGACCCGGTCGGTAAATGGTCGCATTCGGAGATTTCCGATCCGGTGCCCAAATTCCTCTCCGGGAGCGCGGTCGCAGGCTGCCGATGCGATCGCATACGAACACCGCTTCGCTCAAATGGGCGTAACTTTTCGCTCGAGAATCGGAATCGCTTATAAGACCCTAATTTGGAATCGGCACTTAGAGGCGATCGATGCCCCCTTAGTGCCTCCAGCAATAAGACGTCATTTCGGGGTCGAAAAACATTCGTTTCGCACTCCAAAATTACGATTCTAGCCGACGATGTCCAATATTCCATGGTTTGTTGGCAGTAGCGACTCTCTCGATTACGCGAATCGTTGGCAGAGCCCACACGCGGAGCCGCCCAGTCACAGCGATCGGAAGTCGT
This sequence comes from Colocasia esculenta, assembly GCA_014218235.1. Classification (NCBI taxonomy): domain Eukaryota; kingdom Viridiplantae; phylum Streptophyta; class Magnoliopsida; order Alismatales; family Araceae; genus Colocasia; species Colocasia esculenta. Next base: position 2,319,972 of record CM024757.1, read on the forward strand.
GCTCAACTCGATGCGAGATCTCCTCCCGAGGTCGGGGATATGGGTGCCCAAACATCGCCGATATAGTCACCCCCTCCAGTTTATTCCCACCCCTTCAGCGAAAGAATTGGGCATAACTTTCCGCACGGGCATCGGAATCGCTTATGTGACCACAATTCGGAATCGGCACTCCGAGACAGTCGACAGGGCGTTGGTTTCGCAGAATTACGTTTCGGGGCCAAAATTCCCTCCCGGAGCGTGTGTACTAGTACACCGACTGTCGTACCCTCCGATCGGACGTGGATATTTATTCGCCCGGGGGTCATGACCGCCCGCGAGGCCCCAATTTAGAATCGAAACTTCATCCCGGTCGGTAAATGGTCGCATTCGGAGACTTCCGGTCCGACGCCCAAATTCCTCTCCGGGAGCGTGGTCGCAAGCTGCCGATGCGATCGCATACGGATACCGCTTCGCTCAAACGGGGATAACTTTTCGCTCGATTATCAGAATCGCTTGTAAGACCCTAATTCGGAATTGGCACTCAGAGGCGCTCGATGGCTCCTTAGTGCCTCAGGCGATAATACGTCATGTTGGGGTCGAAAAACCTTCGTTTCGCACTCTGAAATTACGATTCTAGCCGATGATCTACCCTATTCCACGGTTTTTTGGCAGTAGCGACTCCCTCGATTACGCGAATCGCTGGCGGAGCCCACACGCGGAGCCGCCCAGTCACAGCGATCGGAAGTCATGTTTAACTCGACGCTAGATCTCCTCCCCAGGTTGTGGATATGGGTGCCCGAACAACGCCGATATAGTCACCCCCTCCGGTTTATTCCCACCCCTTCAGCGAAAGATTTGGCATACCTTTCCGCACGGGCATCGGAATCACTTATGTGATAACAATTTGGAATCGGCACTCCGAGACGGTCAACAGGGTGCAGGTTTCGGGGAATTCTATTCCGGGGCCAAAATTCCCTCCCGGAGCGTGTGTACTAGTACACCGACTACCGTACCCTCCGGTCGGACGCAGATATTTATTCGCCCGGGGGTCGGAACCGCCCGCGAGGCCCCAATTCAGAATCGGCACTTCGACCCGGTTGGTAAATGGTCGCATTCGGAGATTTCCGGTCCGACGCCCAAATTCCTCTCCGGGAGCATGGTCACAAGCTGTCGATGCGATCGCATACGGATACCGCTTCGCTCAAACGGGCATAACTTTTCGCTTGATTATCAGAATCGCATATAAGACCCCAATTCGGAATCGGCACTCAGAGGCGCTCGATGCCCCTTAGTGCCTCAGGCGATAATACATCGTTTTGGGGTCGAAAAACCTTCATTTCGCACTCTGAAATTGCGATTCTAGCCGACGATCTCCCCTATTCCAAGGTTTTTTGGCAGTAGCGACTTCCTCGATCACGCGAATCGTTGGCGGAGCCAACACGCGGAGCCGCCAGTCTTAGCGATCAGAAGTCGTGTTCAACGCGACGCGAGATCACCTCCCCAGGTCGTGGATATGGCTGCCCGAACATCGCCGATATAGTCACCCCCTCCGGTTTATTCCCACCCCTTCAGCGAAATAATTGGGCATATCTTTCCGAACGGGCATCGAAATCACTTATGTGATAACAATTTGGAATCGGCACTCCGAGACGGTCAACTGGGTGCAGGTTTCGGGGAATTCTGTTCCGGGGCCAAAATTCCCTCCCAGAGCGTGTGTACTAGTACACTGACTGCCATACCCTCCGGTCGGACGCAGATATTTATTCGCCCGGGAGTCGGAACCGCCCGCGAGGCCCCAATTCAGAATCGGCACTTCGACCCGGTTGGTAAATGGTCGCATTCGGAGATTTCCGGTCCGGCGCCCAAATTCCTCTCCGGGAGCGCGGTCGCAGGTTGTCGATGTGATCGCATATGGACACCGCTTCACTCAAATGGGCATAACGTTTCGTTCGGTTATCGGAATCGTTTATAAGACCCCAATTCGGAATCGGCGCTTAGAGGCGCTCGACGCCCCCTTAGTGCCTCAGGCGATAAGACTTCGTTTCAGGGTCAAAAAACCTTCGTTTCGCACTCTGAAATTACGATTCTAGCCGACGATCTCCCATATTCTAAGGTTTTTTGGCATTAGCGACTCCCTCGATTACGCAAATCGCTGGCGGAGACCACACGCGGAGCTGCGCAATCACAGCGATCAGAAGTCATGTTCAACTCGACGCGAGATCTCCTCCCCAGGTCGTGGATATGGGTGCCCGAACATCGCCGATATAGGCACCCCCTCCGGTTATTCCCACCCCTTCAGCGAAGAATTGAGTATAACTTTCCGCAAGGGCATCGGAATCGCTTATGTGACCACAATTCGGAATCGGCAATCCGAGAAGGTTGACAGGGCGCTGGTTTCACGGAATTCTGTTTCGGGGCCAAAATTCCCCCCGGAGCATGTGTACTAGTACACCGACTGCCGTACCCTCCGGTCGGATGCGGATATTTATTCGCCCGGGGGTCGGAACCGCCCGTGAGGCCCCAATTCAGAATCGGCACTTCGACCCGGTCGGTAAATAGTCACATTCGAAGGTTTCCGGTATGGCGCCCAAATTCCTCACTGGGAGCGCAGTCGCAGGCTGCCGATGCGATCACATACGGATACCGCTTCGCTCAAACGGGCATAACTTTTCGCTCGAGAATCGGAATTGCTTATAAGACCCCAATTCAGAATCGACACTCAAAGGCGCTCGATGCCCCATTAGTGCCTCAAGCGATTAGACGTCATTTCAGGGTCGAAAAACCTTCATTTCGCACTCCGAAATTGCGATTCTAGCCGACGATCTCCCCTCTTCCAAGGTTTTTTGGCAATAGCGACTCCTCGATTACGCGAATCGCTGGCGGAGCCCACACGCGGAGCCTCCCAGTCACAGTGATTGGAAGTCGTGTTCAACTCGACGCAAGATCTCCTCCCCAGGTCATGGATATGGGTGCCTGAACATCGTCGATATAGTCACCCCCTCCGGTTTATTCCCACCCCTTCAGCGAAAGAATTGGGCATAACTTTCCGCACGGGCATCGGAATCGCTTACGTGACCACAATTCGGAATCGGCACTCCGAGACGGTTAACGGTCGACAAGTCACTGGTTTTACGGAATTCCGTTCCAGGGCCAAAATTCCCCCCCCCCCCCCCGAAGCATGTGTACTAGTACACCGACTGCCGTACCCTCCGGTCGAACGCGGATATTTATTCGCCCGGGAGTCGGAACCGCCCGCGATGCCCCAATTTAGAATCGGCACTTCGACCCGGTCGGTAAATGGTCGTATTCAGAGATTTCCGGTCCGACGCCCAAATTCCTCTCCGGAGCGTGGTCGCAAGCTGTCGATGCGATCGCATACGGATACCACTTCGCTCATACGGGCATAAGTTTTCGCTCGGTTATCGGAATCTCTTATAAGACCCTAATTCGGAATCGGCACTCAGAGGTGATCGACGCCCCCTTAGTGCCTCAGGCGATAAGTCATCGTTTCTGGGTCGAAAAACCTTCGTTTCGCACTCCGAAATTGCGATTCTAGGCGACGATCTCCCCTATTCTAAGGTTTTTTGGCAGTACCGACTCCCTCGATCACGCGAATCGCTGACGTAGCCTACACGCAGAGCCGCCCAGTCACATCGATCAGAAGACGTGTTCAACTCGACACTAGATCTCCTCCCCAAGTCGTGGATATGGGTGCCCGAACATCGCCGATATAGTCACCCCCTCCAGTTTATTCTCACCCCTTCAGCGAAAGAATTGGGCATAACTTTCTGCATGGGCATCGGAATCGCTTATGTGACCACAATTCGAAATCGGCACTCCAAGACGATCGACAAGGCGCTGGTTTCACGGAATTTCATTCCGGGGCCAAAATTCCCTCCCGGAGCGTGTGTACTAGTACACTGACTGCCATACCCTCCGGTCGGACGCAGATATTTATTCGCCCGGGAGTCAGAACCGCCCGCGAGGCCCCAATTCAGAATCGGCACTTCGACCCGGTTGGTAAATGGTCGCATTCGGAGATTTCCGGTCCGGCGCCCAAATTCCTCTCCGGGAGCGCGGTCGCAGGTTGTCGATGTGATCGCATATGGACACCGCTTCACTCAAATGGGCATAACATTTCGTTCGGTTATCGGAATCGCTTATAAGACCCCAATTCGGAATCGGCGCTCAGAGGCGCTCGACGCCCCCTTAGTGCCTCAAGCGATAAGACTTCGTTTCAGGGTCAAAAAACCTTCGTTTCGCACTCTGAAATTACGATTCTAGCCGACGATCTCCCATATTCCAAGGTTTTCTGGCAGTAGCGACTCCCTCGATTACGCAAATCGCTGGCGGAGACCACACGCGGAGCTGCGTAGTCACAGCGATCAGAAGTCATGTTCAACTCGACGCGAGATCTCCTCCCCAGGTCGTGGATATGGGTGCCCGAACATCGCCGATATAGGCACCCCCTCCGGTTTATTCCCACCCCTTCAGCGAAAGAATTGAGTATAACTTTCCGCAAGGGCATCGGAATCGCTTATGTGACCACAATTCGGAATCGGCAATCCGAGAAGGTTGACAGGGCGCTGGTTTCACGGAATTCTGTTTCGGGGCCACAATTCCCCCCCGGAGCATGTGTACTAGTACACCGACTGCCGTACCCTCCGGTCGGATGCGGATATTTATTCGCCCGGGGGTCGGAACCGCCCGTGAGGCCCCAATTCAGAATCGGCACTTCGACCCGGTCGGTAAATAGTCACATTCGAAGGTTTCCGGTATGGCGCCCAAATTCCTCACTGGGAGCGCGATCGCAGGCTGCCGATGCGATCACATACGGATACCGCTTCGCTCAAACGGGCATAACTTTTCGCTCGAGAATCGGAATTGCTTATAAGACCCCAATTCAGAATCGACACTCAAAGGCGCTCGATGCCCCATTAGTGCCTCAAGCGATTAGACGTCATTTCAGGGTCGAAAAACCTTCGTTTCGCACTCCGAAATTGCGATTCTAGCCGACGATCTCCCCTCTTCCAAGGTTTTTTGGCAATAGCGACTCCCTCGATTACGCGAATCGCTGGCGGAGCCCACACGCGGAGCCTCCCAGTCACAGTGATTGGAAGTCGTGTTCAACTCGACGCAAGATCTCCTCCCCAGGTCATGGATATGGGTGCCTGAACATCGTCGATATAGTCACCCCCTCCGGTTTATTCCACCCCTTCAGCGAAAGAATTGGGCATAACTTCCGCACGGGCATCGGAATCGCTTACGTGACCACAATTCGGAATCGGCACTCCGAGACGGTCAACGGTCGACAAGTCACTGGTTTTACGGAATTCTGTTCCAGGGCCAAAATTCCCCCCGAAGCATGTGTACTAGTACACCGACTGCCGTACCCTCCGGTCGAACGCGGATATTTATTCGCCCGGGAGTCGGAACCGCCCGCGATGCCCCAATTTAGAATCGGCACTTCGACCCGGTCGGTAAATGGTCATATTCAGAGTTTTCCGGTCCGACGCCCAAATTCCTCTCCGGGAGCGTGGTCGCAAGCTGTCGATGCGATCGCATACGGATACCGCTTCGCTCATACGGGCATAAGTTTTCGCTCGGTTATCGGAATCTCTTATAAGACCCTAATTCGGAATCGGCACTCAGAGGTGATCGACGCCCCTTAGTGCCTCAGGCGATAAGTCATCGTTTCTGGGTCGAAAAAACTTCGTTTCGCACTCCGAAATTGCGATCTAGGCGACGATCTCCCCTATTCTAAGGTTTTTTGGCAGTACCGACTCCCTCGATCACGCGAATCGCTGACGTAGCCTACACGCAGAGCCGCCCAGTCACATCGATCAGAAGACGTGTTCAACTCGACACTAGATCTCCTCCCCAAGTCGTGGATATGGGTGCCCGAACATCGCCGATATAGTCACCCCCTCCAGTTATTCTCACCCCTTCAGCGAAAGAATTGGGCATAACTTTCTGCATGGGCATCGGAATCGCTTATGTGACCACAATTCGGAATCGGCACTCCGAGACGATCGACAAGGAGCTGGTTTCACGGAATTTCATTCCGGGGCCAAAATTCCCTCCCGGAGCGTGTGTACTAGTACACTGACTGCCATACCCTCCGGTCGGACGCAGATATTTATTCGCCCGGGAGTCAGAACCGCCCGCGAGGCCCCAATTCAGAATCGGCACTTCGACCCGGTTGGTAAATGGTCGCATTCGGGGATTTTCGGTACGGCGCCCAAATTCCTCTCCGGGAGCGCGGTCGCAGGTTGTCGATGTGATCGCATATGGACACCGCTTCACTCAAATGGGCATAACGTTTCGTTCGGTTATCGGAATCGCTTATAAGACCCCAATTCGGAATCGGCGCTCAGAGGCGCTCGACGCCCCCTTAGTGCCTCAGGCGATAAGACTTCGTTTCAGGGTCAAAAAACCTTCGTTTCGCACTCTGAAATTACGATTCTAGCCGACGATCTCCCATATTCCAAGGTTTTCTGGCAGTAGCGACTCCCTCGATTACGCAAATCGCTGGTGGAGACCACACGCGGAGCTGCGCAGTCACAGCGATCAGAAGTCATGTTCAACTCGATGCGAGATCTCCTCCCCAGGTCGTGGATATGGGTGCCCGAACATCGCCGATATAGGCACCCCCTCCGGTTTACTCCCACCCCTTCAACAAAAGAATTGGGCATAACTTTCCGCACGGGCATCGGAATCGCTTATGTGACCACTATTCGGAATCGGCACTCCGAGACAGTCGACAAGGCGCTGGTTTCGCGGAATTCCATTCCAGGGCCAAGATTACTCCCGGAGCGTGTGTACTAGTACACCGACTGCCGTACCCTCCGGTCGAACGTGGATATTTATGCGCCCGGGGGTCGGAATCGCCCGTGAGGCCCCAATTCAGAATCGGCACTTCGACACGGTCGGTAAATGGCCGCATTCGGAGATTTCCGGTATGGCGCCCAAATTCCTCTCCGGGAGCGCGGTCGCAGGCTGCCGATGTGATCGCATACGGACACCACTTCGCTCAAACAGGCATAACTTTTCGCTCGGTTATCGGAATCGCTTAGAAGACCCCAATTCGGAATCGGCACTCAGAGGCGCTCGACGCCCCCTTATTGCCGAAAGATGTAGTTTAGGGTCGAAAAACCTTTGTTTCGCACTCTAAAATTACGATTCTAGCCGACGATCTCCCCTATTCCAAGGTTTTTTGCCAGTAGCGACTCCCTCGATTACGCAAATCGCTGGTGGAGCCACAGGCGGAGCCGCCCAGTCACAGCGATCAGAAGTTGTGTTCAACTCGACGCTAGATCTCCTCCCCAGGTCATGGATATGGGTGCCCCAACATCGCCGATATAGTCACCCGCTTTGGTTTTATCCCACCCCTTCTGCGAAAGAATTGGGCATAACATTCCGCACGGGCATCGGAATCGCTTATGTGACCACAATTCGGAATCGGCACTCTGAGGCGGTCGACAGGGCGCTGGTTTTCTGGAATTCCGTTTCGGGGCCAAAATCGCCCCCCCCCCCCCCCCCCCCCCCCCCGCGAGCGTGTGTACTAGTACACCGACTGTTGTACCCTCCGGTCGGACCCGGATATTTATTCGCCCGGAGGTCGGAACCGCTCGCGAGGCCCCAATTTAGAATCCAACTTTGACCCGGTCGGTAAATAGTCGCATTCGGAGATTTCTGGTCCGACGCCCAAATTCCTATCCAGGAGCGTGGTCGCAAGCTGCCGATGCGATCGCATACGGACACCGCTTCACTCAAACGGACATAACTTTTCGCTCGGTTATCGGAATCGCTAATAAGACCCTAATTCGGAATCGGCACTTAGAGGCGCTCGATGCACCCTTAGTGCCTCAGGTGATAAGACGTCGTTTTAGGGTCGAAAAACCTTCGTTTCGCACTCCAAAAATGCGATTCTAGCTGACGATCTCCCCTATTCCAAGGTTTTTTGGCAGTAGAGACTCCCTCGATTACAAGAATCACTGGCGGAGCCCACACGCGAAGCCACCCAGTCACAGCGATCGGAAGTCGTGTTCAACTCGATGCGAGATGTCCTCTCTAGGTCGTGGATATGGGTGCCCGAACATCGCCGATATAGTCACCCCCTCCGGTTTAATCTCACCCCTTCAACGAAAGAATTGGGCATAACTTTCCGCACGGGCATCGGAATCGCTTATGTGACAACAATTCGGAATCGGCACTCCGAGATGGTCGACAGGGCGCTGGTTTCACGGAATTCCGTTTCGGGGCCAAAATCCCACGTGGAGTGTGTGTACTAGTACACCGACTGTCGTACCCTCCGATCGGACGCAGATATTTATTCGCCCGAAGGTCGGAACCGCCAGCGAGGCCCCAATTCAGAATCGAAATTCAACCCGGTCGGTAAATGGTCACATTCGGAGATTTCCGGTCCGGCGCCCAAATTCCTCTCCGGGAGCGCGGTCACAGGCTGCCGATGGGATCGCATACGGACACTTCTTCGCTCAAATGGGCATAACTTTTCGCTCGGTTATCGGAATCGCTTCTAAGACCCCAATTCGGAATCGGCACTCAGAGGTGCTCGACGCCTTCTTAGTGCCTCATGTGATAAGACGGCGTTTCAGGGTCGGAAAACCTTCGTTTCCCACTCTGAAATTGCGATTCTAGCCGACGATCTCCCACATGCGGAGCCACCCAGTCACAGCAATCAGAAGTCGTGTTCAACTCGACACGAGATCTCCTCCCCAGGTCGTGGATATGGTGCCCGAACATCGCCGATATAGTCACCCCCTCCGATTTATTCCCACCCCTTCAGCGAAAGAATTGGGCATAACATTCCGCACGGGTATCGGAATCGCTTATGTGACCACAATTTGGAATCGGCACTACGAGACGGTCGTCAGGGCACTGGTTTCGTGGAATTCCGTTCCGTGGCCAAAATTCCCCCCCCCCCCCCCGGAGCGTTTGTACTAGTACACCGACTGCCATACCCTGCGGTTGGACGCAGATATTTATTCGCCCCGCGGTCGGAACCGCCCGCGGGGTCTCAATTCAGAATCGGCACTTCGACCCGTTCGGTAAATGGTCGCATTCGGAGATTTCCGGTCCGGCGCCCAAATTCCTCTTCGGGAGCGCGGTCGTAGGCTGCCGATGCGATCGCATACGGACACCGCTTCGCTCAAACGGGCATAACTTTTCGCTCGGTAATAGGAATCGCTTATAAGACCCCAATTCGGAACCGGCACTCAGAGGCGCTGGACGCCCCCTTATTGCCTCAGGCGATAAGATGTCGTTTTGGGATTGAAAAACCTTTGTTTCACACTCTGAAATTGCGATTCTAGCCGATGATCTCCCCTATTCCAAGGTTTTTTGGCAGTAGCGACTCCCTCGATTAAGCGAATCACTAGCAGAGCCCACACGCGGAGCCGCCCAGTCACAGCGATCGGAAGTCATGTTCAACTCGATGCGAGATCTCCTCCCTAGGTCATGGATATGGGTGCCCGAACATCGCTGATATAGTCACCCCATCCGGTTTATTCCCACCCCTTCAGCGAATGAATTGGGCATAACATTCCGCACGGGCATCGGAATCGCTTATGTGACCACTATTCGGAATCAGCAATCCGAGACAGTCGACAGGGCGCTGGTTTTGCAGAATTCTATTCCGGGGCCAAAATTCCCCCAGGAGCGTGTGTACTAGTACATCGACTACCGTACCCTCCGGTCGGACGTGGATATTTATTCGCCCGGGGGTCGGAACTGCCCGCGAGGCCCCAATTCAGAATCGGCACTTCGACCCGGTCGGTAAATGGTCACGTTCGGAGATTTCCGGTCCGGCGCCCTAATTCCTCTCTGGGAGCGCGGTCGTAGGCTGCAGATGCGATCGCATATGGACACCGCTTCGCTCAAACGCATAACTTTTCGCTCGGTTATCGGAATTGCTTATAAGACCCCAATTCGGAATCGACACTCAAAGGCGCTCGGCAGCCCATTAGTCCCTCAGGCGATAAGACGTCGTTTCGGGGTCGAATAACCTTTGTTTCGCACTCCGAAATTACGATTCTAGCAGACGATCTCCCCTATTCCAAGTTTTTTTGGCAGTAGCGACTCCCTCGATTACGCGAATCGCTGGCGGAGTCCACACGCGGAACCACCCAGTCACAGCGATCGGAAGTCAAGTTCAACTCGATGCGAGATCTCCTCCCCAGGTCGTGGATATGGGTGCCCGAACATCGCCGATATAATCACCCCCTCCGGTTTATTCCCACCCCTTCAACGAAAGAATTGGGCATAACTTTCCGCACGGGCATCGGAATCGCTTATGTGACCACAATTCGGAATCGGCACTCCGAGATGGTCGACGGGGCGCTGGTTTCGCGGAATTCCATTCCGGGGCCAAAATCCCCCCTGGAGTGTGTGTACTAGTACACCGACTGCCGTACCCTCCGGTCGGACGCGGATATTTATTCGCTCGGGGGTCGGAACCGCCAGTGAGGCCCCAATTCAGAATCGGCACTTCGAACCAGTCGGGAAATGGTCGCATTCGGAGATTTCCGGTCCGGCGCCCAAATTTCTCTCCGGGAGCGCGGTCGCAGGCTGCCGATGCGATCGCATACGGACACTACTTCGCTCAAACGGGCATAACTTTTCGCTCGTTATCGAAATCGCTTATAAGACCCCAATTCGGAATCGGCACTCAGAGGCGCTCGACGCCTCCTTAGTGCCTCAGGCGATAAGTGTAACACCCTCCTCCGACTTCATACAACACATACGTATCCTTTGATCGGAGGAGGGTTACGCTGACAAACTTTCGTATGGGTAGATATATCCGTGCAATGCACCAATCTGGCAAACCATTCCACAAATCATAAATTTCTTCATGAGCATAATGGAAATTGAAATTTAAAGGAAGATTTGATTGAGAATCATAAAATTCTTGGTGACAAGTAGTTCATAGATCAAGAAAATGAGAAAGACATTGGCTGAGACAAGGTTATGACTCAAAGCCAATAACTTCAGAAGATTTAAATCACATAAGAACCAAAGAAAATGAGGGTCACAATTGTTATCACAAGTATCACATCTCATAAGGTGTTCAAACATATGAACTCTCAAGTGGTCAAATTTTACAAACTTAGATACTGAATACTGAAGAATAGACTCAATCGGAGTACTATTCGTAATTGCTAACTTTAAGAATAACTTGAGGGAGATTAAGGTACATAATGTGGGTAAACTTTGAGGTAGTATGACAATAAATACCAAGGTAATTGAGAGGGTAACTTTCATGGCTTTTAGGATGAAGGTCTAGCATGGATTCAGACATGAAAGAGTGCAGAAATTCAATTCAGGGTTGTACCTGTCGACAGCCAAGAAGGGCCTGTCGACAGATGGCTGTAGACAGAACTTTAACTTGCTGGACTGTATGTATCTGTCGACAGCAACAAGATGGTTGTCGACAGATGCACACAGTCCCAGTTAACTAGAGTTCTGGCAGGCTGGCCTGTCGACAGCTATAAGCTGCCTGTCGACAGTCGCCTGTTCTTCACTCATAAGGGACTATGAATGCACTCTAAACATGCTAACTATGGAACCTATGAATCAAGACATGATGTATATCAAATAAAAGAGTCTAATTATAGTTCTCACAGTGGTTTATAAACCGAACAAGCGAGATGAAATGAGAGGTTTGCAATTCAAGCTTGTCTAGCTAAAAACTAGACATAGTATATTGTTGGAAGTGTGGTCTTGATAGCATGGTTTATTGAGAGATTCTTACAAGATGGACACTAAAACACAAGATATTTAATGTTCCAAATCAAGGCTTGGGGTACAACATCCGAATGGAAAGAAATCACAATATTCTAGGATATCGAAATTTCTAGCAAAACTCTATAACATAAACTTGGATCATGGGTGGAAGGAGAAATTGGAAACCTACTTGATCTGTAAGGAGAGTGAAGATTCTTCTTTGGTAATCACATAGTTCCAAGGTAGTTGGGAAACCAAACCAAAGAATCTGAGGTTACAATCTTGTATACGAACTTAATCGAGACTGGTTAGCAGGCTCCAAAAGCAACTCGTATGAGGCTAAATTCTTTCAACATGAATAGCGAATAGAAGTTCAAGGAAAGGATAAGAACCTACTTGATCTGTAAGAGAACAAAAGTTCTTCTTCTTCTTCCTAGTATGGAGATCAACACAGCAACAAGATGAGGAAGTAAGAAGACTGCTGAAACAGGGACTTCGGCAGTTAAAGTAAATGTAGAGGTAACAGCCACGACAGCTACACCTCCAGCAAAATGGCTTCAACGCATACAGCCCCAACAGAAATTCACCAACACCAGGCTTGTAACCACAACAACAGTAGGACTAGGAAGAACAAAAGTGTTGGAAAAATGTATACGATGGGTGTTGGGAGGTTTATATAAGCTCCCAAGTTCCCTTGCAAACTGGGCACGTTGGCCATGGACGTGTCATGGTGTAAACCCCCCTTAAACCATGTGAGGCCACCTATCTCATGCAACAAACTCTTTGGTTACACACAAGTAACCTTAATGATAGCCCAACCCCTTGGCTAAGCCTTATCCTAATGTGTGTTGGCTTCTCCTAAGCCTTACACGTAAATCACCCAAAAATCCATCCCGTAATTGACCCTTAATTCAACTGGCCCAATAATCCCTATGTAAAGGTATTCAAACGACGTCTGTTTGTGTTGAAATTTCAACCATAGCCTAATGTGATGGTTTTACAAATTGTCAAAATTTTAGTTTAATTTTTAGAATTTATTTTACACTAGGTGAATAATCGCCCCAAAAATAGTTGCGTCGACTTAATCTCAAAATATGTGCGTCAAAAATCCAAATAATTACATTTTTGATACCTCCACATTTTTCTAAGAATTATGATGTTCTCAGATTTTATTTTTGTTACAGTTTTCTGGTGTCACCCTGTCGGGATGCGCACGACCGAAAGTAGTACCTGGGTATGATAAAGTGTCTTAAACATACCCTTATCCTAAATATCAGAATTTAAACCTAATCGGTTTGCATAAACAAGAATTTCTAAGCAAATCATGGTATTTAAAATTTGAGGGTATTACATTTCTCCTCCTGTTAAAATAAATTTCGTCCTCGAAATTGGCAAAATTTTACTTACCAAATAGCTGTGGATACTTTTCTTTCATCTCTTGCTCCAATTCCCATGTTTCTTCTTCGATAAACGCGCTTTTCCATAAGATCTTCACCATAGAAACTGCTTTATTTCTGAGGACTCGTTCTTTCCTGTGCAATATTTTCACTGGTTCCTCTTGTACTGTTAAATCTGGTTGTATTTTCACATCTTCATAACTGATCACATGAGAGGGGTCCATTATGTATTTCCTCAACATAGATATGTGAAATACATTATGAATGTGTGACCAGAGGGTGGAAGAGCTAATTGGTATGCTACTTCCCTTATTCTTTGTAATATCTCAAAAGGCCTACATATCTTGGACTGAGTTTTCCTTCTTATCAAATCTCATGATACCTTTGGTTGGAGAGATCTTTAGAAATACATGATCACCTATGTTAAACTCCAGTGGCCTTCTTCTTCTATCAGCATACTTCTTCTGTCTGTCTTGAGCTATTAATAATCTCTTCCTGATTATTTTAATCTTCTCTGAGCAATTCTGAATTAATTCTGGCCCAATGAGACTCTTTTCTCCCACTTCTGCCCAACAGAGGGGTGATCTACAAGGTCTACCATATAATGCCTCATATGGTGCCATTCCAATACTTGTATGGTAACTATTATTGTATGCAAACTCAATAAAGGGTAAGTAATCATCCCAGCTACCACGCCAATCCAAACTACAGGCTCTTAGCATATCTTTGAGTGTTCTGATAGTTCTTTCTGATTGGCCATCGGTTTGTGGATGATATGCTGAACTGAATTTTAATTGTGTACCCATGGCTGCTTGAAGAACTTTTCCAAAATCTAGCAGTGAACCTTGGATCTCTATCCGAAATTATTGACAAGGAATGCCATGAAGTCTCACATTTCCTTATATACAATTGAGCTAAATCTTCTAATGATTGTGTCTTTGTAATGCTAGAAAATGAGCCGATTTAGTTAGTCTATCCACAATTACCCAAATAGCATCATGCTTCTTCCTTGTCTTTGGTAAATCCATCACGAAGTCCATAGTTATCTGCTCCCATTCCATACTAGAATTTCAATTAGTTGCATAGGTCCTGCTGGCTTCTGGCTCAGCTTTTATTTGTTGACATGTCAGACATTTACTCACAATTCTGCTATGTCCTTTTTCATTCCATGCCACCAAAACTGCTTTTTCAGATCCTGATACATTTTAGAGCTTCCAGGATGAACGAATACTGAGATTGGTGCCCTTCCTTCAATATCTCACTTTTAATTTCTTCATTTTCTGGTATGCATATTCTGTTTTGAAATCTAATTATCCCTTGACCATCTTTGATGTATCCTGGTTTGGTTACCATTTCTTTTAGTTTCTGATCTTAGTTATGTGCTTCACCAATTTTATCTACTAATACCGACCTTACTGTCAATTGTGTCAATATCAAATTTTCTGCATCACACCTTGGTGAGTATTCGATCAAATCTGTCATTTCTTTCCACTGTTGGTGCAATTGTAATGCTCTTGATTTCTTCTGCTCAAAGCATCAGCAACTACATTAGCTTACCTGGATGGTAATTTACTGTAAAATCATAATCCTTCAAAAATTCTTACCATCTCCTTTGTCTTAGATTTAGTTCCTTCTGAGAAAATGTACTTAAACTCTTATGGTCAGTATAAACTTCAAATTGTTCTCCATACAATAGTGGCGCCAAATCTTCAAAGCATGTATGATCGCTGCCAATTCTAAGTCATGAGCTGGATAATTTCTTTCATGATCTTTTAATTGTTTAGAGGCATAAGCTACCACTTTCCCATGTTGCATAAGAACCATCCAATTCCTCTTTGAGATGCATCCGTGTACACTATAAATCCTCCCCCCTTGAGGTAAGGTAAGAATCGAGCTGGTGTAAGCTTCTCTTTTAATTCCTGAAAACTGGCCTCACATTTCTCATTCCCACAAATGGGTCCTCTTTTTCTAGTTAACTGAGTCATAGGCATAGCTATAGAAGAAAAGCCTTCATAAATCTCCTATAGTAACCAGCTAATCCCAAGAAACTTTGATTTCTGATGGATTCTTGGGTCGTTCCCAATTTAGAATTGCATCAATTTTACTCGGATCCACTGCCATGTTGAACCACTCTCTATTTGTTCTTGTATTTTGGTGATAATAAATTTATGATGTAACTTAAATTGAATATTTTGTTTCATCTGTGTCGCATCAATCTCATAGCAAAAGCTAAGTCTTCATTGATGCAATATTTGGCGCACTAAAATGATAAAATCGATGTTTAATCAATATACATCGATTTCTGTTTAAAGTGCCAAAGTATCAAGCGCCGCAACGATTTGTTAAGAATCGTGCCATAACGATTTCTTCTGTAAGCGCAACGATTTGTTAAGAAATCGATGCCATAACGATTTCTTCTGTAAGCGCAATGATTTTCTATAAGTCGATCTCATAACGATTCTATAAGTGAGCGCAACGACTTGCCTTCACAACGATTTGTTAAGAAATCGTTCCCATAACGATTTCATAAGTCATCTCATAACGATTTCTTCATGAATTCTGAATTGCCTTTATATTTCAAATATGCTTGGCGCTTAAATAAAAAGTCAAATCTTCTGACAAAAAGCTGCATGCATATTTCAGAGTCTGTCAAAAGATATGACCTCTATTTTCAGTATGTTATCAGAAGCACAGTACCATGCATCGTTTATCATAAACATCTTTTATGCTAACACTCTCTTCTATGCTCACAGACATCGAAGACCATCGGAGTCTGATTAAGACAATGAAGAGGAGATGAGCAACGGCTAGAACTCCAACGGATTCTCTTCACGGATCTATTCTAAAGCTGCTCAATATAAAAGATGGAGCATTGCTGAAGAACAGGAGAGCCTTCTTGAATATCTTTGAAGGAGTGTACATCTGTGAGAAGCACCTTCACGCCACATACACTCAAGGAAGAGAGAAAGAGCCTGAGCCAAGAAGAAGCTTCAAAGCATTTCAAGCTCTCAAGCTTCCAAGCTTTCAAGCATTCGAGCCTTCTTTTCTCTCTTCTGTTCTCTCCTGAGCTTATTGTATATCTGGGGAGTTTGGGACTGTGAGCTTTACATGAGTGTTCATCTTGTAAGGTCTCTCAGTCTGATCTTTCTAAGAAAGATCTGTGTCCAGCTGTAGGACTGTCACAGTTGTCAACCCAGCTAGGTTTGTGTCTAGCAGAACCGCACTGGGGTTTGTTCCAGGAGGTTGGCTTCTTTACCTGTAAGAGAAGTGGGCTGCCTTCTTGCCGGGAAAGAGAAGAAGACCTGTGGGGGATCCAGGGTGTTGTAAGGTCCATAAGGGGGACTGTACCCTTGGTTAGTGAACCCCAAGAGTTTGCTTGGGGACTGGACGTAGGACTTCCATGTGGGAAGGGCCGAACCAGGATAAATCTCCTGTGTCCTTGTGTGATTGTTTTTATTTTCTTCCGCACTGCACTCTCTATCACCACTGAACTAACCAAGCTTTCAGTGTTATTTTCTGTGTTTAAGATTCTATTTCAGATTTCAGAAAACCTTTCACCCCCCCCCTCTAGGTTTGCTTGCTGCCGTACCAAAAGGGCCAACAAGTGGTATCAGAGCGAGTCTCTGAACTTTCAAAGAAGATCCACGATCTTGAGTAAAGATCCATGGCAGCTCAAGGATATGCTGAAGGACAATCAGTCACCAGACCTCCATTCTTTGATGGAGAGGAGTACCAATACTGGAAGATAAGGATGGAATGCTTCATTCGAGGCATAGACTTTGATCTGTGGCAGGTAATTGAGGAGCTATAACTCCATCATCTTCAACTGTCGCCATTCAAAAGGAGCAACAGGAAGGACCTCATGATGTCATCCTTCCACCTGAAGAAGAGAGTTTAAAGGAGGAACCTCAGAGTGAGGGGGAGCCTCATATCCTTTTCAAAAGACATCTCTGAGGAAATAAGCACTGAAGAAGCTTCTGATGATGAAAACGCTGAGGATAAGGCTCATAAATCCAAGTACTTCTCAGGAGACATCTTCTGTAAACAACTCCTCAGGTAGCTTCAACATTAAAGAAGAAAATGCCTATCTACTCTTGATGAACAAAAGGAAAAGGCATTCAAATGGGTATGGTTAGAGGATGCTCAAAAACATCCATTGGTGACTACCAACTCTTCACTTCATTCTAATCTGAAGAGGAAGTAGTCATCCTTTAGTTTTAGTTTTGTATTTTTAATGTACATTTATGTTTGTTATATTCAGTAAGCTACAATGCTACTAACAGTGTTTGCAAGTTTTCTGTTAAGATGTATGCAGATAAAAATCTTGAGCTTGACAAACAACATGTCAAAGGTCAAGAGCAACAAGATCAGACTTGCCTCACATTAAGAGGAGTCTCATGCTCAGGGGGAGCAAAGATTAAGGGGGAGTAAGTTCAAATCAAAATTGTTGAACCCCTCAATGGTAAGAAATTCTCTCAAAAAGGGGAGAGAAAATCCTGGTAAGATCCATCCTTTTTGGTTAGTGACAAAAAGGGGGAGAGTTTGTATGAATTTTCTGAAACCTCTTTGCTATATGTATTTTTTATCAAAATTCACATAATTTTGTCATCACCAAAAAGGGGGAGATTGTTGACACTCTCTATTGTTCTTGTATTTTGGTGATAATAAATTTATGATGTAACTTAAATTGAATATTTTGTTTCATCTGTGTCGCATCAATCTCATAGCAAAAGCTAAGTCTTTCATTGATGCAATATTTGGCGCACTAAAATGATAAAATCGATGTTTTATCATATACATCGATTTCTATTTAAAGTGCCAAAGTATCAAGCGCCGCAACGATTTGTTAAGAAATCGATGCCATAACGATTTCTTCTGTAAGCGCAACGATTTGTTAAGAAATCGATGCCATAACGATTTCTCTGTAAGCGCAATGATTTTCTAAGAAGTCGATCTCATAACGATTCTATAAGTGAGCGCAACGACTTGCCTTCACAACGATTTGTTAAGAACGTTCCTATAACGATTTCATAAGTCATGCTCATACGATTTCTTCATGAATTCTGAATTGCCTTTATATTTCAAATATGCTTGGCGCTTAAATAAAAAGTCAAATATCTTCTGACAAAAAGCTGCATGCATATTTCAGAGTCTTGTCAAAAAGATATGACCTCTATTTTCAGTATGTTAGCAGAAGCACAGTACCATGCATCGTTTATCATAAACACTCTTTTATGCTAACACTCTCTTCTATGCTCACAGACATCGAAGACCATCGGAGTCTGATTAAGACAAATGAAGAGGAGATGAGCAACGGCTAAACTCCAACGGATCTCTTCAACGGATCTATTCTAAAGCTGCTCAATATAAAAGATGGAGCATTGCTGAAGAACAGGAGAGCCTTTTCTTGAATATCTTTGAAGGAGTGTACATCTGTGAGAAGCACCTTCACGCCACATACACTCAAGGAAGAGAGAAAGAGCCTGAGCCAAGAAGAAGCATTCAAAGCATTTCAAGCTCTCAAGCTTCCAAGCTTTCAAGCATTCGAGCCTTCTTTTCTCTCTTCTGTTTCTCTCCGAGCTTATTGTATATCTGGGGAGAGTTTGGGACTGTGAGCTTTACATGAGTTTCATCTTGTAAGGTCTCTCAGTCTGATCTTTCTAAGAAAGATCTGTGTCCAGTTGTAGGACTGTATACAGTTGTTAACCCAGCTAGGGGTTGGTGTCTAGCAGAACCTAACTGGGGTTTGTACCAGTTGTTAACCCAGCTAGGTTGGTGTCTAGCAGAACCTAACTGGGGTTTGTACCAGTTGTTAACCCAGCTAGGGGTTGGTGTCTAGCAGAACCTAACTGGGGTTGTACCAGTTGTTACCCAGCTAGGGGTTGGTGTCTAGCAGAACCTAACTGGGGTTTGTACCAGTTGTCACCCAGCTAGGGGTTTGTGTCTAGCAGAACCGCACTGGGGTTTGTTCCAGGAGGTTGGCTTCTTTACCTGTAAGAGAAGTGGGCTGCCTTCTTGCCCGGGAAAGAGAAGAAGACCTGGTGGGGGATCCAGGTGTTGTAAGGTCCATAAGGGGGACTGTACCCTTGGTTAGTGAAATCCCAGAGTTTGCTTGGGGACTGGACGTAGGACTTCCATGTGGGAAGGGCCGAACCAGGATAAATCTCCTGTGTCCTTGTGTGATTTTTATTTGCTTCCGCACTGCACTCTCTATCACACTGAACTAACCAAGCTTTCAAGTGTTATTTTCTGTGTTTAAGATTCTATTTCAGATTTCAGAAAAACCTATTCACCCCCCCTCTAGGTTGGCTTGCTGCCGTACCAAAAGGGCCAACATGCACACCCTTTTCCCGAGATTACATGGCCCAAAAATTTCACTTCCTTGAGTCAAAACTCACATTTACTTAACTTAGCATACAATTGATGATTCCTTAATGTTTGTAGTACAATTCTCAAATGCTCCTTATGTTCTTCTTCACTAGATGAGTATATCAACACATCATCTATAAATACTACCACAAAATTATCCAAATAAGGCTGAAATTCCCTATTCATCAAATCCATAAATACCGCAGGTGCATTAGTTAATCCAAAGGGGAGTACTAAAAACTCATAATGTCCATATCTGGTTCTAAATGCAGTCTTAGAAATATCATCTTCTTTAACTCTCAATTGATGTACCCCCGACCTTAATCGATCTTAGAGAATACTGTAGCAGACTGGAGTTGATCAACAAGTCATCAATTCTAGGTAATGGATATTTGTTCTTGATTGTGACTTGATTCAACTTTCTATAATCAATGCATAATCTGAGGGATCCATCTTTCTTTCTAACAAATAATACCGACGCTCCCCATGGTCTAATAAAACCTTTGTCTAATAAGTCTTGCAATTGCTTCTTTATTCGATCAATCAGCTGGTGCCATTCTATAAGGAGCTATGGATATAGCAAGTCCTAGGTAAAAGTTCAATGGTAAAGTCAATTTCTCTAATTGGAGGTAATCCAGATAAATCATCAGGAAAATTTCTGGAAATTCTTTTACAACATCGATATCTTGAACTGATACCTATTTATGCTCATTTGGTAATACCATCACACTTGCCAATAACCTTGACAACCATTTTTCAGCCATTTCATAGCTTTAAGTGCTGATATAGTCTTCTTATTTCCATTATTCTTTGGACATGTATAGCTGAAATATGCTAATCCCGGCCTTTTAAATGTTAAGACTTTCTTATGGCAATCTAATACGGCATGATTTTCTGCTAACCAATCCATTCCCAGTATAATGTCAAAATCTTGCATGTTATCCAGTACATATACTTCAGGGATAACAGAGGTAAGTGTAGCTATTTGACCAGTAGGACAGTCAAGTATCATGCTTCCTACTAATTTCTCTGGTTTCTGAGACATAGAATTAACAAATACCTGAGAAATAAAAGAGTGTGTAGCTTCAGGGTCAAATAACACTCTAGCATACATATTTTCGGTTAGGAGAATACCTTCAGCTACTGTAGGGGTGTCCTGGGCTTCTTCCTTGGTTAGAGCAAAGACTCTAGCTGGTCCCTTGGGTGGTTGTCTTGGAGCTTGCTGGAAGAAAGGTTGTGGTTTTTGCGCTTTTGACTGGTCTACTTTGTGTGGACAGTCCTTAATCATATGCCCTTTCTGACCACATCCATAACATTTTCCTGCTACTTTCCAGCACTCATCACCGGGGTGTCTTCCTCCACATTGAACACACACGGGCCAATTCTTTTTCTGTTCTCCTTGCTGCTTAGTTGAATCAACTTTTCGCTTCTGACCTTTTGTTTCCTTATTATACACAATTTTCTTCTTACCCCCATTGATCTCTTTGTTTTTCATATACTCCTTAAACTCAGATTCCACTATAAATGCAGTCTTCAGTGCCATAGCCATACTTTGGGGATCTAGTGGAGCTACCCTGCTCCTCACACCGGGTTTCAATCCTCTCACAAACTTCTTTACCCTTCTGATTTCATTGTCACAAATATGAGGTGCATACTTTTCCAGTTCAGTGAATTTGGTCTCATACTCTGCCACAGTCATGTCCTTTTGCTCCAACTGTAAAAATTCCACTTCTTTCTTATCCTTGACATGTGGTGGAGTGTATTTCTCATACAATTCTCTTAGGAACTCTTCCCAACTAATATTATCCCTTCTATTTCTAATTGCATTTCTCATGGCAGATTGCCACCACTCATCTGCTCTATCCTGGAGCATGTAAGTCGCCAACGTGACTTTGTCTTCTTCTTCACATCTTATGTTCTTAAATATCTTTTCCATTTCTCTAACCCATCCTTCTACAACGGCCATTTCCTTTAAAAGCTGGAGGTCCCATCTTCTTAAATTTTTCTAACAAAGATATTCCAAAAATCCTTCCTCCGTTCACGTCGTATTGGTTCTTCATTACTGTTTGCACTAACCCCTGAAATGACTACATAAATGTAGCAAAATCAGGAGTCCCAGTACTTCCTTCTTGAAAATTTCTGGCCAATGGGACATTGTGAACTTCCTCCCTAGAGCTTTCCTCATGCCTATCCTCACTGGATGTGTCGATAGCTTTCCCTTTGTCTGCCATTTCCTGGAACACCATCAAACACATCCAATTAATTCATGCTAACTACTTAAGTTCTAAAAACCAAAATGATCTTTAAAGATTCTAGAATACACACAAATGTTTTATTTATTTCCTTTGTGAAAATGGTCACAGAGATATCTATCACCCATAACCTTTCTCTGATACCACCTCTGTAACACCCTCTTCTGACTTCACACAAACACATACGTAACCTTTGATCGGAGGAGGGGTTACGCTAACAAACTTTCGTTATGGGTAGATATATACGTGCAATGCACCAATCTGGCAAACTATTCCACAAAGGTATCTTCGAACACAATATAATACACAAAGTGACAAAGTAGCAACACTTATTATTTACAAAAGCTAAGTTTCTCTCTTTAACTTAATACATCAACAACTCAAAATAAAACTACTAAACCATGCTATTCTTCTTCATCTCTTCATCGCCCGCAGCGGAACTAGGATCTAGTCGACGATCTCCCCTATTCAGGGGTTTTTTGGTAGTAGCGACTCCCTCGATTACGCGAATCGCTGGCGGAGTCCACACGCGGAGCCGCCCAGTCACTGCGATCAGAAGTTGTGTTCAACTCGACACGAGATCTCCTCCCCAGGTCATGGATATGGGTGCCCGAACATCGTCGATATAGTCAGCCCCTCCGGTTTATTCCCACCCCTTCAGTGAAAGAATTGGGCATAACTTTCCGCACGGACATCGGAATCGCTTATGTGACCACAATTCGGAATCGACACTCCGAGACGGTCGACAGGACGCTGGTTTCGCGGAATTCCATTCCGGGGGAAAAATTCCCCCTGGAGCGTGTGTACTAGTACACCGACTGTCGTACCCTCCAATCGGACGCGGATATTTATTCGTCTGGCGGTCGGAACCGCCCGCGGGGCCTCAATTCAGAATCGGCACTTCGACCCGGTCGGTAAATGGTCGCATTCAGAGATTTCCGATCCAGCGCCCAAATTCCTCTCCGGGAGCGCGGTCGCAGGCTGCCGATGCGATCGCATACAGACACAGCTTCGCTCAAACGGGCATAACTTTTCGCTCGGTAATCGGAATCGCTTATAAGACCCCAATTTGGAATCGGCACTCAGAGGCTCTCGATGCCCCCTTATTGCCTCAAGCGATAAGACGTCTTTTCGGGATTGAAAAACCTTCGTTTCGCACTCTGAAATTGCGATTCTAGACGATGATCTATCCTATTCCAAGGTTTTTTGGCAGTAGCGACTCCCTCGATTAAGTGAATCACTGGCGAAGCCCATACACGGAGCCGCCCAGTCACAGCGATCGGAAGTCATGTTCAACTCGACGTGAGATCTCCTCTCCAGGTCGTGGATATGGGTGCCCGAACATCGCTGATATAGTCACCCCCTCCGGTTTATTCCCACCCCTTCAGCGAATGAATTGGGCATAACTTTCCGCACGGGCATCGGAATCGCTTATGTGACCACTATTCGGAATCGGCACTTCGAGACGGTCGACAGGTCGCTGGCTTCGCAGAATTCTTTTCCAGGGCCAAAATTCCCCCGGAGCGTGTGTACTAGTACACTGACTGTTGTACCCTCCAGTCGGATGCAGATATTTATTCGCCCGGGGATCGGAACCGACCGCGAGGCCCCAATTCAGAATCGGCACTTCGACCCGGTCGGTAAATGGTCGCATTCGGAGCTTTCCGGTCCGGCGCCCAAATTCCTCTCTGGGAGCACGGTCGCAGGCTGCTGATGCGATCGCATACGGACACCGCTTCGCTCAAACGGGCATAACTTTTCGCTCGGTTATCGAAATCGCTTATAAGACCACAATTCGGAATCGGCACTCAGAGGTGCTCGACGCCCCCTTTTGCCTCAGGCGATAAGACGTCGTTTCGGGGTCGAAAAACATCATTTCAAACTCTGAAATTGTGATTCTAGCCGACGATCTCCCATATTCCAAAGTTTTTTGGCAGTAGCGACTCACTCTATTACGCGAATCGCTGGTGGAGCCCACACGCGGAGGCGCCCAGTCACAGCGATCGAAAGTCGTGTTCAACTCGACGTGAGATATCCTTCCCAGATCGTGGATATGGGTGACCGAACATCGCCGATATAGTCACCCCCACCGGTTTATTCCCACCCCTTCAGCGAAAGAATTGGGCATAACTTTCCGCACGGGCATCAGAATCGCTTATGTGACCACAATTCGGAATCGGCACTCCGAGATGGTCGACAGGGTGCTAGTTTCGCGAATTGCGTTCTGGGGCCAAAATTTCCCCCGGAGCGTGTGTACTAGTACACCGACTGACGTACCCTCCGGTCGGACGCGGATATTTATTCGCCCGAAGGTCAGAACCGCCCACGAGTCCCCAATTCAAAATCGGCACTTCAACCCGGTCGGTAAATAGTCGCATTTGGAGATTTCCGGTCTGGCGCCAAAATCCTCTCCGGGAGCGCGGTCGTAGGCTGCTGTTGCGATCGTATACGGACACCGCTTCGCTCAAATTGGCATAACTTTTCGCTCGGTTATTGGAATCGCTTATAAAGACCCAATTCGGAATCGGCACTTAGAGACGCTCGATGCCCCCTTAGTGCCTCAGGCGATAAGACTTCGTTTCGGGGTCGAAAAAACCTTTGTTTCGCACTCCGAAATTGCGATTCTAGCCGACGATCTCCCCTATTCCAGGTTTTTTGGCAATAGCGACCCCTCGATTACGCGAATCGCTGGCGGAGCCCACACGCGGAGCCGCCCAATCACAGCAATCGGAAGTCGTGTTCAACTCGACGCGAGATCTCCTCCCCAGGTCGTGGATATGGGTGCCAAACATCGCCGATATAGTCACCCCCTCGGTTTATTCCCACCCCTTCAACGAAAGAATTGGGCATAACTTTCCCACGGGCATCGGAATCGCTTATGTGACCACAATTCAAAATCGGCACTCCGAGACGGTCTACAGGGCACTGGTTTTGCGGAATTTCGTTCCGCGGCAAAAATCCCCCCCCCCCCCCCCGGAGCGTGTGTACTAGAAACCGACTGTCGTACCCTCGGTCGGACGCGGATATTTATTCGCCCGGGGGTCGGAACCTCCCGCAGAGGCCCCAATTCAGAATCGGCACTTCGACCCGATCGGTAAATTGTCGCATTCGGAGATTTCCGGTCCGGCGCAAAATTCCTCTCCGGGAGCGCGGTCGCAGGTTGCCGATGCGATCGCATACGGACATCGCTTCGCTCAAACAGGCTTAACTTTTCGCTCGGTTATCGGGATCGCTTATAAGACACCAATTCGGAATCGGCACTCAGAGGCGCTCGACGCCCCGTTAGTGCCTCAGGCAATAAGACGTCGTTTCGGGGTCAAAAAACTTCGTTTTCCACTCCGAAATTGCGATTCTAGACGACGATCTCCCATTATTCCAGGTTTTGGCAGTAGTGACTCCCTCGATTACTCGAATCGCTGGCGGAGCCCACATGCGGAGCCGCCCAGTCACAACGATCGGAAGTCGTGTTTGAATCGACGCGAGATCTCCTCCCCAGGTCGTGGATATAGGTGCCCGAACATCGCCGATATAGTCACCCCCTCCGGTTTATTCCCACCCCTTCAGCGAAAGAATTGGGCATAACTGTCCGCACGGGCATCGGAATCGCCTATGTGACCACAATTCGGAATCGGCACTCCAAGACGGTCGACAGGGCGCTGGTTTCGTGGAATTCCGTTCCAACAACAAAATTCCCCCCCGAGCGTGTTTACTAGTACACCGACTGCCGAACCCTCCGGTCGGACGCAGATATTTATTCGCCGGGGGGTCAGAACCGCCCGCGAGCCCCCCAATTCAGAATCGGCACTTTGACCCGGTCGGTAAATGGTCGTATTCGGAGATTTTCGGTCGACGCCCAAATTCCTCTCCGGGAGTGCAGTCGCAGGCTTCCGATGCGATCGCATACGGACACCGCTTCGCTCAAAAGGCATAACTTTCACTCGGTTATCGGAATCACTTATAAGACCCCAATTCGGAATCGGCACTCAGAGGTGCTGGACGCCCAGTTATTGCCTCAGGCGATAAGACTCATTTCGGGGTCGAAAACCTTCGTTTCTCACTCCGAAATTATGATTCTAACCGACGTTCGCCGATATAGTCACCCCCTCCGGTTTATTCCCACCCCTTCAGCAAAAGAATTGGGCATAACTTTCGGCACGGGCATCGGAATCGCTTATGTGACCACAATTCGGAATCGGCACTCTCAGAGGTCAATAGGGCGCTAGTTTTGCAGAATTCCGTTCTAGGGCTAAAATTTCCCCCTGAGTGTGTGTACTAGTACACTGACTACCTATCCTCGGTCGGACGCAGATATTATTCGCCCGGGGGTCGGAACGCCCGCAAGGCCCCAATTCAGAATCGGCACTTCGACCGGTCGGTAAATGGTCGCATTTGGAGATTTCCGGTCCGCCGCCCAAATTCCTCTCTGGGAGCGCAGTCGCAGGCTGCCTATGTGATCGCAAACGGACACCGCTTCGCACAAACGGGCATAACCTTTCGCTCGGTTATCGGAATCGCTTATAAGACCCGAATTCGGAATCGGCACTCAGAGGCGCTCGACGACCCCTTAGTGCCTCAGGCGATAAGACGTCGTTTCGGGGTCAAAAAATATTTGTTTCGCACTCCAAAATTGTAATTCTAGCCGACGATCTCCCCTATTCCAAGGTTTTTGACAGTAGCGACTCCCTCGATTACGCCATCGCTGGAGGAGCCCATATGCGGAGCCGCCCAGTCACAGCAATTGGAAGTCGTGTTCAACTCGACGGGAGATCTCCTCACCAGGTCGTGGATATGGGTGCCCGAACATCGCCGATATAGTCACCCCCTCCGGTTTATTCCCACCCCTTCAGTGAAAGAATTGGGCATAACTTTTCGCTCGGGCATCGGAATCGCTTATGTGACCACAATTCGGAATCGGCACTCTGAGACGGTCGACAGGGCGCTAGTTTTGCGGAATTCCGTTCTAGGGCCAAAATTCCCCCGGAGCGTGTGTACTAGTACACCGACTTCCGTAACCTCCGACCGGACGGGATATTTATTCGCCCGGGGGTCGAACTGCCCATGAGGCCCCAATTCAGAATCGGCACTTCGACCGGTCGGTAAATGGTCGCATTCGGAGATTTCCGGTGCAGCGCCTAATTCCTCTCCGGGAGCGCAGTCGCAGGCTGCCGATGCGATCGCATACGGACACCGCTTCGCTCAAATGGGCATAACGTTTCGCTCGGTTATCGGAATCGCTTATAAGACCCCAAATGGGAATCGGCACTCAGAGGCGTTGCACGCCTTCTTTTTGCCTCACGCGATAAGACGTCGTTTCGGGGTCGAAAAATCTTCATTTCGCAATCCGAAATTGCGATTCTAGCCGACGATCTCCTAGTCACAGCGATCGGAAGTCATGTTCAACTCGACGCGAGATCTCCTCCCCAGGTCGTGGATATGGCCATCTGTGTGCCCGAACATCGTCGATATAGTCACCCCCTCCAGTTATTCCCACCCCTTCAGCGAAGAATTGGGCATAACTTTCCGCACGGACATCGGAATCGCTTATGTGACCACAATTCGGAATCGACACTCCGAGACGGTCGACAGGGCGCTGGTTTCGCGGAATTCCGTTACGAGGCCAAAATACCCCCCGTAGCTTGTGTACTAGTACACCGACTACCGTACCCTCCGGTCGGACGCGGATATTTATTCGCCGGGGGTCGGAACCGCCCGTGAGGCCCCAATTCAGAATCGGCACTTTGACCGGTCGGTAAATGGCGCATTCGGAGATTTCCGGTCCGGCGCCCAAATTCCTCTCCGGCGAGCGCGGTTGCAGGCTGCCGATGCGATCGCATTATGGACACCGCTTCGCTCAAACGGGCATAACTTTTCGCCCGGTTATCGGAATTGCTTATAAGAACCCAATTCGGAATCGGCATCAGAGGCGCTCGTGGCCCTTAGTGCCTCAGGCGATAAGACGTCGTTTCAGGGTCAAAAACCCTTCGTTCGCACTCCGAAAATTCAATTCTAACCGACGATCTCCCCTATTCCACGGTTTTTTTTTTTGCAGTAGCGACTCCCTCGATTACGCGAATCGCTGGCGGAGCTATCACGCGGAGCAGCCCAGTCACAGCGATCGGAAGTCGTGTTCAACTTGACGTAAGATCTCCTCCCCAGGTCGTGGATATGGGTGCCCGAACATCGCCGATATAGTCACCCCCTCTGGTTTATTCCCACCCCCAGCGAAAGAATTGGGCATAACATCCGCACGGGCATCAGAATCGCTTATGTGACCACAATTCGGAATCGGCACTCCGAGATGGTCGACAGGGTGCTAGTTTCGCGAATTGCGTTCTGTGGCCAAAATTTCCCCCGGAGCGTGTGTACTAGTACACCGACTGCCGTACCCTCCGGTCGGACGCGGATATTTATTTGCCCGGGGGTCAGAACCGCCCACGAGTCCCCATTCAGAATCGGCACTTCAACCCGGTCGGTAAATGGTCACATTTGGAGATTTCCGGTCTGGCGCCAAAATTCCTCTCCGGGAGCGCAGTCGCAGGCTGCTGATGCGATCGTATACGGACACCGCTTCGCTCAAATGGGCATAACTTTTCGCTCGGTTATTGGAATCGCTTATAAGACCCCAATTCGGAATCGGCACTTAGAGACGCTCGATGCCCCCTTAGTGCCTCAGGCGATAAGACTTCGTTTCGGGGTCGAAAAAACCTTTGTTTCGCACTCCGAAATTGCGATTCTAGTCGACGATCTCCCCTATTCCAAGGTTTTTTGGCAATAGCGACTCCCTCGATTACGCGAATCGCTGGCGGAGCTCACACGCGGAGCCGCCCAATCACAGCGATCGGAAGTCGTGTTCAACTCGACGCGAGATCTCCTCCCCAGGTCGTGGATATGGGTGCCCAAACATCGCCGATATAGTCAGCCCCTCCGGTTTATTCCCACCCCTTCAACGAAAGAATTGGGCATAACTTTCCGCACGGGCATCGGAATCGCTTATGTGACCACAATTCAGAATCGGCACTCCGAGACGGTCTATAGGGCACTGGTTTTGCGGAATTCCGTTCTAGGGCCAAATCCCCCCCCCCCCCCCCCCCCCGGAGCGTGTGTACTAGACACCGACTGTCGTACCCTCCGGTCGGACGCGGATATTTATTCGCCCGGGGTCGGAACCTCCGCGAGGCCCCAATTCAGAATCGGCACTTCGACCGGTAGGTAAATTGTCACATTCGGAGATTTCCGGTCCGGCGCCAAAATTCCTCTCCGGGAGCGCGGTCGCAGGTTGCCGATGCGATCGCATACGGACATCGCTTCGCTCAAACAGGCTTAACTTTTCGCTCGGTTATCGGGATCGCTTATAAGACACCAATTCGGAATCAGCACTCAGAGGCGCTTGACGCCCCGTTTGTGCCTCAGGCAATAAGACGTCGTTTCGGGGTCGAAAAACATTCGTTTTCCACTCCGAAATTGCGATTCTAGACGATGATCTCCCCTATTCCAAGGTTTTTTGGCAGTAGTGACTCCCTCGATTACTCGAATCGCTGGCGGAGCCCACATGCGGAGCCGCCCAGTCACAGCGATCGGAAGTCGTGTTTGAATCGACGGGAGATCTCCTCTCCAGGTCGTGGATATGGGTGCCCGAACATCGCCGATATAGTCACCCCCTCCGGTTTATTCCCACCCCTTCAGCGAAAGAATTGGGCATAACTTTCCGCACGGGCATCGGAATCGCTTATGTGACCACAATTCGGAATCGGCACTCCAAGACGGTCGACAGGGCGCTGGTTTCGTGGAATTCCGTTCCAATAACAAAATTCCCCCCCCCCCCCCCCCGAGCGTGTTTACTAGTACACCGACTGCCGAACCCTCCGGTCGGACGCAGATATTTATTCGCCGGGGGGTCAGAACCGCCCGCGCGGCCCCAATTCAGAATCGGCACTTTGACCCGGTCGGTAAATGGTCGTATTCGGAGATTTTCGGTCCGACGCCCAAATTCCTCTCCGGGAGTGCAGTCGCAGGCTTCCGATGCGATCGCATACGGACACCGCTTCACTCAAACGGGCATAACTTTTCGCTCGGTTATCGGAATCGCTTATAAGACCCCAATTCGGAATCGGCACTCAGAGGTGCTGGACGCCCAGTTATTGCCTCAGGCGATAAGACGTCATTTCGGGGTCGAAAAACCTTCGTTTCTCACTCCGAAATTGCGATTCTAACCGACGTTCGCCAATATAGTCACCCCCTCCAGTTTCTTCCCATCCCTTCAGCAAAAGAATTGGGCATAACTTTCCGCACGGGCATCGGAATCGCTTATGTGACCACAATTCGGAATCGGCACTCTCAGACGGTCAATAGGGCGCTAGTTTTGCAGAATTCTGTTCTAGGGCTAAAATTTCCCCCGGAGCGTATGTACTAGTACACTGACTGTCATACCCTCCGGTCGGACGCAGATATTTATTCGCCCGGGGGTCGGAACCGCCCGCGAGGCCCCAATTCAGAATCGGCACTTCGACCCGGTCGGTAAATGGTCGCATTCGGAGATTTCCGGTCCGCCGCCCAAATTCCTCTCTGGGAGCGCAGTCGCAGGCTGCCTATGTGATCGCAAACGGACACCGCTTCGCACAAACGGGAATCGCTTATAAGACCCAAATTCGGAATCGGCACTCAGAGGCGCTCGACGACCCCTTAGTGCCTCAGGCGATAAGACGTCGTTTCGGGGTCAAAAAAATATTTGTTTCGCACTCCAAAATTGTAATTCTAGCCGACGATCTCCCCTAT
Organism: Colocasia esculenta; assembly: GCA_014218235.1. NCBI lineage: Eukaryota > Viridiplantae > Streptophyta > Magnoliopsida > Alismatales > Araceae > Colocasia > Colocasia esculenta. Next base: position 2,350,486 of record CM024757.1, read on the forward strand.
TTCAATGTTTTTTGACAGTAGCGACTTCCTCGATTACGCGAATCGCTGGAGGAGCCCACATGCGGAGCCGCCCAGTCACAGCGATTGGAAGTCGTGTTCAACTCGACGGGAGATCTCCTCCCCAGGTCGTGGATATGGGTGCCCGAACATCGCCGATATAGTCACCCCTACGGTTTATTCCCACCCCTTCAGTGAAAGAATTGGGCATAACTTTCCGCTCGGGCATCGGAATCGCTTATGTGACCACAATTCGGAATCGGCACTCTGAGACGGTCGACAGGGCGCTAGTTTTGCGGAATTCCGTTCTAGGGCCAAAATTTCCCCCGTAGCGTGTGTACTAGTACACCGACTTCCGTACCCTCCGACCGGACGCGGATATTTATTCGCCCGGGGGTCGGAACTGCCCGTGAGGCCCCAATTCAGAATCGGCACTTCGACCCGGTCAGTAAATGGTCGCATTCGGAGATTTCCAGTTTAGCGCCTAAATTCCTCTCCGGGAGCACGGTCGCAGGCTGCCGATGCGATCGCATACGGACACCGCTTCGCTTAAATGGGCATAACGTTTTGCTCGGTTATCGGAATCGCTTATAAGACCCCAAATGGGAATCGGCACTCATAGGCGTTGCACGCCCCCTTATTGCCTCACGCGATAAGACGTCGTTTCGGGGTCGAAAAATCTTCATTTCGCACTCCGAAATTGCGATTCTTGCCGACGATCTCACCTAGTCACAGCGATCGGAAGTCATGTTCAACTCGACGCGAGATCTCCTCCCCAGGTCGTGGATATGGCCATCTGGGTGCCCGAACATCGTCGATATAGTCACCCCCGCCGGTTTATTCCCACCCCTTCAGCGAAAGAATTGGGCATAACTTTCCGCACGGACATCGGAATCGCTTATGTGACCACAATTCGGAATCGATACTCCGAGACGGTCGACAGGGCGCTGGTTTCGCGGAATTCCGTTCCGAGGCCAAAATACCCCCCGTAGCTTGTGTACTTGTACACGACTACCGTACCCTCGGTCTGACGCGGATATTTATTCGCCCGGGGGTCGGAACCGCCCGTGAGGCCCCAATCAGAATCTGGCAATTCGAACCTGTCGGTAAATGGTCGCATTCGGAGATTCGGTCCGGCGCCCAAATTCCTCTCCGGGAGCGCGGTCGCAGGCTGCCGATGCGATCGCATACGGACACCGCTTCGCTCAAACGGGCATAACTTTTCGCTCGGTTATCGGAATTGCTTATAAGAACCCAATTCGGAATCGGCACTCAGAGGCGCTCGTGCGCCTTTACTGCCTCAGGCGATAAGACGTCGTTTCAGGGTCAAAAACCCTTCGTTTCGCCTCCGAAATTTCAATTCTAACCGACGATCTCCCTATTCCACGGTTTTTTTGCATTTTTTCTAAGTAGCGACTCCTCGATTACGCGAATCGCTGGCGGAGCTCTCACGCGGAGCAGCCAGTCACAGCGATCGGAAGTCGTGTGAACTCGACGTAAGATCTCCTCCCCAGGTCGTGGATATGGGTGCCCGAACATCGACGATATAGTCACCCTCCGGTTTATTCCCAACCCCTTCAGCGAAAGAATTGGGCATAACTTTCCGCACGGGCATCGGAATCGCTTATGTGACCACAATTCGGAATCGACACTCCGAGACGGTCGACAGAGCGCTTGTTTTGCGGAATTCCGTTTCGGGGCCAAAATTCACCCCGGAGCGTGTGTACTAGTACACTGTTTGCCGTACCCTCCGGTCGGACACGAACATTTATTCGCACGAGGGTCAGAACCGCCCGCGAGGCCCCAATTCAGAATCGGCACTTCGACACGGTAGGTAAATGGTCGCATTCGGAGATTTCCGGTCTGGCGCCCAATTCTCTCAGGACGCGGTCGCAAGCTGCCGATGCGATCGCATACGGACACCGCTTCGCTCAAACCGCATAAACTTTTCACTCGGTTATCGGAATTACTTATAAGACCCCAATTCGGAATCAGCTCTCAAAAGCGCTCGACGATCCCTTAGTGCCTCAGGCAATAAGATGTTGTTCCATGGTCGAAAAACCTTCATTTCGCACTCCAAAATTTCAATTCTAGCCGACGATCTCCCCTTTTCCAAGGTTTTTTGGCAGTAGCGACTCCCTCGATTACGCGAATCGCTGGCGGAGCCAACAAGCAAAGCCGCCGAGTCACAGTGATCGGAAGTCGTGTTCAACTCGACGCGAGATCAACTCCCCAGGTCGTGGATATGGGTGCCTGAACATCGCCGATATAGTCACCCCCTTCGGTTTATTCCCACCGCTTCAGCGAAAGAATTGGGCATAACTTTCCGCACGGACATCGAAATTGCTTATGTGACCACAATTCGGAATCGACACTCCGAGACGGTCTACTGGGCGCTGTTTTCGCAAAATTCCCTTCCGGGGCCAAAATTCCTCCCAGAGCGTGTGTAGTACTCCGACTGTCGTACCCTCCGGTCGGACGCGGATATTTATTCGCCCGGGGGTCGGAACAGCCCGCGAGGCCCCAATTCAGAATCAACACTTCGACCCGGTCGGTAATGGTCACATTCAGAGATTTTCGGTCCGGCGCCCAAATTCCTCTCCAGGAGCGCGGTCGCAGGCTGCCGATGCGATCGCATACAGACACTGCTTCGCTCAAACGGGGATAACTTTTCGCTCGGTTATCAGAATCGCATAGAAGACCCCAATTTGGAATCGGCACTCAGAGTCGCTCGACGCCCCCTTATTGCCTCAGGTGATAAGACGTCGTTTCGGTGTCCAAAAACCTTCGTTTTGCACTCCGAAATTGCGATTCTAGCCGACGATCTCCCATATTCCAAGGTTTTTTGGCAGTAGCGACTCTCTCATTTACGCGAATCGCTGGCGGAGCCCACACGCGGAGCCACCCAGTCACATCGATCGGAAGTGATGTTCAACTCGATGCGAGATCTCCTCCCCGGTCGTGGATATGGGTGCCCGAAGATCGTCGATATAGTCACCCCCCCTCCGGTTTATTTCCACCTCTTCAGCGAAAGAATTGGGCATAACTTTCCGCACAGGCATCGGAATTGCTTATGTGACCACAATTCGGAATCGACACTCCGAGACGGTCGACAGGGCGCTGGTTTCGTAGAATTCCGTTCTGGGGCCAAAATTCCCCCCGTAGCTTGTGTACTAGTACACCGACTACCGTACCCTCCGGTCGAATGCGGATATTTATTCGCCCGGAGGTCGGAACCGCCCGCGAGGCCCCAATTCAGAATCGGCACTTCGACCCGGTCGGTAAATGGTCACATTCAGAGATTTCTGGTCCGGCGCCCAAATTTCTCTCCGGGAGCACGGTCGCAGGCTGCCGATGCGATCGCATACGGACACCGCTTCGCTCAAACAGGCATAACGTTTCGCTCGGTTATCGGAATCACTTATAAGACCCCAATTCGGAATCAGCACTCAGAGGCGCTCAATGCCCCCTTAGTGCCTCAGGCGATAAGATGTCGTTTCGGTGTCGAAAAACCTTCGTTTCGCACTCCGAAAGTGCGATTCTAGCCGATGATCTCCTCTATTCCAAGGTTTTTTGGCAGTAGCGACTCCCTCGATTACGCGAATTGCTAGCGGATCCCACACACAAAGCCGCCCAGTCACAGCAATCGGAAGTCATGTTCAACTCGACGCGAGATCTACTCCCCAAGTCGTGGATATTGGTGCCCGAATATCGCCGATATAGTCACCCCTCGTCCGGTTTATTCCCACCCCTTCGCCGATATGTGACCACAATTCGGAATCGGCAGTTCAAGACGGTCGACAGGGTGCTGGTTTCACAGAATTCCGTTCCGTTGCCAAAATCCCCCCCCCCCGGAACGTGTGTACTAGTACACCGACTACCGTACCCTCCGGTCGGGGACGGATATTTATTCGCCCGGGGGTCGGAACCGCCCGCGAGGCCCCAATTCCGAATCGGCACTTCGAACCGGTCGGTAAATGGTCGCATTCGAAGATTTCCGATCCGGCGCCCCAATTCCCCTCCGGGAGCGCAGTCGCAGGCTGCCGATGCGATCGCATACGGACACTGCTTCGCTCAAACGGGCATAACTTTTCGCTCGGTTATCAGATCGCTTATAAGACCCCAATTCGGAATCGGCACTCAGAGGCGCTCGTGCGCCCTTAGCGCCTTAGGCGATAAGACGTCATTTCGGGGTCGAAAACCGTTCGTTTCGCACTCCGAAATTGCGATTCTAGCCGACGATCTCCCCTATTCCAAGGTTTTTTGGCAGTAGCGACTCCCTCGATTACGCGAATCACTGGCGGAGCCCACACGCGGAGCCGCCAAGTCACACGATCGTAAGTCGTGTTCAACTTGGCGCGTGATCTCCTCCCCAGGTCGTGGATATGGTGCCACGAACATCGCCGATATAGTCACCCTTCGGTTTATTCCCACCCCTCCGCGAAAGAATTGGGCGTAACTTCCTTACGGGCATCAGAATCGCCTTTGTGACCACAATTCGGATCGGCACTCCGAGACGGTCGACGGGGCGCTGGTTTCGCGAAATCCGTTCTGGGGCCAAAATTCCCCCCAGAGCGTGGTACTAGTACACCGACTGCCGAACCCTCCGGTCGGACGCGGATATTTATTCGTCCGGGGGTCGGAACCGCCCGCGAAGCCCCAATTCAGAATCGGCACTTCGACCCGGTCGGTAAATGGTCACGTTCAGAGATTTCCGGTCTGGCGCCCAAATTCCTTTCCGGGAGTGCGGTCGCAGGCTGCAGATGCGATCGCATACGGACATCGCTTCGCTCAAACGAGCATAACGTTTCGCTCGGTTATCGGAATCGCTTAGAAGACCCCAATTCGGAATCGGCACTCAGAGGCGCTCGATGCGCCCCTATTGCCCCACGCGATAAGTCGTCATTTCAGTGTCAAAAAACCTTCGTTTCGCACTCCGAAATTGCGATTCTAGCCGACGATCTCCCCTATTCCAAGGTTTTTTGGCAGTAGCGACTCCCTCAATTACGCGAATCGCTGGCGGAGCCCACACGCGGAGCCACCCAATCATAGCGATCGGAAGTCATGTTCAACTCGATGCGAGATCTCCTCCCCAGGTCGTGGATATGGGTGCCCGAACATCGCCGACATAGTCACCCCCTCCGGTTTATTCCCACCCCTTCAGCGAAAGAATTGGACATAACTTTCCGCACGGGCATCAGAATCGCTTATGTGACCACAATTTGGAATCGGCACTCCGAGACGGTCGACTGGGCGCTGGTTTCGCGAAATTCCGTTCCAGGGCAAAAATTCCCCCCGGAGCGTGTGTACTAGTACACCGACTGTCGTACCCTCCGGTCGGACGCAGATATTTATTCGCCCGGGGGTCGGAACCACCCGTGAGGCCCCAATTCAGAATCGGCACTTCGACCCGGTCGGTAAATGGTCACATTCGGAGATTTCCGGTCAGGCGCCCAAATTCCTCTCCGGGAGCGCTGTCGCAGGCTGCCGATGCGATCGCATACGGACACCGCTTCGCTCAAACGGGTATAACTGTTCGCTCGGTTATCGGAATCGCTTAGAAGACCCCAATTCGGAATCGGCAATCAGAGGCGCTCGATGCGCCCTTGTTGCCTCAGGCGATAAGACGTCGTTTCGGTGTCGAAAAACCTTCATTTCGCACTCCAGAATTGTGATTCTAGCCGACGATCCCCCCTATTCCAAGGTTTTTTGGCAGTCACGACTCCCTCAATTGCGCGAATCGCTGGCGGAGCCAACACGCGGAGCCACCCAGTCACAGCGATCGGAGGTCATGTTCAACTCGATGCGAGATCTCCTCCCCAGGTAGTGGATATGGGTGCCTGAACATCGTCGATATAGTCACCCCCTTCGGTTTATTCCCACCCCTTCAGCGAAAGAATTGGGCATAACTTTCCGCAGGGGCATCGGAATCGGTTATGTGACCACAATTCGGAATTGGCACTCCGAGACGGTCGACAGGGCGCTGGTTTCGCAGAATTCTGTTCCGGGGCCAAAATTCCCTATCGGAGCGTGTGTACTAGTACACCGTCTGCCGTACCCTCCGGTCGGACGCGAATATTTATTCGCCCGGGGGTCGGAACTGCCCGCGAGGCCCGAATTCATAATCGGAACTTCGACCCGGTTGGTAAATGGTTGCAATCGGAGATTTCCGGTCCGACGCTCAAATTCCTATCCGGGAGCGCGGTCGCAGGCTGCCGATGCGATCGCATACACACACCACTTCGCTCAAACAGGCATAACTTTTCGCTCGGTCATTGGAATCGCTTATAAGACCCCAATTCGGAATCGGCACTCAGAGGCGCTCGATGCCCCCTTATTGCCTCAGGCGATAAGACGTTGTTTCGGGGTCGAAAAACCTTCATTTTGCACTCTAAAATTGCGATTCTAGCCGACGATCTCCCCTATTCCAAGGTTTTTTGGCAATAGCGACTCCCTCGATTACGCGAATTGCTGGCGGAGCCCACACGCGGAGCCGTCCAGTCACAGCGATCGGATGTCGTTTTCAACTCGATGCGAGATCTCCTCCCCAGGTCGTTGATATGGGTGCTCGAACATCACCGATATAGTCACCCCCTCTAATTTATTCCCACCCCTTCAGCGAAATAATTGGGCATAACTTTCCACACGGGCATCGAAATCGCTTATGTGACCACAATTCGGAATCGGCACTCCGAGACGGTCGATAGGGCACTGGTTTCGCGGAATTCCGTTTTGGGGCCAAAATTCACCCCCCCCCCCCGGAGCGTGTGTACTACTACACCGACTGTCGTACCCTCCGGTCAGACGCGGATATTTATTCGCCCGGGGGTCGGAACCGTCCTTGAGGCCCCAATTCAGAATCGGTACTTCGACCTGGTCGGTAAACGGTCGAATTCGAAGATTTCCGGTCCGGCGCACAAATTCCTCTCCGGGAGCGCGGTCGCAGGCTGCCGATGCGATCGCATACGGACATCGCTTCGCTCAAACAAACATAACTTTTCGCCCGGTTATCGGAATCGCTTATAAGACCCCAATTCGGAATCTGCACTAAGAGGCGCTCGACGCCCCCTTAGTGCCTCAGGCAATAAGATGTCGTTCGGGGTCGAAAAACCTTCAGTTCGCACTCTAAAATTGTGATTCTAGCCGACGATCTCCCCGCTTCCAAGGTTTTTTGGCAGTAGCGACTCCCTCGATTACGCGAATCGCTGGCGGAGCCCGCACGCAGAGCTGCCCAGTCACAGCGATCGGAAGTCGTGTTCAACTCGAAGTGAGATCTTCACCCCAGGTCGTGGATATGGATACCCGAACATCGCCGATATAGTCACCCCCTCCGATTTATTCCCACCCCTTCAACGAAAGAATTGGGCATAACTTTCCGCACGGTGATCAGAATTGCTTATCTGACCACAATTCGGAATCGGCACTCCGAGACGGTCGACAGGGTGCTGGTTTCGCGGAATTCCGTTCAGGGGCCTAAATTCCTCCCCGGAGCATGTGTACTAGTACACCGACTGCCGTACCCTCCGATCGGACGCGGATATTTATTCGCCCAGGGGTCGGAATCGCCCGCAAGGCCCCAATTCAGAATTGACACTTCGACCTGATCGGTAAATGGTCGCATTCGGAGATTTCCGGTCTAGCGCCCAAATTCCTCTTCGGGAGCGCGGTAGCAGGCTGCCGATACGATCGCATACGGACACCGCTTCGCTCAAACGGGCATAACGTTTCGCTCGGTTATCGGAATCGCTTACAAGACCCTAATTCGGAATCGACACTTAGAGGTGCTGACGCCCCCTTATTTCCTCAGGCGATAAGACGTCGTTTCAGGGTCGAAAAACCTTCGTTTCGCACTCTGAAACTGTGATTCTAGCTGACGATCTCCCTTATTCCAAGGTTTGGCAAGAGTAGAGCGACTCCTCGATTACGCGAATCGCTGGCGGAGCCCACGCGCGAGCCGCCCAGTCACAGCGATCGGAAGTCGTGTTCAACTCGACGCGAGATCTCCTCCCCAGGTCGTGGATATAGGTGCCCGAACATCGCCGATATAGTCACCACCTATGATTTATTCCCACCCGTTCAGCGAAAGAATTGGGCATAACTATCCGCACGGGCATCAGAATCGCTTATGTGACCACAATTCGGAATCGGCACTCCGAGACGGTCGACAGGGCACTGGTTTCGCGGAATTCCGTTTCGTGGCTAATATTCCCCCCGCCCATCGGAGCGTGTGTACTAGTACACCGACTGCCGTACCCTCCGGTCGGACGCGGATATTTATTCGCCCGAGGGTCGGACCGCCCTTGAGGCCCCAATTCAGAATCAGTACTTCGACCTGGTCGGTAAATGGTCGCATTCGTAGATTTCCGGTCCGGCGCACAAATTCCTCTCCGGGAGCGCGGTCGCAGGCTGCCGATGCGATCGCATACGAACATCGCTTTGCTCAAACAAACATAACTTTTCACTCGGTTATCGGAATCGCTTATAAGACCCCAATTCGGAATCGGCACTAAGAGGCGCTCGACGTCCCCTTATTGCCTCAGGCGAGAAGACGTCGTTTCGGGGTCGAAAAACCTTCATTTCGCACTCCGAAATTGTGATTCTAGTCGACGATCTCCCCTATTCCAAGGTTTTTTGGCAGTAGCGACTCCCTCGATCACGCGAATCATGGACGGAGCCCACACGCGGAGCCACCCAATCACAGCGATCGGAAGTTGTGTTCAACTCAACGCGAGATCTACTCCCCACGTCGTGGATATGGGTGCCCGATCATCGACGATAAAGTCACCCCCTCCGGTTTATTCCCACCCCTTCAGCGAAAGAATTGTGCATAACTTTCCGCACGGGTATCGGAATCGCTTATGTGACCACAATTTGGAATCGGCACTCCGAGATGTCGACCGGGCACTGGTTTCGCAGAATTCCGTTCCTGGGAAACCCACCCCCCACCCCCCGAAGCGTGTGTACTAGTACACCGACTGCCGTACCCTCCGTCGAATGCGCGATATTTATTTGTTCGGGGGTCGGAACCGCCCGTGAGGTCCCAAATCAGAATCGACACTTCGACCCGATGGGTAAATGGTCGCATTTGGACATTTCCGGTCCTGCGCCCAAATTCCTCTCCGGGAGCGCGGTCGCAGGCTGTCGATGCGATAGCATACGGACACCACTTCGCTCAAACGGGCATAACGTTTCGCTCGGTTATCGGAATCGCTTATAAGACCCCAATTTGGAATCGGCACTCAAAGGCGCTCGACGCCCCCTTAGTTCCTCAGGCGATAAGATGTCATTTCGGGGTCGAAAAAACTTCGTTTCGCACTCCGAAAATACGATTCTAGTCGACGATCTCCCTTATTTTAAGGTGTTTTGGCAGTAGCGACTCCCTCGATTACGCGAATCGCTGGCGGAGCCCACACGTGGAGCGGCCCACTCACAGCGATCGGAAGTCATGTTCAACTCGACGCGAGATCTCCTACCCAGGTCGTGGATATGGGTGCCCGAACATCGCCGATATAGTCACCCCTTTTGGTTTATTCCCACCCCTTCAGCGAAAGAATTGGGCATAACTTTCCGCACGGGCATCGGAATCGCTTATGTGACCACAATTCAAAATCGGTACTCCGAGACGGTCGACATGGCGCTGGTTTCATGGAATTCCGTTCCGATGCCCAAATTCCCCCCGGAGCGTGTGTACTAGACACCGACTGCCGTACCCTCCGGTCGGACGCAGATATTTATTCGCCCGGGGATCGGAACCGCTCGCGAGGCCCCAATTCAGAATCGGCACTTCGACCTAGTCGGTAAATGGTCGCATTCAGAGATTTCCAGTCTGGTGCCCAAATTCCTCTCCGGGAGCGCGTTCGCAGGCTGCCGATGCGATCGCATACGGACACCGCTTCGCTCAAACACACATACCTTTTCGCTCGGTTATCGCAATCGCTTATAAGACCCCAATTCGGAATCGGCACTCAGAGGCGCTCGACGCCCCCTTATTGCCTCAGGTTATAAGACGTCGTTTTGGGGTCGAAAAACCTTCGTTTCACACTTTAAAATTGCGATTTTAGCCGATGATCTCCCATATTCCAAGGTTTTTTGGCAGTAGTGACTCCCTTGATTACGGGAATCACGGACGGAGCCCACACGCAGAGCCTCTCAGTCACAGCGATCGGCAGTGGTGTTCAACCCCACGTCAGATCTCCTCCCCAGGCCGTGGATATGGGTGCCCAAACATCGCCGATATAGTCACCCCCTCCGGTTTATTCCCACCCCTTCAGCGAAAGAATTGGGCATAACTTTCCGCACGGACATCGCAATCGCTTATGTGACCACAATTCGGAATCGGCACTCCGAGACGGTCGACAGAGCGCAGGTTTCGCGGAATTCCGTTTCGGGGCCCAAATTCGCCCCCGGAGCATGTGTACTAGTACACCGACTGCCGTACCCTCCGGTCGGACGCGGATATTTATTCGCCCGGGGGTCCGAACCGCTCGCGAGGCCCCAATTTAGAATCGGCACTTCGACCCGGTCGGTAAATGGTCGCATTCGGAGATATCCAGTCCGGCGCCCAAATTCTCTCCGAGAGCGCGGTCGCAGGCTGCCGATGCGATCACATACGGACACCGCTCCGTTCAAACGGGCATAACATTTCGCTCGGTTATCGGAATCGCTTATAAGACCCCAATTCAGAATCGGCACTCAGAGGTACTCGATGCCCCCTTAGAGCCTCAGGCGATAAGACGTCGTTTCGGGGTCGAAAAACCTTCGTTTCGCACTCTAAAATTGCGATTCTACGATCTCCCCTATTCCAAGGTTTTTTGGAAGTAGCGACAACCTCGATTATGCGAATCGCTGGCGAAGCCCACACGCAGAGCCGCCCAGTCACAACAATTGGAAGTCGTGTTCAACTCGACGCAAGATCTCCTCCCCAGATCGTGGATATGGGTGCCCGAACATCACCGATATAGTCACCCCCTCTGGTTTATTCCCACCCCTTCAGCGAAAGAATTGGTCATAACTTTCCGCACGGGCATCAGAATCTCTTATGTGACCACAATTTGGAATCGGAACTCCGAGACGATCGACAGGGCGCTGGTTTTTCGGAATTCCGTTTCATGGCAAAAATTTCCCCCCGGAGCGTGTGTACAAGTACACCGACTGCTGTACCCTCCGGTCGGAGGTGGATATTTATTCGCCCGTGGGTCGGAACTAGCCGCGAGTCCCCAATTCAGAATCGGCACTTCGACCCGGTCGGTAAATGGTCGCATTTGGAGATTTCCAGTCTGGCGCCCAAATTCCTCTCCGGGAGCGCGGTCGCAGGCTGCTGATGCGATAGCATATGGACACCGCTTCGCTAAACCGGCATAACTTTTCGCTCGGTTATCGAAATTGCTTATAAGACCCCAATTCGGAATCGACACTGAAAGGCGCTCGACGCCTCCTTAGTGCCTTAGGCGGTAAGACGTCGCTTCGGGATCCAAAAACCTTCATTTCGCACTCCGAAATTGCGATTCTAGCCGACGATCTCCCTTATTCCAAGGTGTTTTGGCAGTAACGACTCCATCGATTACGCGAATCGCCGGCGGAGCTCACACGCGGAGCGGCCCAGTCACAGCAATCGGAAGTCGTGTTCAACTCGACGCGAGATCTCCTCCCTAGGTCGTAGATATGGTGCCCGAACATCGCTGATATAGTCACCCCCTTCGGTTTATTCCCACCTCTTCAGGGAAAGAATTGGGCATAACTTTCCGCAACGGCATCGGAGTCGCTTATGTGACCACAATTCGGAATCGGCACTCCAAGACGGTCGACAGGGCACTGGTTTCGCAGAATTCCGTTTCGGGGCCCAAATTCGCCCCCGGAGAGTGTGTACTAGTACACCGATTGCCGTACCCTCCGGTCGGACGCGGATATTTATTCGCTCAGGCGATAAGACGTCATTTTGGGTTGAAAAACCTTCATTTCGCACTCCGAAATTGCGATTCTACCCGATGATCTCCTCTATTCCAAGGTTTTTTGGCAGTAGCGACTCCCTCGATTACGTGAATCACTGGCGAGACCCACACGCGGAGCCACCCACTCATAGCGGTCGGAAGTCGTGTTCAACTCGATGCGAGATCTCCTCCCCAGGTCGTGGATATGGGTGCCCGAACATCGTCGATATAGTCACCCCCTCCGGTTTATTCCCACCCCTTCAGCGAAAGAATTGGGCATAACTTTCCGCACGGAATCGCAATCGCTTATGTGAACACAATTCGGAATCGGCACTCCTAGACGGTCGACATGGCGCTGGTTTTGCGGAATTCTGTTCTGGGGCCCAACCCTCCGGTCGGATGCAGATATTTATTCGCCCGGGAGTCGGAACCGCCCGCAAGGCACCAATTCAGAATCGGCACTTCGACCCGGTCGGTAAATGGTCTCATTCGGAGATTTCCGGTCCGACGCCCAAATTCCTCTCCGGGAGCGCGGTCGCAGGCTGGCGATGCTATCGCATACGGACACCGCTTCTCTCAAACGGGCATAACGTTTTGCTCGGTTATCGGAATCGCTTATAAGACCCCAATTCGGAATCGTCACTCAGAGGTGCTCGATGCTCCCTTAGTGCCTCAGGCGATGAGACGTCGTTTCGGGGTCGAAAAACCTTCATTTCGCACTCCGAAATTGCGATTCTAGCCGATGATCTCCCTTATTCCAAGGTGTTTTGGCAGCAGTGACTCCCTCGATTATGCGAATCGCTGGCGGAGCCCACACGCGGAGCGGCCCAGTCACAGCGATCGGAAGTCGTGTTCAACTCGACGCGAGATCTCCTCCCCAGGTCGTGGATATGGGTGCCCGAACATCGCCGATATAGTCACCCCCTCCGGTTTATACCCACCCCTTCAGCGAAAGAATTCGGCATCACTTTCCGCACGGGCATCGGAATCGCTTATGAGACCACAATTCGGAATCGGCACTCCGAGACGGTCGACAGGGCGCTGGTTTCACGGAATTCCGTTTCGGGGCCCAAATTCGCCCCCGGAGCGTGTGTACTAGTACACCGACTACCATATCCTCCGGTCGGACGCGGATATTTATTCGCCCAGGGGTCGAAACCGGCCACGAGACCCCAATTCAGAATCGGCACTTTGACCCGGTCGGTAAATGATCTTATTCGAAGATTTCCAGTCAGACGCCCAAATTCCTCTCTGGGAGCGCGGTCGCAGGCTGCCGATGCGATAGCATACGGACACCGCTTCACTCAAATGAGCATAACTTTTCTCTCGGTTATCGGAATTGCTTATAAGACTCCAATTCGGAATCGGCACTCAGAGGCGCTCGATGCCTCCTTAGTGCCTCTGGCGATAAGACGTCGTTTCGGGGTCGAAAAACCTTCATTTCGCACTCCGAAATTACGATTCTAGCCGACAATCTCCCTTATTCCAAGGTGTTTTGGCAGTAGCGACTCCCTCGATTACGCGAATCGCTGGCGGAGCCCACACGCGGAGCCGCCCAATCACAGCGATCGGAAGTCGTGTTCAACTCGACGTGAGATCTCCTCCCCAGGTCGTGGATATGGGTGCCCGAACATCGCCGATATAGTCACCCCCTCCGGTTTATTCTCACCTCTTCAGCGAAAGAATTGGGCATAACTTTCCGCACGGGCATCGGAATCGCTTATGTGACTACAATTCGGAATCGGCACTCCGAGATGGTCGACAGGGCGCTAGTTTCGCAGAATTCCGTTTCGGGGCCCAAATTCGCCCCCAGAGCGTGTGTACTAGTACACCGACTGCCGTACCCTCCGGTCGGACGCGGATATTTATTCACCCGGGGGTCGGAACCGGCCGCGAGGCCCCAATTCAGAATCGGCACTTCGACCTGGATGGTAAATGGTCGCATTCGGAGATTTCCAGTCTGACGCCCAAATTCCTCTCCGGGAGCACGGTCGCAGGCTGCCGATGTGATAGCATACGGACACCGCTTCGCTCAAACGAGCATAACGTTTTGCTCGGTTATCGGAATTGCTTATAAGACCCCAATTCATAATCGACACTCAAAGGCGCTCGACGCCCCCTTAGTGCCTCAGGCGATAAGACGTCGTTTCGGGGTCGAAAAACCTTCATTTCGCACTCCGAAATTGCGATTCTAGCCGACGATCTCCCTTATTCCAAGGTGTTTTGGCAGTAGCGACTCCCTCGATTACGTGAATCGCTGGCGGAGCCCACACGCGGAGCGGCCAAGTCACAGCGATCGGAAGTCGTGTTCAACTCGACGCGAGATCTCCTCCTCAGGTCGCGGATATGGGTGCCCGAACATCGGCGATATAGTCACCCTCTCTGGTTTATTCCCACCCCTTCAGCGAAAGAATTGGGCATAACATTCCGCACGGCCATCGGAATCGCTTATGTGACCACAATTTGGAATCGGCACTCCAAGACAGTCGACAGGGCGCTGGTTTCGCAGAATTCCGTTCCGGGGCCCAAATTCGTCTTCGGAGCGTGTATACTAGTACACTGACTGCCGTACCCTCCGGTCGGACGCGGATATTTATTCGCCCGGGGGTCGGAACTGCCGGCGAGGCCCCAATTCGGAATCGACACTTCGACCCGGTCGGTAATTGGTCGCATTCGGAGATTTCCAGTCTGGCGCCCAAATTCCTCTCTGGGAGCGCAGTCGCAGGCTGCCGATGCGATCGCATACGGACAGCGCTTCGCACAAACGGGCGTAACATTTCGCTCGGTTAACGGAATCGCTTATAAGACCCCAATTCGAAATCGGCACTCAGAGGCGCTCGATGCGCCCTTAGTGCCTCAGGCGATAAGACATCGTTTCAGGGTCAAAAAACCTTCTTTTTGCACTCTGAAATTGTGATTCTAGCCGACGATCTCCCCTATTCCAAGGTTTTTTGGCAGTAGCGACTCCCTCGATTACGCGAATCGCTGGCGGAGCCCACACGCGGACCACCCAGTCACAGCGATCAGAAGTCGTGTTCAATTCGACGCAAGATCTACTCCCCGGGTCGTGGATATGGGTGCCCAAACAACGCCGATATAGTTACCCCCTCCGGTTTATTCCCACCCCTTCAGCGAAAGAATTGGGCATAACTTTCCGCACGGGCATCGGAATTGCTTATGTGACCACAATTCGGAATCGGCACTCCGAGACGGTCGACAGGGGACGGGTTTCACGGAATTCTGTTTCGGGGCAAAAATTCCCCCCTGGAGCGTGTGTACTAGTACACCGACTTCCGTACCCTCCGGTCGGACGCGGATATTTATTCGCCCAGGGGTCAAAACCGCGCGCGAGGCCCCAATTCAGAATCGGCGCTTCGACCCAGTCGGTAAATGGTCGCATTCGGAGATTACCGGTCCGGCACCCAAATTCCTCTCCGGGAGCGCGGTCGCAGGCTGCCGATGCGATCGCATACGCACACCTATTCGCTGAAATGGGCATAACTTTACGCTCGGTTATCAGAATCGCTTATAAGACCCCAAATCGGAATCGGCACTCAGAGGCCCTCAACACCCCCTTATTGCCTCAGGCTATAAGGCGTCGTTTCGGGGTCGAAAAACCTTCGTTTCGCACTCTGAAATTGCGATTCTAGCCGACGACCTCCCCTATTCCAAAGTTTTTTAGCAGTAGCTACTCCCTCGATTATGCGAATCACTGGCGGAGCCCACACGCGCAGCCGCCCAGTGACAGCGATCGGAAGTCATGTTCAACTCGATGCAAGATCTCCTCCTCAGGTCGTGGATATGGGTGCCCGAACATCGCCGATATAGTCACCCCCTCCGGTTTATTCCCACCCCTTCAGCGAAAGAATTGGGCATAACTTTCCACACGGGCATCAGAATCGCTTATGTGACCACAATTCGGAATCGGTACTCCGAGACGGTCGACAGGGCGCTGGTTTTGCGGAATTCTGTTCCCGGGCAAAAATTTCCCCCCGGAGCGTGTGTACTAGTGCATCGACTGCCGTACCCTCCGGTCGGACGCGGATATTTATTCGCCCGGGGGTCGGAACTGCCCGCGAGGCCCCAATTCAGAATCGGCAATTCATTTCGACCCGGTCGGTAAATGGTCGCATTCGGAGATTTCCAGTCCGGCGCCCAAATTCCTCTCCGTGAGCGCGGTCGCAGGCTGCCGATGCGATCGCATACGGACACCGCTTCGCTCAAACGGGCATAACTTTTCGCTCGGTTATCGGAATCGCTTATAAGACCCCAATTCGGAATCGACACTCAGAGGCGCGTGACGCCCCCTTACGGCCTCAGGCGATAAGACGTCATTTTGCGGTCGAAAAGCCTTCGTTTCGCACTCCGAAATTGCGATTCTAGCCGATGATCTCCCCTATTCCAAGGTTTTTTGGCAGTAGCGACTCCCTCGATTCCGCGAATCACTGGCAGATTCAACTCGACGCGAGATCTCCTCCCCAGGTCATGGATATGGGTGCTCGAACATCGCCGATATAGTTACCCCCTCTGGTTTATTCCCACCCCTTCAGCGAAAGCATTGGGCATAACTTTCCGCACGGGCATTGCAATCGCTTATGTGACCACAATTCGGAATCGGCACTCCGAGACGGTCAACAGGGCACTGGTTTCACGGAATTCCGTTTCGGGGCCCAAATTCACCCCCATAGCGTGTGTACTAGTACACCGAGTGCCGTACCCTCCGGTCGGACGCTGATATTTATTCGCCCAGGGGTCTGAACCGCTCGCAAGGCCCCAATTCAGAATCGGCACTTCGACTCGGTCGGTAAATGGTCGCATTTGGAGATTTCCAGTCCGGCACCCATATTCCTCTCCAGGAGCGCGGTCGCAGACTGCCGATGCGATCGCATACGGACACCGCGTCGCTCAAACGGGCATAACGTTTCGCTCGGTTATCGGAATCGCTTATAAGACCCCAATTAGGAATCGGCACTCAGAGGCGCTCGATTCCCCCTTAGTGCCTCAGGCGATACGACGTCGTTTCGGGGTCGAAAAACCTTCGTTTCGCACTTCAAAATTACGATTCTAGCCGACGATCTCCCCTATTCCAAGGTTTTTTGGCAGTAGCGACTCCCTCGATTATGCGAATCGCTGGCGAAGCCCACACGCGGAGCCGCCCAGTCACAACGATCGAAAGTCGTGTTCAACTAGACGCAAGATCTCCTCCCCAGGTCGTGGATATGGGTGCCTGTACATCGCCGATATAGTCACCCCCTCCGGTTTATTCCTACCCCTTCAGCGAAAGAATTGGGCATAACTTTTAGCAGGGGCATCGGAATCTCTTATATGACCACAATTCGGAATCCGCACTCCGAGACGGTCGACAGGGCGTTGGTTTCGCAGAATTCCATTCCGGGGCCAAAACTCCCCCCCCCCCCCCCTCTCCCCCCCCCCCCCCCCCCCCCCCCCGCAGAGCGTGTGTACTATTACACGACTGCCGTACCCTCCGGTCGGTTGCAGATATTTATTTGCCTGGGAGTCGGAACCGCCCGCGAGGCCCCAATTCAGAATCGACACTTCGACCCGATCGGTAAATGGTCGCATTCGGAGATTTTTGGTCCGGCGCCCAAATTCCTCTCCGGGAGCGCGGTCGCAGGCTGCCGATGCGATCACATACGGACACCGCTTCGCTCAAATGGGCATAACGTTTCGCTCGGTTATCAGAATCGCTTATAAGACCCCAATTCGGAATCGGCACTCAGAGGCGCTCGACGCTCCTTTTTGCCTCAGGCGATAAGATGTCGTTTCGGGGTCGAAAAACCTTCGTTTCGCACTCCGAATTTGCAATTCTAGCTGACGATCTTCCTATTCCAAGGTTTTTTAGCAGTAGCGACTCCCTCGATTATGCGAATCGCTAGCGGAGCCCACACGCGGAGTCGCCCAGTCACAGAAATTGGAAGTCGTGTTCAACTCGACGCGAGATCTCCTCCCCAGGTAGTGGATATGGGTGCCCGAACATCGCCGATATAGTCACCCCCTCTGGTTTATTCCCTCCCCTTCTGCGAAAGAATTGGGCATAACTTTCCGCACGGGCATCGGAATCGCTGATGTGACCACAATTCGGAATCGGCACTCTGAGACGGTAGACAGGGCGCTGGTTTCGCGGAATTTCGTTTCGGGGCCAAATCCCCCCCCCCCGGAGCGTGTGTACTAGTACACCGACTGCCGTACCCTCCGGTCAGACGCAGATATTTATTCGCCCGGGGTTCGGAACCGCCCGCGAGGCCCCAATTCAGAATCGGCACTTCGACCCAGTCGGTAAATGGTCGCATTCGGAGATTTCCAGTCCGGCGCGCAAATTCCTCTCCGTGAGCCCGGTCGCTGGCTGCCGATGCGATCGCATACGGACACTGCTTCGCTCAAACGGGCATAACTTTTCGCTCGGTTATCGGAATCGCTTATAAGACCCCAATTCGGAATCGGAACTCAGAGGCGCGTGACACCCTCTTAGGGCCTCAGGAGATAAGACGTCATTTCAGGGTCGAAAAACCTTCGTTTCGCACTCCGAAATTGCAATTCTAGCCGATGATCTCCCCTATTCCAAGATTTTTCGGCAGTAGTGACTCCCTCGATTACGCGAATCGCTGAAGGACCCACACGCGGAGCCACCCAGTCACAGCAATCAGAAGTGGTGTTCAACTCGACGTGAGATCTCCTCCCTAGATCGTAGATATGGGTGCCCGAACATCGCCGATATAGTCACCCCCTCCGGTTTATTCCCACCCCTTCAGGGAAAGAATTGGGCATAACTTTCCGCACGGGCATCGGAATCGCTTATGTGACCACAATTCGGAATCGGCACTTCGAGGCGGTCGACAGGGCGCTGGTTTCGTGGAATTCCGTTTCGGGGCCCAAATTCGCCCCCGGAGCGTGTGTACTAGTACACCGACTGCCGTACCCTCCGGTCGGACGCGGATATTTATTCGCCCGGGCGTCGGAACCACCCGCGAGGCCCCAACTCAGAATCGACACTTCGACCCGGTCGGTAAATGGTCGCATTCGGAGATTTCCAGTCCGGCGCCCAAATTCCTCTCCGGGAGCGCGGTCGCAGGATGCCGATGCGATCGCATACGGACACCGCTTCGCTCAAATGGGCATAACGTTTCGCTCGGTTATCGGAATCACTTATAAGATCCCAATTCAGAATCGGCACTCAGAGGCGCTCGATGCCCCCTGTGGACATCTCGTTTCCGCGCAGTCCCCGGCCGACCTCTGAATCTCGCGGACGCCGCCGAACTCTCGTTGGCGATGATGGGGTTGCCGGTTGACCTCGTTGACCCTCCGGTTGACTGAGTTGACTAGATGGAAAACAAAGAAAACAAGCTGAATGAAGGGGAGTACGTGATCGCCAGGGCCTTACCTGTGCCCAAGGAGTACTAGAATCGCGCCGGTGTGGTCGCCTCGCGCAGCGGATGGAGACGGGGCTTCAACTTCTCCTCCTTCAGCCGGCCAAAGGAGAAGAGCTCCGCGGTCTTCTACTGATCATTCCTGCTACAGAAAAAGACTCTATTAGACTCTAAGAAGTGTAGTAAATGCTCAAAACGAAGTATGAAAAGCCCAAAAGGAGAGTCCCGTACCGGTTGCGGACTTGAGAAGAGGGGTGGCCAAATGTTATGACCACCCTTCTTCCCTCCATATTTGGTTGGAAAACCCCTTTCTAGGTGTATAGGAAGGTGACCTACGTGCCTAGAGTGAGTGGGAGAGTGTGTGTGATATGCAAAAGAACTAAAGAGTAAAAGGGAAAGAGAGAGGGATGGAGGTGTAGATCCTCGTTGTTGATGTTGTAGCTCCTTGCAGGGCTCCTCCAAGCTTCAAAGCAGCCCTCCTGGACGTCCCAAGTGTGGAGAGAATGAAGAGGATGAGTGGTGGAAGGTTGGGTGCACTTTCTCTCTCTTCTCTCTAAGCTTCAGCATGTGGACGTCCAGCCTCTCCCTCCTTTGGCTTAGAGGGCTCAAGGGGGGGTTATATAGATAGTGGGCTCGAGCTCAGCTGCCTTGGATGCTCAAGTGTGAAGAAACACACTTATACACATGGCAATCCAAGTCTAAAGGCTCCAACCAATGGGGAGAGGCCACATGGGATTTTTACTGGGTCAAGGGAGTGCCAAGGTGGCCCATATGCCCATTGGGAACGGTCCCATGCGGCGCATGGGCGAGGGAAAGGTGCTAGTGGGCTATATTCTCAGGGTAGTTGCGCAGACCAGGTAAACCGGGTTAACGTCAAGAGGTATGGCCGCCAACCTCATGCAGACGTCCAGAGATGTGGACGCCAAGATGGGTCGACGTCAATGAGTCTTGCCGTCAACCAGTAGTCGGCGGCCATCGATGCTGCCGTCTACATGGCATCTGAGGCAGGTCAACAAACGGTCAAACGAAGCTTAATGGGCCAAAAGAGCCTTGCGGGAGATGGGCCAAATCTCGCGTCTACAAATGCCCCTCCGAGACGTCCAGTCTTGCAGGGGAGCAGAGCGGACTGAAAGGTTGGTGTCTCGGTAAACAAAGGACGCGGAGATTTGATGAGGGATCATCTCCAAGGATAGGAATTCTAGCAAACCAAACGAAAGAGTCAGACTAGAAACAGATGACGTACCATCTGAGAGACAAATAGGGGTAAGAAAAGGGTGATCTACCCGTGTAAGTACAACTGCGACCCAATGGCAGGGTCCCTAGCATGGTCGTGTCGGACTTTGACTAGTTTCCGGTGTGTCTGAGTCAAAGGAGTTGTAATATGACGGTTGAATCGAGAGGGTCTCAAAACCGGAGCTCGTGGGCTCGCTGGCCTAATCAGGACGTCGGTCCCGAATTTAGGAGGTCGTGGAGATAAGGAGTTGGTTGATCTCTCAAAAGATTATCAAAAGATTCTAAGCTCGTGACTGGCGAAGGCTCAAGTGAACTCAATAAGGATAGCTTGATTATTTGTGATATGCACGGTGGGACAAGTGGAGAAGGGGGGCAACAAAGACCCTGATATCAACTTGGATAGTCATGAAGGGTGGACCCGGTAGGCTACCTGAGCTGGGGGAACCATGGAGCAATCAGATGATCGAGGAAAATCACCATGTTTTTTTTGGGTGTTAGTAAGAGAAAGTTAGCAGTGAAATGCATGCTGGTGTGGGTTACCTATCTAAAATGCAAGTTAGCACCAGAGGAAAAATTCTAAAGGCCATATGAATAACTGAGAGATCGCAAACCCATCATGGTTTTTGTTAAAGGGGAACTCAGGGTTTACGATCGCCAAGTTATTCGCCTCTGGTGGGGTCTTATGTTAGACATACCTGTAACACTCAAGGTCGCATGAGTGTTCCAAAATTGAAGCGCAGCCCGTGCTTTAAATATCTGCAAAACGACTTGAAGCACAAGATAAAATATAATGGCCATATGACTATAGAATTTTGAAAATTTCCATGGGAATAAATGTCCACATTGATGGCTGCCAGATTCCAGTTATTGGCAACAGATATTGCCGCTAACCCCATACTGACGGCAACCGATCTGGACGTCTATTGGCCAGCGGATTAAATAGATAGCATAGCAATTAGAAGGCCATTTTGGGGTCAACAACTGGCAACTATCTTTATGCAGCGAAAGAGCATGAGGTTGATGAAGTAACAAGAACTTGGTCCAATAGAAACATGAAGATTCTTCATGGCAATAACCTTGCCTCTTGTGAACAAACCAACATGTAGTGTGATTTTGAAAATAGAGTCGTCATCCTTAAAAGAAATTTATCCTTTAGACACATCAGAGGTCTTGAATCCTCAAGGGAGAAGGGAAGAAATAAATGGATAAACTTCTCGAGAGGATCAGCAAGACCGTTAAATGGATGTGCTGAGATAGTCTTGACAACATGCCCCTTCAGGTGATTTCAAACTATCTAATTTTTGACTTGTTTGCCCCTAGACTTTTGCAAGGTGCGAATTGGATGAGAGAACCTGGCTATATGTGGCTTAGCGGGAACAAGGTGAGGTGTTTCGTGGACCCCAGGGTCAGAACCTGGCAACCCCTACTTTGCCGAGCACCCGTATTGCCCTACCACAATCGGCTAGGGAAAAAAAACTCAAGCAATGTAGCAATTGACTTTGAATTGGATGGGATTTTATCTCCAGGCACGGCCACGACCAGGCTCTTTTTCTTTTCTTTTCTATTGATTGACTTTTCTTTGTTCTTTCTTTTGTTTGCCTCGGGGACACTGCCCTCTTCACGTGCTCTGTGTCTTAGTCTCACCTTAGGGGAAGTTGCCTTGACTGTTAAGCTCAACAGTTTAAAGGTGCTGAATGACTCAATCCGTCGAGTGGAAGAAGAAGGAGGATTGTAACCTTTGTTATGTCCTGGGACAAATAACCGTCCTGGAGTGACGACTCAAATTTTTAAGATGTGTGGTGTGTGTATGTTGATCCCTTCTCCAAAAGCTTGGTTTTGACGCCTGATAGAAATCTCTATGACTTTGCTAGACCGAGGTCCTTGGTTCACTCAGGTGCCTCAACATGGGACTTGAGACAGTTGCCAGTCTATTGACTCTTCTCTTTTCTTTTCTTTTTTCTCTTTTTTTTTAAGGCGTAAGAGGGAAAAAATATGTACATAAATTGAGCAATTATGAAAATGATATATACAATGGACGGGAACATCCCAAGCGGAATGCCCCTAGGCAGAGATCTTACCTGGGCCTTCTAGTTAATGTCGAAGACAAGCCTTATGAAGCAAATTGGCCTCAAGCAATTAAATGCTCTCAAGGAGGTACCTGCAAACCAATATTTACCTTTTTCGCACAACCACCTTGGATGATAACAGTGAGTGAGACAGAAAGCGAGAAGAAAGAATTGGATGGTGATAGATGTGAATTGAGTAAGGTAAGATAAGGGAATATACAATAACTAGAGGATAAGGAAGCACACAATGAACAGTATGGTCCATGGGAGGAAGGCGTGCCCCTGGTGCTGAGAAGAAGTGAACTTCACCAAGTCAGGAGGCTTAGGAAAAATGAGTGAAGTGAGGTCCTTCTCAAGCATAGAGAATGGAGTTGAGCTTGATAGGGACAATGATGAAGTTTTCCTGACCAGTGTGGATTGGCCTTGAGGCAGGAGTGTGAGGAGCTGAAATGGTGGGTCCCAAGATCGAATGGAATTGCCCCTCACGGAGATCTCATCATTTGAAGATGGCCTGATATAAAATCTATATAGGAAAAGACAAAGGACCATATAAGGAATGGTATGCCCCTTGAAACCAAAGCCAAAGCATATAATGAAGTAACCAAAGTGCCCCCTGAAAGTGCCCTGTCGGAAGAAGAGATAGATGCATCCAGCTGGAATGAAAAGATTGCCCCTGATCTTGGGCGATGGGCATATTGCAAGGCACTGGGTGGAAAACAAATCATTTCGAGTCCTTGTTGAAAGTTTCAAGCATGAATGAGATTGAGGGACTCGAAGAACAGTTAAGGGAGTTGACTTGGTGAGAGGAGGGGGACCAAGCATTGTAGAGAGTGAGCTAGGTGCAAATTTGACAAGGAAGCTAACATGGCACACTAGCCTGAGGAAGATTGGCTTGGTCCCCTGTGGAGTGGGAAGAACAACCCTCAAAAAAGCTTTGGCAGATTGCCAAGGAATAGTGGCCCCATATCCTATAGGTCTTGGATATTCAAGTTCTAGCAGAAGAGGATTGGGGGTTTGCAAGGCTACCTTTAAGATAGGTGATAGGATAATCTGGATTGGCAATGGCTTGACAGTTGGATTGGAAAGCTTGGCAATTTGGGTGATGGGTTGACTTGAGCGATGACTGAATGCCCCTAGCTTGGTTGTTTCTTTGGCCTCATGTCCCTTCTCTTTACTAGGTGCCTTTTCTATGGTGGAAGGTTCTTGGGATTCTACAGAAGGACATGGGTACCACTCTCCATAACCTTCTAGTCCCCCACTGTTTTTCTCTCCTCACAACCCGAGGTTCTGAATATGTCATGATGTTGACCCTTTCTTGGGACTTGGAGGAGGATGGGTTGTTGCTTTGATGGTTGAGGAGAGGATTCTGCACAATACCGAGATCTCTTCTAGACTTGGAAATGGCGACCTTGACATCGTCTCAATTGATCCTACCCTGCTCATTCAAATCATACACCCAGTCACGGAAAATGAAACAATTGTGGATTTCATGACCCGGGGCCCTATGATAGGGACAGTACTTTGAAGTATCAGCCCTCGGATGCACACCTTCTTTTTGTGGTGGGAGTTGGATAGCATCGCAAGACATGAGGGCGAAGAAAATATCCCCAAGGGATTCTGGGAGAGCAAGATAGTATGATCTCTTAGGACAGGGGCGAATATAGCCAGAAGATGGAGGAACAGTTGAATAGGGCATAGAAGGCTGTAACGGAAATTGGTGAGGATTGGATGGAGGATTAGAGGATTGGTTAGGAGGCCTCAACGGCTGACAGCAGGCATTAATCAACTCGTCGACGATCACCCCCTCGGTGGTAGGTGCCGCTGGAGCCTTGCGTCCCTTGGGCTTCCCTTCGAAGAAATGTGGCAGAGAGGAGTCTTTAATTTGGCTCTGAACCACCCTGGCTCGGTTGTAGAGATGTGTGAATGAGGGGAACTCACTTAACATCAAGATAGAGCGGAGAGCGGGGGTGGTGTTGGTAACCAACATAGTGATGGCTTGGGACTCCGGGATGGGTATATCGGCTCTTGAAGCCATAGATCTCCATCAGTTAGCATAAGTAACAAAGTCTTCGTCCGGCTTCATCTTTTCCGCCACCAAGTCGGGGAGTGTAGGGACTTGAGTGGCCATGTATGAGAAATGTGAGATGAATCGCTCAGAGACTATGTCGAAATTAACGAGGTCCGATGCGGGTAAGGAGGTGAACCACCTCAAAGCTTCCCCTTCTAACGATTGTTGGAAGAGGTGAACTAAGAGGACCCGATCGTATAGCCACCGATGGGAATCCATGGTAAAGCCAGCAAGGTGGAATTGGGGATCAGAGGTCCCATCATACTTGCGGTACTTTGGGGCCTTGAAATCGGGGGGGAAATAAGTGTTGGGAAGCTTGCAGTAGTTTTGAAGTGAGTGAGGCTTTGACAAAGATAGGGACTCAGCCAGGAGCTTCCTAACAAGACCCTCCACCTCGGAACGGGGAATGGATTCGGATTGGGTGGGGGGTGTGATTTGAATAGGTGGTGAATGGGCGGAAGGAGGAATGAGAATAAGAGTAGGGAATGGAGCGGGGGTAGAGGAAGGAATGAAGGTAGAGACGGGCACCGGGGTGAGGTGACCGGCCTAGGAGTGGGCCTAGATGTAGAGGCGTGAAAGGGGATAGGGATGGAGTGGAAGGAGACGCCGCTGCCCGAATGGTATGCTTGGAAAGCATAGAAATAATTTCATCGGGCGAATAGCGAGACATGAGTTTAGAAAACTCGGGGTCTTCTTGAGCATTTTGGGCGTGAGTGGGGTTGACCCTCAAGCTGACTTCCTCATTGTCAGCCTGGGAGGATGATTGGACTGATTCCTCAGGCTGAACATCAGTGTTTATCATACCGACAATCTCATTGACATTATCATCATACTCAAATGCCGGTTCATTAGCCATGTTGACAGGGTCCAACCAAGTGTCCATTAGCACACAACCTACTGAATTTAAAATGGTTAAAGTTGACTTCACTATTTTTAGAAGAAGTATAGATTTCTACCAAACAATGTTATCAAACAACGTCCCCAAGATTTTTAAATGTCAAAGTTATGTGTTAACTTGACTTGTAAAGGCCGTTCTCTCAAATCTCACTTGAATCCCGGTGAGTAGGTGAGCTAGACAGGGAGGGTAAAGGTCCTCCTGCCCCGTACCGTGAGGGAATCCACAGAATTTAGGGACTTACAGAGTTTTCCTTGGAGCCAACCCGATTTACCCGAGAGGGAATCCCCGAGTAAAAGGTTGTAAACCAAGGAAGGGTGATCCTAGAATGTGAGGGGAGGCTAGAAAAGGTGAGAAAGATGACCCCCCAGTGACTTAAGACTGTTAATGACAGACAGTAAGCAAACAGAAAGGAAAATCAAAGCAAAACAATCAAAAAACAGTGAAAAAGCATGCTTCTGTGAACATAAACGTCAAGACGATGGACGCACAGTTCGTCAGAAACAGTAGACGGCAATATCGACTGACGCTAACAACAGGTAGACGACAACAGAAGTGGACGCTAATAGGAAGTAAACGGCAGGAACGGTGGACGTTTACCTGGGTAGACGGCAGGATCGCTTACCGTCTACCTGGATGAACACAGACCGCAGCAGCAGTGTTGTCCCACCGTGATCGCCAGAAAAGAGCTGTGGACGTCTCATTTCCGCACCGTCCCCGACCGACCTCTGAATCTCCCGGACGCTCGCGGACGCCGCCGAACTCTCGTTGGCGATGATGGGGTTGCCGGTTGACCTCGTTGACCCTCCGGTTGACAGAGTTGACTAGAGGGAAAACAAAGAAAACAAGCTGAATGAAGGGGAGTACGTGATCGCCAGGGCCTTACCTGTGCCCAAGGAGTACTAGAATCGCGTCGGTGTGGTCGCCTCGCACAACGGATGGAGACGGGGCTTCAACTTCTCCTCCTTCAGCCGGCCAAAGGAGAAGAGCTCCGCGGTCTTCTACTGATCGTTCCTGCTACAGAAAAAGACTCTATTAGACTCTAAGAAGTGTAGTAAATGCTCAAAACGAAGTATGAAAAATCCAAAAGGAGAGTCCCGTACCGGTTGCGGACTTGAGAAGAGGGGTGGCCAAATGTTATGACCACCCTTCTTCCCTCCGTTTTTTGGTTGGGAAACCCCTTTCTAGGTGTATAGGAAGGTGACCTACGTGCCTAGAGTGAGTGGGAGAGTGTGTGTGATATGCAAAAGAACTAAAGAGTAAAAGGGAAAGAGAGAGGGATGGAGGTGTAGATCCTCGTTGTTGATGTTGTAGCTCCTTGCAGGGCTCCTCCAAGCTTCAAAGCAGCCCTCCTGGACGTCCCAAGTGTGGAGAGAATGAAGAGGATGAGTGGTGGAAGGTTGGGTGCACTTTCTCTCTCTTCTCTCTAAGCTTCAGCATGTGGACGTCCAGCCTCTCCCTCCTTTCGCTTAGAGGGCTCAAGGGGGAGTTATATAGATAGTGGGCTCGAGCTCAGCTGCCTTGGATGCTCAAGTGTGAAGAAACACACTTATACACATGGCAATCCAAGTCTAAAGGCTCCAACCAATGGGGAGAGGCCACATGGGATTTTTACTGGGTCAAGGGAGTGCCAAGGTGGCCCATATGCCCGTTGGGAACGGTCCCATGCGGTGCATGGGCGAGGGAAAGGCGCTAGTGGGCTATATTCTCGGGGTAGTTAGGCAGACCAGGTAAACCGGGTTAACGTCAAGAGGTATGGCCGCCAACCTCATGCAGACGTCCAGGGATGTGGACGCCAAGATGGGTCGACGTCAATGAGTCTTGCCGTCAACCAGTAGTCGGCGGCCATCGATGCTGCCGTCTACATGACATCCGAGGCAGGTCAACAAACGGTCAAACGAAGCTTACTGGGCCAAAAGAGCCTTGCGGGAGATGGGCCAAATCTCGCGTCTACACCCCCTTAGTGCCTCAGGCGATAAGACGTCGTTTCGGGGTCGAAAAACCTTCATTTCGCACTCCGAAATTGCGATTCTAGCCGACGATCTCCCCTATTCCAAGGTTTTTTGCCAGTAGCGACTCCCTCGATTATGCGAATCACTGGCGAAGCCCACACGCGGAGCCGCCCAGTCACAGCGATCGGAAGTCGTGTCCAACTCAACACAAGATCTCCTCCCCAGGTCGTGGATATGGGTGCCCGAACATTGCTAATATAGTCACCCCTCCGATTTATTCCCACCCCTTCAGCGAAAGAATTGGGCATAACTTTCCGCACGGGCATCGGAATCGCTTATGTGACCACAATTCGGAATCGGCACTCCGAGACGGTCGACAGGGCGCTGGTTTCATGGAATTCCGTTCCAGGGCCAAAATTCCCCCTGGAGCGTGTGTATTAGTACACGGACTGCCGTGCCCTCTGGTCGAACGCGGATATTTATTTGCCAGGGGGTCGGAACCGCCCGCGAGGCCCCAATTCAGAATCGGCACTTCGACCCGGTCGGTAAATGGTCGCATTCGGAGATTTTCGGTCCGGCGCCCAAATTCCTCTCTGGGAGTGCGGTCGCAGGCTGCCGATGCGATAGCATACGGACACTGCTTCGCTCAAACGGGCATAACTTTTCGCTCGATTATCGGAATCGCTTATAAGACCCCAATTCGGAATCGGCACTCAGAGACGCGCGATGCCCCCTTAGGGCCTCAGGCGATAAGACGTCGTTTCGAGGTCGAAAAACCTTCGTTTCTCACTCCGAAATTATGATTCTAGCCGATGATCTCCCCTATTCCAACGTTTTTTGGCAGTAGCGACTCCCTCGTTTACACAAATCGCTGGCGGAGCCCACATGCGGAGCCACCCAGTCACAGCAATCAGAAGTCGTGTTCAACTCGACACGAGATCTCCTCCCCAGGTCGTGGATATGGGTGCCCGAACATCGCCGATATAGCCACCCCCTCTGGTTTATTCCCACCCCTTCAGCGAAAGAATTGGGCATAACTTTCCGCACGGGCATCGGAATGACTTATGTGAACACAATTCGGAATCAGCACTCCGAGACGGTCGACAGGGCACTGGTGTCGTGGAATTCCGTTCCGGGGCCCAAATTCGCCTTCGGAGCATGTGTACTAGTACACCGACTGCCGTACCCTCCGGTCGGACGCGGATATTTATTCGCCCGGGGGTCGGAACCGCCCACGAGGCCCCAATTCAGAATTGGCACTTCGATCTGGTCGAAAAATGGTCGCATTCGGAGATTTCCAGTCCGGCGCCCAAATTCCTCTCCGGGAGCGCGGTCGCAGGCTGCTGATGCGATTGCATATGGACACCGCTTCGCTCAAACGGGCATAATATTTCGCTCGGTTATCGGAATCGCTCATAAGACCCCAATTCGGAATCGGCACTCAGAGGCGCTCGATGCCCGCTTGGTGCCTCAAACGATAAGATGTCATTTCGGGGTCAAAAACATTCGTTTCGCACTCTGAAATTGTGATTCTAGCCGACGATCTCCCCTATTCCAAGGTTTTTTGGCATTAGCGACTCCCTCGATTATGCGAATCACTGGCGAAGCCCACACGCGGAGCCGCCCAGTCACAGCGATCGAAAGTCGTGTTCAACTCGACGCAAGATCTCCTCCCCAGGTCGTGGATATGGGTGCCCGAACATCGTCGATATAGTCACCCCCTCCGGTTTATTCCCACCCCTTCAGCGAAAGAATTGGGCATAACTTTCCGCACGGGCATCGGAATCTCTTATGCGAACACAATTCGGAATCGGCACTCCGAGACGGTCGACAGGGCGCTGGTGTCGCGGAATTCCGTTCCGGGGCCTAAATTCGCCCCCGGAGCGTGTGTACTAGTACACCGACTACCGTACCCTCCGGTCGGTCGCGGATATTTATTCGCCCGGGGGTCGGAACCACCCGCGAGGCCCCAATTCAGAATCGGCACTTCGACCTGGTCGAAAAATGGTCGCATTCAGAGATTTCCAGTCCGGCGCCTAAATTCCTCTCCGGGAGCGCTGTCGCAGGCTGCCGATGCGATTGCATACGGACACCGCTTCGCTCAAACGGGCATAACGTTTCGCTCGGTTATCGGAATTACTTGTAAGACCCCAATTCGAAATCGGCCCTCAGAGACGCACGATGCCCCCTTAGGGCCTCAGGCGATAAGACGTCGTTTCGGGGTCGAAAAACCTTCGTTTCGCACTCCGAAATTATGATTCTAGCTGATGATCTCCCCTATTCCAACGTTTATTGGCAGTAGCGACTCCCTCGATTACGAAATCGCTGGCGGAGCCCACACGCGGAGCCACCCAGTCACAACGATCAGAAGTCGTGTTCAACTCGACACGAGATCTCCTCCCCAGGTCGTGGATATGGGTGCCCGAACATCGCCGATATAGTCACTCCCTCCTGTTTATTCCCACCCCTTCAGCGAAAGAATTGGGCATAACTTTCCGCACGGGCATCGGAATCGCTTATGTGAACACAATTCGGAATCGGCACTCCGAGACGGTCAACAGGGCGCTGGTGTCGCGGAATTCCGTTCCGGGGCCCAAATTCGCCCCCAGAGCGTGTGTAGTACACCGACAGCCGTACCCTCCGGTCGGATGCGGATATTTATTCGCCCGGGGGTCGGAACCGCCCGCGAGGCCCCAATTCAGAATCGGCACTTCGACCAGGTCGAAAAATGGTCGCATTCGGATATTTCTAGACCGGCGCCCAAATTCCTCTCCGGGAGTGCGGTCGCAGGCTGCCGATGCGATCGCATACGGACACTGCTTTGCTCAAATGGGCATAACGTTTCGCTCGGTTATCGGAATCGCTTATAAGACCCCAATTCAGAATCGGCACTCAGAGGCGCTCGATGCCCCTTAAGTGCCTCAGTCAATAAAACGTCATTTCGGGGTCGAAAAACCTTCATTTCGCACTCCGAAATTGCGATTCTAGCTGACGATCTCCCCTATTCCAAGATTTTTTGCCAGTAGCGACTCCCTCGATTATGCGAATTGCTGGCGGAGCCCACACGGGGAGCCGCCCAGTCACAGCGATCAGAAGTCGTGTTCAACTCGATGCAAGATCTCCTCCCCAGGTCGTGGATATGGGTGCTCGAACATCGCCGATATAGTCACCCCCTCTGGTTTATTCCCACCCATTCAGCGAAAGAATTGGGCATAACTTTCCGCACGGGCATCGGAATCGCTTATGTGACCACAATTCGGAATCGACACTCCGAGACGGTCCACAGTACGCTGGTTTCGCGGAATTCCGTTCCGGGGCAAAAATTCCCCCCAGAGCGTGTGTACTAGTACACCGACTGTCGTACCCTCCGGTCGGATGCGGATATTTATTCGCCCGGGGGTCGGAACCGCCCGCGAGGCCCCAATTCAGAATCGGCACTTCGACCCGGTCGGTAAATGGTCGCATTCGGAGATTTCCGGTCCGGCGCCCAAATTCCTCTACGGGAGCGCGGTCGCAGGCTGCCGATGCGATCGCATACGGACACCGCTTCGCTCAAACGGGCATAACTTTTCGCTCAGTTATCGGAATCGCTTATAAGACCCCAATTCCGAATCGGCACTCAGAGCCGCTCGATGCCCCCTTAGTGCCTCAGGCGATAAGACGTCATTTCGGGGTCGAAAAATCTTTGTTTCGCACTCTGAAATTGCGATTCTAGCCGACGATCTCCCCTATTCCAAGGTTTTTTGGCATTAGCGACTCCCTCGATTACGCGAAGCCTTGGCGGAGCCCACACGCGGAGTCGCCCAGTCACAGCGATCGAAAGTCATGTTCAACTTGACGCGAGATCTCCTCCCCAGGTCATGGATATGGGTGCCCGAACATCGCCGATATAGTCACCCCCTCCGGTTTATTCCAACCCCTTCAGCGAAAGAATTACGCATAACTTTCCGCACAGGCATCGGAATCGCTTTTGTGACCACAATTCGGAATCGGCACTCCGAGATGGTCGACAGGGCGCTGGTTTTGCGAAATTTCGCTCTGGGGCAAAAATCCCCCCCCCCCCCCCCCGGAGCGTGTGTACTAGTACACCGACTGCCGTACCCTCCGGTCGGACGTGGATATTTATTCGCCTGGGGGTCGGAACCGCCCGCGAGGCCCCAATTCAAAATCAGCACTTCGACCCGGTCGGTAAATGGTCGCATTCGGAGATTTCCGGTCCGGCACCCAAATTCCTCTCCGGAAGCGCGATCGCAGGCTGCCGATGCGATCGCATACGAACACCGCTTCGCTCAAACGGGCATAACTTTTCGCTCGATTATCGGAATCGCTTATAAAACCCCAATTCGGAATCGGCACTCAGAGGCGCTCGACGCTCCCTTAGTGCCTTAGGCTATAAGACATCATTTCGGGGTCGAAAAACCTTCGTTTAACACTCCGAAATTGCAATTCTAGCCGACGATCTATTCTATTCTAAGGTTTTTTGGCAGTAGCGACTCCCTCGATTACGCGAATCACGGACGGAGCCCACATGCGGAGCCGCCCAGTCACAGTGATTGGAAGTCGTGTTCAACTTGATGCGAGATCTCCTCCCCAGATCGTGGATATGGGTGCCCGAACATCGCCGATATAGTCACCCTTTCCGGTTTATTCCCACCCCTTCAGCGAAAGAATTGGGCATAACTTTCCGCACGGGCATCAGAATCGCTTATGTGACCATAATTCGGAATCGGAACTCCGAGACGGTCGACAGGGCGCTGGTTTCGCGGAATTCTGTTCCGGGGCCAAAATCCCCCCCCCCCCCCCCCCAGAGCGTGTGTACAAGTACACCGACTACGGTACCCTCCGGTCGGACGCGGATATTTATTCGCCCAGGGGATTGATGATATATTAACCCCTTCTCACTTATCCTCACCCTTTCAGTAAAAACGAGTAGAACTTTTTGATTAGTTATCATAATCATTTTATAAAACCACAATTCGGAATCGCCACTATGAGACGATCGACATGAGACTAGTTTCACGGAAATCTATTTCGAGGGCCGAATTTCCCTCCAGAGAGAGACTACAAGTACACGATTCGATTGATTGTCAACTTGTTCAGAAAAAACGTAAATATTTCTTCGCCTAGTGATCGGAACTACTTGCGAGACCCTAATTCGAAATGCCACTTAGGGTCGATCGTCAGTTGGTCAGATTCAGAGATTTCTACTCCGGTGTCCAAATTCCCCTCCAGGAGCATGATTGTAGGTATACAATCTGATCCAGTATGACACCTCTTCGATCAAACAAGCATAACTTTTCACTTGATTATCGGAATCAATTATAAGATCACAGTTCAATATTGACACTCTGAGTCACTCCATGCCTATTATTGCATCCAGCGGTAGACGTCATTTCTAACTAAAATATTCTTCATTTATCTCTCTAATTAAAATGACAATTCTCGTAAACATTCCCCATATTTAGAAGGTTCTCTAGTAGAAAAATATGCGTAACATTTTTATCGACCATAAAAATAATTTTAAAAGCCACAATTCAGAGTCAATCTATAGCCAGGGTCAAAAATTGGGGACATCTCGGCACGAGAAATCCTCTCGATGTCATAAATGTAAGTGCACGATCATCATCATCATCATCATCAGAGTCTTATCCTATTATTTTAGTTATTTTGTTTGGTTATCGAAATTATTATAAAACCACAATTCAGAATTGACACTCTGAGATGATCAACATGACATTAGTTTTACAAATTTCCATTTCAAGTCCCAAATTCCCCTCTGGAGCGTGAATATAAGTACATGATTCGATCGATTGTCACACTCATTCAGCAAAACAAGAATATTTCCTCGCTTGGCGATTGGAACTGTTGCGAGACCCCAATTCGAAATTGCCACTTCAGATGCCCCTTCGATCAAATAGACATAACTTTCTGTTTGCTTATCGAAATCGCTTATAAGACTATAATTAGGAATCAACACTTTGTGGTGCTCGATGCCCCTTATTGCCTACGACAGTAAAATGTCATTTCTGACTAAAAAATCCTTCATTTCTCTCTCTAAAATGACATTCCCCATGTTTAGAAGGGCCTCCAGTAAAAAAATGTGTGTAAAATTTTCCTTGATTACACAAATTTTCCTTGATTACATGAATCACTTGTGAAGCCACAATTCTAAGTCAACCTATCACAAGGGTCAAAAATTGGGGACATCTCGACATGAGAATCCTTCCAAGGTCGTAAATGTTAGCAAACGAACATCAATGATATATTTACCCCTTTTAACTTATCCTTAGCCCTTTAGTAAAAATGGCCAAAACTTTTTGCTATGTTATTGAAATCATTTATAAGATCACAATTCATAATCAACACTCTGAGATGGTCGATGTAAGGCTAGTTTCACGAAAGTCTATTCCAAGGCCCAAATCTCCCTCTAGAGTGTGAATATACATGCATAATTCGATCAATTGTTACACCCCTTCAACAAAATGTAAATATTTATTCGTCTTGCGATCGGAACCCCTTGTGAGACCCAATTTAGAATTGCCACTTTAGGTCAGTCATCAGAAGGTCAGGTTTGGTGGTTTCTACTCCGGTGCCTAAATTCCCCACTTGGAGTGTGGGTGCAAGTATACGATCTAATCCAATATGAGAACTCTTCGGTCAAACAACCGTATATTTTCACTAGGTCATTGAAATCACTTATAAAATTACAATTCAAAATTGACACATCGAATCGCTGGAAGCCTATTACTGCCTTCGGCGGTAAGACGTCATCACTATCAACATCACTGCTCTCACTAGCAGTAACTTTGTCTGAGCTTATTTCTTCCGCTTTATGTAGTGTTTGGGAACACTTTTTTTTAAGTTATTTTTATCTAAAAAATTATGTTGTGTCAATTTTTAACTTAAAAATTAACATTATAAAATTTTGACATTATCTATTTGGTAAAAATATCAAAAAAAAATTAAAATTTATATTGATGTGTTTGGTAGAGAGGGCAAGGGTCTTCCGACGCGGGGGGGGGGGGGGGGGGGGGGGGGGGGGGGGGCTTCACATTATAAAATTTTGACGTTATCTGTTTGGCAAAAATTTTAAAATTTATATTGATGTGTTTGGTAGAGAGGACAAGGGGTGTTCCGACGGGGGGGGATGGGGGGAAGAAGGAGGGGGGGGAGGGGAGGCGGGCACAGTCGGGAGAGGAGGGAGCCGTGTGTGTGGTTTTTTAAAAAAAATTATTTCATACTTGTTACTTAACAAACATGTCTATGTGTTTGTCCTTTTTCTTTTTTAAATTTAGAGAAAAAAATGATAAAAAGTACAACCAAACTCCCTATTAATGCAATACTATCTTTCTTGCTTGAGGTGCTTTTGCCTAACCTCTCCATATTTATCTTATGGGCCATTAGTGATCCAATAAATTTCTCTAATGACATAGAGGAGAGGTCATTTACTTCCTCTATTGCTATGACATTTGGCATCCACTAATTGGGTAGAGACCGTAAGATCTTTATTAACACATCTCGTATATCATATTTCTTTCCAAGTCCTGCAAGACCAATGGTTATGTTAGTAAATCTGTTGTACATTTGTGTGATGGTCTCACCTGACTGCATTTGGAACTTGTCATATTGTGTCACCAACATGTCAATCCTAGTTTCTTTGACCTTGTATGTTCCTTTATACATGAGTTTTAGCTTGTCCGACATTTTCTTAGTAGATTTACACACTAAAATGCTATTAAATTCTTTCTTAGACAATGCACAACATAAAATACTCTTAGCCTTATTGTTTTGAGATAGCATCCTTTTATCATTGTCATTCTAGCTTTCTTTTGAGTTGAGTATGATTAAATTTTCATCTTCTATGATGCTCCAAAGTTGATAATCAAGTTTTGAAGAAATAATTTCATTCTTGTCTTCCAATAGTTGTAGTCTTCACCATCGAACAGTGGTGGCTTATTGATAGACTAACCCTCGGTGTAGCCCTAATCAATGGTCATTGATATTTGCTCTTAGATTGTAAGATCTCCTATTTCTTCAAGAGATCTGGCTCTAATACCACTTGTCACCTAGCTGGCAAATCCGAAAGGGGGGTTGAATGGGTTGCTAAAATATTTCTGCAGCTCAAAAATAAACTTAAACAAGATTGTTAAAGTTAGTTAATAGCGAAAATCCTTACAAAATCGTATACTCAATGTAAAATCATGAAACCACTTTTAATCAAAACTAGACTTGCATAGGTATCCACAGTAACGAATAATTAGAAATTTGACATGGTATGGGTATGCTATGATTATGTTACTTCATGATGACCCAAAATCATATATAGTGATGAAAAATGATTTAATCCGAACAGGGTAGTTGATAGAAATTAGGGGAAATGGTGTCATTCGATCCTTGACATCATGTAGCATGTATGATAAAAATTTCAAGGCACAAAATCAAGTATAGATATGGATTTAAGGTAAACATGTCAAGTAGGGTACATGTTCTCAAGATGAAGTGGAGCTTGAAATACTCTCAATTTGCATAATAAAATTTGGGGAAAACATGGGTCTTTCGAAGATGGATCATGGTCTACCTATGGTCAAAATTAATTTGTTTTTGCTTGAGAGATTGACTACCTTTTCACGCTTTGAAATCCTAGGGTTTAGGATGAGAAGAACGTCGAAAATCCTTGTTCCTAGCCTTCTTCTCCTTGCTCTCCACGTCCAAAGCCTTCTCTTCCTCGTCCTCCAAGGTTCAGAAAGTCAATTGGGTCGGCTAGGGTCAAAATAGAGGGTTATTTGTATGTTATAAGTCTTCTACATACTTAAAACTCTTCCTTTCCTCCAACTCTGAATTTCTCCCATTTATCTCCATTTTTTCTATCATTTATCCATCTAATTGGCTTGAGGAGAACTCCAATTTCGTGGACAAGGGATTAGGGTAGGACTTTGACTCTTTCTAAGATAATTATGAGTTAAAATAGTGATTATCTTAACCCTTTTTGATTTATTAATAATTTAGGTATAAAATTAGCTTTAAATATCTCCAATCCAACTTGGGCACTTCACTCTTGGGCCCATTAATTCATGTATGGACCATCTTGGGTAACCCATCACCTATTTTGACTTAATAGGTTTTAATTATTCAACTTTTTCTTTTAATTTAATTCATTTAGATAATATTAAATTTTTTAGAGTTGCTACAACACGAATATTTGTTCGTCCGGCGATCGAAACCTCTTGCGAAACCCCAATTCAGAATTGCCACTTTGGGTCGGTCGTCACTAGGTCAAATACAGATTTTTCTACTACAGTGCTCAAATTCACCCCCGAGAGTGTGGTCGTAGATACACGATCTGATCCAGTATGACACTCATTCAGTCAAACAAGCATAACTTTTTGCTCAATTATCAGAATCGATTTTAAGACCATAATTCATAATCGACACTTCGAGTTGCTCGACGCTTGTTACTGACTCCAACAATATATTCACCCATTCTGGCTTATCATCACTCCTTCAATAAAAACAGATTAAACTTTTCACTCGGCTATCAAAATTATTTATAAGACCACAATTCAGAATCGATACTCTGAGATGATCGACGTGAGACTGGTTTCAAAACTGTTTTGAGACCCAATTCCCTTTCATAGCATGAATATACTAAAAATGAGTTCTTCATATCAAGTATGGATTCAGAGGCATTAAATCCATATCTAATTCTAATATTAAATGAGTATTTTAAAAATATCCAAATACATATACATATATAATTATGTGGATATTATCCAACTCATCACAGATCATGTGACACAAGTAATCAGATTTACAAGTTTTTTTGACATCCCTGGCTTGTGCATTCGATGGGTTCAGATTTGGTTGTGCTAGGTATCTGTGCCGATAACGAGGACTTATCTCATTTGATACACATGGGCCTATTTAATTGGGCTTAGCGAGTCTACATCTTCCTCACTTGAGCCCGATTTGTCCATGTCGAGTGACGAAGTCCCATTAACGAGTTGGATCTCATGTTGGATATGGGTTGTGCTTTTGGGATCCGTCTCATCACGTGATGATAAATGCTCCCAAATCCACATCTATCGTGATGCGATCAAACGGTGGAGAGTACCTACGCATCTACGCTTCAAGATGAAATGTCGTCGTACTAACTGCGTCACTCATCAAGAGCCATTCATCAAGCAAGTGCCTCCCGCTTACTCCATCAGACGACTAAAAATTGTACACACAGCACAAATGAGGGACGTGAGGCCAGGGGCATATGGTAAGCACCAACTTGTCCTCGGCTCGGTCGAATGAGACCTCTCACCCTTCAAATGCCAAGTGGTGACCCCAGCTTTTGGAGTTTTAGAACCCAAAACTTTTTTAAAATTTTGAATCTAAAAATCGTTCTTATTTAGATTCACAACTTTTTCCTTCTTAATTATGCATTTAGGTTTTCTTATTTTTAGACATATTATTTTTATTAGATATTAAAAAGACTGATCAATGGCAATGCTCATGAGTTAATTCAAATGGATATGCTTCTTTATGGTGGCACCTCAAGTTTTAATGGAAATTGAGAGAGATGATTTAAGGATTCCCTTCTACCAACCATGATTAGCTGGCCAGCAAGAAAGGGCACCCCAAGTTAAATGTGTTGCCTAGTGTGATAACTCATTAATAACCAAGTAAGAACACTTTCCTCTTCAAAAAACCTTTGAAGGAAACATTTCAAAGTATTTATTCAAATAGTCTTTGAATGAAAACCCCCATGGAGAGAGCAAGTTGTCACCAAAGAGGGAAGATACACAAAATGCTGAGGAGGGACTCAAAAACCAGATTTGGAGAACCCTATAATTAACTTAATATTTATTTGCAGTCTTTGTGGATCCTCTTTCCGGTGGATGTGAGATCTATCTCTAAGGAGACACATGTTCCTCAATCATCTCGAGATTCTGACACAGTGTAGATCCAACAGTCGAGATTGAAAGTTTTTTGAAATGCATCATCATATTTTTTTTTTGCCATTAATTATTTGTTTGTCTTATTTTATAATATTGACTCTTTTACCCTCCAACCGTTTCACAAAAGGCCATTGCCCTATACGAATCCAAAGTCCCAATACCAAGTGTCGAAATCAATTTGGGAGGATCTCAAAAGAAATATTAGTATATTAGTAGCCAAGAAGGGAGAGGGAGTCTTCTAACTAGCCTTCCAATTCCTAATAGCAGAAGCAAAGGGGAGAGTCTGCAGGGTTCCTATTCTTCTTTGAAAAGGAGAGGAGAACACCTCCTCCTTCATTTGGGCTTGGCTTGTGTTTTTTGTAAGTATTTTTCTTACCATCTCTTCCTTCTCTATCATTTGTCTCCTGCCTTGTTCTCCCTTCTTTGTTTCCTAGTTCTAGTTTTTGTATGATCACATCAGTGGTGGTGAAATGTTTCCATATATTGGAAATCTTTTGCCTTCTTCACATTTCATGTGTACCGCTACCACTAAGTTCTCCTTTCTTTCACCAATCCTTATTTTTCACACTTTTATTCAACAGTTGCCTTCCAAAATAGGTTTTTTTTTCTTGATCTTTTTTTGGTACAACGATTAGAGTTTGATCTTAAATGGAATGCGTTTGCCCTTGATTTTAATTAAAAAAGGGTATGTTTTTTTCTCAAGTGAAATACCGATTTGTGTATTAAAAAAAAATCTTCTTTATCTTCTTTGTTGTACTGGTGATTTGTGGTTGATCCCTAAACAGATTAGGTTTTTCATTGATCTTTTGGTTATATCATGTTCTTTTTTTTTTTTGAAAAAATGAAGTTTCTTGAAAAAGGGTTTATAAAATATTTTTTCTTGATCCCTTTGTTACAATAATGATTGGATTTTTATATGATCCCTTTCTTTACGCGGATGGTTCGATCTTGCTCCTAAACTGAGGTCTCTATTCTGAATTGGAAAAAATATATATTTTTTCGTTCACAACCCAAATACCTATCTGAGTATAAATGCAGATTTTTCTTCTTTTTTGTTTTGTTTTTTGCCCCTTCCATTCTTGAACACACAGAGTGCGACTGTGCAAGTAGAGACTGACCCATCAATAAACCATGAAGTTGCACCACTTTACTCTTTTGGGTGGGATTTTTTTTTCACAAGAGAAAACATAAAAAATATATATAT
Organism: Colocasia esculenta; assembly: GCA_014218235.1. NCBI lineage: Eukaryota > Viridiplantae > Streptophyta > Magnoliopsida > Alismatales > Araceae > Colocasia > Colocasia esculenta. Next base: position 2,390,159 of record CM024757.1, read on the forward strand.
ATATATAAGCATTAATTACCCAAATAATAAAAAAATAAAGTGTAGTAAAAGTAACTGTGTTCTATTTGTTGCCTTTTAACATCAGTCTTGCCACATCCATGACAACTGCCACGTACCCTTTCTATTATTGTGGTTCTTACCATTATTATCATATATTCATATGTTAATTATTTTTACTTCATACTTTAAAATACTTAAATAAAAGATCCCATATGCGTCGGCACCCATGACCCATCAAACTTCTGAACAAAAAACAAGTTCTTCTAAGAAGGAATATAAAAATTCAACAAAAACAAACTTATATTAATTTCTAATATGAAAAATAGTTTAGTAATACCATTTGATAACACATTAAAATAACACATCAATTAAAGTGCACCACAATCTCATCATTAATTTATGAGGTGTTTTTAATTTTTTTATTTCAATTACTGATGTGGCACAGTTTTAATGATGTGCCAAATGATGTTACCAAATGGTGTTACAAAACTATTTCTCTTCTAATATTTCTCCGCAGAATTGGTTGGGGTGCAGTCTCACATTTGTCATGGCCGTTTTTTAAGTGTAGAGCCTGTGTCCCAGCTAATTTCATGATTGATTGTGTAGTTTTTTTTTATCCAACTATTTATATATTAAGTGTTACTCATAAAAAATTTTTAAGAAGGACTTGTTTCAGAAAAATCATGGGCAAATTAATTAGGAATCACATTATGGCTGGAAACCAAAGTTAAATAGTCAAGAGAAAAGAGAAAGGGAATGTAAAAAAAAAAAAAGAGAGAGAAACGCAGACAACTGTAAACCTATAACGAAATTTTTTTTATCATTTGAGAATTAGAGTGAAAATAAAATAAAATTTTAATAATTGAAATTTTAATTTTTTTTCTCGTAATATTTTCAAACGGTGCCTGAGAGCCTCGACATGGCGAAGCTCTGGCCCGCGACGCCCCCTCCCGCGGACTCCTCGTCTCCCCGTCCCATAAATACCAGTGTGTTTTTCAGAACGGAGGGAAAATTTTGTTTTTTTTTCTTTTTTCTTTTGGCGTTGTTCTGTTCCCGTTTCTTTGGTTCTATCTCTCCCTGTGTCAGGAGTTATCGTTGCTGGATCTTTCCTTCCGTTTGTTTCACGTACTTCTCGTATGGGTTCCATTTGTTTGCCCTTTCCTTATCCATTATGCCGAGGATTTCGGTTTGCCACATCAATATGTGCATGCCCCAGTTACTTGCATGCAGATTGTTGGAGAAAGAACGTTTCTTGTTATCTGGGTTCTTGCAAAATCCGACTTTGTCGAGCTCAATCGGATGCTGGGGCTCCATTCTGCTCTACCCAGTTCTTGTTCTCCCGTGGCCCCCTTTCCCTCGCTTTCTTGTTTCTGGTTTCTTCCTTTTTCTTGGAGTTTTTCTTGGTTTTTTTTCCGCCCACTACTCCAAGAACTGAAACTAAAGCAAGCAGAGAGAGCAGCATTTGAATCAAATCCTAGGTTCTCCCACTCTTTTTTGTTCTTTTGTTGCGATGTTGGAAGTGCGGAATTTGTCCACATCTTCCTCGCTGCGTTTACAGCGCACAGAAAATGGCGCCAACATGCAGCACCGGTGACCTCTGTTGACTGCAGGAAGAGGGTTCGCGTCCTTCCCTCCGGAACCAGAGCCAGAGTCCGCCGCCTGCAACCAGGAGCTGTCTGCTTTCCAGAAGGAAGGTGGAAGAGTACAAGAGTCCCCGGTTGCAAAGCCTTTGATCGTCGCAGTCCCGATGATTCAGACACTCCTCTGGAGCGACCGCAATTCCGGCGATGTCGTGGACCCTCGTCGTATCATCCACCGCCTCTCAGCGCCAATCGACCCGCCGGAGTCGCCGCTGAATGGGCTCGTCGAGAGGGAGCTCCGCGTACTGTTCGACAAGATGTCCACTAGTGAGGATTTGCCGTTCCGTGTCAAGGCAGGGCCGCGGCCCGGGGAAGAGCACATCCTGTGCTGTGATGTGCTCGTCGAATGGGTGCGTCTGCTTCTCAGGGCGGTTGGCGCCGATGCGGTTTGGTGTACCAGGGTCGAGCGCCTCGTGTACAAGGTGATGTTCGACTTCTTCACGAATCTGTGTGCTGGCGGGGTCCTTCGCAATATTCGCAGGATCGGTGGCCCAGTGGGCGTGGGGAAGGGTCCAAGTGTTCCTCGCATTCCTCACTGTAACTTAGAACAGGATGGACTCCCGGAAACGCTAATGTGGCTGAAAGAGGTGGCAAGGCAGCCCCTCATGGCCCTGATGGCAGGGACTCCACAGGAATGGCATAGATGGTGGACTAAGAATGTCACCATCATTAATCAACAGAATCTGCTGCAGGATGGTGGACATGGTCTTGATCTGAATGTTTCTCCTTATGAAGTGAGGCTTGAGGTAATCTTTCCTTCCCATATCCGCGATTCTGAATGAAGCTTATCTGTCATGTTGCTGCTAAAGTGAATCACATTTGAGTATGTGACGTTATGTTCTCTCTGGTTCTTTCCTTTTGCAGGATACTTTTGCCTACTTCTATAATATGGCTATCTCTGTTCGTGGGGCACTATTAATGAGAAAGAAAGATAGCCTGCTCATAGAAGACTTTCCTTATAACCAGAGAAGCGTAAGGGTCTTTCTGCTATTACTCATTCCTCTGCTTTGGTTATTGCGTGGAAGCCAATTATGAATGTATTCAGACCTGGATGAGCGTGGTTCATATCCACATCTGTGTTCCTTTCTTCTTGAATATGGATAGTTGTGATGTACCCCCTTTAAATATGGCCTTTCTGTTGTTACTTATTTATCTGCTTTGGTCATTTGGGTTGAAGCCAATTATGAATGTATTACAAAATCAGACTTATATCTGCATCCATATTCTTTTTCCGTCAAATATGGATATTTTTGTTGCACAGACTTTAAGCATGGTCTTTCAGTTTTTCTTCAGTCCTCTGCTTTGGTCATTGCGCTGAAGCTAATTACAAAACTATACAGACCGGACTTATCTGCCATCTGCACTTCTTATGTGATTCATAGAAAGAGTTTGCTTAAACTCTCTAAGATTCACATTCTAAGATTGGACGCTGGTCTCATATTATTCTTATAGAAAGAGACATACCACATTCATAACATGCTTTTCACTCTTGAGGAAAAAAATTGTATATTGACTTTTTATCTTCTTAGCTTACTTTCTACTGAAGATGAAACATTTATGATCTTTGATTTATATCTTCATTTGTTCGCCAGAAAATAAATACTATTTTCTAGTCCGATGATTAGCATATTTTCATTCCATGTTCCTTTGTGAGCATGAATATAAATATGGTTACACGTATATTTGGTCCGGATCTGCTCCATTTATATCCCACTACTGATGATTGAATAAGTTTATGAGTGGCCCAACATGGCTTGTTTGCCCTTTATGAGGCACTCCGAAGCATAGTTGTCAATTCAGTTGTTCTTCTCTCCCATTTTCTATTGGGACATAAGATCCCTGCCTGGACAATTCTAGCACCAGAAAAAGCTCTGGTTTTAATGCCCCTGCAAAAGCTAACTAGCTTCCTAGTGTTCATAAAGTCTGATTTCCTACATGCAGTCACTCAGTCATTGAAATGTGAACAGTTCATGAGGGCCAAATATCTTCATAACGCTATTGCCTAAAGCTTCAAATGATACTTGATGGAACTCTTCTCCCTGGTGGGTTGGAGCTGATTCAGATGGAGCGTTGGTTCAGTCATATGAAGAAATGGGTTCAATGAAGAGCCCCAAAGAGCTGTTCTGCAATAGAAATGGGCTAAGTCCTGGGTTTGGTAGACCCTGGGACCACTCTTAGATGCTTAAGTCAGCTCTCATGTCGGACAAAGAGGGGAGGCGCATGGTACTCAAGGAGTGGCCTAGTGGTGCCTTCCATGTATACCAAGATTATGAGGTTATGTGTTCAAATCCCATAAAGAGCAGATGAATAAGGAATTTCAAATGGATGATGTAATAGGCTAGATTTTCAACTAGAAGAGGGGAGGCGCACATGTGGAGTCGCACACACCTTGTGTAAAGGAGCATGGTTGGCAGTATCAGCCGAAACCGATACATTTCAGCCGAAATGTATCGGTTTCGGACCTAGTTGATATCGAAATCTCTTGGACGAAAACCGGCCGAAACCATCTCAAGTGAAGACAAAATCACTTGAACTCACCCGATATATCCGATACCACCGAAACCAAAACCGATCTGTTTTGGTTTTGGACCCGGCTGAAACCGAGTCCGAAAACAATACTGCCATCCTTGTAAAGGAGAGAGGTCTGGAGAGCTTTCCTGAGGCTTGTGCATATCAGGTCATATTGTGGGGAAGCCAGGAATGTGGAATGCGAAACCTTGGCTTCCGACATGGGACCAATGCCCCTTGGTCAGATCTCACGTTTATCTGGTTCGAGTAAAGGTCTGAGTATGAGACTTGTGGGCATCCACCCCGAGTTGTCCACTCCCCCTCCTCTTTCTTTCCACTCTTCAAGGTCATGTTCTGGTCTTTGGGGCGCACTTCCACTCCTGCTATTGGCCTGTGATTGACTTCGAACCAAGGTGATCCCCTGTCAATACTTAATATTCCAAAACGCAGGAATGATGTAACTATAAAGTCATTAAAACTTTGATAAAAGAACCAGCCTTTATTGAAGAAGCAATAGACTGGATTATGAAAATTACTTGTTCGAAAGGCTTAATGAAATTGATCTGCTATGGGTTTTACATTATGCAATATGAGATTTACTTTATATGCAAGGGGCCTAGGAAAGAACCTGAAGTAGCAGAATAGTATCAGCTTTGTAGTGGTCGGACACAAAAATAGGCAAAGATAAATAACATAAACGTATTAGACTAACACATTCTTTTTTTTTTGGGAGGGTGGGGGGGTGAGAGCTCTTCTCAGTGAAATTGTCTCACAGAATTAGCTATGTCAAGCCTTGATCCTATCATGTAATGGTTGTGAAAGCGACTCCTATATATTGGGCATCATAAATGGAGTACTGTGACATTTGTGTTTAAGGTGGTGATATGGTGAACACAGGGGGAAATTGTAAGATAAATTCTAAGGCATGACATTGTGCCATGAAGGCAATTCATATTCCATTTTAAGAAAATGTGTGCCAAGTGCCATGCATTTGACATGGATGAACAATGGAGTTTATTATGTGCCACTTTAAGGAACTTCCTATATGGACTTTATGTTCAATTTCTCTAATGGTGAAAAGCCGGTATAGATCATTCGAACTTTTATTTTTTTCTTGTGAGGGTATCCGCTGTGGTGGCATAGATTATCCATACACAAGAAAACCTGGCCTGAGGACCCCGGCTGGGTCGATCGGTAAGATCTCCTGCCTCTAAGCAGGAGGTCCCAAGTTCGATTCTTGGGGGTTGCATACCTGGCTTATATGCAGTCCTCAAGGTGTGTAGGCCTGGGTTTTTTTCTGGCCAAGTGGGTTAGGGCAATATGGAAATTAGGGGCTGCTAGGTCCTAACCTTGGGGTCCACGAACACCGATCCTTGAGTCTGCAAAAGCCACACGGGGTGGGATTCCTCTTTACCAAAAAAAAAAAAAAAAGGAAAGAAAACCTCGCCCATCCAGGTTGGAACTTGGGGACTCCTCTTAATCCCTCTGGGTGACAGCCCATCTCTAAGCCTATATAACCTTGATAAATGAGAATGTGGTCGGCTGTGCAGTCGTGTTCTCCGGAGGTCGCAGTCGGCATCTAGGACACGTTTTGAGGCGGCAGTTGGGTCTCTGCCAGCTCAGCTGGTGAGAATTTTCAGAAATTTTCCTTCTAGGAAGATACCTTCAAGTTTGATCCCATAGAGAAGCTTCATTCTCGTGAATTCTTATTAATTAGAAGCACGAGGTCCAAAGTTTTAGATAACAGTCCACACAAATTTCCAATTGTCAATTTATGTTATGGTGGATTTCCATGCATTGTGGACTATGATCCAAGGATGAGGGAGTCGGTTTCGTTTTCAGTTTCAGGTGGGTCCAAAACCGTCCAAAACCTATAAAAGACCACAAAAATGCAAAAAAACAAATGTAAAATAAATCTGAAAAATATAAAAAAATCATCACAACACAAAAAAACCAGTGGACATGCATATAAGATTGAAAAAAATTGGATTAAGTGATAGATATATGTGGGTGACATGTTAATGGAATATTAGATGCATATTAAAGAGTTAAACAATAAACATGGAGTGATCTTCTAGCCTTGGTCCTACAATAAAAAAATAAAGCATAAAGATTTGTAAGTAGAATGACATGAAAGACAATTAGGAGCATGTTTGGAACCTAAAACAGTCAAACATATGTACTTATTGTTGGAATGTGGAGCCCAAACTCTCAAATGTGCGCCCTCGCACGCAGATCGACCTACGCAGTCAGGTCGCGGGGAAATCAACAGCCTAGTTTCGCAGCGAAATCCATCCCTCCCCCACAAGTCCCTGCAGCAATCTGCCCCCCAACCCTCAAAGCAGAAACCAACACCCCTTTTGCCTCAGATCTCAGATCTGAGGGGGTCACAGGCAGGTTTTGCCTGGTGTTGGCGGTTTCGGGCCGACACCGGTATGGACGATACCGGTTTTGGGTTTTGCCCAAAACTATTAAAATATTGTTTTTTTTAAGTCTCAGACCGGAACAGTCTTCCGGTTCGGTTTCGTGTCGCCCAAGGCCGAAACCGACACGTTTCAGCATGTCGGTATCGGTTTCGGGCGAAACCTACAACCATGCTATGATCCTTTATGACACAGGCCAGCTTTAGTATGTCACTCCTCAATAAATGAAGGTTGTGGATTCCCATATGCCAAATCATTTCTATGGTGCAATTGAGATTCAATGACTTTGTCTTTTTGTAGAACCCAAGGTTTTCCCAAGGGTGACCTGCTGTCAGCTTGACATTTCTCCTCATATGTTTGCAACTTTAATCTTCTAGAGAGCGGTTGGTATTCCAGGATTTGTTGACTTCTTCAAGTTCTTCATGTTCATTCCACGTCAGCATGACCCATGCCTCGTAACCGTCTATCACAGATTGAACTGTTATTGTTTCTGTTTCTCTGCAGCTTTTCATTTGAAATTGATTTCCTTTATGTGGAGAGTTCATGCAAGTTCCATTGTATGTTCACATGAACTCTGTGATGCCAGTTCATTCTTTAGTGGCATGCATGTTTCTTTAGGTTCTTTTGGTATCAGAGACAACTTGATCTAAAAGTAGGAAGCTGCTCAGGTTTATACATCACTAGCTTGTGCTATCCCAGTATATTGTGTTTTATACAGTTTGTCTAGAGATGTTGATAGCATTTAAATTGCACTTGATGTAAGTACATGGGTTTTATAAAAATTCCCCCTTCATGTGAGATTATGTATCGTAGATAAGTGTTTCTGCATATTGTTAACATTTTCATGTCATCTTATGTTCCCTTTTGGAGAAGTTTTATTTCCAAAATAGCTGTGTAGTGTTGATTCATCAAATGTTCTCCACAGAGTTTTTTTTTTTATATGAATTTCTTGATAGTCATTCCACATTCATATGAATCATATCCTCAGCATGTTCTCCTCAGTCAAATTGGACATGTTTTCCTATCAGTGAATGATGATGTGGTTCCAATGCAAGTTATAAATGATGTTACCATCTTGAGATGGGCGCACAAAATTTCTCAAAGTACTTTTAACACATTGCCTTCACTCTCATTTAATACATGTCCTGTCTTAACAGCTAGTTTACAGAAGAACTTCTCCTTTTCTTGGGTGGTGATGTTCTCACAATAGGATTTTCCACATTTTAAGGCTTCCTCTTTTACCAAAATTGTTGATCTCCATCACGACATGTTTTCTGGTGATGTTATTTGACTAATTTACCCTAACAGAAGAAGCGGAGGAGACATTATTTACATGGAACATCCATAGCAACTGCAAGAATCTCACCAAAAAATGTGGATCCATCATTGGATGAAAATCAACACATTAGATCACAAAAATGTTCAATTTCATCCCACGGAGTGCTGGAGCATCAAAAAAGGAGGAAATCAAATGTCCCTCCTTCGCTGAAGTTGAGTAATGCCAAGAGAAAACGTGTTCCAGTTGGCCCTGCCTTTCAAGCTGATGTACCCGAGTGGAAGGCTCCAAGTTGTTTGCCACATTTGTCAGGTGATGATGCACTAAATGATATAAGGAAGTCCAGTACTCAGATCTGGCCGATGAAAGGCGACTTTCAAGAAGCAGGTCTTGAGACAGCTGGAAAAGGAAGGTCAGATTTCTGTGTCTGTCTATCCCCTGGATCTGTGGACTGTGTTAGACATCATATAAAGCAATCAAGAGTTTCACTGTCATTGGACTTAGGTGAGGCTTTCAATGATTTGGGATTCAAAGATATGGGTGAGGAAGTTGCTTGTTCATGGACACTGGATGAACAAACGATATTCGGTGCTCTTGTTAAACTGAATTCTTTGTCTGAGAACAAGAGCTTCCTTGGACCTGCTTTGAAGTTTTTTGGTTCAAAGAGCAGGCAGGACATAGTGAGCTATTACTTCAATGTGTTCGTTCTTAGACGGACAGCCATTCGGACAAGATTAACAGATGGAGATGCTGATAGTGATGATGATGAGTATGATTTAGATCTTCATGAGAATCTGTATCCAAGGGTTTTCTACAGAAGGTGTTTCCCCTATCCTTTATGAATTCTAATTAGAAAACATTAAAAGCTGATTCCTTTCCCTTTATTTTTACTTGTGATGTTGGATTGCATATCAATTAAAGCTGCTCCATTCTAATGGCATCCTTACTTCTTGTCATAACCTTTTTGCAGGACGACCGAGGATTCATGACATCGTAGAACGTAGATTTTCTGAAACCACTGTATTTGTGGACATTGGTTGACATTTTCACTAACGTGAGAAGAATCAAGTTGGTACATTTTTAGTATCCGTATGAAGAAGTTCATGGGCATTTCCATTTTGTGTGCACGCCTGCATGGCTGCATAAGTGCATGCTTGTGTGTGATGTGAAAGGCACCTGTTTTGATTCATGGTGCTTTAGTTACTTCCCAATTTATGTTTGATTCAGTTCCATGACACTTGGCATACAGGCAATTTTCCTGTCGTGTTTTTCCTATAAAGAGTTGGATGTGTATTTCTTTAACTGTAAGTTGTGACTTCATTTGTGAAGAAGACCTTGGCAGCAGACAGGAACTTCTAAGTCATCTCCATTTCCAGGCAGGTCATCAAACTCCTGGCATTTCTCACTTTCTTTCCTCTTAATTTCTCGGATTGTGTTGTCTCTGCGGGCTGTTAATCTCTGTTTGTAGGGTTTGTATGAACGTTTTGGCAACAGTGGATGCTTCCATTATGGTCCCTTCAGGTTCACCCTGCTTATGAGGGATCTCTTCATCCTCTTGCAATGCTGATGAGTGTTTCCTTGCCGTATGTGGTAGCACCTCTTCCACTTTGTTTTCATGTTCTTCGCCGAAGGGGTGGGGGGGATAATGGCAAAGCTGTTACTTGCCTCCTTTTACTGCCAGGTGCATGCTTACTTTGGGCGACCTTGCCACTGCACACTCTCACCTGAACAAGCTAAGTTGGGTCTTCTCTCCCAAAGTTTAAACCTCTGAAAGCATGTCAGCACCTCCAGATGGTGCAGGCCTTACCTGACATGTCATCTGTTCTCTCTAGCTGTCATCTTCACTACAAGGATGGCAACACAGCAAGGCACGTCTTCCGTGAAAGTACACTTTGCTGCCAGCTGCGCGCATTCCCTTCTTTATCGTGGTTAAACATGGCAGTGAAGGAAACCACCCGGATTCGATCTTGGCCGAGTATTTTTATAGAGTAATACTTGTTATGAAATTTATTAGATTGGAGCATCCAACTTGAAACTTTAAGATGATGAATGAAGAGAACTCGACTACCATAAACACATGAACATATATACTTACAGTACTCTCTGCACAGCGGTGATGAGATCCTGAACAGTTTGCAGCTTGATGTCCCAAGTCTTCAACTTTGGCCAGCAGTAAGGAATGGCCTTCCCGTGGAACACTTCCCGTGAGGTGCCCCCCTCCGGTCTGCCGTCTGCGGGCTATGTACTTTCTCCCCGGACAACGGACGGCTAGTTTGATCTCCTCTCCTTGGAGGTGTTCGGCGCAATTCCCCAGCGGCTCGGGAGAGGCAGCCCTGTGGCTGGACTGCAGCGCGATGGGGCTGCCCGAGGCGTGGGAAATAGCATCAATTTGGATCACCTGTCTACAACTTAGTTTTCCAGAATCTAACTAAAACTTTGTCGTCTTCGGCTACAGTCTACATATATCAGTGGAGTTAAAAGGTTTACCGATTTCGTCTACATGTGTTTGGATTGATGGAGTTTGCAATGATATGACGTTGGTGACTTCTAAGATGGAATTTGTGATAATGTCACCTTTAGTTACGCGCTCTTTTTTGAATTTTGTAATTTAACTCTTTTTTGAAGCTTAATTTTTTTATTTTGGGGTCTAAATTTTTTTTACATTTTTTTAACGTGATGTGATACAGTTAATCGAATTTGAGCATCAAAATAAAATTTTAAATATCAAAATAGAAAATTTTACTAAAGAAATAGAACAATGTAGCACCGTGAATCATACGAGATGGACGAATGGATATCTAAAAATTAGACATAATTTTATGAGAAAAGTTTAGTATATTTTTATATTGTACTTAAGTATAATATGATTAGGTACTAAATTCATGTGGCATTTAATAATTAGTTGTAATTTTATCTCCCCATGTGAAAAGTGTCACATGGGTTTAGTACTTAGTTATATTATACTTAAGCGTAATAAAAACGTACACTAAATCTTTCTCTAATTTTATTGTACTTGTAGAAATGCATCTCTCTCGAGCGAGTGGTATGTACGTAGGAAACTTTTCTCATTTTCGGATTGTGAAAACTGTAGCTCTAGAATTAACAACACTTTATTTTCAAGATTTTACGTATTTGGAGTAACTCCTTTTTAAATGTTTACGAATTTTCCCAAGTACTTATTAGCCAGAGGAATCTTTTTTCACGATACTTTTTTGAAGTTATGTACAGTCTTCGAGCAAATTTTCGGTACAATTTTGCAAGTATTATTTTTTAAAACATAGAAGATTTCTTTTTATAATTTTACAATTTTTCGACTTAGATGGGCGACTTATTTTACCTGATTAACTATTTTATCTCTAATAAATAAATTCTCTACAAGTCTTGTCACAAACACCTAGATGTAAGTCCTTAGGAATCAGAATGAGTTAAACCATTTGAAGAACTGTGCAAAAGTAAGATGTGGGCCTTCATGGAACACCATTTAAGGTTGACGGAGATTATTATTATTATCATCATTTATTTATATAAGAGAATGATTTATTACACACAAGAGCCGAGCATTTGTTTAATATCTATCCTCACATAATAGTGAAACCCACCACCACGTGATAGGATTAATCTTAATTATCATCATATGACGATGGATAATATAACGGGAGAGGATTCCGGATGGGTCGAATAGTCAAAGTCTTCTCCCAACAAATGAGAGGTCTTGAGTTCGATTCCCACCACCATACGAGTCGATTTATCTGGCATGCACTTAATTTTTGAGTGGTGCAGATTTGAATTTTTTCTTGTTAAGTAAGATATATATGAGCACTACGGATATACTACAAATTAGGAGCTATCAACTCCCGACTCTGAGTCCCCCGCCACTAGACAGGTGCACACAAGAGGTGCGAGAGGAGCAACGCCCCTGATTCGATCTCGGGGCGGTGTTGGGTTGTCTAGTGACGGATGCCCCCGACTCTATGATCCACGAAAAATCAGTCTCTCAACTTGTCAAGTCACACGTGGCGGGAGGGGGGGGGGGTTAAGGACTTCCCTTTTGAGATTGGAGCATGCGGGTTCTGCAGACGTTCGTACTCTGTCTTAGCAGCACAATGCATTCCACCCATGGCCGGGTGGTTGCAGGTTTTGGGCTAGGGAGGGTTAAAGCTTTTGAAGAGGGAGGCACAAAGCTTACAACTACTGCTGCGGCTGTGCAAGTATATGCCCCCTTTCTGCAGCACCACAGGCGTGTGCCAATTACGGCTCTTTTCCTGTCATCGTTACTGCTGTGTTTTCGGACAACAGGATTGCGAGGAGGAGCAGATTTCATGCAAAAAAACACACCCACTTTTCCCCTCCTCCTCTGATCAAAAGTCCCTTAATTACTTTTATCTCTTTTCCCTTTTGATTGGAGCGATGGGGGGGACGAGCGTGAACCCATTACTCGGTAGTGAAGTGCAAAGGCAATAAACTATATATATCTAACATATAACACACACACACACACAAAGATAATAAATATTTATTATATTTTCGGTAAATATGTTTATTATACTTATCAAAGTGATCATATATATAGTAGTTTACATAGAATCACATAGGTTGTCGCACAAATTGGAATGCCACATCATTGGTGGAGATAATGATCAATGGCGACAAGCAGTGACCCATAAGCGACAACGAGCGGTGGGAGGGGGTAGCGACAAACTATAATGAATTTATGAATTAAAAACTTAGACTTATAAAGAAAAATTTTTGACCTTAAAATATTATTCTTATAATTTAAAAATACCGATTGAACTTTTAACAGTAATTTAGACTCATAAATATACAGTTTAGGCTCAAAAATTAATTCTTGAGGTTAAAAAAATATTAATTAAATTTTTATAGTAATAAAATTGTACTCATAATAATATGAACTTTGGATTTAAAAATATGACTTTCATAGCAATAAATTTAGACCCATCAATATTAACTTTGAATTCAAAAATAATTCTTTTAAGGTTTAAAAACTATTAAGTATATTTTTAATATTTATTTTAAATTCATAAATAACAACTTTAAATTAAAAATAACTGTCATTATTTATTATCTACCATCACTTGCCAATCAACACGGTACCTTGTGTAGCGCCACGTGAGATTACTATATCACTCGACAAATGTAATAAATCTTTCTCTCTATCATCACAAAACTACAAACTATCATGTGATTGTTTATATACAATGGAGAGTCACAACCACTAAACCACTTCTTAAGTAGGATGTGATAAATATTTATTGCAAGACTATTCTTATAGAAACAACAATCTTACACTTGCATCTTTTTCAGCTGTAAGTATTTCTGATCTCATTTAGGTTTGTGATTTCTTGACGTGAACTAACTAAAGTTTGCATTAATGGTGAACCTTAGATTGCAGTGCAGCATATATTTCTCACATAAATAAAAGATACTTGAGGCCTTCTCCGGACCGTGGTTCGCTCTTCTACCCGACGGCTACAGGGGTGGATCCCCGTGTGAGGAAGTGTCCTCGCCCCGGTGTTTGTTTAGTTAGCGTCCCGTCCGCACGTATGTGCATGCCCAGCTGACATAAATCGACTGCACCGGCCCGCCGGCTGAGCACGGGCGGTGCTGCAGGCTGCTCGGCCCCCGGACGCCTCGGCTGCGGCGCCACTCCTCCGCTGCCCCCTACGGAGCCAGAGGTCTGCAGCTGCAGGTGTGTCGCTATTGCTTTCTCTGAGGATTACGTTATGTAGGTCTTGTCTCGCCATCACACTGACCTGGTTGCTGGCAAAAAACGAGCGCGACGTGATCCCTCCCCCTCGTGGGTTGCTCCCTGCGCACTATGTGCTCGACGTAATTCCCGGCCCGAGGTAAAAAGACAGGCCCTGCTGTGCGGTGCTTTCGGTGGAATCACGCGCGTTTGTGCCTGCACGGAGATCATAAGTTGTTCGAGTATTACGGGAGGTGTGCTGGCTTCGCGAAGGATTAATGGGATTGCATGGGTTGACGTAAGGGAGGGGAATGGGAGAAAGGCAAGGGAACAGGAGTGAGGCCAAAGCGTTGTTGGGAAGGATGGAGAGTGCAGAGCCGGTGGTGTCATCAAGATAAGTGAAATGAGAGGGGAAGGGAGATGTTGAGGGGTGAATGAGTGAGAAAGAGAGAGGTTTATGACAAGAAGAACGATTTGTTATCAGGTGGGTGTCGATATAATATCGAGAAATAATTTTATAATATTATTAGATAACATATTAAAATAATATTATCGTTAAAATTATGTCACATCAACAATATGAAATAAGAAAGTTAAAAACACATCAAATGATGAAGTTGTGATGTATTTTAATTGGTGTGTTATTTTAATATGTTATCAAATATTGTTACTAAACTATTTTACTATAATATCCGTTCTTCTATGATGATGTTAAAATAACTGTTCTATTTTAAGTATTTCTCTTATTACACAGGGGAGAGGTTCACCATTTGATGTAGCATCCACATGTCATGGTTATGGGATTTGGCTTGAGAGGTTTTTTAAAAGAGAAACACACATGTTATCTGACAAAAAAGTGTTCGGACTTTTTTGTGAGCCCTGCTATTATATTAGAGAAAGATTTAATATACTTTCATATTACACTTTAAGTATAATATGATTAAGTAATAGCTCATGTGACACTCTTTATATAGAGTGATAAAGTGACAACTCAATTGTTAGATGCTACATAGACGTGTTATCTAATTTAAGTACAATATGAAAATACATTAAATCTTTCTCATTATATTAACAGTGAGACTCACTTGTGTACGTATGTGTCTATAAATATATAAATATCAAATGTTTCTTTTTTAAAAAAGTATAGCAAATTGTTGAGTAATTTCTTAGGGTATTCCCATGAGTACGTAAGAGATTTTTTCGTTTAATCTCAGGATAACTTATTTAAATATATATATATATATATGACAGTTCTACTCATCTAAGTCCTATTCATGGAGTCATTCAAGAGTAGATCCTCACAGGATAAATAATGAGAAGCACTATTTTCAACTCTTAGTAGACAAAAAAAAACAAATAATAAATGTATTTTAAAAAAAATAAATGTTTAACTTGTCTATCTTTAAGGGTGTGCATATTACAAAACGGAACCAATTCGAATAAATCAAAATATTATAATATTATATATATATATATATATTAATAGTTTTATAACAATTACAGCAAACCCTAATTTTTCGGTTTGAACCGCATCAATCTACTCAGGTCGATTCAGTATGAGAAAAATTTCCTCAAACCAGACCACCTCGACCCGATTGAACAGCTCTACGACTATCTTAATTACTTTATTTTATTTTATTTTATTTTACCGTAAAATGCCATGGGCCGGGCACATGTTACTTCCAGTAAGAAAGGCGAATACGGACTTCTACAGTAAAAGTGTCACACGTGTGAAAGAAAAGGGCGTGATGTTGAACAAAGAGCATCTCTCTTCCTTCTTCTCGAAAATATAACTCATCGTAATCCAGGAGGAAGATTATTTCATATATATCTCCTTTAAAATTTAATTATGCAAAAATTATTTTTAAATTTATATTTATAGATATACCCCTTTACGGATATAAGAAAACCCTCAATGACAAAAGTGAAAATTATGATTCGAACATTCCTTCACCGTCACTTTTAGCAGGGATATATATGTAATGAATAGAATATTTCAAATATCTTTTTGACATTCACATATATATATGTATATAATGAACAGAATATTTCAAGTACTTTTTCATTTTTGAAAATAGTTTGTATTGGTAAAAAGAATATACATACAAATATAAATCTTAAAAAGATACTCATATAATTAATCTTAAAAATAGTATATATGAAGAAAAAAACCATCCGGTTCCATAAAGTTATGCATCTCTCTGTTTGTGTATAAGTTCTTCTCTGTCTATTCCCAATTTCCCACATGTGTGAGTGTGATCTCTCTCTAAACTTTGTATCCCTATGTCGGTTCTTTTTGGTGGGTGATGGTAGAAAGGGGTCAGATGATGGATTGGAAAGACTAAAGACAAGGCCGTAGGATCAAATCACAAGGTGGCGCTGAGCTGTATCTTGTAAAAGTGTGAAAGACGAGTCGGATTTTTTTGGAGAACACCCCTCTCTTTTCTTGCACTTGCCTTCCGATGGGAAAATGGCTTATTAGGGGCACCCCACTTTAGAATGTTAGAGATGGCGATCAACAACAACAAAGAGTGTAGAGAGAGAGAGAGAAGGGGGAGTTGTTACGGCTTTTCCACCTCCTCAACTATGACTTCTAACCCATGAGGATTGATGGTTTCCATGCAAAACAAGTTTAATGTGTGCCACTTGCTAACATATGGCATGGGTAGTCTAAAGTTTTGGAGAGATGCTACGCGTCCGGTTGTCCGGGTGCACGATTTGTCCGAGCGATCGAGTTGGCGTTGCCCCATTCTCCGCACAGTAAGGCGCTGCCCAACGAAACAACGCCAACTTAATCGCCCAGGTAAATCATTTGTCCGAACGGCCGAACATTAAGTATTTCTCAAAATTTTGATGTAGGGTAAGAGTTCCTCCTTTAGAACTCTACTGAATTGCCCTGAATTTTGCACCTAGCTTCCACATCATCTCTCCCCCCCCCCCCCCCCCCAATTCATATTATGGTTGGATTGAACTGATCTAGTATGTTTCAAACATATTATGTATGGGATCATATGAGAAAATTTATTTAAATTATTTTTTATTATTAAAATTTACATGTGAATTGGATCGAATCGAATAAGCCAATGTGATATGTTTCGAGTCATATTGTACTTAGAGCTCTTCGATCTTATCCATTTCACTGATCTGGTCCACCAAAATTCACATTGCCATGCAACAAATCTCTTTGGAATATTTGTAGATCCCTAAGAAGGTCTGCCTAAGAAGCATACCCCTTCTTTGCTTAATTTTGTGCCCTGCCACCTCCCCTAATAACATGCCAACTTAAACAGGGAACATGTGTACATGCACATAAAGATGATGTATTAGATGCATCCCATCATGAAACCCTACATACTTGGGGAGTATATACATATGTGGGAATGAAACTTTGGATTTTATCTCAATAGAGACAAGTTTCAAGAGTTCTAGTTTTTTTTTTCTGTGGGGGATGGAGGGAAGGCAACCTAGCTAGGATTGTTAGTTTGAGGTTTGTATGGAGGTGGGGATGTCTTCCTTAACTGGAGTTGGTCATGGAAAGCCCATCATCAGATGGGTAAAGGGGGTACAAGCATCATCACATCCCCACATGGGACTTTGCACTGGTGCCCTCCTCATGTTTACCTTCTGGTTTCTGGTCATGATGATTAATCTTTTTCCTCTTCCTTTACCCTGTTCTTGTACAGGCCTCTCTTTCTTCTTTTCTTTTTTTACCTCAGGATGAAATGTTCATGAGAAAGTGTCACAATGACATTACAAAGAGGACCACGTTTACCATAGATCCTCAAAAGAAGGTGATGTTTCTTGTACTAATAATGACAGGACTCTATCAGCTCCTCTAAGAATGGACTCTTCCCTCCATCCATTATCAAATAAAAAAAGGGACAATGGAGCATAAGTGAAGACACAATTGGTTCTAAGGACCTTGTGAATATAGAAAGCCTTCACAATGCAATTGTGACACCCTAACAGTAACATAGGTGCATGTTTCTAAACAAGGAGGAAGATGCCACAAGTGGCAGAAATTTTGTCTTCATATATTTATAGTTTAATTATTTTGAGGAGTGGACAGGTTTGATAACCAAATAAGTTTTGAGAACTCATGATAAAAGAGATTTGTCAGTTTTGATAATTGTTCTGTCGTTTTGATAAACATGATAATTTATCAGACACTTATCAGCATTTATTGGTGATAATTTTGATAAGTCTAACTCTTATTTTTGAACTGATAAAGTTATCTGAGTTTATAAGGGGATAAAAATATCTCAAAGTGGAGATAAACATCATTAATGACTCTGATGTGATATAAAGTGACTCATTAATAACTTTAATATGATATTAGTGATTGATGTGACATAAAATTATCATACATTCAAATATTGTACCAAAACAAGGGGCGGCTATCAAAAGTTATCTTATTAGCATATATCCACCTTGCGGATAACTTATCTGATTATCAAACTCGCCCAAACTTAGGAGCTCCAATCTTGTGTTTCTTAGATGGGAGCCAAAAGAAAGGAGTTGTGAGGGAAGAAATTTAGCGTAGTGACACAAGGTCAATAGATGTACCATTTAACAAGATTCTTATACTGAAAAAGAGAATGTCAAACAAATCATCAGTTGGATATTAAGTTTGCAAAAATCTTTCTGAATGCCTCCATCCACTCTCTAGCCTTCTTATCGTCACCTTTCTAATGAAAGAGAGAGTGAGCTATGTATTATTCTTATCTATCAAGACTAATATTTATTGCACATGATGAGATGGCTGCTAGGATACTTTTATTATGGTTGATTTATATAAAAAAGATTAAAAAATAAATAAAATAGTTTTTTTTTTTAAATAGAGTCTACAATCACGTATGTTTTATCTCATTTTTGTCATCCTCACCAATAAGATAGAAAGTATGGATATCATATAATTCAGTTTAGAGAAAAATTTAGTACACTTAAATTTTACACTTTACACTTATATTTCTTACTTCTTATTGGATAGGTGTATTGTGTCATTTCTTTATTGACCAATGAAAAAAGAGAAATACAAGTGGAAAATACAAAACTTATATACATTAAATTTTTCTCTTTAGTCTTTATAGATAGCTCTACTATATGGATGCATATGACTCTACATTAGTCTTCTCATCACATAACCTTTTTCGAATATAAAGATAGCTAGTCATTTCTCCCACAACCGATTTATTATAGATCCATTAGCTTCCACTTAATTTAATCTCAAATCAATAATTCATATCGTAGTAGATGAACCTTACTCTAATATCACAATCCGATCTAATTTGTATGAAGTATTATCTATTTGGACAAAATTCTTCTCATCACTTGATTGTATTGTTTAACTATCAAAAGATGACATGCTAAATATAATATTATCCCAATGACTTGCGACGTGGTCTTCTCACTGGCCATACTTCAATAGATATTCAAAGGGACAAACTGATTGCGTCACTTTTTGACAAAAGAAGATATTATATTTGGATCTCTAAAAAAAAAGAAACTTTGTAGGTTAGTGTGACTGCGTTCCCTTGGACTAACTTCTAGAATATTTTTCTTTTAGGTTAAAAGAACAAGAGGGACAGAGGTTAAAAAAAAAACCCATTACTAAGTGAGTGTACTAGGGTTGCTTTAATTTGTTTGCTAGTTGTTTGCTAGGGAACTCTTCCACACTCCCCCTCAAGTGAAGGGGAGATGGGGAAATTAAGCCTCATCAAATGCACATGCATGCTTCCATGCCCCAACAAAAAGCCCTAAAGACAAATCAATACTCTGACCATCAGAATCTTCATTAAACCATATGAAATTCCATGATAAGATGGACAGGGACCCATCAAAGCATGCTGGTGAAGGAAAAGCAGATTCACATTTACTTTATAAAAAGGTTCACACAAAATTCATTAATCCATGTAAGGGTATAAAGAAGATGGAATAATGGAGTCAAAGGGGGTTCAAGATGAATGCCACATGTCCTATGTGTATTAGATTAAATGTCACTTGGTCTTTCATATATAAAATGTCATAGTTTTTAACCTTAAATTTTATATTTATAATTACTTAGGATTTAATTTATGGTAAGCTTTTTATAAAAGCAGAAATGAGATAAAATTGATGGTTTATCACAATAGGATAGAACCATTTTAAGAAGAATTGTCTTGGAACCACCAAACAATTAAGTGGAGCAAATTAAAGAAAAAGTGCATAAGCAATTACATGTAGAGAAATGCTCTAAGGTTTCTTTAATTAACAGCCGGATAAAAGGTATGTCCATGAGATTTTTCTATTTAAACTATCAAATTGGTTTTATATTTGTCTTCGCAAGTAAATCTAATATTTAAGACACATTTAATTATCAAAATAGGACTACCTGATAGTAGAAAAAATTTAGTAGAATAGATCTAAATTTTGACATCGGAAAATATAATTTTTAAGTTGGTGGTACCGTATTTTTTGGTGCCACCCATGGCAATAGATTCCCTCCTCTTAAGGAGGTGAATCTTTAAGTGCATATGATGGCCCATAAAAGAGACGTGTAATTTGAGATGTCCCACCAACATGGGGTGAGTTTTGATAATAAAAATTTATAAATAAAAAATAAATTAATTAATAATTTTTTACTATAACATAAGAAAATTTACTGTAATAAGACTTAACATATATTATAACATAAGATAAATTTATTATAATGAATTATAATTTTATCATATACTATAAAAATAAGTTAAATATTTGATAAAAAATTTAATTAATTCACCCAAAAAATGATTTGCTACACATATTTGTTATATGTCAATATGACATCCACTCTTATATGGTGATCTCGAGACTTACCTCGTCACATGATGTATCCCACCACTATAAAAAGGAGATTACATATTTATTTTATATGATTTGTAAATATTTTTCATGGAAAAAAACCTCCCTCTACACAACTCCTTTACCTATAAAAAATCACAAGCAAATGGCCCCAAGATTTTTTTCCAACAGTTTGCAGCTAAGCATTGCAATCCAGAGTGGGGATAACATTAAGATAAAACCTTTATCTTGGTCTAAAGTTCCATTACAATAATTAAACATGGCGGTGCACCCCCGGTAGATCACAACATAGTAGCGCATAAAATAGTCCCTCATAAGGACGACGAATCCGGCAAACTTCGACTAGTCCAGGGCCTTAGTGTGATTCTTATATGAGAGTATGTAATAGTGATTTTTGAAAATATTTAAAAATCATATAAGATAATTATCCGTCTAACATTTAGACTCATATAATAGTGAGCGTGATGAGATGGGCCAATTACTTATGACATGCTCGAATTACTTATCTATGATTAACCTAAGATAGCATATCTATGTGATCAAAATGAGAAAGATAAAAATTAGGATTTGCATAAGTTATTCAGAGTAATTTATTTTTTTTTATTATTATCATTGCCATCAAAATCGCTCTATACATAATGCATAAATTATAGAAAATATTTCACCACATTTTAATGTGCGATAAAACGTGACACACCTAATTAAAATATGTCGCGTGGAGGAGGAATAAGAGATATTTCTCTCCGACCTCTCTCTGATTGAGGTGTGCTTGTGCACATTCCAACCGAAGTGAGCACCAAAATCAGCTCTAAATCATATGAGATATGACAAAGGGCACCGTTTGGTTACGATTTAAAAAAAGTATTGAATCGGTTGAAAACGTAATTTGGCTGAAGTTTGACGTGAGAGTGCTTTTTGTCTTATCATTTGTGCTGCGAAATTAAGAAGAAAAAAAAATCAACAAAATTTTGCACGGTGCTCCTTGTGTCAATCTATTTCTACTGTCTCAGAATCTTTTAAAAGCGGCATTATACCTCTACTTGTCTCAGAATATTGTCTAAAATTTATAATTTTAAAATTTTTTCAAATCCGGTCCCAAACAATGCCAAAGAATAGTGTTCCTCGTGCTATATTAATCCCATAGCTCAAGTGTGGATTAAGAAGTATTTTATTAGAGAAATATTTATTACATTTGCACATTGTATTTTAAGTACAATGTGACTAGACAATAACTCATGTGACACCCCTCATATGAAGAATGATAAAATAACATTCAATTGTTAAAATGTCATGTGAATTGTATATAATTATATTATATTGAAAGTTACAATGTGAAATAATGAAAATTGTAATAAATCTTCTCGTATATGGGAAAATTAATGGGGGTCCTTGTCAGAGCCTGGTACTTATTTCCTCGTCCCTGTCAGAATACCGGTTGATGTAAAGTCCCTGCTTTTCTCCAGGTTTAATTTCCAGTCCCTGCTTTTCAGATGTCACCATTTACGGCCCTCCACACACGATTTCCGTCTCCTTGGCCTCCGTCTCTTTTTCCCCATTCCCGTCTTACCCTTCCCTCCTTTTTTCCATCGCCTGTTCCCCATGCGAAGTTACTCTTACATACCCTGCCAAGAACTTATACAGCAACCATTGACAGCACTTACAAACCGCCTTTCGAAGGTCCGTGAACCGTTCTTCACACTATAAAAGGAACCCAGGGCCCCATACTTATCCTTCATCACAAGCTTCTAACGCTCTTCTTCTTCCTATCTTTCTTGCTCGTCTTCTTCATCTTTATTTGCAGATGTCTTCATCTAACCGTGCTCCCCAGAGGGATGGCAAGGCACCTGCCTCACCGGTGCCACCGTCACCCCCGGCTCCCCCGTTGCGACAGTCCACCTTCAGCGCCGACTACTGGGATGGTTTTTACGTGGGCTGGAAGATGGCTTTACAGAAAGCCTCCCGGCAGTACGGCGACAGGGGCCTCAATAACATCCTCCCAGACATCGGCCCTAGGGTAGAACACATCCCTTCCTCTCCTTCCTCCCCGGACCGTTCCGGCACCTCCCCTTCCTCCCCTGACCGTTCCGGCACCTCCCTTCCTCCCCTGACCGTTCCGGCACCTCCCTTCCTCCCATCCCTCCCCTGACCGTTCTGCCTCCTCCCCTCCGTACTCTACCGAGTGGTCGGTAGAGTAGAGGTAGAGAGTTATTGTAACATGGCTTCTTTATGATAAGCATTTTCGTTTGATGCAGTCTTCTCTGTGCTTATGTATGTGCTCTGTATCATGCAAATTCAACATGTTACCAATAACACACTGTAACATCCCCTCATATATACTATAATCAACATGACCAACGACTGTAAGAGATTATAACATATAATGTAAAACTGTATGTTAGAATGTAGTGCTTGAACTGTAAGAGAGTAGTACTCAAACTGTAACAGGGCTGTTCTTTAGGTGTAACACTGTAGTGCTCGAACTGTAACAGCTTAGTACTTAAACTGTAACATTTTATTACGTATAATATAACAGAATCGTAAGTGCTGGAACTGTAAGAGTGTAGTGCGCGAACTGTAAGAGTGTACTGCTGAAAATGTAAGAGTCTAGTGCTTAAACTGCAACATCTTATTACATATACTGTAACAGAAATTGTGAGGAGACAGTGCTCTTCTTCCTCTTATCTTTCTTGCTCGTCTTCTTCCTCTTTATTCTGAGATGTCTTCATCTAACATACGGTACACAGGTTAAACTGTAAGAGTATTAGAGTTAAACTGTAACACTTCGTTACGTACACTGTACAACAAAACGTAATTGTAAGTGCGCGAACTGTGCAAGTGTATTACTGAAACTGTAATAGCGTAGTAGTGGAGTTGTAACATCGTAGTGCGTAGACTGTAATAATGTATTACATACACTGTAATATTGGAATATAAGGACGACGTTCTGTTGTAACTAATATACAACATTTAAAATCCGTCAGGATTGTGGGTGGGTTGCTACAAGTTCTTCGGTTGTGACCTGTTTGTTTGCACCGTGAACAAATATATGCATGATCTACTTCTCCTCTTGAATGTATTCTCCTCTTTCTCGGTCTTCCTGGCAACCTTTTTGTTGTCGGTGGCTTGATTAGAACTTCTGATGGTTGAGGCGGATCCGGCATGTCAAATGTTGGGATAGGTTGAATGTTTCTTTCATATGCAGCCCTATACACTTCTGTGCTGTAAAATGCCGAAACATATTGAGTAACGGCCTCCTTGTTACTGCCAATTGCTGCGCATGCATGCTTGCAAGGAATCTTGACAAGTTGCCAGTGTCCACAGGAACATGTTTGTAGATGGAGGTCTACGGCGTACGTCTTCATACTTTCAACAACCTCAAATTTGATTCCATCTGAATGACGGATTGCTAAGCTTCTCCTTTCTTGAAGGTTTTTTTCGATGATTTTTTGTACTTTAGGACAGTATGGTGTATCCCACAATGCAGCATCAATTTTCCTCTTTGCAGCCATTTCCATCATTTGCACTCTAATTTTGTCAACCATCTGTAGTATTGGTAGACTTCGCGCGTCATGTATCCAATTGTTGAATGACTCTGCCAAATTAGAGTATAATTCACCAAACCTGTATGGCCATGTGAAGGAAATTAGGATAACATCAAATATCTGTAACAAGTGTCCACTACATACTGTAACCTTATTTAACACGTTCTGTAATAGATTATCCCTACAACTGTAAGCACATAAATGGCAGAATGTAATAGAACATATCGCTTATGTATTTAAAGAGCCGAACCTTTGTCCCTGGAAAAGAGCATGGGACCAGTGTTCGACATCATTTCGGAGCACCCATTCTTTGGCCTCAGTAGAATTAAGCTCCATTGCAGTCATTGCGTCTTGGTACTCTTGTTCAGTAACAGCATAGGCAATGCGCTGGAGAATTTTTCTAAGTAATTTTTTGAAAGGGGCGGCATACTTCCCCGCACATTGGTCGTTGAAGTTCTGCATGATGTGCTGGAAACAGTAGCCGTGATGATCATTCGGAAATACGTCAGGGATCGCTTCCTTCAGACCTCTCCCTCTGTCTGATAGGAACGCGATCCTTCTATCTGATAGCAATGCCTTTTTCAAATTTTGTAGAAACCAGACCCAGTTGTCATATGTTTCCGAATCTGCGATGGAGTAGGCTACACTGAATAGCTCATTGTTACCGTTTAAGGCACTTGCAGCAAGTATAACCCCTTGCACTCTATGCTGTTTGATATGAGTTCCGTCCAAAAAGAGCATAGGTCGACAACCAACTTCGAACCCATATGCAGACGCCGCGAAGCATATGAAAAACCGTTTGAAACGTTGAGTCTCCGGGTCCACTTCTAGAGACAAGATCGATCCCGGGTTTGACTGTAATGCACGTTCGCTGTACCAGTTCAACATATGATAGCTTGTTCTGAAATCGCCGTATAGTGAACCGACAGCAACCTCTTTGCCCCACCATGCCTATTCAAATGATTATACATGTTCTGTAAGAGTGTTACAGTTCTTGTCCTCATACCTTACAGTATCCTTCTTAAGTTGTTACAGTATACGCTCAAATCATTACAGTTGTTACAATACAAACCCTTACAGTATATGATTACAGTTGTTACAATACAAGGGTCAGAGACTTACAGTATATGATTACAGTTGTTACAGTGGCATGCAGATATTGTTACAGTATACGTCGAAATGATTATAGTTATGACAATGATAGTCTTACAGTATATGAGGACAATTGTTACAATGCTAGGGTCAGAGAATTACAGTTATGGATCTATTGATTACAGTAGACGTCATGATGTGTTACAATTCAATTCATGGCATACCTGATGATAAGGGATGCAGATACCGTATTCCCGACGGATGTCACTCATCATTTCACTTGCTCTGTAGGTGGGTTTATCAACTAGTTTCCCCTTCACAGCATTTGCTACCCACTTCTTAGATGTCCGTGGATGTCCGTCGCTCATAATGTCACATCCACAGGTGTGTATGTTGTTGAGACTTTTGATTGCAAATTGTGGACCTCCACGAACGACAGACGCATGCAGGCGCCATGGGCAAACAGAGACATTGCAACGTACAGTTAATCGTACAGAGTCATTCTTCAAATATTTCCAATTAAATCCTCGTGCGATCGCGTAATTTGTCAGTTCCATCTGCAATAGCTCTTTGCTTATGAAGACTTGTCCTACTGAGTGTATTCTACCTACGGAATATTGCGTCAACACTGGTACTACACCTTCCGCTCCTTCTCCTCGCACATACAACTCGAAACTGCTTCCTGGTAATTGGAGGGGTTCTGGGGTTACCAAAGAACCGCCATGCGTGTTTGAAGTACTTCTGCAAATAATGTACATACATACATTCTTAAGACGAAGGCTTGTTAAGAATGCATGGGATAACATGAAGGGTGGTGAAGAATACATGGACCACGTACCTGTCAAGTGGTTGCGTTCCATCTGAATGACGACTAGCATGCGTACTAAGGCAACGAGTTTCCACCTGATGAATTTGTAGATTTATCAATGATTTTCCCTGACACTTGTGAAGATCAAACATAGCTAGGACATCCCCATCGTCAAGCAACACCTGTTCAACGTCGGTATCCATGGGAAGACGATACTTCAGCATGTTCTCCTGCATGTCTACACCCAACCTTTGGGAAACCCTGCTATGAATGGACGCCAAATCCGTGTCCCTCCCTATGAAAAGAACGAAACTTTGATCTCCAAATGAACATCTTGCAGGGAGCTGCTCCATTGGGTGGCAGAGGAAGACAAACGGTTCGTGGAAGACGTTTCGTGTATGAGTGGCTTGGACTGGGGGTCAAATTGGCGGGAGTGCGTATGTGGCTACCTAACATGGCGGGAAAGCTCTATACGAAGGGCTGTGATTTCCTTGACGTCCCGTCGTCTGTCGTACCGAGTATTTTCAGCCGCCCGATGGTCATCATTGCAGTGCACCGCCATCTTGTTGAGTCCAGTGTCCACCCGTCGGGTACACCGACTTCATATATCATGACTTTTCTCCTTCCCTTCTCCTACACCGCCATTCCTCCACCAGACCTCTTCTCTGTTACAGTTTCCCATCCTTCAGTTACATCTCCAGACGAAGCAATCCGTCTCTCCCCTCTAACGATGGCAAGCCGTCGATCTCCTACGAGCGCTGACATTCAGAGCATTGCGGCGGATGCGGTGCAAGAAGCGTTCGTGGAAGAACCCACACTCCAAGTCGTACGAAAAAGTAGTTTCTTCTTACCCTAATACGGATGTTTGTCGAATGAATGTTTTCATTTTTAAGATGCGATCTTTTCTTTGCAGAAAAGAATGAATATAATACGCGATGCTCGCTTCTGTTCTACCGTTCCGTTATGGACGATTTGCAATTTAGGAGCGCGCATCTGAAGTTGATGAGGAATTCACCATTTCGCGCGTATATCAAATGCGAAATGGTGACCTACCCAATTTCACTCATTGTCGATCTTATGACACGTTTCGATGGAGAGCGTTTTAAGATTGGCTCATGCAGCATGACTTTTCGCCCTTCAGACATAGCCAAAGTTATGGGTATACCAAACGTTGGTTCCCCTATCGACCTGAACACGGATGGGACAAAAGCCAGTTTGCGCCGGATCCTTGGAACCAAAAGAACGATGGACAGGCACAATGTCCATTTGAAACTTAAGGAGTACGTTCCACAGGAGGGTCAGCTTGCTGTTGAGATTTCCGTGAAGCTTTGGGTTGCGCTTCTTTGTTCCTGTTTCTTCTTCCCCACAAGTGGGATGTCGGGGTCGCTGTCCATTCTGCCATACCTGGACGACCTCCATGACATGAACAACGCCAATTGGGCTGCCGCAATCCACGAGTACCTGATGTCGGGGGTGATGGCATTCAAAACAGCAGCTGGTTCCTGCAAAAACATCTTCCTAACCGGTTGTGTTCCCGCTCTCGGTGTGAGTATACTGTTACGGTACACTCTGTTACAGTTCCTGAATGTGTCTATTCCAGAAGACTCATAGAGTACATTTACAGAAGACATATGTATATGTTACATACGTTTTCATATGTCCTCTGTTACAGTTCAAGACGGTCTATATTACAGATGACATATGAACCTATTACAGTATCTGTTACATACATTTACAGAAGACATATGTATCTGTTACATACGTTTACGATACACTTCTCATACGCATTATCTATTTCATAATGATGTAGGCATGGTTTTTGATGCACCAATACAAATGGAAACCAGATCATCCGGAAAGGAATCCCCCATTTTTCCGTTGGGATTGCCGGAATAAGGGACCGGAGTTATCCGCCCTACTACGGGGTTGCGACGATCTGATGTAAGTGTCACTTACCCCTGGAACTGTGTTATCTTGGTATATGACTTATACCTGTACCTGTACCTGTGTTAATTCAGGTGTATTTGGAGTATAATGAAAATGAGGAGCCACCTAGAGCTTCGCGACGATTGACGGCATCCACGTCAACCACTTCCCGAACCCCTCCATCAGATAACTCTCTGCATGGCATTCTTAGCCAGTTACAGCGGCAGAATGACCAGTTACTTCGGCAGAATGACCAGTTAAAGCGGCAGAATGACCAATTACACCGGCAGAACAATATCCTCCAGTCAATGGATGGAAGGCTACATAGACTGGAGGAACAATTTCAGCGGCAGCCTCGGTGGCAACATCCCCCCCCAGAGACAGAATGTGCAATTTTAGCCCTACCGCCATTGGAGCTCCCAACAGCTTCAGTACGATCACATGCCGTGGCAAAGAAGAGTTACCAACGTCCAGGTAAACGTTTTGTGTCCTTACATTGTTTCATTTGCTTAGTTACAGAAGATGCTTTCCTCATTTACAGTTAGAGTCCTACTCTCTTACAGTCATTCCAATACTTAGTAATACGATTGTACTCTACCTTTACAGTTTCATTCCTTGTCTGTTACAGTCTTTCATATACGAAGTTACAGAAGTGTTCTCTATGTTTACAGCTCTCTTTCATAGACATTAACAGACTTTCGTGTTCTCAGTTACAGGAAGGAGATCCGTGCAAACAAGGTCGCGGCGGTCATTTAAGGAGTTGCACATTCCCGAGTTGAAGGAGGGGAAAAAGAGGGGGCGAAAGGAGGAGGAGGAGGACCAGAGGAAGAGGAAGAAGGAGGAGAAGGCGGAGGCGGAGGAGGAGGAGGCGGAGAGGAAGAGGGAGGAGGAGGAGCAGAGGAAGAAGGAGGCGGACAGGAAGAAGGAGGAGGCGGAGAGGAGGCGGGAGGAGGAGGAGCAGAGGAAGAAGGAGGCGGAGAGGAGGCGGGAGGAGGAGGAGCAGAGGAAGAAGGAGGCGGAGAGGAGGCGGGAGGAGGAGGAGCAGAGGAAGAAGGAGGCGGAGAGGAAGAGGCAGGAGGAGGAGCAGAGGAAGAAGGAGGCGGAGAGGAGGCGGGAGGAGGAGGAGCAGAGGAAGAGGAGGCGGAGAGGAGGCGGGAGGAGGAGGAGCAGAGGAAGAAGGAGGCGGAGAGGAGGCGGGAGGAGAGGAGCAGAGGAAGAAGGAGGCGGAGAGGAAGAGCAGGAGGAGGAGCAGAGGAAGAAGGAGGCGGAGAGGAAGCAGAAGGAGGAGGAGCAGAGGAAGAAGGAGGCGGAGAGGAGGCGGGAGGAGGAGGAGCAGAGGAAGAAGGAGGCGGAGAGGAGGCGGGAGGAGGAGGAGCAGAGGAAGAAGGAGGCGGAGAGGAAGAGGGAGGAGGAGGAGCAGACGAAGAAGGAGGCGGACAGGAAGCAGAAGGAGGGGGAAGAAGAAGGAAATAAAAGGAAGCGGCGTCAGATATCCCCATCATCATTGTCCCGACGTGTTACAGCTGGGACGAGGATAAGACGACAACCAGATATCTTTACGGTATGGTTTCCCCTTACAGAATTTACATAAGCTGAGCATTCGGTTACAGAACCCTTCATGAGACATAACAGTTTGTTCCGAGTCCGTTACAATTACATTATAATATTTTTACAGAACATTCCTTTTTTACTTACTCTATCGCAGCCAGACGATTTTCGGCACCACAAAGCCACGAAAGTGAATGTGTCCACTTGCGAACCGATCCTTGTTCAGTCTCAAGAGAGTGCAGACACACTTCCAACGGGCAAGAAAGAGGAGAGACGTGATTACGTCGCCCGGGACGCATTAGGAGTGGCCGAAAAGTCATTGATTGAACGATTTTTCAATGAGTGCTTCATTAATGAGTACGTGTTACATTATATGTCTACCATGTTTACAGTTTCGACCAAAGATGTTTACATTATA
Source organism: Colocasia esculenta (assembly GCA_014218235.1). NCBI lineage: Eukaryota > Viridiplantae > Streptophyta > Magnoliopsida > Alismatales > Araceae > Colocasia > Colocasia esculenta. The sequence goes on from CM024757.1 coordinate 2,419,863, forward strand.
TATCTACCATGTTTACAGTATATGTCTACCATGTTTACAATATATGTCTACCATGTTTACACTATATGTCCACCATGTTTACAGTTTCGCCAATTACTGATGACAGTCTTAATTCTTACCTGTAGAAATTTCATGTTCAACGGCCCTGTGGAGGGATACGACAATTTCCTCTCGTTTCATGACATCCGGGAGCTATTGTTCGCGAGGGAGAGCGAATCGGTCGTAATTGACTGCTACGTCAACGCTTACTTGTTTCGCCCCCGTGAAGAGAACCCGGACATTTTTTGGAATTTTGGATATCTGCATGCCGCTTTAAAGGGTTATGTCCAATCTTGCAGAGACGATAAGAGCAAGGAAGAACATTTCGAAAACGCTTTCAAGAGATTGGACCGCGCCCCAAATGAATTCGACGTCATCTTCTCCCCCATGCACGTTGGAACGAACCATTGGGCTCTTCTGGTCATCCGCATGAAGGAAAAAGAGTTCCACGTGTACGACTCATTACGAAACAAACATCGTGCTGACATTCCACAATATGTAAGTGACCAGTGTTCCATACGATGCTTACATTCATTACAGAGCGCGAGCACTTGTGTTACAGACGTAACAGTAACATGAAATCTACGTTAAGTTGCTCGAACTCTTTTGTTCATTCTCTTATGCAGGTGGAGGAACTGATAAGATACCTGAAGGGCAAGCAGATAGATGCAGCTACATGGCCGCTACGCTACCCCGACCCATGCCCACAACAAGGATCGGGAGACGACTGCGGAATTTTTACTTGCAAATACATGGAATGTCTAGCACGTACGGACATTCAAGATTTGCCCTTCAGTCAGAATGACATGCCTATTGTGCGAGCAAAAATCGCCCTCCACTTCATCAAAGCGTACTTCAATGGAGAAGGGCGTTCATAGCGTCTACAACTGAAGGAGAACTGCCGCACGTACTAACTCCTAACCATTGTAATGATACTTGTTGTATGGTCTTTACCTATTCTTGTTACAGTATAAATGATACTACGTTACAGTTGAAGAAGTACTGTCTTACAGCTTGAGCGCCCAGCTACGCCTACCTCATTACAGTGTGTGTAGAATCCTGTTACAGTCTTTACCTATTCCTGTTACAGTATAAATGATACTACGTTACAGTTGAAGAAGTACTGTCTTACAGCTGGAGCGCCCAGCTATGCCTACCTCATTACAGTGTGTGTAGAATCCTCTTACAGTCTTTACCTATTCCTGTTACAGTATAAATGATACTACGTTACAGTTGAAGAAGTACTGTCTTACAGCTTGAGCGCCCAGCTACGCCTACCTCATTACAGTGTGTGTAGAATCCTGTTACAGTCTTTACCTATTCCTGTTACAGTATAAATGATACTACGTTACAGTTGAAGAAGTACTGTCTTACAGCTTGAGCGCCCAGCTACGCCTACCTCATTACAGTGTGTGTAGAATCCTGTTACAGTCTTTACCTATTCTTGTTACAGTATAAATGATACTACGTTACAGTTGAAGAAGTACTGTCTTACAGCTTGAGCGCCCAGCTACGCCTACCTCATTACAGTGTGTGTAGAATCCTGTTACAGTCTTTACCTATTCCTGTTACAGTATAAATGATACTACGTTACAGTTGAAGAAGTACTGTCTTACAGCTTGAGCGCCCAGCTACGCCTACCTCATTACAGTGTGTGTAGAATCCTGTTACAGTCTTTACCTATTCCTGTTACAGTATAAATGATACTACGTTACAGTTGAAGAAGTACTGTCTTACAGCTTGAGCGCCCAGCTACGCCTACCTCATTACAGTGTGTGTAGAATCCTGTTACAGTCTTTACCTATTCTTGTTACAGTATAAATGATACTACGTTACATTGAAGAAGTACTGTCTTACAGCTTGAGCGCCCAGCTACGCCTACCTCATTACAGTGTGTGTAGAATCCTGTTACAGTCTTTACCTATTCCTGTTACAGTATAAATGATACTACGTTACAGTTGAAGAAGTACTGTCTTACAGCTTGAGCGCCCAGCTACGCCTACCTCATTACAGTGTGTGTAGAATCCTCTTACAGTCTTTACCTATTCCTGTTACAGTATAAATGATACTACGTTACAGTTGAAGAAGTACTGTCTTACAGCTTGAGCGCCCAGCTACGCCTACCTCATTACAGTGTGTGTAGAATCCTGTTACAGTCTTTACCTATTCCTGTTACAGTATAAATGATACTACGTTACAGTTGAAGAAGTACTGTCTTACAGCTTGAGCGCCTAGCTACGCCTACCTCATTACAGTGTGTGTAGAATCCTGTTACAGTCTTTACCTATTCTTGTTACAGTATAAATGATACTACGTTACAGTTGAAGAAGTACTGTCTTACAGCTTGAGCGCCCAGCTACGCCTACCTCATTACAGTGTGTGTAGAATCCTGTTACAGTCTTTACCTATTCCTGTTACAGTATAAATGATACTACGTTACAGTTGAAGAAGTACTGTCTTACAGCTTGAGCGCCCAGCTACGCCTACCTCATTACAGTGTGTGTAGAATCCTGTTACAGTCTTTACCTATTCTTGTTACAGTATAAATGATACTACGTTACAGTTGAAGAAGTACTGTCTTACAGCTTGAGCGCCCAGCTACGCCTACCTCATTACAGTGTGTGTAGAATCCTGTTACAGTCTTTACCTATTCTTGTTACAGTATAAATGATACTACGTTACAGTTGAAGAAGTACTGTCTTACAGCTTGAGCGCCCAGCTACGCCTACCTCATTACAGTGTGTGTAGAATCCTGTTACAGTCTTTACCTATTCCTGTTACAGTATAAATGATACTACGTTACAGTTGAAGAAGTACTGTCTTACAGCTTGAGCGCCCAGCTACGCCTACCTCATTACAGTGTGTGTAGAATCCTGTTACAGTCTTTACCTATTCCTGTTACAGTATAAATGATACTACGTTACAGTTGAAGAAGTACTGTCTTACAGCTTGAGCGCCCAGCTACGCCTACCTCATTACAGTGTGTGTAGAATCCTGTTACAGTCTTTACCTATTCTTGTTACAGTATAAATGATACTACGTTACAGTTGAAGAAGTACTGTCTTACAGCTTGAGCGCCCAGCTACGCCTACCTCATTACAGTGTGTGTAGAATCCTGTTACAGTCTTTACCTATTCCTGTTACAGTATAAATGATACTACGTTACAGTTGAAGAAGTACTGTCTTACAGCTGGAGCGCCCAGCTACGCCTACCTCATTACAGTGTGTGTAGAATCCTCTTACAGTCTTTACCTATTCCTGTTACAGTATAAATGATACTACGTTACAGTTGAAGAAGTACTGTCTTACAGCTTGAGCGCCCAGCTACGCCTACCTCATTACAGTGTGTGTAGAATCCTGTTACAGTCTTTACCTATTCCTGTTACAGTATAAATGATACTACGTTACAGTTGAAGAAGTACTGTCTTACAGCTTGAGCGCCCAGCTACGCCTACCTCATTACAGTGTGTGTAGAATCCTGTTACAGTCTTTACCTATTCTTGTTACAGTATAAATGATACTACGTTACAGTTGAAGAAGTACTGTCTTACAGCTTGAGCGCCCAGCTACGCCTACCTCATTACAGTGTGTGTAGAATCCTGTTACAGTCTTTACCTATTCCTGTTACAGTATAAATGATACTACGTTACAGTTGAAGAAGTACTGTCTTACAGCTTGAGCGCCCAGCTACGCCTACCTCATTACAGTGTGTGTAGAATCCTGTTACAGTCTTTACCTATTCCTGTTACAGTATAAATGATACTACGTTACAGTTGAAGAAGTACTGTCTTACAGCTTGAGCGCCCAGCTACGCCTACCTCATTACAGTGTGTGTAGAATCCTGTTACAGTCTTTACCTATTCCTGTTACAGTATAAATGATACTACGTTACAGTTGAAGAAGTACTGTCTTACAGCTTGAGCGCCCAGCTACGCCTACCTCATTACAGTGTGTGTAGAATCCTGTTACAGTCTTTACCTATTCTTGTTACAGTATAAATGATACTACGTTACAGTTGAAGAAGTACTGTCTTACAGCTTGAGCGCCCAGCTACGCCTACATCATTACAGTGTGTGTAGAATCCTCTTACAGTCTTTACCTATTCCTGTTACAGTATAAATGATACTACGTTACAGTTGAAGAAGTACTGTCTTACAGCTTGAGCGCCCAGCTACGCCTACCTCATTACAGTGTGTGTAGAATCCTCTTACAGTCTTTACCTATTCTTTTATAGTATACATAATAGGAGGTTACATTTCCAGAACACATTATTACAGTATCAGTTGAAATCTTTTACAGTACTTAGCTATTGTCATTATAGTATGCATGCTATGAGGTTACAGTTGGAATGCTGTTACAGTCGTAACCTTTATGTTTTATAGTTTGCATGATAGGAGGTTACAGTTCGAGAACTAAAGCTACAACTATTTATTACATTACCTGTTTCCCGTGTTACAGTATGTGCCCTTTTTCATTACAGTGTCCATGCTATGGGGTTACAGTTCCAGCAGTACAGCTTGACCGCTTCGGAGGAACCTGTTAGTATTACAGTACACGCATCATAGATAGCACATACAAGCCCACAGAAGACTGCATATAAGGAAAATATTTATATTCCATAAACAAGCACTGTTACAATCTTAACTCCGTAACCCAATAGCATGGACACTGGAATGAAACGGAGGGGAGGGGACAAATAAGGACAGCAGAGATAGGAGGGGAGGGGAGGAATAAGAAGGATTGCAGAGAAGGGAGGGAGGGGAGGGGAGGTGAGGTGTAGGAAGGGATGGGAGGGGAGGGGAGGAACTGGTCGGGGAGGGAGACATTCTAAACACCCTAACCCGATTACTCGGTGGACGAGGGAGGGGAGGAATAGGAGCGGGCCGGGGAGGGACGAGGGGAAGGTGAGGAAGATATGTGTTCTACCCTAGGGCCAATGTCAGGGAGGATGTTGGTGAGGCCCTTGTGGTGGTACAGCCGAGAGGCTTTCTGTAAAGCCATCGTCCACCCAACGTAAAATCCGTTCCAGTAGTCGGGGCTGTACGTCTCCGGGAAAGGTAGAGCCGGGGGAGCCGGGGGCGACGGTGGCACCGGTGAGGCAGGTGCCTTGCCATCCCTCCGGGGAGCACGGTTAGATGAAGACATCTGCAAATAAAGATGAAGAAGACGAGCAAGAAAGATAGGAAGAAGAAGAGCGAGGGAAGCTTGTGATGAAGGATAGGAATGACCCAGGGTTCCTTTTATAGTGTGAAGAACGGTTCACGGGCCTTCGAAAGGCGGTTTGTAAGTGCTGTCAATGGTTGCTGTATCAGTTCTTGGCAGGGTATGTAAGAGTAACTTCGCATGGGTCAGAGTTCACGGGCCACCGAAGCGTCAGCGTCGTTTGGGGAACAGGCGATGGAAAAAAGGAGGGAAGGGTAAGACGGGAATGGGAAAAAGAGACGGAGGCCAAGGAGACGGAAATCGTGTGTGGAGGGCCGTAAATGGTGACATCTGAAAAGCAGGGACTGGAAATTAAACCTGGAGAAAAGCAGGGACTTTACATCAACCGATATTCTGACAGGGATGAGGAAATAAGTACCAGGCTCTGACAAGGACCCCCAATTAATTTTCCCTTTTATTATTTCGTAAAAGACCTCCCAATTCTCCCTGATGGGGCTGCATGCCGTGGCCGCTGCTAAGTGCGGGAATGCCGAGAAAGCATCCCCACTGGGGAGCGCCCGCAAGGTCCAGAACTCGAGGCCCTTGCTGCTGCTTTGTTTAAACACATTCACGCGCTCGGAAAGCGCCCTCCCCTGTGCCATTAGAGCTATAAATAAGTTATACGAAGACAACAGCGGTGAACCCACCCACACAGAGACGCTTCTGTATCTGTGTGTCTGATCTCTCTCTCATGGAGGTTACTATCTCAGGAGGAAAGGAACAAAGCGAGAGGCTGGAGAAAAGATCTGCACTTTACAGTGGGGACGACGACTCTGCACCATCTCGATCTTACATCTATCTCTATCTACATATCCATCCATACGAAGGGGACAGAAGAGGAAAGCTTCCCCCGCGAACCCACCAAAAATAGCCTTGAAACAGGAAGCATCCATCGGCACCGGGCATTTAAGGGCACGACACTGCCACTAACACCATGAAAGCTAGCTAGCTCGTCGACTCCCATGAGAGGAGGAGGACGAACCCTGCAGAAAGGGAGAACAAGAACCGCCATGAGACCCCCCCCCCTCCCGTTCTATCGTCCTACACACCTTGTCTCCAGTGCGCACACAGAGAGGGAGCGAGAGAGAGCAACGGAGAGAGAGTTAGTCAGAGGGAAGAGCAACCAGGAGGAGGAGGACAGGTGGTGGGTGCACCACCTCCGTGGCCATTAATTGCAGAGTCCCCCCTCCTTCCCTTCAGCAGTTGTTGGCAGAGGGGAAAGAGATGGGGGCGGAGGCCAACAGAACAGAGCAGCAGCTGCGAGAGCCTGCGACCGTAGAGAGTGCAGTGATGAGCTGATGCAAAACCCTGATCCCTCTCTCTCTCTCTCTCTCTCCTGCCTCTGTTCACTTATAAGCAGGAGCTCCCACTGCTTTCTCACTGCCATTGTTCTTTCCCTCGTGCTCATACTGTCTCTGCTCCCTCATTAGTTGTAGCAGTCCCCACCTCCCAACTCCTCCCACTGCTCTCTGTGCTCTCCGGGCGGGGGGAATCAGGTATGGACATGGAGGTGGAGGTGGCGCTAGCTCCAACCCACCCTCGGGGTTGAGGGTGGTGTACTGCGTCCTCCCCAGCCGTCGGATCCCATCCCGTGGCAGTACCGCCGGGAACTGCTCCATCATGTTTGCCTCCTCTCCATTGTCGTGGTGTTGCCAGCGATTGGGGAGATGACCAAACACTGTTTGCTGCACACTTTTTGAGAATTTTAAGCTGTTTATACGATCACGTGGACACCGCCCAAAGAAAATTTTTGAGATCTGAATTCGTGAAATAGAAATAGGGTAAATTAATTATAGTTCTTTATTAGAATCGGATTTATTTCTTTAATCTCTCTTTAAAAAATGACCAAATAGTCTTTCTCTTTTTTTGACGGATTTTATTGATCAATTTTTGAAAAAAATAATTTCTATTTTCTATTTTTTCTAACTTTATTTTTTCATTAATTTTTGCGACATCATATATATATATATATATATGATCACTGTATTTATACTTTAACAAAATTTAAAATTTAAGTTTTAAGATGTTAAAATAAGAATTCAAAATTGTTAAAATATGTGTGATAATGAGTTAAAATATGTGAAATTTAAAATAATTATTGATATGATTTAAAATATAATTGTTGACATGATTTAAAATCTAAATTTGAAGGTGTTAAAATAAAATTTCAAAGATATTAAAATATGTGTGACGTTTAGTTAAAATGTGTGCGACTTGAAGTGATTGTTGACATGATTTAAAATATATATTCTAATGAGATAAAATAAGATTTTAGAGTTGTTAAAGTACGTGCGATAGTTGAATTAAAATGTGTGACATTTAATGTAACTATTGATATAAATTAAAATCTAAGTTTAAAAATATTAAAGTAAGTGTTAGATTGTGTTAAAATAAGAGTTCAAGGTAGTTAAAATATTTGTAATGGTGAGTTAAAGTGTGTGAGACTTAAAATTACTATTGATATGACTTAAAGTCTCAATTTCAATATTTTAAAGTAAATGTTCTAAGATGTTAAAATAAGAGTTCAAAGTTGTTAAAATATATGTGACAGTGAATTAAAATATGTGAGATTTAAAATAACAATTCTTCAAAGTCAAAAAATAGAAAACATTAGTCAAAGATTGTCAACGCATATTCTAATAAAGTACAAATTAAAAATTAACATCCTTAAAAATACTTGAATTTTTTGTGTAGATATTTCAGACAAAAGTCTACAATTAAGATCCTCCTCTAATAAAGACCAATAATTAAATTGCCCATAAAAATATTAAAAGAACTAAGATTTAAATCTTATCACTTGATTTTGAGTTAGGCTTCTAGATCTCAGTTGTGTTCATGAGTCGTATATAAGGGGGCCTTTAACATAGACATATCCTTTTTTTGTCCTCATCCGTCTAGCTTCATGTGTTTAAAAATTTTAATAACGGTATAATCTTGAAATCCTACCTTTAAAACGTATAACAATTTGGTTTAATAGATTTTAGACATATTGTACATGATTAAATAAAAGTAGAGATATAAGAGTTATAAATCAATTATTGCTATGCCCAAATATTTCTCAAATGTTGGGATGCTCAAAGCGCGATCGTGGACCTCTCCGATCCCCGAGACCCAATTGGGTAGGAATCACGAGCTACGTCTCCCTCTCGGATTGGTGCAATGCCACTTGGAACTCTTCTTCTTCCTCGGTGCCTTTTGTATGAATTGGTGTAATGCCTCTCGGATCTCTCTTCTACGAATTGCTTCCTCTGTTGTTTCTCCTAGTGTCGCACTAGACTCCTCCGTTGTGTCTCCAACATCTTTACCCGTATTTTTTTAGATGGCTACTGATCGAACCAACAGTATTTGAGATCGTAAAGTTCCGAGTATTATACGGTACAATCACATGGCCAACTATGACTAGTGGATGCACCAACCATCAAAGAAGACGAAGCCTGCTAAGTGTCATAGGAGATGAGGTGAAGCCATCACCAACTTGTGGATGAGTCTATTGAAGTATGCTAAAAAGGAACCAAGAGCTAGCAAGCGAGGTCTTGGATATGGGTAGGCCTCGACTTCGGCACTTGCCAGGGGGGGCTCCTCGCCCTCCTCACTTGGCTTTGCATCGGACATGTCACTGTCTCTTTTCAGTGGCGGAGCCAGGGGGTCAAGGGGGGGCAATAAAAAAAATGTTCATCATCTCACATATGAATGAAGATGTTAAACTCGCACAACATGTAGAGCACAAATCGATACAATACAATTTCAATATCATATCATTCCATAAAAAATATATTTAAAAAAGTGTTAATTATTCGGATGACCACCGAATAAGTCAAGTACGAAATTAATAGACTGTTTACTTTTAAGTGTGAGATTTGAACAACCGACCAATCCTACGTTTAAGCCGGATAAATAGTCGGGTAAATAGCATTTCTCGTATACTTATAACACCCTAGACCCCAAAAAGTGTCTATTTATCGATTGATCACGGCATCATCCGATCAACCCGTTCCAACTTTTTTTTTTTGTTAAAAAAAAAAAAAATACACCGGCGTGCTACGGAAACCCCGTACCAAAAGCCCAGAGTTGCCTAATCAAAAGGTTTTTAATCTACCGTCTGATGCTGTCTCTGACGCGAAGAAAGAGGACAAAGAAGCGAGATCCTGTCCGTGCAATTGATGTGCCTCTACCGGGGTGCTCCACCCGACGCAGAATATAACCCCCCGCCGGGCCCCCCCCCCCACGCCAAAACGACTGCTCCGACATGACCCGCAATGACGTGAGTCGTTGGAGTCTTTGGCCCTGCACGTGCAGGAGGAGAAAAGCCGGAAAGGGGAGGGGGGTGACCCCCGTCTGCGGTGCGCGTAAATGACCTCGTGCCGGAGGAGGCTCGAAGGCCGCGGCACGGCGGACGGAGGCAGGGGGAGGTGACCCGATCTGACGGGTCGGGGTGATGCTGTTGCGATTGTACAGCACGGGGAACGGACTCCTCGGTAACCGAACCAAACGGAGCCGGAGAAGACTGTTACGTTTTCGTGTGCGCCAAGTGTAGGGGTGTCAATGTGCCGGGTTTGAATAGGTCTAGGTCCAACTCGATCTTTGAGAGATCGGCTCAGGTCCAGTCCGGTCCGAAGTTAAAGCCCGATTTTTTGAAAAGAGATCCGGCCCGGGACAATTTCTTGCAGCCCGGCCCAGGCTCGGTCGAGCCCAGTGCGGCAGTAGGCGTGGCAGCAAGCGTGGCAACAGGCGCACGGCAGTAGGCGTAGCAACGGGCGTGGCAGCAGGCGCAGCAGCGGGCGCGGCAGCAGGCGCAACAGCGAGGGAGAAAAATCGGGCCGACGGGTCGCCCGGGCCGGGTCGGCTGATGCTCGAAGTCGGCCTAGTCTTAGACCGGGCCGGGTCGAGCCAGGCTCAATTTATAAAAGAGATGAAAAATTATGGCCCAAGCCCGTGTTAGACGGGGTTGGGCCACTGGGCCTTCGGACCAGCCCAGCCCAGTTGACATTCCTAGTTAAGTGTTTCTTAATTTTTTTTATTTTAAAATTAGAGTAAATTAATTAAAAAGTTTTATCAAATGTTTAATTTAATTATTAATTTCTAATAAAATTATAACTCATTACAATAAATGTTATTCTTTGTTACAATATATGTTAAGTCATGTTATAATAAAAATCTCTCATATTATAGTTAAAAATTATTAATTAATTTTTTTAAATTATAAATATTAAGATACATGTATGTTTGTGTAGGGTATAGGATAATTAGATGACTAAACACTATAAAAAAATAAAATCAAGCATTTTTAATGGGTGAAAAGTTGACGGCCTATTATTATTATTTTTTTGTTTTTTTAATTTGTCATCTAGCTAGGAGAATTTCATATAAACATGTATCTTAAGTGGATTTTGATATTTGTATTTTCATTTTTTTTTTCAGCATCAAAAATTTTTATTTCCTCTTTCCATGTTTCATCTCAATTGAATCTTGCCTCTTGCCCAATGTGGGGAGACTTTCTTGAGAGGTGGTTCATTGAAAAAGATCTTTTTTGATGTGCTAGACCAGTTGACATAGATTAAATTAAAATAAAGACACATCACAAGTTTAAAACTTAAGAGACTTGTTTATATTCTATCTATTTTACAATTTTTATAAATTTATTTTATAAACTTGAAATTTTTTATAATCAAATCTCTCTCTCTCTCTCTCTCTCTCTCTCTCTCTCTCTCTCTCTCTCTCTCTCTCTCATTTAATATGCGACAAAACATTCTACCAATTAGATCAATCTTAAAATACGACTCATAGAAAAAGATTGGTAGCCAAGTTCGTAGAGTAACTGTACAATGGTTGTGGCAAAAGAGATGTAATAAAAATTTTGTCTCTTTGATTATAGACAACTTATACAACTTGTCCTATATATTATGGTTGGTGTTAGAGCATCCCTCACCAGTAGATGGGTTAGACATTAAGTAAGATAGAAAATGGGGGGTTCTAAGTTCAAATCCGAGTGAGTGGGGTATTTATCTATGTCCTTCATCATTAGGCTATTATGTAGATATCGTAGAGGTAATCGTTTCTGCATCTATCTTTCAAAAATAAGAAAATTCTCTTAAGAATTCTCTTTCGATGATAATTATATTGTACATAGTTGATGTTAGTTTATAATATAAGATAAATTAATTAAAAATTATTATTAAATATTTGACTTATTTTTTAATTTTTAACAGAATTATAATTTATTACAATAAATGTTATCTATTGTTATAATATACGTTAAATTTTGTTATAATAAAAACTTTAATATTATAATTAAGAACTCCTAATTAATTTATCTTACAATATATGTGATCAGAATTACCTACTTTCTCACTTTCATAGACTTACATGTACATAGTTTACATTGTAATTTAATGTATTTGATCAATTTACCTTAAAAAAAAGTACTTCGACCCGTCTCTGTAGGGATTTTCAGTGTTTTTTTATATTTAGAAAGAGTCCTCCAATTGTATCCAATCGTTTAAAGGCTCTTACAATTTAAACGCATTTGATAAACATGTCAAAAATATTAGGAACAAGCCCTTCAAATCCTTTCAATAAAAACTCTCAAAAGGTGCTAACCAAATAAACTTCTAGTTACAGAGACTTTCTTAGAAATTTTCTCCCAATACAGAGAGCTAAAGGGGCTTTTACACCAGCCAAAATAAAATTAAATGCACAATTCGAAGTGCATTTAGAGGGTATTAAAGAAAAGGTGATGGCTTTTCCCCCTTTTTTTATTTGGCCAAGAGAAGGTGATATAATAAAAGAGAAATTAATTAATAATTTCTGACGGTAATATAGAAAAATTTTATTGTAATATGGCTTAATATATATTGTAATAAAAGATAATATTTACTATAATGAGTTATAAATTTATTATAGATTAAAAAATAAGTCAAATATTTAACAAAACTTTTTAATTAATTTATCTTATAATAAATATGAAAACTTCACTTTCAAAAACCTATTTGTGAAGCCCTATGTACACGTACACACAATTTTACTAGGCACTTCCTACCACGAGTACTTGTTCTTTGTGAACATATTTAGGAAAAAAGGCCTAGATTCCAATGCCTCCACAGTAATTTTAGTCTGTAATAGCCCTTTTTTTCCCCCTTGAAAGGAAGCCTCTGTAAAAATATAAAAACTGGTATAATCTAAAAGTAAGGTTAATTATGATGAGAGGTGGGAAAAGAACACAAACTCAAAAGAAAAAGGAAGAGGGAAAGGGAGAAAAAGAATAAAATTAAAGATAAAAGTAGAAAAAGGAAATAAGGAATGAAAAAGGTAGTGGCGAATAAGGTTGCCCGGACCCTTAAACCAAAGCAAATTAAATTAGATTTTGATGGTAAAATAGGATATACCAGCAACGGTTCAAGCCAGACATGAATTTCTTATTTTTTATTTTTTTTCCCTTTTCCCCCTACCAACAACATCCTCTCACTTCTCAGTAGTGTTACCAATGTGTTAGTTCCTCCAGGCAATCTGGTCATCTCCAACTCCAATATGACCATCGCTACCTTGCCTCCCTCCCTACTCTTTTGCTAGCACCACGACACTCTAACCTCTAACCTCTCGATCTTTAGCACCTCCGTCTAAGTGTGTTTAATTAAATGATCTAAATTAAAAAATCAAATCCATTCAACTCATTTTATTCAATTTGGTTCGATTTGAAAGGTCTTACAATTCAATTCGATTTCACACTATAAAATTGATACGGGAATTTGATTCCCGGTCCATTTTAGAATAGGTGAGTTAATTTTTAGTCCAGGCGTTTAGAAATATCAATATCCGGTCTTTTTTTGACCCAATTTTAATTTTCAGTCCAAAAGAGATGGAAACCGTGAAACTTGGTTACGAGAATATCAGAAATACCCTACTTAATTAATAAATATAAGCTGGCTTGCCATTCCTCTTAATTCTAAAACTTGGTTTTAAATTTCCAATCCTTTATCTTTAATGTTTATGTAACTTCTCGAAAATTTTAATTGTTGAGAAAATATAAATAATGTGGTTATTACATATTAATATTATCGTTAGATTGAAATAATTAAAATTTAGAATTAATTAGTGTTAATAAACGTAACCTCAGTATAGTACACAGAGGTGCGCGCTCTGACAGGGTGACACCGAAAATTATAACAAAATTAAAATCTGAGAATATCATAATTTCTAAAAAAATATGGTGATATTAAAAATATAAATATCCGGATTTGTTGCCGTACAGATTACGAGATTAAGCCAACACAACTAATTTCTGGGTGATTTTTCACTCAATATAAAATAAAATCTAAAAATTAAACTAAAATCACCATAATTTGTAAAACCATCATATTAACCTATGGTTGAAATTTTAATACAAATAAACACCATTTGAATAAAGTTACATGAGATCTAATGGGCCAGCTGATTTAGGGTCCAATTAAGATGGTATTTTGGGTTTTAAAAAACTTCACAGACGGCGGCGTGAAGATGTTGGATTTAAAATTAGAAAGTTAACAGTCAAAGGATCTAAAATTATATTTTTTGGTCTTTGGACTGCAAATTAATTAATCTTATTAATTTGGACCGGATATTAATTTTCCCAAATTGATATGAATCTAAAAAATGTATATGCCGTGGTTGGTGCGCCTCCTCCCATGCCCCTCTTAAAAATATTTTTTTCCTATTTTTGGTTTGATTATATTCAATTTTAAAAAAAATAATTAAACGGGTCTAATTGGACCCTAAACAACTCTACCTCCATTCGAAGTCCACCTTCGCTAAGCGATCTAGATCATCACGATTTGGATTCAAGATGTACTACATGGATGTTGTATTGGCTTAACTTGTTTGAACCGATGGTCTGATATCAAGTTCGACTCAAAAAGTTATACTTTTTTATTATAAAAAATAAAATAAATAAATAAAACACTCTTTGCACATAAAATCGGAAAGCGGACTTTCAGATCCCTTACACACAGTCGTGCTGCAAGGCCAACCGTGCCCCCAAGAGTAAGTTATTTTTATGCCCCTAATTTTTTATAAATAAATTTATATTTTTATAAGAGTATATATAGATTTTGAGCAACATCTCCGTGAAATCATCTCCTGTATAGGTTGACTAGAGGGCCTACCATTAGAAACTATCCTTTTACATAGTTCTACATCACCTACAAAGAATAGATTTATTTGATACGCGATTGCTAACCATCACTTATCTTATCTGTCCCAATAAACAAAAAGTTGACTTGCTAAAATAGATGATAGCTTTATCTCCCTCTCAAGTCTCAACCCGGATAAGGCCAAAAAGAGCAAGACTATTTATCCACTTGGTTAATGTCCCTGTTCACGTCTATCATATCACTAGAAAGAGAGAGATTTGCATATTTATAAGAGTAAGCTTATCTCAATATAATTTTCTTCCGTACAAAACTGTAAAAGATTATAATTTACAAATTAAATATAAATTATAAATACTTTAATCCGAAGTATCATAATTTAACTTCGGCTCCGGGCATTCTTGGGGGTTAAATTTGTCTTCTCATCCTTCTTATCTTATATATGTTTGTTTTAGATAATACTCTGTTAAATCTGATTAGCATAGTTTGAGGATAATAATGATAGATTAGATAAATCTAAGGACAAAAAAGTTATTTACAAAACTTTGCGAGTATAAAAATAATTAATCCAAGAAGCAGCTGGTACCTTCCCGGCTTCCCAGTTCTCCTATTGCTCTACCCCTCCCCCTTTTTATACTTCAATTTCTCGGCTTCGCGTCGCTCACTCCCCAACTCTTCTCTCTCTCTCTCTCTCTCTCGCCCTCTGCGCCATCGCTGTGGTGCGCGGACGCAGAGACGTTCCTTTCAGACCTCTCTGCTCGCTCCCGCAGCTCCGCCATCCCCGTTCCGACTGTTGCGCTTCTCTGCAGCAGCAGCAGCAGCGCTGGAGCTGGAGCAGGATACAGCGATCAAATCCCCTCTTCCGCATGAACCTTTCCCGAGGAGACCGCTGGAATCAAACGAGTATGATGTAATGGCGGTGCGGTAGCTGCAAAACCATGGCGATTGGGAGGAGAAGCGTGTGATCAGATGCCCAACAACGGCAGTGGCGGGGAGGGGGAGGTGGTGGTGTCGGTGGTGCGGGGCTTGTGGCATCGCGTGGGGAATGGGGTCGGTGGCGGTGCGCTGATGGTGGGTTGGGTTGGTTGGATGTGATGGCGCCCGCCTTCGATGCCCGGTTGCAGCTATACCAGCAAGCCCAGCAGCTGCCGTCGAACAGGGTCCTCGCATGCGACCGCCACCCGGACCAGCAGGTCACGGGCTTCTGCGCCTCCTGCCTCCGCGAGCGCCTCGCCGGCCTGGACCCGGGGACCCGCCGCCTAAAGCCCTCGCCTTCCTCTTCCGGAGCACCCGCCGCCGCTGCCGCCGCCCTGAAGTCGCTCTTCTCCCGGCTGCCCGGTGGCCAACCCAATCACCATAATGCCGCCGCCGCTGCCGCTGTGGCGACCGCCCCGTCGGACACGGCGCTCCTGCCGGAGCTGAGGCGGTGCAAGTCCTTCTCTGGGGGCCGGGGCGCGCCTCCCGCGGTGGCGTTCGAGCCCCAGCGCCGGTCCTGTGACGTGCGGAGGCGCAGCACTCTCTGGTCCCTCTTCCACCTCCACGAGGGGGGCGCCGACGGCGTGGGCGGGAACCCATCCCAGGTGTTCCCTCCCCCGATCTACTACGCCGCTTCTGCCAGTGCCGGTGAAGGAGAGGTCGAGATCGAGCTCCGGAGCCTAGGGTTGGCGGGTCCCGTCCTTGAGACGCGAGAAGAGGAGGAGGAGGAGGAGCATTACAGCGACGCAGAGGCTGGGGAGCCGGAGAAGGAGCAGGCCGGAGAAGGAGACGGAGGGACAAGGGAGAAAGACGGGTATCAGGAGCTGAGGCCTATGAAAGATCACATAGATCTCGACTCCCAGAGCAAGAAGCCCCCTCCCAAGGACATGGCCGGCGGGTTCTGGCTCGCTGCTTCCGTCTTCGGGGAGAAGTTCCGGAAATGGCGGCGGAAGCACAAGGAGAAGAAGCCCGGAGCCGGCCCCAATGCCGACGCCCGCGATCCGCCCGCCGGGACCGCCGCAGCTGTGGGGGAGATCCGCGCCGGAAGGCTCTCCTCCCGCTCCCGACGCCTCTATCGGGACGCGCAGTCGGAGGTCGCTGAGGACGCCTTTGGCCGGCGCTCCTGCGACACAGACCCCAGGTTCTCCCTCGACGCCGGCAGGGTATCGTTCGACGACCCCCGCTACTCGTGGGACGAGCCGAGGGCGTCGTGGGACGGGTACCTCCTCGGAGGCGGGCGCCAGGCGTTCCCCCGGCTCCCGCCGATGCTCTCTGTCATCGAGGATGCGCCCATCGCCGCCGCCCCCTCGGTCCAGCGCTCTGATGGGCAGATCCCTGTGGAGGAGGACGCTGCCGTCCCTGGCGGGACCGCTCAGACAAGGGAATACTACTCCGACTCCCTGTCGCAGCGCCGTCGCAGGAGCCTCGACCGGTCGAGCTCCGTGCGGCGGCCATCCTTCGAGGCTGCCGACGAGCCGCTACCCACCAAGGGCTCGTCAAATTCCAGGGTGTCGCCTACCGCCACGGCCAACGAGTACTTCTTTCACCATGTGAGCAGGTTTGATCGAGATAACAGGGACTCTAGGTCGAATTCTCTCAGAGACGACTGCTCGGAAAGCTTCGAGTCCACCTACAGGGACCCCCTGAAGGACGGAGAGGGATCGAAGAAGTCCCGGCGGTGGTGCAAGGCTTGGAGCCTCTGGGGGCTTGTTCACCGGCGAGGGAACGGCAATGGGGCTGTTGCGGCCAATGTGGTGGAGAGGTCCCTCTCGGAGTCATGGCCGGAGCTGAGGAGAGCACACAGTGGCAAGTTCTTCCGCAGCAACAGCAGTGTGAGCTCAAGGAATTCCTTCAGCTACGGCAATGGTAATATTGGTTTGAGCAGCATTAGGAGGAATGGGGTGGAGATGAATGTTCACAGTGGGATGAAGAGAAGAGAAGAGTTTGTGCTGGAGCGAAACCGGAGTGCTAGGTACTCACCTAGCCATGCCGGCAATGGGCTTCTCAGGTTTTACTTGACACCAATGTCCAGCAGCCGGCGCACCAAAGGGCCGGTTAAAGGTTGGCACAAGAACACACATCCCCTCGCAAGGAGCATGCTAAGACTCTACTGATGAGTTGGTGCTCATGGTCAGCAGCTTTGAATCAGGTGTCCTTGTTATTCTTGTTTGGATGTCAACGCATATCATGGTATTCATGGTCAGCCTCTATTGTTTGGCTGTTTAATTGTATCAATCTGTTGTCATCTATCTATGCTTCAATCACATGCTGGTTAGTGAATTGATGCGTAAATAGTGTGACGCCTTTTACTTCACAAAGAGAGAGGGAAAGAGACAGAGAGAGGAGAGGAAGAAATATAGAAGTTGTTGCTTCTTTATCCTTTTTAGATAAACTATTGACACGGGCTTCATGGGTTGTAAAGAGTCAGATCGCATCTGAAGGATATTTATAAGTGTGCTTAACATGAAACTGGCTTTGTTCTTGTATGTGTGTTTTTCTCCTGTCCTACATTGACAGAATTTCTAACTCCTGGATTAAAATGACTCGTCATGACTCATGTACATTGCGGTAGACTTTGTGTTTGAGATCAGTATGTCTGGGTGTTTCATTACTTCTATGCTTTTTCTCAATTATTATAATATTGCAGAGGATAATGGTCTGAAGCATGAGTTTGGTGAAGTTTCTTCTATTTGTGTGAGGAAGGGAAGCACCTTTTGTCCGATTTTCTTGGTGGTAGCTCTCACAGCTCATGTTTTTCTCTTTTCCATCAGAAATTTCATCTGGATCAGTTTATTGTGGATAGAGAAAGGGCAGTCCAGTGCATGGTTGTTGGCCATGACCGAAACGAAACTGGCCGAAATTACTGTAGCATTTTCGAAACTGAAAAAAAAATATTTTAATTAGTTTCATCTGAAACCGTCCGAAACCCAACCGAAACTGACCGAAACCAACCGAAACTGGCTCCTTTTGAGGCCACCCGAGACCGGCCGAAACTAGCCGAAATGAAACCGAAACGGTTTCGGTTTCGGGCCTGGGCGATCCCGAAACCAAAACTCCCATCCTTGGTCCAGTGCTAATGAGGCTGCTGCCAACGCCGGGTCTGGGGAGGGTCATTTCTCAACTATATGCAGCTATGCCCCTTCTTTTCTCAAAGGTTGTTTCTGGTGTAGAACCTATGACTTTCAGGCCACAATAGAGCAATTTTACCATTGCATCGAAGGTCTCCATCTTGTTTTTTATTGTAAACTAAGTCAGGCTTTTGCTTGACAGGTCTGTTTGAGATGTGGTAGTTCCGTTGAACTAATGTGATAGTACATTTCTACATCCACAAATTGTTGGAAGCTTTTGGGGCCTTAAGATAATCAACTTAATGCTTCTTTTATTTCTATACCTTGTAAAATTTCTATTTTGTGATAAATATGAAGCTCAAATTTCTTTAGCAACTTTAAGTTGTGTTGGGATTCCAAGTGTGATAACTGATTGCATATTCTTTATTTTTTGTAATAGCTCTCTTTATGCTAAATTGTATTCTGTTTTGTGATCTTGATTTGTATTATATGGATTAGTTGGTACCGAAATTTGTCTTTGACAGTCCTTGAGCAATAGTTATTATGGTAACTGTCTCAAACTCTTAGCTGCCATGTTGTCCATGTTGACATAGTTCCTTCATGCATGTGGGGCCTATGATGTTGGTGATCCAAGATCAAGGAACCAAATCGTGTCTCCCCCCTCCCCCTTGGATTTATCAGCTTTCCAATCCAGCTACCATGCTATACACTTGTCTACCTACAGACACACTTGTACACATATACACATATATGCATTGCCTTGACCTCGAATTTTATTTGAAACATGACATTTTCTTCAGAAGATGAAAACCATCATTATTCAATTTACTGATTAACTTAAACCTATGATACATGCAGCAACTAGATCACAATGGAAGGAGATTTATAACATTCCAGGTCTTCATATTTTACGCAGCCTGTGAATCTCTATCATTGCTATTGTCTATAGAGAAAGAGGGTACAAATGCCATTGCATACATGGTAATTACCCATGTAGATACCAACAGAGTAAATATTCATCATTGGTAACAAGCATCAGGAAGGCAGTTACATTAGAACCCATATAATTCCAGTTAGTTGCATCCCTACATGACCCTAGTGGTGGAAGTGATCCGGGAAGAACAGATAATCTATAACTGGGTTTGATCTTCCTTTGACACTGGAAATGTGGCTCATCAGAATTGGTGATTGCTTGTCCAACTGAAAGACAGTCATGGTGTCTACATGGACATTATATCTTCATGCACATGATAGTCCATCACAATTCTACTTTTGGCAGTTGAAAACATTTTGTAAATTGAATATCCTAATTTGCATGGAATTGTCCAAGCACTATTGGAGTTTTGATTGTGAACACGTCTATTCTGTTTAGGTGATTGTATCTTACTGCACCTTTCATATTTATGTTTAATTGCTATGCCATTTTGTCAGTTCTCCAGAATCTGTGAAGAACTGTGCGAGGGAATAATTCTAAGGTTAGTAACAGGATGGTGATCTTTATTTGGAAGTCAACATATGATAGTCATTCGGCATCCACTTTTCCATTTGGCTGCCAATGGATATCTGCTTTCCAATTTTCTGACCCATTTCCATCTTTTCTAGTGGATACAGAAACAATCATTTCCGCATCTGCTTTTCCATTTCCTTTTCTGACAATATATAAATTCAGTTTATTTATAACATATATATTCTTCTTATTTCTTAATAGTGAGAAACTCTAGGCTGAGTTCCTTGGTTCCTCCTCAACATGCAATTAGAATCTAGCTCACTTGCCTCCCTTCTAGTGTCAATTGTGCCCATCGTCGCCAAAGAGCGACATTCTCTTTGCTACTACTATTCCTAGTGCCATCCGCACCCACTATCAGATTGCAATTGACACTTCTGTTTTCTTTTTCATTTCCATTTCCGTTTTTATTTCCATTTCCACTCTGACCCATTGGCAGCCCTATTACTATCGTATTTGGAAATTATGGATTATTTCTTTCTTACTAAAATGTGGTGTCCAGGATTATTTGGTGCTAAAACATGCTATCTGTTTTTCGAGATAGATGATTGGTGTTTGGTATAAAGTTCATCTGAAATTCATGGGATTAAAAGAACTGTTGATAATGAATAACATAGCCTGACCCCATCTCCTTGTGATCACACTAGCACAGAAGATTAGCAAACCCTCTCTTGGACTATCTAGTATCTACTACTCTTTTCAATTTGACCTATATGTTTTCCAAGTGAAATTGTGAATAAGAAGTCAACATAGATCTGAGAATTAAGTTTAGTGATGTTTAAATTTGCATGAGAAATTTTATTCCTGCAGAATGTGGAATTTATTTGTGATCCTCGTTCTTACTGTGATAATTATTTTTCCAATTTGCACATCAGAGTTTGAGGGACTGTTCACTGTGAGTGAAACAGTATTAGAAGATTCGTTATGTGGCCATGGTACTTAAACATGCAAAGAAGAGAACATGACAGGCTGAAATTTATTAAAGGTATTTCTTCATGTGTTAGCCGATGCTCAGTCCTTGATAGTTTATTAAAGAAGGAAATACTTTTTTTCTTTCCTTAAAGGGCAAAAGTACTTTCGGGTAGGCCAATCACTTTAGCCTCATTTCTATATTGCTTATGAAAAAAAATTATAATTTTTTGCAGAAAATATATTCATAATTTCTGCTTAAAGCTGATTGTTAGGGAAAACATTTCTATAAAATAGCTGCTTTTGTAATCAGTTCACCAAATCACAACTTTAGTTTTTCTTGGATTGCTCTTCATCTAGAGATATAACAATAGCAATGCCAACTTATGTTCATTCTTGTGTATGTTCTCTGTTCTGATTATCTTCGGTTCGCTCTTTGCACATTCATCTTGTTCCCTCCGTCTAACTTCTTTCTGGTATACCTTGCACGGCATGTACAGTTCACCTCTAAACGATAAGACAGCTTCAGCTTTTCTGTAATCACATCACTATGTCTTATTACTATCAACATGTATTTGTAATAATGTAAAGAAGAATCATATAAATGGAAGTGAAAAGTGAAGATGAAAGCAGTAGAACAAGCGAAGAAGTTTTGTCTTCTACCTCAAGCTACAATCATTCAGATTGATAAATGCTCACAGGAACTCCTAGTCCTGGAGTAGCTGGTATTCTTTCCTACAGGTTCTGCAGAGATGCTACTTTGGCGTGCCTTGTGCAAACGATGTGTTCTTGGAATGTGATGCGGACTTCCCTGTGAAGCAGTGTGTCACGATGGTGTGGCTGAAGTGTCTGGCATGTCAGATGGAACTGTGCAGTGTTAAAAGAATCTAAAATTCTTGCAAAAAGAGAAAACTATGAAATGTGAGAGAGCTTTAGTTGCTTAATGCAAAGGCTGCGGAATAAGGGATCTAGTTGCTCAATGCGCACGAATGCAGATTTATCATATTTAAGTTTTATGTATATCTGCACATCACCCATTACTTTATGTGGATAACAGATGTATGGGTCCATACTTCCGTACGTGAATGTCTTCTCAATGGAATCCTGAATCTAATGGAGTTAGAAGTCGAGAATATCTGCATGAAGTCTGCAGACTATTTATGCCCATCAGTCAGGTACGTGTGACTTGCTTCAAGCATGAACATGAGCGTACAGCAAAATTGAGGGGAAGTTAATGTGCCATCTAATATGCTTGGTTCAATGAACGCAAATGGTCCTGTTGCTCCTAGCTTGCATACAATCATCACGTTCTTTTTTGCTCATATTGCCATCCAATTAGATTTTTGTCGTAGTGTTGAAGGAAATTTTGGAATGGGACAGAGAAAGCTTTTCCGGATTGCTGCTGTTGAACTGACTCAACTGGCACTCACAGGAATCAGCTCGTTTGTATAACACATTCTACTGTTTCTTTCTCACTTTGTTTTCAGTTCCAAGCCATTCCGTGGCATCATCCAAACCCATGATTCTTGACTAGCGGAAAAAGGTGAAGCTCACATGAATCAGGAACCTTCACCTGCAACTCTGCTGAGCGGAAGTTTCGGGCGTGTGGAAGGCAGGCAATGGAGAGGGAGGACACGTAAAGTTACATTTATTTTGGCTATACGCTTAAGAGCAGCTGACCATGGGGAATCGAGGTGATGCCAAGCCCAGGTGCTCGGTTGAAAGCTTCAGAGGTCCCGGCAAGTTATCAGAAGAGAATTTTCCTCCTCTCTCTTGGGTGTATGTATTGTGCGCACAGCTGCGGGGAGCTTTGTATCTGGTCACACTACCACACTCTCTCTAATTGCTTGTTCAGGAATCTGGCATGTGGGCACATCATGATCCCTGGGTCTGTATGCCTTTGAATCTTTCCACGACGGGTGACAAGATAGCTGTCTGCACTTTACATTGGCCTGCCAGCACCATGGTTCCAAAAGCTCCGACTCCAGATTATTTTATAGAAAAATATTTATTGTAAGATATTTTGTAATATTATTGATTAAGAGTCGGACAAGATTTTTTCCACTCTTTCTCAAAATTAATAAGATTATTTTTTAAACAATTCACATCAGTTTTATGATAAGTCGTGTTTTGTAACAAATATTTCTCTACTTTATGAGGCACTAAAAGTTATGTTTCTAGAACTGAAACAGTGAACACAGAGGATGGAGAGCTTCTGGTGCTTCGATTTGATTAGTTGATCATCCTCCTCGTTTTGTTTTGTTTTGATTTTTTTTTTTTTTACAGGGAATCCCCTTCGTTTTGTTGCAATCATAGGAATTCGTGTAGAGTGATGATGTGACGCCCGTGGGGCCAACCCATTCACAAGATGCACGACGGTAAGCATGGCATAGTTTTACGGAGTTGTACTAAATGTTGATGAGAAAAGTTTACTGCACTTAAATAAAGTGTAGTAAGTACAATTTACCTAGGATTGTAGGTGACGCCATGTTGGGTGTTACGTGTTTTTTTTTTTTTTTGAAATCTAGTTTTTTTATTTTGGAGTTCAACTTTTTTATTTTGGAGTTTAATTTTTTTATTTTGAAGTCTAATTTTCTATTTTGGAATCTAACTTGTCTTTTGTTTTGAAGTCTAACTATTTTTAAGCTCCAAAATAAAAAATTAGACTCTAAAATAAAAAATTGAGTTCTAAAATAAAAGGGTTGGGTTCTAAAATAGAAAGATTAGATTTCAAAAAAAAAAAAAATAAGTGGCGCCCAACAGAACTTTACATACTTACTGCACGTCCTCAAGTACAATAAAATTTTCTCAATGTTGATTCCCCTTCCAAGTTCCAGGAGAAGGACATTAAACTGGTCCGACACTTTTCAATTAATAATGCCTAGTTGTCGATAAATAAATGTCTTTACCGAGGAAAATTGTAACTGATGATTGAGCAGCCATCTGCTCTTCGTTTATGGGTAAAACTTGGGGAAATATTTAAAAGCCGTATGGGTTGGGTATTTGCCTGATGTTTTGCTCTCATCTGGTAGTGAGATGTTGTTTATGGGTGAAAATTAAAATTTAGAGACATGTTTAAAAATCTCAAGAGGTGGGTACTAATCCTCATATGACGGTGGGGTGCTCTCATATCATATGAGAGTGGATACTAGACTAATATTCACACTAGAGGTGTAAACGGAATCCGTTATTCTGATATTCTGATTCGATTCCGATAAAAATTATCGGTTTCAGAATCGGAAAATGATACCAATAGTTTATCGGAATCGGTATCGGATATTCCGATAAGTTATCGGATATCGGAATTGAAAAATAATCGGAATCGGTATCGGTTATTTCGATAAATTATCATAAACTCAAAAGGTAAAATTATGATAACACCTTATCTTATCAGAATTTCGGTTCCGGTAATATTATCGGAATCGGAACGGAATCGGAATTAACCATTCCGATTTTATCAGAATCGGAACCATATTTCGGTTATCGGAATCGAAATCGAAATCTGTGTTTTCGATTCCGAATCCGACCCGTTTACAGTCCTAATTCACATCGTATGTGCAGCATCCGCTGCCCCCCTAAGTATCCATCCAGTATTGGAGGATCACGCTCCGCAAATAATACTTGAGCACCATATATATTATGTAATTGGGCCAAATTATTTCACATAAAATGTGCGAGGATGGCTGGAGAGACTGACACAGCTGCTAACAAGCTGCTAGCGGTCGTGTTGTCAACAGTCTCATTGATCTCCTCTAGTCGTCCTATAACACTAAATTGACTAATTATAAGTGAATTTGTAAGATGACCAGGCACAAAAACACATCAGTACATCCACTGATGCAAGTATTGCTCCAATCACCGGTCTGGTTTGATACATGGGTAGGGACGTGGATGGAGGGTTTTATGCGTGGGAGCGAGCAAAAATTTGGTTTGATATGTCGGAAAGAAAAATCTTGCAGATAAATCTTGTATTTGAGATAAATTTTGACAGCCTGTCCTATTGTATTTGCACATATTTAACTATTCTAATTAGCTATCGTTTCGGAAATTAGAAAGGAAAAGATTTTAGTTTTTCCTATAGGAGACCATCCTCTATGGTTATCAAACAATCAATTAAATCAGATATTTGTGTGAGTTAGGGCCATATTATCCGTAAATAAGATTCGTCAGTTTTTGAGAATTTTGATTTGGTAGGTACAGTTATCACTTATCAGAGTCGATAAGTTTTTCATATATATATAAGAAGGTGAGATAGAGTTATCAAGATCACTATTTATTGGACCAATATTTATTGGTGATATAGTTCTTATCAAGATTTATATTGATGATAAAGTCTTGATCTGTGTTATTAAATTTTGAATCAACAGACATGATAACTAGTAATTATCAGGACTTATCACGTTATTAAAATGGCCCTTATATAGTTGGCACGGGCAATCACTTTTGAACTACTTGAGAACGGAGAGTGATGGCATTGTTGTTGGCCGGACACGATCGAGAGAAATACTTATTATATTTATTAATTATATTTTAAAATATATTTTTAACTTTTTCATTGACCAATACATTAAAATCATATTACACCCACCTAATAGAAAGCAAGCAAGTACACTTAAAAAAAATGTAATTGGTAAGTATAATAAGTATTTCTCCGGGATCAATAAGTTGTGTATTTCACTTCCATTGGCCGGCTTGACCAGATGGGAAGTAGTGTCTGCCTCCTTGTCCATCACTGTGGGTGGTGGCTTGTGCTTGCAGCTCGCAACTGAGCTATGACAGTGGGGGGGTTATGTTGAGGACAGTCTTTATATATGTTCCCTTCTTCAAGCGAAGTACAGAGCTTTGAAATGGATGAACTTTTTAGGTTCTGAAATTGTTAAGATTCTGGAGGCCTAAAGTTACAGTGAAGCCAGGCTTCCAATACTGCCAAGCTTTGACGTGTGCGATATGCTATCTTGGTTAGGAAAGATTAGGACTGCACATGGAATCTGATATATCGATATTTTGATCAGATTTTAATAAAAATTATTGGTTTCAAAATTAAAAATTGATACCGATAGTTTATTAGAATCGGTATCGGATATTCTGATAAGTTATCGGAATCGGAATCGGAATTAAAAAAAAATAGTCGGAATCAGAATCGGTTATCTGATAAATTATTCATAAACTCAAAAGATGAAATTATAGTAAACATTTTAGTTTATCGAAATTTTAGTTCCGATAATATTATCGGAATCGAAATTAACCATTCTGATTTTATCAGAATCGAAACTATATTTTGGTTATCGGAATCAGAATCTGTGTTTTCGATTCCAAATCCGACACGGTGGATGGACCTGTCTATTCCCATCTAGACATTTCGGACCCCTGCCAAGCCATTGTTAAGCTTCTGCCGAAGTATGGCATGACATCTGACATGTCTATATATGAACCAAGAAGGTCTGTCCACCATGGCCGCACCATACTGCAGGTGGGAGGGGGGGGGGATCCGGATTTGAATTCTTGGACGATAATTGCCAGGTAGATTCTGACTCTGTTCACAGGTTTTTGTTAGGGGTTATTTTTGGTTTCCACTGTCTTGAAGTGTGGAGTGCCCATTAAGCATATACTGAGGTTTCCCTGACAAGAGAAGTAAGATAATAGAAGAGCCTAGTTTATTGCTGACAAGAGAAGGTGTTATGTTACGCAATGAAGTCTGGACTGAGATGGATGTTGCAGCAAGCTCCTATTATCAGGAACCTTCACTGTGATTTAATGGAAATTGTCCTCAGGAATGTTGCAACAAGTTCTAGTTAAATTATATTTCCCCACGTTAGCACTATAGTTCCAAATTAATGGTCTCAATCTAGCATTGTACGTAGTTCACCCAAAAAAGGTAACTTTTTTTCTCCTTTTTGTGATTATACTCTGTTCCCCACGCTGTTGAACTGGGAAGATCATTCATGTGCCTGATCACTTAAACCCAGACGAGATCAGTCTCATGCGGGCTGCATGCAGATAGGGTGTTCTTAAATTTCTGTAGTACTTCACCTCTTTGAAATTTCTTAAGATCAGGAGCATGCGGAGCATGGAAAAGAGATCTAACCGAAGGGGAAAAAAAAAAAAAAAATATACCATCACCATCATTGGCGTACAACAATCACAGTCGAGAAGAAAAAAGGACCCTCTTCGATCGTTGAGAAGCGAAGCAAGCGGGGGGGGTTTAATATCAGCAAACTCCGAGCTCAAATCTAGGCAGCAGCACCAACAGGCGTCCCGGCCTTGAGCCTGGAAGAACCATACAGGGTCTCCTCGAACCGGATGATCTCGTTCTTGGAGCCGTACGCCACCTGGGTCCTCTCGTCGAGGGTGGTGATCACCTTGTCGAGCACCGACTGCTTGCCGTCGCTGCTGTAGCCGCCTGCCTTCTCCACCAGGAACCCCAGCGGCGCCACCTCGAACAGCAGCCTCAGCTTCGCCTTGGCCGACGGGGACGTCACGTTGGTGAAGACGCCCTTCTCTTTCACTATGATCTGTAGCACCCACAACACACAAGTCCTTAACGTAACCATGCATGGATCCCAAGCTTGGAAATCACCTCCGTTACCCAAGAACAGAGGGGGCTCAAATCAATCCATCTTGGAAGTTCTACGCAGTTCTTCCTGTTTGACCGGGATACCAGAGTGACCCACGGCGTTTGGCAGGAAGAAAGGGGTTACCTGGTTGACGTCGGGCACCATCCCTCCGGTGTAACGCAGCGTGTACTTCTCTCTCACGTAGTAGTCGATCAACTGCAACATCACCGGCCCTCGTGTTAGGCTGTTCTTCACTGCCGAAGGAGAGAGAACCAAACATGCATAGGGAAAAAGGTACAGTAATCTTTCTTCAGACCTTCGCGTACTCAGGGTTATCAGCGGTAGCCCTGAGGTTTCCGGGGGAGAACATCTTCCCTTCACCAATGGATGTGGTGTCCTTAACATGCTGCCACTTGCCTGCAAGGAAGGAGAGGTTCATGAACCTGGCCATGAGCAGTGGTGGAGGTGGTGGTGGTGGCCTGGTGGGTTGATCTCATCAGATGTACAGGGGGGGGCAAACCTTCATCCAGCAGAAGGAATTCGTGTGTTCCTGGGCAGTCCTTGAGGGCAATGATGTAGGTGGTGCGAGGGCCGTAGATGCCCATCGCGGCGGCGACCTGGTCCCTGCCGGTCACGCCGGTGAGCTTGTCGCCCGGCCAGACGCCGAAGATGGTGCCGACGGTGAAGTTGGTGTCCACGATGCTGGAGCCGTCGAGCGGGTCGAACGCCACGCTGAAGCCACCTGCCACACGCGGTGAAACTTGCTTTCAAATGATCTCAACTCATCTTTTTTCTCCCATTAGTCTGTGGATTAATGGTTCTGATGCATTAATGGCATCGATCCTATAGAACTCGACTTCCTTGTCTACTTGTCCTACGACTCACAAAGCATCGTGTCAGTCCTCAGTATAAACTTCGACTTTGCAACTAGGAAACCAAGGACATGGCCAAGAAGAGTTTTGACTTTTGAGTCCATGAGAGCCCATGAAAGGTTCAGACAACTGTTAGGCAGAGTTGGTCGTGAGTGAGTATAGAATACTCTATAATTTCAAATCTTGTTGGTGATTTTAAAACACACTTACTTGATTTCAAAGTACATTGTTTTAATTGTATGGTTTAAAACCACAGTGATTTCGAAGTCTAAATGGGGAGAAGTTTCAAGAGGAGAGAGGATTCAAGAGGAGATTTCAGAATACCTAGACAATATTAACATGTTGCTTTGAAATGCACACTTCCTTTTGTAATAGCTATAATGGCTTTTGAGTGGGGATTTTAAAATTTTGAGAATTACACCATCTCCCCATGGGTGTGTGTGGTGTAATGGAACACCCAATCAATAAGTGGTGTACACTCACACCCTCTCATGAGATGTGCAGCAAGCAATTCTCTTAAAATTTAACCTGCAATGTACATTGATTGACAAAGTGGTTTTAAAATTACACTTTGAAATCCCTCATGACTGACAGAGCATTTTAAAAGTCCATTTAAATGATAGTCGTACATCTCAAAAATCACCCATCACTAAAACCTCCCCCAACCCTATAATTGGGTTACCTTAAGAATATATAGTGCCCAACAGACAAAAATATCAATGTGTTTATAATAGTGGAGCCATCTTCATTCCATCATAAGATTTTCAATTCAAAGATCCAATCTGTTAAACTTTAATATGGTATCAGAACCACAGTATGTTCCCTCATGGAACCCTCTCCACTCATCACTTGAAAGTCCCAATCCAGTAAAATCTAACAATCTCACATCAACCAGTTTGCTCAACCCTACATGGGTAATCATGCTTAAGAGGATTTTGCTACTAACCCTATCATGTTGCCCTGTTATATTGATGAGGGTGTCCCTTATGTTTTGAGGTAGTCAGATGCAACTCCTACGTGGAGAAGACCCATTTCCTTTTTTCCTTTCAATGGAGAACAACGAATCTACTGGGGACAATCTACGATGGAGGTTCTCACCTTCTCCCGGCCCTTCCATGTGCTGTAGCTCGGGCACCTCCTCGGAGCAAGCGTAGTTGCAGAAGTGGGAGTACTGCAGGGCCTGCGAAAGTGATAGATTCAGAACGACAGAGATTAATAACTGGTGAAAAAGGCCAGCAAAAGCCGTGGGAAGACACCAAAAATTTCCACCCTTTACCTCGAACAGCAGCTTGTTGGCCAGCAGGTCGACGGCGAGCTGCTCGTCGCCGAAGGAGTTGACGCACGCCGTACCCCCGCAGGACGCCGTCCTCACCTTGAAGGAGATGGTCCGCAGCGACTCCCCCATGCACACCAGCAGCCTGATCAGGCCCTTGTCCGGCGTCGCCTTCGTCAAGAACTCCTCCTGCAATTTGGAACCCAACCCATCAGAACTCTTCTGCCACCGGATCCAAAATCCCACACGCTTCACGAAAGCCAACAAGTTTTCGAACCCAAATTTTGTTCTCTGAAGAAACTGCAGGAGTAAAAGGGGGAGAAGGAAAAAAAGAGCGTTACCAGGCTGTCTCCAAGCTCGCACTTGGTGACCAGGGGAGAAGAGGAAGAGCCGGCAGCCTTAGCAGACCTCACCGACGCCTTGGACGACACTTTCAGGGATTCCCCAAACAGCGAGCTCGACTTGAGGCACTGCAGAAGCGATTCAGCACGAGGAAGAAGAAACCCAAGCCGGGTTTCCTCCCATCAAGATCAAGCAAGAACTCTTGGGCAGAGCACCAGACGATGCAAAGAAGGTACCAGTTTTCTCACTTACGAGAGCGCCATTCGAGCGGGCGAGAGCGGCGGCGGGCCGGGAGGAGATGCCCCGGGGCAGCACGCTCTGCGCGTAGCTCGCTACGCCCGTCTCCATCGGCAAGAGCTTGGGAAGCAGCGACGCAGGTGGTGGTGCTCGGCGGTGTGGTCCGAGGAGGGGCTTGCTCTGTTTCTGTGCAGACGCAGAGTGGAAGCGCCAAAAGACGATTGTATCAAAAGACTGGCCTCCCTCTCGCGGTTATGATGCCGTCACCACCCTCTCCCTCTGACACCGTTTGTGACTCCGCACGACGCAAAGGATACGTGGCGAAACAAGAGAGGATAGCGTTCGTTGGTAGCGATGTGAGAGATGGGAGAGAGGAAGGAACCCCCGGGGAGATCAAGATAAGCCCTCTCCAGGTGCCGCCACGTGGACGACGCCGCAGATAGCACCTTCCATGTCGACCGTTCGTTCCATTGTGTGGCTCTCTGGGAAGGAAGCCGTAATGGGCCTTCTTGGGGCCCAATTGGTGCGTCTGTAGTGGGCCCAATATATATATATATATATATATATCAAAAGTACACGAGGATACGTAAAAGGGAATATCCTCTATTTACATAATTTTAGAGTTATTTTTGCATATATAATATAGTTTTTCTTACACTTGCAAGTTGAGACATTAAAAATAATTTTTAACTGTAGGTGGGTCTTTAAACCATTTTATTTTGAGAAACTCGCGCTACCAAAGTGTTCAACCGGCCGTGCCTACTGACGCAAGCAGATGTGAGCCTCGCCGCCAACATAATAGTAGACGACTGAGCATTAAGTTTCTCTCTTTTACTCTATTTATGTAATGGAAGATTGTGATGCCTAGGAGCTAGGCATATCCATTGCACATATATATTGCTTAATAAAATAAAATAACATGCAAGAATGTCATTTCACAAATATATAAGATATTTAATTTTAAAGAATCATGTATTATGACATATGATATTATCTAACAAAAATAATTATATATTTAGCCCTAAATCTATTATGCTCTAATATATATCTTTAAAATCTACATAGTATATCTTATACCCCTAGATCTCAAGCTTTTCATCACGTATATTTTTATTGTTTGATGCCATCTATAATAAATTAGAGAGATAAAAGGACTAGTTATCCTTTACACCTCTCTTTTAAAAAAAAATTTAATGTCTCTCCCTCGATCTCTCATGAGCCCGAGATGAGCCCAATATCTAATCCATGTTTCAGGCGCATACATTCGAATACGGGTATAGATTTTAGGGAATATATATATACAATTTTCTCTCTTATATATCTATTGATATAATTCCAAGCTTAATCTATGTTTCGTCTGTACTTTGATGTTATCTTTTATCTCTTTGCTCGACCCAATCTTCGAGTAGGACTCAAACACATGCACCCTATATATAAAGAAGATCGACTTCCACATCAAGTTGAACTCCACATGCAGCTCGATCATGGTAGAAAGGGGGAGAAGAAGCGGAAGAAGAAGAAAGGAAGCAACAACCACCATGGAAGAGGTGGCGGCTGAGAGCAGAACCCTCGTGCCTGCAGCCATGGCAGAGCCGGCCAAGTACAACGAGTTGGAGGTGAGGATAGTTGGCGCCAGGCAGGTGGACGTCGGCGGCAAGCACAGGAGCCCCCAGCGGTTCTTCGCCGTCGCCTGGGTGGAGCCGACAGACCGGATGCAGACCAGCGCCAAGCGTCCGCGCATCACCTTCTGGGACGAGACGGTGGTGTGCTGGAACCACGAGGACGTCCTCTGCTTCGACGACGACGTCCTCGACCGGTGCTGCCTGAATTTGCAGGTGGTGAGCATCGGCGGCGCCATGGAAGACCCGACGAGCTCCACGGGAGAGTTCGTGGTGGGGAGCGCCAGGGTGAGGCCTCCCAGGGTGGTTTCCGACCACTTCTTCAAGGGGAGGGTCCCGCTCTCGCGCCTGGATGAGGTCCGCTGCAAGCTCGACGTTGAGATGCGCCTGAGGAAGAGAGATTACTACGTATGATTAGCTCCAGGAAGTGCTTGGCATGGCGACGTACGGCCGGCCGGCGTGCTCGAGGAAGATAAAAACTTGGCACTTTCTATATTATATTATATATATTACATATATATGTATGTATAATCTCACATAGATATAGATATGAACATCTATGTATATCTGAGATAGGATATAAATACGGTATATGGGCTGTCCGTTCATGCGACGGGATACCAAGATCATGTGTATTTATGCTTGATCTCTTTTATTGGAGCGATTTAGAACTATATATGCATATTTCTCAAACGATTATTTATCTCAATATGATTGATTATTGTTCATTGTTTTGGTGGTTCATGATGCATCATATTGTTAGACATTCATAGTGGTATTAGCAATTACACCTAAGAGGGATGAAGAGATACTGCCGATATTTCTTATCTGGTAGAAACCGATGTCAAAGATCCGTATCTCTTGTTCATCTTTAAAGTTTAGGGTTTAGGGTTCTATCTTTCTGGTTTTTTTTCTTTAACTATCTATACTAACTTATTTACCTAATTTTCCTTTAAGTTCTTTCAAATCTGATTTTATTATATTTTGAACTTTAAACCTCTTAAAATTTAATCTTGGAACCACAACGGAAAAGCTACCAAACAACTCTAAATTTTATAATGTACGTACGACTTTCTAGTCTTCCTGACTTAAACGATATGCCCCCTCCTCTTTACCTTGGAGGTGGCGCTTGAGTTGGTTCTTGCCAAAGCACTTACAAATCCTCTTACTTCAAAACTAGCGAAGTTTCCGTAAACTTTGCAACTTTAGACACAAAATTCGAGAGATTTGAATCCTTAATTATAGACCTCTTAATCCTTATATCTGATACTATCCTCTAGATGAGAGCCTAACATGTGCCCTAAATTATAGACAATTATGGACCCACTTCTTCCTCCATAAATTTGGGAGGTCTCAGGTGAGGACAAGATTTGTCGGCCCTTGAGGGATTCTTCAATTTAGCAACATAGGATACCGCAAAATATTACATTTACATGACACGTGACATAGTATTTTATGACGACAAAAAAGATCAAACAAAACTCTTTCGAGAGAAGTGGTGAGTCTGTCAAGCAAGAGTGCGGAAAGGTTCTACTCCTCCGTAATTTGTCAATTTTCCGCTTTGGGGCTATAGGGAGGAGACATTTCGGTCCCTTCGCCTCTGTCTCTTCTTCCTCAGGGAGAACCCGTTCTCCACGATGTGGAGGTTGTGTCTCCCCCTCAGGAAAGGGTTTTGCTCTCCAACATGTTTGGAGAACCTCTCTCCTATGGTTCAGCTGGATTGTGACTTCAGGCGTATGTAGCCTTTTGTTGTTGAGAGCATTCTCTTGTGTTCGTCTATCTAGCGCTTTCAAGTCTAGTTGCAGTGATTGGTGTTTTTTTGCCACCTCCATTCGACTCTCTTAAACCTCTCATTATGCTCTACTACTATTTTGAGTGTTCCCATTAGTTCGGATGTGTTGATCTCCTCCCTCGGCGTTCATGGTGTCCAATGGTGCATATCTTCCTGTCGAGTCCTTGTTGAATTTTGCCAACGAACCCAGAGCATTTGAAGCATGGTAGATCCTTTGACACCCTTATGCGCACCCCTTGGCCTCATCTTCTCCAACCGGTCCAAGTGAGTTCCTCCCGGCGATCAAGTTGTACACGAGTGTGCTTCTCCACGATAGCCAATCACCAACACTGTCCAGTCTTCTTTCTCCATCGCCCCTTTGCAACTGTACCCCTTTACCATTGGGCTGGGAGATTTCTCACCGTGCAAAGACCTATCGTCTTTGGGATTTCTTGTGTTTTTGGCTTTGTTAATGTGTAATGGCACAAGCGACCCCTCTATGGCAGCCGGCGCTAGCTATCCGTATACCTTGTATCCCTTGTAATCATTTGCGTATGGAATGAAACGGCAACATCTTTCATGATCTCAAAAAAAAAAAAAAACCTCCATTAAGAAACAAAGGCATCTAGTCGATTGTCTAACGTCAACACAGAATTTTAGAATCAACCAATTTCTTCTACCTTGCTATCCCTGGATAGATACCTACATTAAGAAAGACTAGTTGTTATTGGGCCATGTATGTGGTGCATGGATCACATCATACACGAACCCAAGAACTTGAGCCTTTGCCGTTTCGGCATCTGCGAGAGTAAAGAATCCACTCAAAAGTTTTCACATAATAAACTCCCAGTAAAATTTACCACAACCTAAGCTCGGTGATCAAATTATATAGAAAACAAGTCATTTCAATATGCTACCAGCGATTAGACATCATAGATAATAGATGACCCATACACACAAGTTAATAATAATAGAGTCCTCTCATGCTATACACGCAATTTCCCGACAGAACACAGTTTGCAAAGAAACAAGATGATCATCCAATGCATCCGATATAACTAACACTCGAACATTGATTACCCTAGGAAGGCGATCAACTTTCACTGAAGCCACCGTCTCAAGCAGACCGCGAAGGAGATCCGGAAGTAGACCTAGACCGAGAGTTTATCCGGCTGCGACTGTGGGAGTAGCTCTCCCGAGAGTATCCCCTGCTGCGCCTGGGTGAAACACTACGCGAAGGACCCCTTTTTGACCTCCTAGGCATAGGAGAGCGACTGGGTGAATACCTCCTTGAGCTCCTCCTCTTGGGTGAGATGCTGCGAGAGTAATTCCTCCTAGAGCTAATCCTAGCCGGAGTAACACTCCGAGAATAGCTTCTCCTCCTTGGCCTTGGAGACGCAGTGCGCGGCGACAAAGACCGGGGATGCCGCCTCCTGTAATATGGTGAAATGGATCGGGAATAGGACCATGAGTCGCGAGAGTAGGAACGGCGATACCGCCTACTAGCAGGTGAAAATTCGCATCGGCCGTCATAAGGTGAAGGCGACCGAGATGGAGGCAGGTAGCGCCTGTCGTGGTAGGGAGTGTAAGACCTCTCCCCTTCTGAAGAACTGCGGTAATAAGGAGTGTAGCTCGGAGATCGTCGACGCTCTGACCAAAACAACACAAGATATGTATGAGGATAGTCTTCGGATCATTATCCCAAGCCTTCTCCGTTGGACAACTTGCCGTGGATGCTTACCGTGTATGGTCCTCACGCCGAGATATTTACCGGGGGTTGGGGTCCTGCCTCGTCTCCTCCTCGCCTAAAAAAATAATGAGGAAGTTACTTCATAAAAAGAAGTAATGCTGGAACACAAACAGCACACTCAACAACTGCTGCGGGTCAGTCTAAACTTTTGGGACTTAAAAAGCCCGTCATGTACATAATAGACTATACATAAAATAAATAAACGATGGCGTGAAAGAGTGAAAAGAGAGAGTAATGCCAGGGCATACAACCCTTTGGTTGAGGTAGGTTGATTTGATTAATTTTGAGGTAATGCTTTTGAAGTTTGATGAAGAGCTGCTACACACAGCTAACCTGCTGCCAAAAACACTCCATGCGAAGAACTCTCAAATACTCAGAAAAAATGACTAAGGTGTTTCACAATATCAATATTGTCATAATTCAAGATGAATTATAGAACCAAGTTGGGATGGCCATCCATCCAGAGATGGAAAATATATTTTACCTTCTCCACAGTGATGACGCGACCTTCAAGAACAGAACGATTAAGATATTTTATGCATCTATCTGCTTCTGCAACTGAGGACATTGTCACAAACCCAAAGCCACGAGATTCTCTTGTCCAAGGATCGACCACGAGATGCACATCAGTTACCTAAAAAGAGTCGCAGGCAACCGTTGAAGAGATTTAACTCACAGTACATGATAAATACGACATAAACATCTGGAAGGAAGATTAAGAATATGCTGGCTTCTCAAGCTTGGCAGCAAAGAAGGCCACGGCATATCCCTTTCAAAAAGCATCAAAATTGCAGTAATTGTAGCTAGTTTTGTTCAACTTCTGCAGAGAGTCATCATATATCCGTTTCAATAATAAAAACTCATACTTTGGCTTCATAAAGAGATGTAAGCAAAAGCATCAACTATTAAGAGGCAAAAAAAACACATGTTATTTAAAACAAATGAGTTCAAATATGAAGAAGTTGAACCTCTGAGAAATCGACCGTTGAATGATACCTAGGAACCAAAACAACTTGAGCAAATGTATATAGCTATGCACTGCTAATACGAAGGAATGTTTTAGAGAATGGCTAGCAGCCATAATACCTTGCCCTCACTCTGAAAATGCCTTTCAAGCTCATCTTTTGTCACTCGAGAGGATAAACCAGTAACATACAAATTGTTTCCAGGATTTTCAGCGTCACTGGAATCACGACTCCTGGAAGAAAAAAAAAAGTATCCCAAGGAAAAATTAAGAAAACAAATTAAAGTCCAATAAGATTATTTAAAGGAAAAATGAGATACTTGGGTTGCGAAATAAAAACCTAGAGCGGCTCCCCGAAGGTGACCTCGATAAGGACATTGAAATGGAACGGCGATACAGTGAGCGAGAGTACCTGAAAAATTAACAAACAAAGATACAAGCGGAAACCATTTAGCACAAAATAGAATCAACCATTTTTCTATTTGACGAAATCCTTATCATGAGCAAATTCTCACCTTGACCTTCTTGAATCGTACATCTGAAACAGGAAGAAGAAGCAAAACTTAGGCCGAATTAAGGAACAAGTATCCAGAATGACAAATGCGAAGTATCAAGCTACTAAAACAATAAACGACTATCATAGTGAGCCTTTGCTTTGCTGCCTATAGTTTTATTTCTTCAGACGAATGGGCGAACAGTGAATACACCTGGGCGTCGCGCAATAACGCCATCCAATATAATCCAAACTCTATGCTACATGATTTGAATGTTAAAGGAAAAGCGGGGGAACGTTTAACGAATAGGAATTAGGAAGTGCAGCCCATTCATTTCTATACGAGTATACATTGCAGAACGACGACAGGCACAATGAATTGGCACGGTCGCTTACATTAAAGAGATAAAAGTCCGAGGATAAACTTCTTATCCAAGCGATTACATCGGGAGACGTGAAATTGAGAAATAAGACCTATTCCGTAGCAAGAAGGGGCAATCCAGACGGGCCGTGATTGCGCAGTCATCGTTTGTATGAGAAACAAATATAAACATAGAAGAGAATCCCTAGCAAATAGAAAGACCATGATCCACCAATCTAGAAACCTAGATTACCCACCGCGTGCAAACTTCGGAACTCAGAAAAACAAATAAAAGCGAGAAAAAAAAACGCGATTCATAACATTAATCTAGAGGGAACGCATCGCACAAAAAGATAATTCATTCAAAAATTAAAACACAATAGAATCATCAATATGGTAGACGTAAATGGGAAAGAAGAAAGGCAAATTTTCTTCACAAACTTTAGAAAGAAAACGGTGGGAAACAAAGAGCGATTTACCGAGGAATCACCATCGTTAAACGAGGGAGCGGACCCTGGAAACGATGCTTACCATGGTGTATGGCTACTGCTACCAGAGGTTCCCGTGGTGACTCTCCCCTCCGTTCTTCCTCTCCCGCTCCTGCTCGTGCTCGTGCTTCTTCCTGGCTGCCCTCGAAACAGATCTCTGCGCTATAGGGAGGCGCGTGGTTTCTATAGAAAGGTGCGTAGGAGAAGCTTCTGGACGGAACGGACGCGTAACGTGTTTTAAATCCGGTTAAGCCTCCCGGCCAACGAAAGCGGGTCTCACGTGACACGCTTCACGATCTGATGGGTACAAATGGGAGGCAGGCGGCAGGTCCCGATACGGCGATCCACTAAAGATCCGTTTTAGAGGGCACCCACAACAACCCAGATCCGAAATAGTGAATAGAGTCACCTCCCCAGGTAAGAGGCTTTTTGTGACCGATTTTAACGAGAAGAATGTTACGTCTCATTTTCACAGTTCTTTTAGGAAAATTTAATTGTAAATTTTTGACAGTGAAAGTTTTTTACTTTTATATTCCTGTCAAAAATTTGTTGCACCTGCAGGT
Organism: Colocasia esculenta; assembly: GCA_014218235.1. NCBI lineage: Eukaryota > Viridiplantae > Streptophyta > Magnoliopsida > Alismatales > Araceae > Colocasia > Colocasia esculenta. The sequence continues at coordinate 2,457,966 of CM024757.1, forward strand.
TCAAGTACTTTTTGCAAATGTTACTCTTTAGTCCTCGCTTTATCGTACTCATCAAATGTTTTCGAGTAATTTTTTCTATTTTTCAATCAAAAGTGATTTTTTAAAGATTCCAATTCGACCCTCCTTATTTGTGAGACTTCTCACATGTCTTTTTATGACATCCCTTTTTTTATTTAAAGTACAAGTTACTCGTTTTTTAAGTCTGACTATTATATCAGTTAAAGAATTATATGACTTTGAGTTAAAGTGTTGTGATTTAAAATAATTGTTGTTCGCTTTTAAAATTCGATCAGCGTAACCGTTAAAATGTTACATATTCATAGTTGAAATAAAACAGTAAGTGAGTTAAAATAAAGATGTAATTGTTTTGAAGTTATATAATATGCAAGTTAAAGTAAAGCGCAGTTATTTTGAAGTAAGCTGGTAAGTGAGTTAATGTAAGCACACAATGACTTAAAGTAGAAGAGGAGTTTAGTTAAAGTATAAAAATAGAGAATAAAGATCAAATATATGAAAAAACATGGTTAAAATAGTTGATAAAATTGGTTAACATCATTTAAAGTCTAAGTCGAAATGTGTTAAAATAAGAGTTCAAAATCATTAACATATTATGACGGTGAGTTAAAATGTGTGAGATTTAAAATTAATATTGTTAATTTTCAAAGTCCGACCATTGTATTAGTTAAAGTGTTACATAGTTACAGTTAAAGTAGAAAAAAATCTGGATAAAATACAAGAACAGAGAATAAGAACATGATGAATAAGTTAAAGTATTTGAAAAACTTGGTTAAAGTAGACGAATAAATTAGTTAAAGTAGAAACTAGTTAAAATATAAACACAATGACTGCACATAGTTGATGCTCACAATTAAACTAGCTATTGTTCACTTTTAAAATCTGACTATTGTATCAATTAAAGTGTTACATATTTACAGTTAAAGTAGAAGAGAAATATGATTAGAGTACAAGAACAAAGAATAAGAGGGCAATGAATAAGTTAAAGCATTTGAAGAACTTAATTAAAGTAGATGAAGAAATCAATTAAAGTAGACGAAGAAACTAGTTAAAGTATGAACGCAATGACTACCCAGAACTGATGTTCACAGTTAAAGTCTAACTATTATATCAATTAAAGTCTTACATATTTACAGTTAAGGTATAAGAGAAATCTAATTAAAGTACAATAATAGAGAATAAGAACGCAATGAATAAGTAAAATTATCTGAAGAACTTGGTTAAAGTATACGAAGAAATCAATTAAAATAAATGAATAAACTAGTTAAAGTATGAACGAAGTGACTACCGATGTTCACAGTTAAAGTAGTTGTTGTTCACTTTTAAAGTCTGATCAATGTATCAGTTAAAATGTTAGTTTTTACAGGAAAATAAAAATTATAATTATTTATTTGGTTCCTACGTAAATATTTTCTCTGAAATTTTTTTCTAGTGTTTGTTTTCTAGTAAAATATTTTTCAAAAATTATTTTCACATGTTTGTTTGTGTGTAAAATATAATTGTTCATTATGTTTTGATATATATATTTTTGCAATGAACGAATAACTAGAGATTTTTTCTGTCTCTGTTGGACTCTATGAGCAACTTCTTAGAAGCTGGGAGAAAAAAAAGGAATGATGACCCAAGAGATAATTTGGAACAACTTATTAGAAAATATGACTAAGATCCACAATCATAACTTGAGGACTATATATATTCCTTCAACATAGTGCAATACTGAGAGAAGTGGGTCCTAGAAAGTTTGGTACAACATATCTTCCTTCATTTGGTCATATGAACCACACCAAAAGTGTGAATTACACAATACTCTAAATAACTTATTGAACAATTTAAAAATACTTGCACACATTAATGAGAATAAATTGAGCAAAGTCATTATCAAAAGTTGCAAGTATCAGAACACGACTTGCAATTGTTCTCTATTTAGAAGCACCACATTGTCATTGTACGCGGTAGAAAGTATTCGAAATCAAGTGAAACCAACTACATACAAATAATAGCTGATGTTTTATAGAACCTACATATACGAGAAATGTACCACCATTGAACATTTTAATATATAATCCTCATAGCAACGACAAAAATAAGACGCAAATTCACAACATTTTTCGTGGATCACTTCAAAAGAATTGCCTTAGGTGTGCTTCATACTCGTCATCATAAAATTTGCAATTAGGATGAAAACACATATACACAAGTCAAGTGCCAAGTTCACCTCCTAATAGAATAATAATAATAAAAAGATATTGCATAAGGTGAAATACCGTTAAAATGTCAATTTTAGTCCAGTAAATAGTAAATTGAATTGACATACAAATTGTAATCGTCTACAATCTCGATCGACTTATTTTTGACTGACTTGAATTGAGTATTTATGTAAGTAATGTCAATTTTTTTATATTTTTTTATTGGAACCAAACAGACCCTGGAGAATTATAACAAAAATTTAGAAATAGAAATCAGCAAGAGTTACCCAGCTACAAAGACGTTCAATGTTAATAGTTGCTCCAACTGCCATTCCAGCCAATTCTCCAATCTGAAAAGTTAGAATCATAGTCAAATATACATCTGATGTAGACAACAACTATTATTTTACATTTTTTTACTTAACAAGATTAACATTATTAAATCTACAAACTTACAGAAAATAAAGAGGAAAACTATGGTGGCGACCGACGTCTTGTTGCCACCTTAATTAGTTTGTCATTATTCTCATATAAACCATCTTAGAGAAGTGCCAAACTTAAGTTTACATAATAGTAAACTTATGTTAATGATATATTTTCTTGTGGGCAGAATTGAGTCAAAGTAGCATAAAAGGAATGAACATTTCAGAGATTGCAACATTAGTTCAGGTTGTCAGACAGAAGAAGAGCTCATTAAAGAATTAGTAGACAGACTGATGGTAATTAGAGTGCTCATATCATTAGTGATGCAAAGAAATCACAATGTTCAGACAATTCTGGTCAGAAAAGAAGTGAAATCAAAAAGCACATCTCTATGTGTTGCACATTCATATATGTAATAAAATATTACTTTTAATAGAGAATATGAAACTCAAATTAGAACTCTTAATAAAGACTGTTATCATGAAATGAGTAAGTCTTCATCAACAAGTGAAGAAAATATTCACCTTAAGAAGGTCATAATTTAAAGAAGTCTTCCAACCAAATTTGATGAAGTACATTATCTTGAATTAGAAAAGATCTTGTTTGAATCTCATTCTCAAAGAGATAATCAAATATTTTTACTAATTCAAATTTATCGTATACAATATATTTCATCACTTCTGTGTATAACTCTAAAAAAAAATATCGCGATTAAGATGATTTGATATAGCTAAAGTTAAGTGTCTTATTTTATTTACCAACATATCAAATTTAGAATCAATATCTCTCCTCATTTTCCTCACGACATGATTGCAGTCTTGTTCATTCAGCATTGTGAAGGGACGGTGGAGCTAGTTCCCCTCAGAAAATTAGAAAGAAATAGAAAAATGACTTATGCAAAAGTATAAAACAATGTACTGGTTTTGGTTAAAAGTGAACTCAAATAAGATGGGAAAAATAGCCATTAAGGATGAAGGAATCATGCCCATTAACGATGTTCACATGGGGATTAGCTTACAAATACAAGTTTTATAGCTTGGACTCGTGAAATACTTGATACCTCCAAATTCATCAAAACAACAAATAGGGGTATGTATACAATTTCAAATTCATCAGGGTCCACAAACACTAATACCATCTTCTTCATGTCACTGGTCATCTACAGAACAATTATTGTAGATGAACAATAACCTGGACAAGCCCGCGGTGAATCTGACGTGGCGCGGCCGTGGGGGTCGTCGGAGGCTTCGGCCTACTCACCCCCACATGCCATGTCGGAAGAAAGAGAGATTGAGAGAGAAAACAAAGAGGAGGAGGGGGGGGGGAGGGTTGCTCTATCCATGGATGCGAGGGGGGGGGGGAGCGAACCTAGTTGGTTCTGCAAAGACAACGATTTGAAGCGTCGACGACGATGTGCGACATAAAAGGGGAAGGCGTCGACGGGGATGCGCGGTAGAAAGGGAGACGATGATGTATGATAGAAAGGGCGAATGTGTCGACAGCAATGCACAATAAAAAAAAGGAGACGGCGTCGTCAACAACGATATGCGACAAAAAGGGGGACGATGTCGAGGAGGCTCGCGCAAGCTCACGATGAGAGGGGATGGAGATGGGTTGCGACGAGGGTTTTGCAAATGGGGGAAATGGAGTTACAAGGAAAACAATGTTCATGATTTTAAGTCGGATGTCAAAATTTGAAGATTTCAAAAAAAAAATTAATTTCTAAATCAACTTGTCAATAAAACTAAATAATTAAATTTATATTTTTTTTGGAAAAACTTTTCATACGGGAGATTTTAGATGGAACCAAATAGATATAAGTATATATCTTTAAAGCAGATTGCTTGCAAAGAAGTCCTTATTCCAAAAAGTACTTCCCTAACCGTAAACGTACAGAAGAAAGAAGAAAGAAACACGGACTGCATTGGCTCTCCTACTCGAGCTCCCTTCCCCCTCCCACAGAGATCGGTACTTCTCGCGCTCGCGACACCTCCGACGACCCGTCGGATCTCGCACCTTTGGGGCTCGGAGATTCGCGGGGAAGGCGGAGCAAGGAGAGAAGCCCTATCCCGGCAGCTCCTACCCGTCGGCCATGGCGTCCGGACAGGAGTCCAGCGGCACGACGCTGATGGATCTCATCACCGCCGATCCGACGCCGGTGCCCCAAAGCGCGGCGCCGAGTAGCGCCCCGTCTACCCTCGGGAAGCCGCCGACGGCAGATCGGAAGACGAAGAGGAGCACTCTGATGCAGATCCAGAGTGACACCATCTCCGTGGCCAAGACGCTGAACCCGGTGAAGACCAACATCATTCCTCAGAGGCACAAGAAAAAGGTCCGCCTCGACTTCCCACCAAAACTCGTGCTTGGTCATCTTCTCCCTTCCGTCCACCTTTCCCTTCCTCGTTACTGTCTACTTGTATTTGGAAATGCTTTATAAAGTAAGATAATGGTCGGGCTTCTTCCTTTTTATGCGAAAATGTCATCGTTGCCAAGGGTGTCAATTGTCTACAGTGTTTTCCTATCGAATTGCTGTGGAATCTGCAACTTTTTTTTTTTTTTTGTATGCGGGGGACTGTCTGAGAAGGAAAGTTCTTAACTTCGTGTAAATGGAAAGAATGGCTAACCTAAACTTATTGCAATCCATGTACTGTTCTGTCCGATAATTGCACTGAAACAGTTGGTACTTGTTGCTGCAAGGACTGGGGTGGGGGTGGAGTCGGGTTACTGACCTATTTTGCATAATTGTTGGTTTTAAGCATGCAGCGTAAAGATTGTGAAAACTTGGCAGTGTGAATTTGACAACAGTTAAAGCGGGATATCTTTGGTCTCTCTTGTGATTCACATCACAGAAAGATGTATAACCTCTGATGTATACCCATTGGACGGCACAATTGGATGCACTGCCTCGATCCCATACATTATGTTTAGCAGTTTAGGAAACCGATTATCAAAACCCAATCTTATTTCAGATAAAACTTGAGTAAAAGTGTTAGCACTTCCTATTATTTGTTTTTTTTTTTATTTCCTCTGTTTTCTTTTCAGCCAACTTGATGGTGCTTTTCTAGTACGAATCCATTGTTGATCACCACCATGTCCTCACTAAGCATATGCATAAGCTAATGATCAGTTGCATATGCTGTTTGCAGCCTGTCTCATATTCTCAATTGGCACGGAGTATTCATGAGCTTGCTGCCACATCAGATCAGGTTTCTCCTTGTTAATTGGATTCTTATTGTTTACTTTTTGTGTGGGAGTTTCTAGTCTCCTGAAGTATTTTCTTATATATTGCAGAAAAGTTCTCAAAAGCAGTTAGTGCTTCATGTATTTCCCAAACTTGCAGTGTACAATTCGGTAGACCCATCTTTGGCGCCGTCTCTGCTAATGGTATGTTCGCCTCATATGTTTGTGCTCCAACACACCCCACTGCTGCTTTAAAGAACCATACAAGTACATGATGTATTACTTATACAATGTGTGACAACCTTATTGTTTTGGTGTAAAAAGTTGGCGTCTTTCATTAATATTCTCGAATGTTTATAGCTTATTAAAGTCCCTTTTGTTTTAACGACCCGTAAAACTACAAAAGATGGTAAAAGTCAATATATACAAGAAAAATTTGTTTGGCAGAATCAGCCTTCGGCCGATCTGGGCCGATGCAGACCGATTCAGTCTAATTCAGTCGGAAATTTTGCAATCCAGGGGGCTACCCCTTGGAATTGGATCGGCCAATCCAGATCAAGATCGGTTGATTCCGTTAACCATGGCCACGAGGCAATGGCCTCCCTTATTGCATAATCAGACTGTTTGGATTGTGTATGTGTGCCTTACTATGGCGGCAATTACTTTTTGTCAGATATCATCTTAAACAAATTTGGTTTTTGCTTAATATACCAAATATGTTCTTTTATTGCTGTCGACATTTGTAAAAATCTGACAGTTTATGCATATGAAAGGCCTAGCAACTAAGACTTTTTTTACTTTTGAAGTCAAAAGTGAAATGATGTAGGGTATCCAGGACCATATACAAAATATGTGTAGACATAATGATTGATCCCTTGCCTGAGCTATCTTGAGTTATGAAACAAATCTTCTGCTCTGTCGTGGATGAGCACATAAAACTTTGTTATAGTCACACAGTTGTAATTAAGTGATGCATTCTTCTGGATATCTGAGGATTTCCTGCGAATTCGATAATAATTCTCAGGAATACCATCACAGTCCTTTTCAAAATCCAATGAACTGTTTGTTCTTGGTTATTTTTTGTTTTATTTTTTGCAGATACTTTCATGAGTTTCAAGGAACACATGTTTCAATCACCTCCTCATATAGAGGTTGCCTGAGATTGCTCAATCAAGTTAATTCCTTGGTACGAGGGTCCACTGGCTTGCTTGTTTGCAATGATCTTATAGGAACCATTAAGGACTGAAATTACTCATGGATTCACCTGATTCTTTCATCTGATTAGGACAGTTGGAGTTTGCTCTAGACATCCACAGCCTGATGGCCCTGATCTGAAGTTTAAGAGATATTTTACCTGAAAAGGGGTTTCTTCTTTCAGTACCTCCAAAGATTCTTTATAGGAAAATGATACACATCCATCACGCATTGGGCCTTTCTCAATTCTCACCAGTCCAACTTCTCCTCTTCGTTTGGATCTCTGGTTAAAATTATCATTTTACATGTTGTTTAGCTTTATCATGCCACTGACACCAAGACAGTTGTAGTGGAGGCCTTTGATTGAGGGTTGGGTCCGATGTTTAGGTGGGCTATGTGGGAGGAAGAGATTGGGTAGCTTGCAGGCTTCTTTCACCTGCTTGCAGATTCAGTGCTAGCAGAGATGGTTACATCAAGGAGTCTGGAGGGAAGTGGCTGAGAGGACTCATTGCGTCTTTAGGCATCACGTGGAGGTCCAGCAGTTGATTGAGCGGTGGGATAGACAGTGGCATACCAAAGCTGATGGAACAGTCTGGTGGCTCATTCTTCATGCTACATTATGGATGATTTGGGGGGACAAGAACAACCGGATTTTTACGAGAGTTGCTGGGGATGCAGAGGCTCTCTTTGTTGGGATTTGTAGTAAAGTTAAGGAATAGGCTGCAATTGTTGTAATGTGGGCAATTCTAATTCTTCATTTTTTGCTTTTTTTTTTTGGTGGGGGGGGGGGTGTAGAGGTCGCCATCCCATCTTGGAGTGGCTTTGTGATGTATAGACGGTCAGTGCTGTTTTTGGGCTTTTTCCTTTTGGCCTATACTTGTACATTCCTTCTCTCTTTTCACTAATATACTTGTGGAACTATCCAAATTTAAAAAAAAAGATGGCTTCATCAAAATAAGTGGGAGGGAGAAGGTATGCATTCAGTGTTTAGTCAGGGAATGGTAAAATTGTACATTCATGTGTCAGGCACTCTTTTGCACCTTAGGTTGGAAACCTAGCTTTCCACATAAAAGTGAAAACCTTGTCGAACCAAGATTCACTCATGTACCATCATGTTTGTTCCCAAAAGTTCTCCTGCTCCCTGTTGCTGCTGCTCCGACTTCCGTAGGAAATCTCAATGCTAAGCTAGAAAGACATCAACTCCATCTTGTTCACATTCATATGTACTTATGTTTAAAGACTCACCCTCCAGAAAACGAATAGACATATATTTAAAGAGGCAGATCCCCATCGAAGGCTTTCAGCATGTGTCTTGAATCTCTTGATGGCTTTACTTTTACAATTACTTAGAGTTACGTTAGGACCTCTGGACCACGTGCTTGTGTTTTCCTTCTTTACTGGAATTTACCTCAAAATACTTTCCAACTATCTCTTTCTAGTTTTAATAAACTTGTTATGGTTACTCTTATACACCTGCCAATGGCAACAAGTCCTTTGATTTTGATAGGATTGCCACACAATCTCTGTGAAATCAGCTATCAACAAAAAGAATGGGTTTGAATGCTTTGATTTATAAACACATGTATCAGTGTCAATGAATATGGTGGTACATCTTACATAAATTTCAATTGTTTCTTTTTCTACAGCAATCTCTTTTGCTTAATCAATGCATAGCAGCTTGCTATTGTACATAGAATAGATCTGTTACTTCTATCTACTCTTCGTTTTCTTGCAGCTTCATCAGCAATGCGAGGATAGGAGTGTTCTTCGTTATGTGTACTATTACTTGGCTAGAATTTTGTCTGATAATGGTGCTCAAGGGATGAGTGCTGGTGGTGGAATTCCTACCCCAAACTGGGATGCACTTGCTGACATTGATGCTGTTGGGGGTGTCACAAGAGCAGATGTTGTTCCCCGAATCGTAGAACAGCTAACCTCAGAGGCATCAAATGCTGATCCTGAAGGTAGTGTGCACTTGCTGCATTCCTTTCATAACATTTAAGCAACTCTCTTGAATTACCATTTTTTGGGTCTTATTTCTGTTTCTTGATATCAAGAGGAGTTGGTATGATGGTCATACCTTTTGTTTTGCAAATTGACTAATGCATTTTTCTGGAATAATTATGGAGGTGATTCCAATCATTTGAGTTAGCAGACGAGGCCATAGTTGTTCCCAAACAAGAGAGATTGTTTCGAAGTTGGCACAATCCCTTGCCATTTAATGAGGAGAATATATACACATGTATGTATGCATGCATATATACTAGGTCTGCAAATGGAATCCAAAAACCCGAGATTCCGATCCGATTCTGATAAGAATTATCGGATTCGGAATTAAAAAATAATATTGTACATTAGAAGGGCAAGATCAATACTCAGATTCACCAATGAGTACTAGAGTGTCGTCCTTGTTCATTTATCAACACATATAAGGTTTGACTAAATCCTGAGAGGTCTCAAACATACTAAGTATTGTCAGTAGGAGAGTGGCTTCCTAGGAGAAGTCATATGCGTGTTTGACTTTTTTACCGGACTTTAGATTTTTAGTATTTTATTGGGTTTATTTGAATTATGAAAATTTTATATATGTCAAATTATGAAAGATTAGAAAGTCGCTATTTTGATGGAACCACCGAAATCGCTATTTTTTTCTTGGATGGGAGAGTTGACTTTTTATTTGTAAGAGATATGATTTTTTCTGATATTTTTATTAGATTCGAATGGGGGGGTACTTCCTTATTTACATGTAATATTTTAAGTAAATGAAACTACAAATCTAACATTTACTTAAATGATGTTCAGGTAAATAAGGTATCATAATTATCGTTGCTCTGTTCTGTATTGTAATATGAACATATGTGCAACTAGACTATGGATATACCCAAAATGTTCTATTATTATATGTTTTTAAATAATTTTCCTGATTTTCCGTGATTTTTTTCTCATTTTGTTTTACAATTTTTATCTTTTTTTAACCTGGCCGATCCTGAATCGGCCAGACTCCAATGGAGTCGGGTGGATCCTCCGATCCGACTCGACTCGGGTCGGGGTCGGTTGGGTCCGACCCAGCACCCCGACCCGACTATGCCATCCATGCTGCCCAGTGCTGTGACTCAAGGCACCGCAGCACTGAGGCAGGGGACACAATATGTGTCGGCGCCTGTCTGATCACTGTCAGATGTATAAGCATCCATCATGCCTCTTGTCCCCTGCACTATGCCTTTTTAATCTTACATTGCTGGACCAGGCCACTCTAAAATGGGCCTTTTAGAAAAAGAATGTGCCGGGCCTATCATTAAGAACCGGGCTTTTTACTGGGCCTGAGCTGGGCCTAGCCTAACCCAGGTCCAGCCCATAGGCTATGTTCTTCTCGTGGAGATTGAAATATTAGAACTATACAATGGTATGATGTTATGTGCCAACATTAGTTGGATGGAGTTATGACTAGGATACACTAGGTGCGATTTCTAGAAAATTAGTACTTTTTTTCATACTGGCTACAATAATCGTATCAGTTAATTGTCCTCATTTTGTTTTATTGGTCCTTTGAAGTTCATGCTCGAAGGCTTGCAGCTTTGAAGGCACTTACATTTGCTCCCCCCAGTAGTTCTGAGATCCTGTCTAAATTATATGAAATTGTCTTCAGCATCCTCGAGAAGGTATTTACTAAACACCAAGTCATGTGACCTGCAGCCTTTTAGTGCTTCATTATCTGTATTTTCTGTTATAAATTTTATCTTAGGATGCAGGCTCTCCCATTCGATTTGCAGTATTGTGTTATAAATTTTCTATAGGAAATCCTTTACATCTTCATTGGATATTTCTTGTTCTTGCAGGTTGCGGATGCAAAACAGAAGCGTAAAAAAGGCATTTTTAGTAAGCAAGGTGGTGACAAAGAGGTAATCTTCTTTCAGTGGCATAAATGTGTGACACTGTGGCTGTATCGGGATCAACCTGTGTGAGGCCGGCATTCAACTCATGTTTCTTAACTTCATTGTGATTTTCTCTCTTGATTGCAGTTTTGGTCTGAATGAGTTACTCATTTTCAAATAGTAGTTAAGTGCCACTTTGGTATCGAGTTAGCACTAGGTTAACCTCTAGTTAACCTAGAGTTAACCCAAAAGGGGCTTTGGTATCGCATTAAATTTAGCCAGGGTTAAAGTGGGTTGGGCCAGGGTTAACTCAGAGTTAACCTTGGCTAACTCAACCCACCTCTCCCGGTGGATTAAAGCCAACCCACCCCCAACCTACCCCATTTACCCCTCCCGTACTATTGCACATGGACTTGCAGGCGGTTGCAGCTTTCCGTCCCACACGAAGACTTCCACCATCGGCCGCCTGTGAATTGGAGATGCATCCTCTGTCTCCATTTTTTTACTATTATTAAAAATAATTAATCAATAATACCATGGGAAATGTTGGATAGTTACTAAAAATGGTATACCATGGTTCCCATTTAAATAACAGAATTTTTGACTAAAAAAGGTATACCATTGTTCCCATGTACTATGCAAAAAGTACATGTCTTAAATGCCAAAAGTGTTTGAGGGTTACTTTGGGTATTCACTGCAGATAGAAGTAGTTAACCCATCTACCTGTGCCAAAGCACACAACACACAAGTGGGTTAAGTCCATTTATTCAAGTGAGTTAACTCACATGTTACCAAAGCAACAAGTGGGTTATCCATGCATAACTTTACTTCTGGGTTGGAGTTAGGACTTAGGATAACTCCAACCCATTGCCAAAGTAGCCTGTGAAGTAATATCAAATGAGCTTGAATAGGCAGCATCAAGGTTCACCGCATCGGGAAATCGGGGCGAATCGGGTTTTTTCTGATCCGCCACGATACGCCAGAATTGGACCGATTCGCATGGGAATCGGTTGGGAATCGGTTCGATTCGATGGGAATCGGGCGAATCGGGTTTCTCCTGATTCGATCCGATTCGGCTGAATCGGACCGATTCGATCCGATCTGGCAAACCATGGGCAGCATATGCACTTTAGTTATTTTTTCTGCACATAAAGGGGTGCTGGTTGTGTGAGCTGAGCTTCGAAATATGGGTTAGGCAAGTTGTTTTCTGCATGTAGAGCTTTGAAATATGGGTTAGGCAAGTTGTTTTCTGCATGTAACTTCTAAATGTTTAGGATTACATACTGGATTATGGCAAGAAGATATACCGTCTTTCTCTAGAATGTTCAAACTAAAGGAACTTTCTTCATTTGGTTACTTGAAACTGGTGTGTAATAAGATTCTCTCTTTTATAAGAGCTAGGCAGATGTGGCTTTGTCAGATTATGTAGTATTGTAGTTACACGATATCCTTATGCTCATCCATATTTTTATGTTTGCCAACACTAGTGGGATTTAAATTGAAACTCAATATGCTTGGTAAACAGAATATCTTTTCTTCCCATGTGGGCTTGCTGCATTACTTGTGTTCTTTCCATGTTTCTGCAGTCGATTATCAACAATAATCTGCAATATGCTGCGATTAGTGCACTGAGGAGGCTCCCTCTTGATCCTGGAAATCCAGCATTTCTCCATCGAGCTGTACAAGGGTATGCAACCTATATAACTTACCATTGTCGCACTGTAACTTTTGTTGAGACTAAATGGAAAGTACTTCAATACTACTATATTACAAGACTTATAATACTGTTCCCTGTGGAATGAATCATTTATATGTCAAGTATTTAGAATTTAAACATGCAATGGAGATTGGAGAGTAAGTTTGTCCTTGAAATCATCATCTGGGTCTATTTGATATATCTTCATGTTGCCATCCCATGGTGCCTGATAGAAGCTTCTGCACACAGTGTAAACCAATCTCTGATGTTGTGAGAACTGTTAAGTGTCCCTTGTGCCGGAAGATCTCAGAGAAGAATGTGGACGGATTCAGCTCATATTTGGGCATGTTCTCTTGAATGTTCACATATTTGTCACATCTGTATCATTCCCTGTCAGATTTCTGTTGATATAATGAGCTGAGCCAACCTTAAATATAGAAGTACCTACATCATTGTAGTTTTTTCAGTTTCTGGAATCCAACTCATTAAACTTATTTTACTCTCTCTGTTATTATTAGGGTTTCATTTTCTGATCCAGCTGCCATCAGACATTCCTTGGCAATTATTTCTGAATTGGCTACAAAAGATCCCTATTCTGTTGCAATGGCATTGGGTAAGTTTATAGTTAGACTTTGTTCTTTCTGTAAAGTCTGAAAAACTTTATCTTGAGAAGTCTCTGTTCACAATTTAAATTCAATACACTATTACATAGTGTGCACAAAGCCCTTTCAATTTAAATGAACATGAATACACATCTCATACAGTAGATGGTAAGGAATACATGTCTAATTTGTTGGTGTATGTGAATCTGTATGTGCACTTAAGCTATTTTTATCTGCATGTCATTCATGTATAATGCTGTTTGGCCATTTCTAAGCTGTCTCTATTTTGATTACTTGCAGGGAAGCTTGCTAACCCTGGAGGTATGGTTCTCCCATCTTTTAAAGATGTCTTTCTATGCCAAGAAAGGTGGTTTCATATCACACCATTAAAATTTTATAAAGTAAATGGCTTAAATCTGGCTGCGCCTGCTGCCATGGCACACAGCTTTTTTGTGTTTGTATTTCTCCTTGGTGGAAGTGTTGCTTCCTTCTAACCTTCTAGCTTTGTTTAATTGGGTGAGATGGTGTTTTATGTGTACAACTCCACTCCACGTCCTAAAAATGTGACATTTGTTAAAGTGACTTTATGGGATCTGCTCTTCATCTAATAAACAAAGACAGTATAAATTATATGCAGTTTTAACTCATTGGTATTAGAGTGGAAGTTATGTTGCAATTTTTTTATTACCACATTGCAAGATAAGAGAAGTTGGCTTTCATGATGCAAGAATTCTTACTGATCTTTTTTATTAATGTTCTAGTCTTCTAGATAGCCTTGAGTTCCCAAGATTTTCAGATTAATCTTATGCAGTGAAGACTGATGTTATATGAAGCAGGTGCTTTGCAGGATGTTCTTCATTTGCATGACGTCCTTGCTAGGATTTCCCTTGCAAGACTGTGCCATACATTGTCTAGAGCCCGTGCACTAGATGGTACCTGCACTTTATGCCACCTTTCTTTTTTGTAGGATATTTCTAGAATATTGCTGGATATTGCTTAATGAACCTCAAATTTGGGATATTGCAGAAAGACCTGATATAAAGGCTCAGTTCACTTCTCTGCTTTACCAACTTCTGTTAGACCCGAGTGACAGAGTGTGCTTTGAGGCTATACTTTGTGTTCTGGGCAAATTTGATAACACAGAGAGGTATAATTCCTGCTTCCTTTGAGCATAAGAAATTAAATCATCAGTTTCAATTTTTGCTGCACATGCATAATCATAATTCATAGTATATTCCCCATATGTCTTCAATGCTTAAACCTTTTTTATCAAGCTATAGATTGTTTATGATAGGACTGAAGAACGGGCAGCAGGGTGGGTTAGATTGACAAGAGAAGTTCTTAAGTTGCCGGAGGCTCCATCTGTTTTGTCAAAGGATGGTAGCAAGGATGCACTTCCACCAAAGCCAAAGAGTGATAAACCAGCTCCCAGACCAAGGAGACCTCAACCTCTCATTAAACTTGTAATGAGAAGGTGTTTGATATTTAATATTGTTCACATCATTTTTGTCAGTACAGCAGCTGTGCAGGGATCTGATTTGCCTTTTCCTTTTCCCATTTCGATATTGGTGTTTGTAGGCTTGAAAGCTCGTTTCGGAGTTTCTCTCGCCCTGTGCTTCATGCAGCAGCTCGGGTTGTTATGGAAATGGGAAAGAGCAGGGCTGCAGCATATGCTTTAGGAGTTCATGATATCGATGAAGGAACCCATCTTCGTTCTTATTCTGACAGTATTGATGCAACTGATGGTGATCTCAATGAGAGCTCACAGTCTGAAGGTATTTGCGAAATAATTTATTTGCAGTCATGCTTTTCACACCCTTGGTGGTATCGCAGGCATATGGAGATAATACAATTACATTTTTGCTGTTTTAGCTGATAATTAATGTAATTAGATCATCACTCACTATGATGTTCATTTTTGATTGACTGCATCCTATCAGAAAAATCCCCTAGAAATACACGTATCTGCTCTTTCTGGATGCATACTGTGATAATTTTTGTGTGTGTGTACTCTATGGCTTCACATGGTTTAGTGGAGAAGTGTGAACTTCTGAATCCTGCCTAGAAAGGATGACAGCCAAAAAATCATTGGATTCATTTTATAAGTAACAACTTAAAGGTTATTGGTAGAGACACACGTGTGCGCCTACTGTATAATACTAGACTACTAATGTCCAGGAACATGTGCATTTATGCATGATCTTTTGCAACATTCATATACCAGGATACCTATACCTATCTAGAATTCTGTGGGAGGTGTGGTTACCGCTGTTATCTGCCTCCATTTGGACACCTTGTTAAAGAAGATAACATGGTCTTCAGGATAGTTTGACACAGTATCACTTCATTATGGCATGTTGCTCATCAAGGACTGGGCAACTTCACTGTTATACTAGGGAATTTGTCTGTTGTGTGTTTCAGAGTGGGTTAGTTTGTCTCCATAACTCTTCTTGTATATACTTTCTTCTTTTTGCTTTATCTTCTATTTTCTTCCTTGGCTTTTGTATTCCACCCTTTGCTCCCTTTCCAAACAAAGAAGAGTAGAAAGGAAAGGTCTTCCATGTCTCTCAGAAAAGCACTTGTTATTTATTTTCTTGTGATTATTAAACTTTTTAACCCTATGGTGAAGCGAAAGATGATATCTATGCATTGTTCCTTTATTTAGTCCATAAGATTGATCGTACAATTCATCTTCCCTTCAAAAGAAAAGGATATCTATGCTTTTTTCCTGTTTTTTCCGTGGCTTGGTAAACGGGAAAAGGCTACTGAACTGTCGATGCTCATCTTTTCTTTTTCAGGTTCCCGAAACAGGGGTTTACCATTGACAAATGGATCAGGTGGGAAAGATACAATTGCGAGTTTATTAGCTTCATTGATGGAAGCAGTGCGTACAACTGTAGCATGTGAATGTGTATATGTTCGAGGAATGGTCATAAAGGCTTTAATTTGGATGCAAAACCCACATGAATCATTTGAAGAGTTGGAGGCCATCATTGCCTGTGAACTTTCTGACCCAGCATGGCCCTCGGCTTTGCTGAATGATATCTTACTCACTTTGCATGCACGATTCAAGGTATTCTCCCTGTCATAAAGTGTCCTTCAATTGTTTGTGTACATTTTTAATCAGGAATATAGACGAACATCTTCAAGATTCTTAAAACTTAACTAGTGTGGATCGTGCTACAGTTCTGATGTTCAATTTCACCATTGGCCTGGTGGAGTTTGGGCTTATTTGAATTATTGTCATACACACTCCAGTCTGAACTATGCCATCCCTAATCCAGATTTGCCAGTTCAAAATTGGAAGATTGTAAATTTGGTTTGTTCATAGTGTGAAATGCTTCATCATAAATTTGGTTTGTTCATAGTGTGAAATGCTTCTTTTCATTGCTTGCCAAGTTGATTGCGCCAGTTGGTAACTGGTTAGGGAAGCCTGTATAATGCTTGTATACAATTTCTTATACATACCTGTACATGCTATGTGCATGAGTCTTGGTTGTGCTGAGAGGCTAGATGGGTGCAGTCTGTTGGGCGGGTCAAGTTTTGGCCTGACTGAGATTGCCCTAAGAGCTGCACATTCCACTTTGCTGAATGCTTTGACCCTTGCACAGACTAGCCTGTCTAAAGTTGTATTTGTCCAAACTGATTGCATTGCATCTGGGCAGGGCAGTAGGCTGTTATCTACATAATGCTTATTGAATACATAGTATAATATCATGTCAGTATTCTTTGGTTGCCTAGCCAAACACAACTTTCTAGGAAATGCCCAGCCTAAAATCAGAATGTGTAATGACTTATTTGGTTTATGGTTTACGTTCAATCTGTTCCTATTTATACCATCTTGATTGTTGTGGTTATATCTAAACCATATGTTCATCATCATCTTCATCCATCTGTCCATTCAGTGTGAAGTCATCATGGGATTGAAAAGTTGAAAGAGTAAATGAGTTTTAACAAGTACTTCACTGATTGTTGACCTGACATCAAAATCCCGACACCATGATCCTTAGATTGCCAATTGGTAGGATGGAATAAGATACATGCAGGATGCACTATAATCCAGGCATTTGCCACCCTACTTGCCATGTAGTGACAGGTAATTATGGCCTTTTCATACCTGGCTTTGATGGAGTAGGGAGACATTACTCATTGATTGAATTCTGGGAGATCTGTAGAGCGAAAGTCAATGAAATGACAATAGTGGAAGTCAGCGTGTCAATTGAGCTGGGTCACCCCTGAGGTTCTGCTGGTGCAACATGATTGCGCAGGAATTGGGCCAGGCCACTGGGGAATGAGCCCCATCTTTACATTTGACCCTACCCAGGTGGAAAAAAAAGAATTGTTGGTTTTTTTTTTCATCCTGGCCCAGGAGTTGTAGAAACTCTAAACCCAAAACCTATGTCCTCATCTCCCTTACCCATGTCTCCCACATGCTTTCTTCTCTCACCTCCTCCTAGCACATCATCCCCACCTTGTGTAACCACTGCCAACCCCATGTCCTGAGCACTGCCTTATGTGCTTATGGATTTCAGACCAGATGGCAGGAGACTGGCTTGAAGCAGGTTGAGAGTAGTAAAAGTCTGTTCTACCGGAAGAAATTGAGAGTTTCTTTTAGACAAAAGGAGAAAACAATAGAAAAAACAGTAGAAATTGGGATAAACATAGTAAAGCAAGAAAAGGAAGAATTCTTGGGCAATTTTTTTTTACTAAAGTCTCTATGTTATTATTTTTATTTATTTAGGGTGCATAAGTTATTTTAGCAATTTTTATGACTAAAGTCTCTATTTTATCATTTTTATTTATTTGAAGGTATATTAGTTATTTTATAGAATGTAGATAGTTTTCTAGTTGATTAACACATTTTTAGGAGCCTTAATGACTGGATCTGGTGAGCTTAGAGTTTAAATCTCAAGTTCCAGCTCCGCGTGCTAGTACCTTCCCGCTCTGGTGGTTTTTTTTTTTTTTTTGCACAGGGATGTCCTTTCCTCAGGAGGGTTCGGGTGGGGTACGGGTACAAGGCTCTTTTTTGGAAGGACAGGTGGTGCGGAGATCTTCCCTTCAGCATGTTGTTTCCTAGCCTTTAGCCTTTTCTGTTTGGCCGTGGATTTGCTTGTCTCTGTTGCCCAGGTTGCTGACACTTCCCTGCCTCGGGAGCGTGAGGCGACCAAGGCGCCTGAGGGGTCACCTCAGCCTCAAATGCCTAGGCAACCAAGGCTATATATTATTAAAATAATATATGTATTTAAAAAATATGAATATATCTATAAATATCACCAAAACAAGTACATAAAGTGATAAAACTAGTATATTTCATCAAAATATGTTATATCATGTATTACATGTATAATATATATATATATGCCAAATCGTGATTATCTGAATATCATTTAAGTAAATGTTATATACATTTAATTAAGAGGAAGTGCCCCCTATTTGAATTCAATAAAATATAAAAAAAATCATATATTTTCTAATAAAAAGTCAACTCTCCTATCTAATAAGAAAATCGTAATTTTGATGATTCCATCAAAATATCAAAATTTTAATCCCTCATAATTTAACTTAATTAAAAATTTCATAATTCAAATAAACTAAATAGAATTCAAAAAAATTTAAAGTCTGATGAAATAAGTCAAATGTACACTTGACCATGGTATGCAATCTCGCGAGAATATCGGTCTCGGCCCCTTCCCGAGAAACGAGAAGACTGAGATGCCTCTTCAGGCAGGGTTGTCAGGACTCAGGATCCTCTTCAGGCAGGGATGTCAGAATCCCCTTATTTACCTGAATATCATTTTTATTTACCTGAATATCATTTAAGTAAATGTTATATTTGTAGTTTCATTTACTTAAGATATTACATGTAAATAAGGAAGTACCCCCCATTTGAATCCAATAAAAATATCAAAAAAAATCATATCTCTTACAAATAAAAAGTCAACTCTCCCATCCAAGAAGAAAATCACGATTTTGGTGGTTCCATCAAAATAATGACTTTCTAATCTTTCATATTTTGACATATCTAAAAATTTCATAATTCAAATAAACCTAATAGAATACTAAAAATCTAAAGTCCGGTAAAAAAAGTCAAACGTGCATATGACTTCTCCAAGGGAGCCACTCTCCTACTGTCTACTGACAGTATTTAGTCTGCTCGAGACCTCTCAGGATTTGGTCAAACCTAAGCTATCATCACCTAAACTCATGAGATTTTTCACTTTCTAATTGAAAAGAAACTAGAATCCTAAGGAGAGAAAAATGAAAATGCACATCCTGAATCCCAATTCCCACACTCTTGTTGTATGATATATGTGAACCTATGTCATCCATGGTTGAGGCTTGAGAATGTATGCAATTATCTATGTTCCTTAAGGAATTATCTATGTGAACCTATGCGATCCACGCTTTTATGTTATCCTGATCTCCCGAGATCTCTCCGAGATCTCTTCGAGATCTCTTCTCTTTGACCATCCCGAGACGAAGCCGAGATCCGATATGGCAAACCTTGCACTTGACTTCTCCAAAGGACGCACTCTCCTGCTGATAGTTGACTAAGTATTGTCAGTAGGAGAGTATGTCCCTTGGAGAAGTTACATGTATGTTTAACTTATATCACGGAACTGTGTATTTTTAATATTCCATGTGGTTTATTTGAATTATGAAATTTTTAGTTAGGTCAAATTATGAGGGATTAGAAAGTCGACATTTTCATAGAATCATCAAAATTGCAATTTTCTTCTTAGATGGGAGAGTGGATTTTTTATTGATAAGAGATATATTTTTTGGATATTTTTATTAGATTCAAATAGGGGGTACTTCCTTATTTATATATAATATCTTAAATAAATGAAACTACTAGTTATAACATTTACTCGAATGATATTCAGATAAATAAAGGGATCTTCGAATCGGAAAATAAGGGGATCCTGGAATCAGACTGAAGTCGGCCTAGGGTCGCCTAGGCAAAATTGACCAGGACGAGGCGTTCTGAGGTCGCCTCGCCTCAAGGCCTAGGCGACCGCCTCAAGCGCCTTTGATAACATAGGTGGTCACCAATCAGGCTGAGACACTTCAGCTCCATGTCCTGCTCCCCCTCGTCCCCTATCCACCTATTGGACAGTGAAGATGGGTGGATGTGGCGGTGGGAAAAGGGGGACCGTTTCTCAGTCAGCTTGGCTTATCGCATCGTGTCAGATGGAGGGGTTGATCATTTACTACATGATTAGGTTTGGAAGCCTAGAAGCCCTTTGAAGGCAAAAGTTCTGCTTTGGAGAATCTCGATTGGGAGACTACCCATGCGGGATTGGCTGCACCGGTTTTTGCTAGAGATTCAGACCACTTGCTCCTTATGTGGGATGGAGGATAAAACTCTAGATCATATTTTTGTTGGTTGCTCCTACACCCTAGGAGTCTGGACTCTGGAGGGAGGTGCCTGTGAGGACCCATTGCATCCTCAGCCATCACGTCGAGGTCCAGCAGCTGATTGGGTGATGGGATGGACAATGGCCTACCAAACATGAAGCTGTGTTGCAAAATAAAGCAGGCTCACAGAAACTGTGTTGCTGTTGATCCCTCTGTGTGCATGTGTGTGTGTTTCTGTGTGTCCCTGTGTGTGCAGGGGGTGTGTATGTGTTGATGATGTTTTGACACTGTGGAGACTGTTAGAAATTTTGAACATTACTACTGTATTGAGCTCCTTTTCGACTTAAATATTGAAGATATTTGGCACTGCTGGACATTTTATGTATCTCACCTTTTTCCTCCATATGCTAGGCAACTCCAGATATGGCTGTCACATTACTCGAAATTGCAAGGGTTTTTGCAACCAAGGCTCCTGGAAAAATTGACGCAGATGTCTTGCAATTGCTATGGAAGGTAGGTCCTTTTAGTATGAAGTTAAACTTTTTGTTTTCTTAGGAGTTCAACTATACACGTGTGTGCTGTTTCTAAAAGAAAATTTTTTGGTGATCAGTTTACTTTTCATAGTATAATCCCGGGAACTGGGATCTAAAACTATCATAGATTGTTATATTTCTAACTGATATCTTAGTTTTATTTTTGAAGCCTGTTAGCTAATTATCTTTAGAGGAGACTAGAAATTGTCTCAGAACTGTGGCTGGTTATGGTTGTTTGACGGTTTCTAATTTGGAGTTTCATGTGAATGTATGGATTATTGTAAATGTATCATTCATTACTTGTTGGTGTTATGCAATAATAATACAGTAAATATGCTGCCATGTTATGTGCCACTCAAATATACCTAGGTGCATGTTTTTTATAATGCTTACTACACAATCCAAGAGTTTCATGAGAAGTGGTTAAGATGAGAATTTTCATTATCACCTGAAAAAATGGGGTGGGGTGCAGAACAAGTGGAATTGGTCATTCTGGAGGAAGGCGAGTGGAAAAGAAGCTGCTGAACCAGATGTCTTAGAGAGGTGGTCATTGTGTAAAATTGGGAAAAGTTAGATGTTTGATAATACAGATTATAGTTCATTTGGGAGTTTTGAGATCCTGAAGCACTTATTCTCCTTCAAGCACTTACCTAATTTTCTGTTATTTTCTGATTCGTCTTTTCCTTTTTATCTGCTTGACATCTTAACCTTTGCACCTATAAATGATGTTGGTGAGGTATAAGTAGATTTCTTAAAGGGGTCAGATGCTTGTGGAAGCATGATAATGTGTTTGAAGGTGAGGGTTCTTTGACCATGAAAGGCAGCGCCAAACTATTATCGTATTGTGGATACCTAAATTCTCTTCTTCTGTCCATGGACTCAATGGATAACTTGTCTCTTTTATGATTTTTAGTTCTTAAAGTTTAGGATATGTCTCGACCCCAGAAACCTTCTTTACTCAAAGGTTTTAGCCACTGTGTTTTAACAGTTTGCACATGTACAATGGCACAGTTTTCAGTAACAATAACAATTTCCGTAAAAAGTTTCTCTGTGGTGCTTGTTTCTTGACATGTAGATGTTATTTTCTAGGCTCAGTTGATTTAAACCACCTCATTAGATATTACATTTTCAGGTTATGTTTTATATTTTCAGGTTCTGGTTTCCAATTTTGCAAATACCCGAGCTAGGCATGTGGATGGGAAAATTGTCATCAATAATTAAACGATGGTTCATTACTTCTATCAATTTTAGTATCCATGCCGGACATCAAAAGATCTTGAATATTCTTTTTTTTTATGCTAACTTGAAAGTACCTAATTTTTTTATTAACAACCCGTGCTTGTCACTTTGTTAAAGCTAGTTCCCATTTGTACATAGTAAAAGGACACAGGGAACATTGCTAATTCTTTGGAAATCAGGTTTTGAACCAAAATAGTCTATGAAATTTGAGTTGGATCAGATGAGTGCTGCAATTGAAGAAAGTGAAAAGGATGGTGCTGGAATCAGCTGGGATGTCTGTCTGTAGGAATTGGATAATTATCAGTCTTTTTGTCAATTCTGGTATTATACATATGTACACATATATATTGGCATAAAATGCCCTTTTCTTGTCTTATGCCTCCCTAATGGTACAACAATCCAGGACTATGATACACTATCGTTGCATAATCCTTCTCATCTGGAAAAATCGATACGCGTCCACCCATAACATTCATCATCATCATCATCATTAGAGCCTAATCCCATTATTTGGGGTCAACTATATGAATTCTTTCCCGCCACAAATTTCTATAAAGTGCTATAGTCGTGTTTAAACTCAAGAAGTCTAAGTCTTTCATAATAACATCTCATCATCTCATTTTAGGCCTTCCCCTAGCTCTTTTACTGGTATCCACTAAGATTTTATCACATCTTTTAACCGGCGCCGAGTTAGGGCGACAGTGCACGTGTCCAAACCACCAAAGTCTATTTTCTCTCATTTTTCTATCAATCGGAGCTATCCCCATTCCTCACGGAAGCACTCATTTCTAATCCTATCTTTCTTAGTCTTACCACACATCCATCTCAGCATCTTTATCTCCGCCACACACATTTTGTTAATATATTCCTTTCGCACTGCCCAACACTCGGTACCATATAATAATGCAGGTCTCATTGCCGTTCTATAAAACTTTCCTTTAAGTTTCACTGGTATACGACGATCGCAGAGGACTCCTAATGCACTTCTCCATTTTTGCCAACATATCTTAATCCAGTGTGCTACATCGTCATAAATCTCTCCATTCTCTTGGATGATAGACCCTAAGTATCGAAAGCTACTACTCTTAGGAATGTCTTGTCCATCAATTTGAACCATATCCTCCTGTAACACCCTCTTATTATTATAATTACAATGCATAAACTCTGACTTACTCCTACTGATTTTAAAACATTTAGATTCTAAGGCATGCCTCCAACTTTCTAGCTTAGCATTTAAACCATCAATACTCTCATCAATTAAGACAATATCATCCGCAAAATAGCATACACCAAGGGATATCATCATGCAATTGCTTAGTTATATCGTCTATAACCAGAGCAAAGAGATACGAGTTTAGAGCAGAACCTTGATGCAAACCTACCATAATCGGAAATTCATAAGTCTCTCCATTAATAGTTCTCACACTAGTAGTGACACCCTCGTACATATCCTGGATCAAGTCAACATATCCTTGAGAAACTCCCTTCTTAATTAAGTCCACCAAATCAAATCTCTCGGTATTCGATCATATGCCTTCTCCAAATCAAGAAAAACCATATATAAATCTCTTCTCATCTCTCTATACTTCTCCATTAACTGCCGTAATAAGAAAATAGCTTCTGTAGTAGATCTACTTGGCATAAAACCAAACTGATTTTTTTATACAGTAGTCATACATCGCATTCGTTTCTCGATTACTTTTTTCCAAAGTTTCATAGTGTGACTCATAAGCTTAATTCCACAGTAATTATTATAGTTTTGAATATCCCCTTTGTTTTTATAGAAAGGAACCATGCACTTTTTCTCCATTCTTCTGGCATTCTCCGTTCCTTCAAAATATTATTGAAAAGTTTAGTTAACCACTTAATACCAATGTCTCTTAAGATTTTCCACACTTCAATAGGTATGCCATCCGGTCCTAAGACCTTGCCCAATTTCATTTTTCCTAAAACATCACCCACTTCTGACATCTTAATATGCCTGAAATATTGATATTTATCACATTTTGTTGACTCATGATTCTCTTCTAAAGAGACATCCTTAAAACAATCTCCATTAAGTAATTTATGAAAATAGCTACACCATCTCTCTTTAACCTCTAGATCCTTAACTAAAACTTTTTGATCTTCATCTTTAATGCAAAGAACATGATCTAGATCTCTACTTTTCTTTTCTCTTAATTTAGCAAGTTTAAATATATCTTTTTCACCCTCTCGGGTTCCTAGTTTATTATATAATTCTTCAAACATCTTTGATTTAGCTTCACTAGCTATTCTTTTAGCCCTCTTTTTAGCTGTTTTATAAGCTTATAAAGTTTTTCTATTTTTGTTACTTTGTCAAGTCTTAAAACAATCTCTTTTAACTCTAATAGTATTTTGAATTTCCTCACTCCACCACCAAGTCTCTCTTTGTACATTCCTTTTGCGTTTAGATTCGCTAAGAGTTGTTTTGCTACATTCTTTATACAATTTGCAACATTATTCCACATTACATTAACTTCTTGGTCTAAATTCCAAATATTTTCTTTTACTAGATGATTTTTAAATATTTCCAAATTTTTACTTTTTAAATTCCACCACTTAATCTTTGAGTAATTATTTAAGATGTTTTTTTTTTTTTAATTTTGGGATAAGGACATCTATTACTAGTAACCTATGTTGTGGGGCTAAACTCTCTCCAGGGATAACTTTGTAATCTTTACACAAAACTCTATCAGTCTTTCTAATAAGAAAATAATCAATTTGACTCTTATGTGTACCACTCTTATATGTTATTAGGTGTTCGTCTCTCTTCTTAAAGAAGTTATTAGTAATTACTAGATCATAAGCCATAACAAATTCAAGAATACTAGAGCCCATGTCATTTCTCTCACCAAAGCCAAATCCTCCATGAATCTTCTCATATCCTCTATTATTTTTACCCACATGGCCATTAAGATCCCCACCTATAAAATTTTTCTCTTCACTAGGGATATTTTGGATCAATCTATCAATAGCCTCCCAAAATTGCTTTTTAATGCCCTCTTCTAAACCCATTTGTGGTGCATATGCACTAACTACATTCATAGTAACCTCACCTATAATAAGTTTTATCAAAATAAGTCTATTCCCCAGTCTATTAACTTCTACAACTCTCTTTTAAGTCATTATCTATTATTATAGCCACACCATTTCTAGAGTTACTAGTTCTTGTATATCAAATTTTATAACCATCAATATCTTTAGCTTTAGATCCTTCATTAACTTAACCAACTCTAAACCCTTGCCCGTTAAGGTTCCTATATTCCAAGTAGCCAGACGGATCCTATGTTTTTAGACTAACTTCTTTACCCGTGTTCGCCCAACCCCACACAGGAACCCTTGCCTACTTGACACCGCAATTAGGCGCCATTGCGGCGCATCGCTTTTGGGGAACGCCCTAGCCAACCCTTGCTCACTTATCATTCCATCCAGGTTCCGATATAACACGTCGCTTCCGGGGAACGCCCTAGCATTAGCACAAATATTTAGATCAGAATTCATGTAAGGATTTGACATTGTTTTTTCTACTGGTTGTCAACCTAACGCAAACCCTCCTTTCTCACCCGGGCTTGGGACCGGCAATGGCAGAGTTGCGTCCACCCATAACATTCATTATAGAATAATGTGCTCGAGGTTTGGGGGCCGGGGGAGGAGGAGCTCCTTATGTGGAACCAGCAATTGTAGTATGCAAAATAACGTTAGTCTTTGCAGCAATGCCCAAGAAAATCATCACAAATGAGTTTTGATGGCAAATATTTATGTTATCTGCAACCTGGTGGCTTTCATCTTTGGTTTTTGCCGTCCTTGTGGAAATGAATGATCTATGTTGAACTTGATTTTGTTAAACAAGTGTAATCAAAGTGTGTTGATTATCCATTTAGGGTGTTTTAATGGTAGGTTCTATGGGAATGGGATGAACATATTTGATCAAACACTGAGCAATAAACCCCCAACATTTTCTTTCATCACAATATAGTTCGGACAAATTTTTGGATGACAAGCCTAATCTTATTGCTCGAAAAATATCAAGAAACTAATACTTTATTTCTCGATCATCTGACTCCTTGACATTCTCCAGACATGCCTTGTTGGAGCTGGACCAAGTGGCAAGCACACTGCATTAGAAGCAGTCACCATTGTTCTTGATCTACCACCACCTCAACCGGGATCAATGTCGGGGCTTACATCTGTGGACAGGGTTTCTGCATCTGATCCAAAGTCAGCTCTAGCACTGCAGAGACTAGTGCAGGCAGCAGTAAGCATAACTAAACATTTTGTTCTCATTTTAGGATCAAATAGTGATGTTCTTGATGTTAATAATTCCAGTGCTGTAGTAGGAACTAATGGTTTACACAGGTGTGGTTTTTGGGTGAAAATGCAAATTATGCGGCATCTGAATATGCTTGGGAATCTGCAACGCCACCTGGTACTGCACTAATGATGTTGGATGCAGATAAAATGGTAGCTGCTGCAAGTTCTCGGAATCCCACACTTGCTGGTGCATTGACACGACTTCAAAGATGTGCTTTCATTGGAAGCTGGGAGGTTCGTGTATATAACTAAGACCTTTTTAACATATGAGATATACTGTATTATTGTTCTAGTGCGATGTGGTGCTGCTTATTGTTTGATTGAATAAAATCTGCTGCAGGTTCGCATAGTTGCTGTTCAAGCACTTACAACAATTGCTTTCAGATCAGGAGAACCATTTAGGCTACAGATTTATGAGTTTCTTTCTGCTCTTGCTCAAGGTGGAGATCAATCTCGATTCTCAAACATTCAGTTTAGTAATGGGGAAGACCAAGGAGCTAGCGGTACTGGTCTTGGATCCCTTATTAGTCCTATGCTGAGGGTTCTTGATGATTTGTATAGAGCACAGGATGATTTGATCAAGTAAGGGATGACCTTGATTTTCTTTATTCTCTGCTATGTTTTGGTTCAAATGTAAAATGGTGCATAACATCATCTTTTTTTCTCCTTTTTATTGATGTGAATATGAAGAGATATGAGGACTTATGATAACAACAAGCAAGAATGGACAGATGAAGAACTTAAAAGGTTATATGAGACTCATGAGAGACTTCTAGATCTGGTTTCCTTATTCTGCTTTGTGCCGAGAGCAAACTATTTACCTTTAGGGCCAACAAGGTATGCGTTACACACTTCTGATCCCTGAAATTGAGAAGTTCCTTATTCTGTTTTCCTTCAGTTACTTTAGAACCTTAGTTGTTGTAGTAGTCCAAGGCCAAAGTTGAACATCTCCTGTTGCTATCATTGAGGCTGATGGGAAAGTGAAGAAATATATTAGGGCAGCAGGAGAAAGGAAAATTGTAATATCTTGCATCTAGAAGCCTTTGGACATCTAATGCCAACAACTCCTTGCCCATATTAGTTTTTTTTGAAAAGTGGATACTTCCACTAGTATATTAATGAAAATGGGAAAGAATGATCATATTAGTTATAGTGTTTATTAATGAAAATGAGAAAGAATGATCATATTAGTTATAGTGTTTTAATTTATTTTTAAGATGGTAGACTTATTATCTTTTCTGTTAATTCCTCATTAGTAGATGCTACTGAACAAGATATGTGTCATTTTTAGGTCGCACATTTCCCCTTGGGTGGAATTGTGTGCTTGAGCATGGCTAGCATTATCATTCTTGCACTTGATGAGTAGGAAGAGTGGTACATCTTTATCTGTTTAACTAACCTATCTTGTATTTTTCAGTTCCCTGGCAACCAACAGCACTTTTTTCGATGAGGATGGTAGGGTGTGCCAAATAAGCATTGGCAAATATTCTTTATAAACCACTTGGTTTATATGTATACTCATAACCTTCAAAAAACATTAAAACACCCCTGAATATGGCTATGCCATGGCTTTTGTTTGGTTAACATAGCTCGAGTACAGTTAGGAGAACAGGTGTCCATTGTGATGGTGAGATCACTAGTCTCAATGATATTTTGGATCTTGTGCATCTAGTTACTTTTTCCACAAGAAGTACAGATCACAGGACTCTATCTATATAAATCCCCAAAGTTTTCCTCTCATGGAATAGAATGTTTTCTTGGTTCTCTAAATGACCTTTGTCTAAGGTTCCATAATCACAAGATGTGCTCAAGGTATATATATATATATATATATATATATATATATATATATATATATATATTTGCTTTGTCTTTTGACCATCTATCTTCTACTGTAAACTCAGCATCCAAATCAAATTGCTCCGCATCATAGAGTTTCTAGGAAAAAACTTACTGCACTTGGGCAGTGACATGGCAACCCGCATGGTGCCAAGTTGGGTGCCATGCGGGCTGGTAGGTAGGAGGGTAGCAGCGGGCGACGGTGGCAGCGAGCAGTGAGCGGCCACGGTTGCGTGTGGCGGCGACCGGCGGCCGTGGCAGTGGTGGGCTCAGAAATACTAGCCTTTTGGTTTAAAAATATTGACTGGTTTTAATAGTAACTTGAGCTCATAAATAGTGATTTTGGGCTCCAAAATGGTGTTCGGGCTCATCAATAGTGATTTTTGGGCTCCAAAATGGTGACTTTGGAGCCTGCCGGCCGCCGCCGCCGCCCACTGCTGTCCGCCAACCCGCATGGCGCCCAACATGGCGCCACGCGGGCTGCCATGTCATGACTTACTGCACTTGCTGTTGCGGCAAGTACAGCAAGTCTTTCTCGAGTTTCTATGTTTGGCTCTGTTCCCCATAGAGTTGCAAGCTGTAGTAACGAAGTCTGTTGCTTTCTGGTAATTCACTGAACTCTTTTATCTTATTCCTTCATTTGCATTTCCATTGTAGTGCAAAACTTATTGACATATACCGCAACCGGCACAACATAAGTGCATCTGGTGGCTTGAATGATCCAGCTGTGGCAACAGGAATATCTGATCTTGTATATGAATCCAAAGTACCCTCTAAAAAGGAGCGCGATGGCCTTGATCCTGAGTTGGTGAATGCATGGGCAGCAAACCTAGATGATGATTTGTGGGGCAACAATGCGCCTGCTATGAATAGAGTAAGAATTTGGCCAATAACAATCAATTCACCTCTTTTACAATATGCTCAATTTGTTTTTTAGAAAATTAGATGATATTGGGAGCATAAGAACCTACAAGTGTCATAAAAACTGTGGACAAAAATTAGGATTTTTTTTTCTTGTATAGCTGATTATATCAATACTAATTCTGTGGCAGAGGCCTGCAGATGTATCACAGCTTTTCCTTCCGTTCAGGTGAATGAATTTCTTGCTGGTGCTGGAACTGATGCTCCTGATGTTGAGGAAGAGAACATAACTTCACGGCCCTCAGTTAGCTATGATGATATGTGGGCCAAGACACTTCTAGAAACTTATGAAGCCGAGGTTGTGATTAATTCTTCAAATTCCACTAAGAAACTTGCCAAATTCAGGGTCCATATGATTATCCTCTTTAATTCCTTTTCAGGAAGATGATGCGAGGTCATCTGGAGCTTCTTCTCCTGAGTCAACGGGCTCAGTTGAAACTTCCATCTCATCCCATTTTGGTGGTATGAACTACCCATCCTTGTTTAGTTCACGCCCATCAGGATATGGGGTGACACAGCAACCGGTATTGCATTCTAAACCTCATGAAATTTGTAGTTGTGTTTGATATTTCAAATTTTCCAATCACACATGGGGGTGATGACTGTTGCAAGTCAAACTTTATCCCCGACCCTACTGTTTTCAAATACTAGCTTGTAAAGTGCACAGGATTTATTGCCTAAAGTGATACACCTTCAGTTTGCATTTTACATTTCTCTTTGTTACTGTTATATTATGGGTATCCTTCTAGTAAACAAAGATAGTAAAGTAGAATTACCCCCTTCAGCAAGACTGTCTACTAGAATTATCCCCCTTCAAATTAGGTCTACATTCTGCCGCTTTGTAGGAACATGTAAATGATGATGTCTAAGACTGGAAGCATTAATTATTTTGTGTGTCCTGATTGTGGAAAAGAAGTACTGGTATCCTATGTGGCTAACAAACTAAATCTACTAAAATTATCTGATGTTAGTCAATGAACCTGATGCAGTTGAAGATGCATGATTATGAACGTCACACTTACTGAGGTTTTTGTTATTTTGGGTATTTTATATACCGTTGTTTCACTTTGAGGACCATAAGACATAATATCATGCAATTGTGAAGGTTTATTGAGGACCACTAACACAATATCATGCAATTGTTACTCGGATCATGCTCAAACAAATGCCATTGTCAAACAGGAAAATAGGCCAGCTCCCACTGGAAGCAGATACAGCAGCACTTCTTATGGTGCCTCAAGCTATGAGGGCCCAGTTTCACCGGTAGTGTACTTGTTTCTTCGATTTTCTGCCATATGTATTCAGTATTATTTACTGTCTAATTTGTGTACTGTTTTCAGGTAAGAGAAGAACCTCCATCATACGCAACCTCTGTCATGCAGAGATATGAATCATTTGAAAATCCAATGGCCGGGAGTGGATCTGAGAGTTTCAATTCACGGGATGATAAGTCAGCTACTGAAAAACCACAGTTTGGAAAAGCCCTTTATGATTTCACTGCTGGCGGTGATGATGAGGTAAGTGCCCTGTTTCCTGCATCAATTTATGGGTCTTTGCTGATAGAAACCTAGTTGCTGATAATGCTGCGATTCCCACTTTTACAGTTAAGCTTAACGGCCGGGGAAGAAGTTGAGATTGAATATGAGGTTGATGGTTGGTTTTATGTAAGTGTACATAAGCTGCATTCCACAGAAATTAGTATGATGAACAATTTTTCTTCTTTTGTTTTGTTTCATTGTTATCATTACTTGATGGTGCATGTTTCCCTCCTCACAGGTAAAGAAAAAGAGACCTGGGAGAGATGGTAAAATGGCAGGTTTGGTTCCAGTGCTTTATGTCAGTTCTTGAAGGCATTTTTGGACTTCTTGTGCCTCTTCTCACTGTTTTTTTTCTTTTTCGAGCTCATAATATTCTCATCATCTGCCATTTGCCTTGACGTGTGATCCAGCAATCCAAGTTGGTGTTACATCACTGTCTCCTTTCAATTCTTCTTTTTTTTACCCCCATATCTCTGGTGAGTTTTCTTTTGGTGTTTATTGCGGCGGCAGCCAATGTATATCATGTATTATTGTAATTTATATCTGAATGGTCCTTAGAACAGTGATATTTTTGCCCCTGTTTTTGACCATCTAATTAATCATAATACTCTTGGACCACTCGCCTCGGGATTCGCTGTATATTATGGGCATATTTGATTCTTTTCAAGTTTAAAAAATTATTGAGAAATATTATCCACGTTTTTGTCCTGCTACACGGAGAAAAATAAATGTTGTCCATATATAGCTTTTTGCTGTTCTATCATTTTCTGCATATTTTGGGCCTATCTTCGCCGGTTAAAATAGTAGCGCGTTACATTTAAGAATGAGGGAACGTTGGTTGTGTTTTTCAATAGTATGATTGATACCCTTGTCCAATATGAATATGTTCAAATTGTATGTATTATCACAAAGAGAGCAAACCTAAAAATCATTCAAAGAGTGTACATCTAGTGAGAAGTCTCAACGTCATACACACTCAAAGCAAGAGAGAAAGAGCTCGAGTCTTATAAGAAGTGTGCGTGCAAGCAACCATCTAAAGTATTTAAGCATTCAAGCTCATTTTCTCTCTTCACTCTCTTTGTGCATCATTGTAAATATGGGGGAGAGTTTGTGGCTGTTGCACACGTAATCCACACAACAAAACAAGGTGGAATCTCCCTACCATCACGAAGAATGCGTAAACCAACCACGACACGACGTCTCCCCTACTCCGTGCGACGTCCTCGTGACAAGACTACGACGAAAACGACTCCCAAATGCCAAATCGCTCGAGAACCCTACAATAGCTCCTCCCCCTGGTCAAATAGAGCTTGTTGAGCTCTATCTGGCCGCCCAGGGTTAAGAACTTTTCGTGGTTAAGAACGCGATGTAGGCCTCCGTCGCGACCTGAACGTGACGTAGGAGGTCGTCGCCTTCCCACTGACGACGTCAGCAAGTTGCATAGCGTGCGACACCGGCGCACATGCAGACGACGACCGCCTCACAACGACAACCTGAACGCGACACCCAGGGCTGTCGCGTTTAGAACGCGACACCCAGTGAGCGCTTTGGGCCTAACTTGTCGGCCCACAAAACCTTACAACCTACAAAAACACCAAAAACATAGACTAATGGGCCACACATTGGCCACCAAACCCGCTAAATAAGGATCCATGAAGATCTGAAAAACACGTGATGTTACACTTTGTGTTAGTGGGTGGTTCCTTTAGAAGAGGGCAGTCTTGCATTTGATGCTCCAAATAGTCACAACGTAGACATGCACCCACTCTTCGCCAACATTCCTTGGCTACATGACCCGACTTACTACAATAACGGCAACTACTTTTCTTTTGTGGGCTTGCCTTCTTTCCATCTTGGTGTCTTCCTTTCCCATTCTTGTTGGTCATCTTTCTAATCTTTTTGGTCGTCCTCAAGGCTTCTTCTAATAGTTGGGTGGCTTTCCGACACGCCGGAACTAGCTTTTGAGTTGGCCTCATCTTGTCTTGCAGTGGCGTTCATTCGGCGTCCATTTAAGAGTTCCTTCCAGAATAAGGTTGGCATTAGGATGCTAAATTAATATTAAGTTGATACATATATA
Source organism: Colocasia esculenta (assembly GCA_014218235.1). Lineage (NCBI taxonomy): Eukaryota > Viridiplantae > Streptophyta > Magnoliopsida > Alismatales > Araceae > Colocasia > Colocasia esculenta. The sequence goes on from CM024757.1 coordinate 2,490,975, forward strand.
TATATATATAGATAAATGTATTTAGATCTTAACTATGGTTCTACCCAATCCTCACATAGGTATGGTGGTTGACTTAGACACGTGTCAAGGCAGTTCACCTAAAACATCTAAGACATAAAATATCCTAATAAGGGCATCCTAGGCTCTGATACCAACTGTCACTCCTCGCCAATTTAGCAGCAGAATAAATCTGGGGGATGTGAGCAAAGTGTATAGTAACGTGAATTGCGTATACAGACGCAAACATCAGAGCATCTAATGAACAATAATTGTAATAAACTCTTCATTTTATTGATAATCACCTAAACTATTACAACCACTAATTCTGAGTCAAAACATAGGATTCAATAACAACATTACATTGGAAAAGATAACTAAGCAAATATCTAGCTAGACTCCATGATACTAAGGTCAATCCGTCACTATGACTCTAGGTCGCTCATCACGCTAGTCCATTCTCATTAGTGTATATAGGGTCATCAACCGACATACCTGAAACACATATAACAATAACGCAGGGTGAGCGACAACGCTCAGTAGCACTTAATATCTCATGTAAACAGGCATACTTTACCTGATTAATGTCTTATAAAGTATGATAACTAAAGAGAAAGATCAAGTATAGATAAGAGAGTAATGTCACACGATAGCAAGAGGGCGATAGTACATTCAAAAGAATATTATAAAACTATCATGATAAAGGATTTTCCATATAACGAGATAGCAAGTAAAATTGCACAACAGTACACTGGTCACGATAGCAAGTGTTGGTCGATATTCTTTCAACCATGAGTTCAAGTATTATATATATATATATATATATATATATATATATATATATATCATGAATGATTGAATGATTAATGATTGTCATAGATTAAATCTTGATAGTCATACGTTAGGTGCATGCCAAACACCCAGATCATTAAACCCCCGCGAGTTATAGCCTTTCGGGCGCTCTCCCCAGGACCAGATCGGGCCCTTATAATGTTGCCTAGCATAGTCATTGTTTTTATCTTAGATAATCACAAGATGGCCAATAGAGTACCAAGAATAGATGAGAACTAGTGACGAAATAGATGAGAGTCTAGAGAGAATGTGAACAGATGAGAGTGTAGAGACAATAGCTGAGAACAGGGACATAATCGGTAAGATTTAATCGGTATCTTGAATCACGCAGGACCTCTGGACCTATGCATAACATGGCCATTAAAAGGGTAATGAATTCCACCTTACTGCCATCACCAATTGCGCGTGCTGTGCAACTGTTACCATCGCTTGTTTATCGTTACCGGGTCGAAGTGCCGATTCCGAATTGGGGCCTCGCAAGCTGTTCCGATCGCCGGGCGAACAAATATCTGCGTCCTACCCAAGGGGTACGACAATCGGTGTACTAGTACACACGCTCCGCGACGGAATTTCGGCCCCGAAATGGAATTCCGCTAAACCAGTGCCCTGTCGACCGTTCCGGAGTGCCGATTCTGAATTGTGGTCACATAAGCGATTCCGATGCCCGGGCGGAAAGTTATGCCCAGTTCTTTCGCTGAAGGGGTGGGAATAAACCAGATGGGGTGACTATATCAGCGATGTTCGTGCACCCATATCTACGACCTGTGGTGGAGAACTTGAGCTGAGTTGAACACGACTTCCGATCACCGTGATAGCCCGACTTCGTGTGTTGGCCCCGCTAGGGATTTGCGTAATCGAGGAAGGCGCTACTGCCAGAAAACCTTCGAATCGAGGAGATCATCGGTTAGAATCGTAATTTCGTAGTGCAAAACGAAGGTTTTTCGACCACGAAATGACTCTTATCGCCTGAGGCAGTAAAGGGGCGACGGGCGCCTTTAAGTGCCGATTCAAAATTAGGGTCTTATAAGCGATTCCGATAACCGAGTGGAAAGTTATGCCCGTTTGAGCGAAGGTGTGTCCGTATGCGATCACATCGGAAGCCCGCGACCACGCTCCCGGAGAGGAATTTGGGCGCCGGACTGGAATCTCTGAATGCGGCATTGTGCCGACCGGGTCGAAGTGCCGATTCCGAATTGGGGCCTCGCGAGCCGTTCCGATCGCCGGGCGAACAAATATACGCGTCCTACCCAAGGGGTACGACAATCGGTGTACTAGTACACACGCTCCGCGGCGGAATTTCGGCCTCGGAATGGAATTCTGCGAAACCAGTGCCCTGTCGACCGTCCCGGAGTGCCGATTCCGAATTGTGGTCACATAAGCGATTCTGATGCCCGGGCGAAAAGTTATGCCCAGTTCTTTCGCTGAAGGGGTGGGAATAAACCGGAGGGGCTGACTATATCGGCGATGTTCGTGCACCTATATCTACGACTTGGGGTGGAGATCTCGAGCCGAGTTGAACACGACTTCCGATCGCCGTGATAGGCCGACTCCGTGTGTTGGCCCCGCCAGTAATTCGCGTAATCGAAGAAGGCGCTACTGCTAGAAAACCTTCGAATCGGGGAGATCGTCGGCTAGAATCACAATTTCGGAGTGCGAAACGACCTCTTATTGCCTGAGGTAATAAGGGGGCGACGGGCGCCTCTGAGTGCCGATTCTGAATTGGGGTCTCATAAGCGATTCCGATAATCGAGCAGAAGGTTATGCCCGTTTGAGCGAAGGTGTGTCCGTATGCGATCGCATCGGAAGCCCGCGACCACGCTCCCGGAGAGGAATTTGGGCGCCGGACCGGAAATCTCCAAATGCCACCTTCTATCGACTGAGTCGAAGTGCCGATTCTGAATTACGGCCTCACGGGTCATTCTGATCGCCGGACGAACAAATATCCGCGTCCTACCTAAGGGGTACGACAATCGGTGTACTAGTACACACGCTCCACGGTGGAATTTCGGCCCCAGAACGGAATTCTGCAAAACCAGTGCCCTGTCGACCGTCTCGGAGTGCCGATTCCGAATTGTAGTCATATAAGTGATTCCGATGCCCGGGCTAAAAGTTATGCACAGTTCTTTCGCTGAAGGGGTGGGAATAAACCGGTGGGGGTGACTATATCGGCGATGTTCGTGCACCCATATCTACGACCTGGGGTGGAGATCTCGAGCCGAGTTGAACACGACTTCCGATCATCGTGATTGGCCGACTCTGTGTGTTGTCCTCGCCAGCGATTCGCGTAATCGAGGAAGGCGCTACTGCTAGAAAACCTTTGAATCGGGGAGATCATCAGCTAGAATCGTAATTTTGGAGTGTGAAACGAAGGTTTTTCGACCACAAAATGACCTCTTATTGCCTAAGGCAATAAAGGGGCGACAGACGCCTCTGAGTGCCGATTCAGAATTGGGGTCTTATAAGCGATTCCGATAACCGAGCGGAAATGTATGCTCATTTGAGCAAAGGTGTGTCCGTATACGATCGCATCGGAAGCCCGTGACCAAGCTCTCGGAGAGGAATTTGGGCACCGGACCGGAAATCTCCGAATGCGACCTTGTACCGATCGAGCCGAAGTGCCAATTCCGAATTGGGGCCTCGCGGGCCGTTCCGATCGCCGGGCGAACAAATATCCGCCTCCTACCCAAGGGGTACGACAATCAGTGTACTAGTACACACGCTCCGCGACGGAATTTTGGCCCCGGAATGGAATTCCGTGAAACCAGTGCCCTGTCGACCGTCCCGGAGTGCCAATTCCGAATTGTGGTCACATAATTGATTCTGATGCCCGGGCGGAAAGTTATGCACAGTTCTTTCGCTGAAGGGGTGGGAATAAACCGGAGGGGGTGACTATATCGGCGATGTTCGTGCACCCATATCTACGACCTGGGGTAGAGATCTCAAGCCGAGTTGAACACGACTTCCGATCGCCGTGATATGCCGACTCCGTGTGTTGGCTCTGCCAGTGATTTGCATAATCGAGGAAGGTGCTACTGCCAGAAAACCTTCGAATCGGGGAGATCGTCGGCTAGAATCGTAATTTTGGAGTGCAAAACGAAGATTTTTCGACCCCAAAACGACCTCTTATCGCCTGAGGCTATAAGGGGGCGACGGACGCCTCTGAGCGTCGATTTCGAATTGGGGTCTTATAAGCGATTCCGATAACCGAGCGGAAGGTTATGCCCATTTGAGCGAAGGTGTGTCCGTATACGATCGCATCGGAAGCCCGCGACCACGCTCTCGGAGAGGAATTTGGGCGCCGGACCGTAAATCTCTGAATGCGACCTTATGTCGACTTGGTCGAAGTGCCGATTCCGAATTGGGGCCTCGCGGGCCGTTCCGATCGCCGGGCGAACAAATATCTGTGTCCTACCCAAGGGGTACGACAATCGGTGTACTATACACGCTCCACGGTGGAATTTCGGCCCCGAAACGGAATTCTGCGAAACTAGTGTCCTGTCGACCGTCTCGGAGTGCCGATTTTGAATTGTGGTCACATAAGCGATTCCGATGCCCGAGCGGAAAGTTATGCCTAGTTCTTTCGCTGAAGGGGTGGGAATAAATCGGAGGGGGTGACTATATCGGCGATGTTCGTGCACCTATATCTACGACCTGGGGTGAAGATCTCGAGCCTCGTTGAACACGACTTCCGATCGCCGTGATAGGATGACTCCGTATGTTGGTCTTGCCAGCGATTCGCATAATCGAGGAAGGCGCTATTGTCAGAAAACCTTCGAATCGGGGAGATTGTCGACTAGAATCGTAATTTCAGAGTGCGAAACGAAGGTTTTTTGACCCCAAAATGACCTCTTTTCGCCTGAGGCTATAAAGGGGCGAGGGCACCTCTGAGTGCCGATTCCGAATTGAGGTCTTATAAGCGATTCCGATAACCGAGCGGAAGGTTTTGCCCATTTAAGCGAAGGTGTGTCCGTATGCGATCGCATCGGAATCCCGCGACCACGCTCCCGGAGAGGAATTTGGGCGCCGGACTGGAAATCTCCGAATGTGACCTTGTGCCGACCGGGTCGAAGTGCCGATTCCGAATTGGGGCCTCGCCGGCCGTTCCGATCGCCGGGCGAACAAATATCTGCGTCCTACCTAAGGGGTACGACAATCGGTGTACTAGTACACACGCTCCGCGGCGGAATTTCGGCCCTGAAATGGAATTCCGCGAAACCAGTGCCCAGTCGACCATCCCAGAGTGCCGATTTCAGATTGTGGTCACATAAGCGATTCCGATGCCCGGGCGGAAAGTTATGCCCAGTTCTTTCGCTGAAGGGGTGGGAATAAACCGGAGGGGGTGACTATATCGGCGATGTTCATGCACCCCATATCTACGACCTGGGGTGAAGATTTCGAGCCGAGTTGAACACGACTTCCGATCGCCGTGATATACCAACTCTGTGTGTTGGCCCCGCCAACAATTCGCGTAATCGAGGAAGGCGCTACTGCTAGAAAACCTTCGAATCGGGGAGATCATCGAATAGAATCGCAATTTCGGAGTGTGAAACGAAGGTTTTTCAACCCCGAAACGACCACTTATCGCCTGAGGCGATAAGGGGGCGATGGACGCCTCTGAGTACCGATTCCGAATTTGGGTCCTATAAGCGATTCTGATAACCGAGCGGAAGGTTATGACCGTTTAAGCGAATGTGTGTCCGTATGCGATCGCATCAGAAGCCTGCGACCACACTCCCAGAGAGGAATTTGGGCGCCAGACCCGAAATCTCCGAATGCGACCTTGTGTTGACTGGGTCGAAGTGTCGATTCCGAATTGGGGCCTCACAGGCCGTTCCGATCGTCTGGCGAACAAATATCTGCGTCCTACCAAATGGGTACGACAATCGGTGTACTAGTACACACGCTCCGTGGTGAAATTTCGGCCCCGAAACTGAATTCCGTGAATCCAATGTCCTTTCAACCGTCTCGGAGTGCTGATTCTGAATTGTGGTCACATAAGCGATTCTGATGCCCGGGCGGGAAGTTATGCCCAGTTCTTTCACTGAAGAGGTGGGAATAAACCAGAAGGGGTGACTATATCGGCGATGTTCGTGCACCCATATCTACGACCTGGGGTGGAGATCTCGAGCCGAGTTGAACACGACTTCCGATCGCTGTGATTGGCCGACTCCGTTTGTTGACCCCGCCAGCGATTCGCGTAATCGAGGAAGGCGCTACTGCCAGAATACCTTTGAATCGCGAAGATCATAAGCTAGAATCCTAATTTCGGAGTGCGAAACGAAAGTTTTTTGACCACGAAACGACCTCATATTGTCTGAGGCAATAAGGGGCGACGGGCGCCTCTGAGTGCCGATTCCGAATTGGGGTCTTATAAGCGATTCCGATAACCGAGAGGAAAGTTATGCCCGTTTGAGCGATGGTGTGTCCGTATGCGATCGCATCGGAATCCCGCGACCACGCTCCCGAAGAGGAATTTGGGCGCCGGACCGGAAATCTCCGAATGCGACCTTGTGCCGACCGAGTCGAAGTGCCGATTCCGAATTGGGGCCTCACCGGCCGTTCCGATCGCCGGGCGAACAAATATCCGCGTCCTACCCAAGGGGTACGACAATCGGTGTACTAGTACACATGCTCCGCGGCGGAATTTCGGCCCTGAAATGGAATTCCGCGAAACCAGTGCCCTGTCGACCATCCCAGAATGCCCCAGAATGTCGATTCCTGATTGTGGTCACATAAGCGATTCCGATGCCCGAGTGGAAAGTTATGCCCAATTCTTTCGCTGAAGGGGTGGGAATAAACCGGAGGGGATGACTATATCGGCGATGTTCGTGCACCCATATCTACAACTTGGGGTGGAGATCTCGAGCCGAGTTGAACACGACTTCCGATCGCCATGATTGGCCGACTCCGTGTGTTGTCCTCGCCAGCGATTCGCGTAATCGAGGAAGGCGCTACTGCGAGAAAACCTTCGAATCGGGGAGATCATCAGCTAAAATCATAATTTCGGAGTGCGAAACGAAGGTTTTTCGACCACAAAATAACCTCTTATTGCCTAAGGCAATAAGGGGGCGACGGGCGCCTCTGAGTGCCGATTCCGGATTGGGGTCTTATAAGCGATTCCGATAACCGAGCGAAAAGGTATGCTCGTTTGAGCGAAGGTGTGTCCGTATGCGATCGCATCGGAAGCCCGCGACCATGCTCCCTGAGAGGAATTTGGGCACCGGACCGGAAATCTCCGAATGCGACCTTGTACCGATCGGGCCGAAGTGCCGATTCCGAATTGGGGTCTCGCGGGCCGTTCCGATCGCCGGGCGAACAAATATCCGCGTCCTACCCAAGTGGTATGACAATCAGTGTACTAGTACACACGCTCCGCGGCAGAATTTCAGCCCCGGAATGGAATTCCGTGAAACCAGTGCCCTGTCGACTGTCTTGCAGTGCCGATTCTAAATTGTGACCATATAAGCGATCCCGATGCCCGGCCGAAAAGTCATGCCCAGTTCTTTTGCTGAAGGGGTGGGAATAAACCGGAGGGGGTGACTATATCGGCGATGTTCGTGTACCCATATCTACGACTTGGGGTGGAGATCTCGAGCCGAGTTGAACACGACTTCCGATCGCCGTGATATGCCGACTCCGTGTGTTGGCTCTGCCAGCGATTTGTGTAATCGAGGAAGGCGCTACTGCCAGAAAACCTTCGAATCAGGGAGATCGTCGGCTAGAATTGTAATTTTGGAGTGCGAAACGAAGATTTTTCGACCCCAAAACGATCTCTTATCGCTTGAGGCTATATGGGGGCGACGGACGCCTCTGAGCGTCGATTCCGAATTGGGGTCTTATAAGCGATTCCGATAACCGAGCTGAAGGTTATGCCCATTTGAGCGAAGGTGTGTCCGTATACGATCGCATCGGAAGCCCGCGACCACGCTCTCGGAGAGGAATTTGGGCGCCAGACCGTAAATCTCCGAATGCGACCTTGTGTCGACTTGGTCCAAGTGCCTATTCCGAATTGGGGCCTCGCGGGCCGTTCCGATCGCCGGGCGAACAAATATCCGTGTCCTACCCAAGGGGTACAACAATCGGTGTACTAGTACACACGCTCCGCGGCGAAATTTCGGCCCCGGAACGGAATTCTGCGAAACTAGTGTCCTCTCGACCGTCTCGGAGTGCCGATTTTGAATTGTGGTCACATAAGCGATTCTGATGCCCGGGCGGAAAGTTATGCCCAGTTCTTTCGCTGAAGGGGTGGGAATAAATCTGAGGGGTGACTATATCGGCGATGTTCGTGCACCCATATCTACGACCTGGGGTGAAGATCTCTAGCCGAGTTGAACACGACTTCCGATCGCCATGATAGGATGACTCCGTGTGATGGCCCCGCCAGCGATTCACATAATCAAGGAAGGCTCTATTGCCAGAAAACCTTCGAATCGGGGAGATCGTGGGCTAGAATCACAATTTCAGAGTGCGAAATGAAGGTTTTTCGACCCTGAAACGACCTCTTATCGCCTGAGGCAATAAGGGGGCGACGGGCACCTTTGAGTGCCGATTCCGAATTGGGGTCTCATAAGCGATTTCGATAGTCGAGCGGAAGGTTATGCCCCTTTGACTGAAGATGTGTCCGTATGCGATCTCATCGGAAGCCAACGACCACGCTCTCGGAGAGGAATTTGTTCGCCGGACAGGAAACCTCCGAATGCGACCTTGTGTCAACTGGGTTGAAGTGCCGATTCCGAATTGAGGCCTCGTGGGCCGTTCCGATCGTCGGGCGAACAAATATCCACGTCCTACCCAAGGGGTACGACAATCGGTGTACTAGTACACACGCTCCGCGGCAGAATTTTGGCCCTGGAACGGAATTCTGCGAAACTAGTGCCTTGTCGACTGTCTCAGAGTGTCGATTCCGAATTGTGGTCACATAAGCGATTCCGATGCCCAGGCAGAAAGTTATGCCTAGTTCTTTCGTTGAAGGGGTGGGAATAAACCGGAGGGGGTGACTATATCGACGATGTTTGTGCACCCATATCTATGACCTGGGGTGGAGATCTCGAGCCGAATTGAACACAACTTCCGATTGCCGTGATAGGCCGACTCCGTGTGTTGGCCCCGCCAGCGATTCGCATAATCGAGGAAGGCACTACTGCCAGAAAACCTTCGAATCGGGGAGATCGTCGGCTAGAGTTGAAATTTTAGAGTACGAAACGAAGGTTTTTCGACCACGAAACGACCTCTTATAGCCTGAGGCAATAAGGGGGCGTCGGGCGCCTCTGAGTGCCGATTCCAAATTGGGGTCTTATAAGCGATTCCGATAACCGAGCGGAAAGTTATGTCTATTTTAGCGAAGGTGTGTCCGTATGCGATCACATTGGAAGCCCGCGACCACGCTCCCGGAGAGGAATTTGGGCGCCGGACCGGAAATCTCCAAATGCGACCTTGTGCCGACCGGGTCGAAGTGCCGATTCCGAATTGGGGCCTCGCGGGCCGTTCCGATCGCCGGGCGAACAAATATCTGTGTCCTACCTAAGGGGTACGACAATCGGTGTACTAGTACACACGCTCCGCGGTGGAATTTCGGCCCCATAATGGAATTCTGTGAAACCAGTGCCCTGTCGACCGTCCCGGAGTGCCGATTACGAATTGTGGTCACATAAGCGATTCTGTTGCCCTGGTGGAAAGTTATGCCCAGTTCTTTCACTGAAGGGGTGGGAATAAACCGGAGGGGGTGACTATATCGGCGATGTTCGTGCACCCATATCTACAACCTGGGGTGGAGATCTCGACCCGAGTTGAACACGACTTCCGATCGCCGTGATAGGCCGACTCCGTGTGTTGTCCCCGCCAGCGATTCGCGTAATCGAGGAAGGCGCTACTGCCAGAAAACCTTTGAATCGGGGAGATCATAAGCTAGAATCCTAATTTTAGAGTGCAAAACGAAGGTTTTTCGACCACGAAACGACCTCTTATTGTCTGAAGCAATAAGGGGCGTCGGGCGCATCTGAGTGCCGATTCCGAATTGAGGTCTTATAAGTGATTCCGATAACCGAGCGAAAAGTTATGCATGTTTGAGCGAAGGTGTGTCCATATGCGATCACATTAGAAGCCTGCGATCATGCTCCCGGAGAGGAATTTGGGCGCCGGACCGGAAATCTCCGAATGCGACCTTGTACCTACTGGGCCGAAGTGCCGATTCTGATGTCCGGGCAAACAAATATCTGCGTCCTACCCAAGGGGTACGTCAATCGGTGTACTAGTACACACACTTCGCGGTGGAATTTCGGCCCTGGAACGGAATTCTACAAAACTAGTGTCCTATCGACCGTCTCGGAGTGCCGATTCCGAATTGTGGTCACATAAGCGATTCCGATGCACGGGCGGAAAGTTATGCCCAGTTCTTTCGCTAAAGGGGTGGGAATAAACCGGAGGGGGTAACTATATCGACGATGTTCGTGCACCCATATCTACGACCTGGGGTGGAGATCTAGAGCCGAGTTGAACACGACTTCCGATCGCCGTGATAGGGTGACTCCGTGTGTTGGCCCCGCCAGCGATTCGCGTAATCGAGGAAGGCGCTACTGCCAGAAAACCTTCGAATCGGGCAGATCGTCGGCTAGAATTGAAATTTCAGAATGCGAAACGAAGGTTTTTCGACCACGAAACGACCTCTTCTAGCCTGAGGCAACAAGGGAGCGACGAGCGCCTCTGATTGCCGATTCCGAATTGGGGTCTTATAAGCGATTCCGATAACTGAGCGGAAAGTTATGCCCATTTTAGCGAAGGTGTGTCCGTATGCGATCGCATCGGAAGCCCGCGACCACGCTCCCGGAGAGGAATTTGGCCGCTGGACCGGAAATCTCTGAATGTGACCTTGTGCCGACCGGGTCGAAGTGCCGATTCCGAATTGGGGCCTCGCGGGCCGTTCCGATCGCCGGGCGAACAAATATCTGTGTCCTACCTAAGGGGTACGACAATCGGTGTACTAGTACACACGCTCCGTGGCGGAATTTCGGACCCGGAATGGAATTCCGTGAAACCAGTGCCCTGTCAACCGTCTCGAAGTGCCGATTTCGAATTGTGGTCACATAAGCGATTCCGATGCACGGGCGGAAAGTTATGCCCAGTTCTTTCGCTGAAGGTGTGAGAATAAACCGGAGGGGGTGACTATATCGACGATGTTCGTACACCCATATCTACGACCTGGGGTGGAGATCTTGAGCCGAGTTGAACACGACTTCTGATCGCCGTGATATGCCGACTCCGTGTGTTGGCTCTGCCAGTGATTTGCGTAATCGAGGAAGGCTCTACTGCCAGAAAACCATCAAATCGGGGAGATCGTCGGTTAGAATCGTAATTTTGGAGTGCGAAACGAAGATTTTTCGACCCCAAAATGACCTCTTATCGCTTGAGGCTATAAGGGGTCGACGGACGCCTCTGAGCGTCGATTTCGAATTGGGGTCTTATAAGCGATTCTAATAACCGAGCGGAAGGTTATGCCCGTTTGAGCGAAGGTGTGTCCGTATTCGATCGCATCAGAAGTCCGCGACCACGCTGCCGGAGAGGAATTTGGGCGTCGGACCAGAAATCTCCGAATGCGACCTTGTGTCGTCTGGGCCGAAGTGCCGATTTCGAATTGGGGCCTCACGGGCCGTTCTGATCGCCGGACGAACAAATATTCGCATCCTACCCAAGGGGTACGATAATCGGTGTACTAGTACACACGCTCCACGGTGGAATTTCGGCCCCGGAACAAAATTCCGTGAAACTAGTGCCCTGTCAAATGTCTCGGAGTGATGATTCTGAATTGTGGTCACATAAGCGATTCCGATGCCCAGGCAGAAAGTTATGCCCAGTTCTTTCGCTGAAGGGGTGAGAATAAACCGGAGGGGGTGACTATATCAGCGATGTTCGTGCACCCATATCTACGACCTGGGGTGGAGATCTCGAGCTGAGTTGAACATGACTTCCGATCGTCGTGATAGGCCGACTCCGTGTGTTGGCCCCACCAGCGATTCGCGTAATCGAGGAAGGCGCTACTGCCAGAAAACCTTCGAATCGGGGAGATCGTCGGCTAGAATCATAATTTCGGAGTGCGAAACAAAGGTTTTTCGACCACGAAATGACCTCTTATCGCCTGAGGTAATAAGGGGGCAACGGGTGCCTCTGAGTGCCGATTCTGAATTGGGGTCTTATAAGCAATTCCGATAACCGAGCGGAAAGTTATGCTCGTTTGAGCGAAGGTGTGTTCGTATGCGATCGCATCGAAAGCCCGCTACCACGCTTTTGGAGAGGAATTTGGGTGCCAGACCGGAAATCTCCGAATGCGACCTTGTGTCGACTGGGTCGAAGTGCCGATTCCGAATTGGGGCCTCGCGGGCCGTTCTGATTGCCGGGCGAACAAATATCCGCGTCCTACCTAAGGGGTATGACAATCAGTGTACTAGTACACACTCTCCGTGGCGGAATTTCGGCCCTGTAACAGAATTCTGAGAAACTAGTGCCCTGTCGACCATCTCGGAGTGTCGATTCCGAATTGTGGTCACATAAGCGATTCCGATGCTCGGGCGGAAAGTTATGTCCAGGTCTTTTGCTGAAGGGGTGGGAATAAACCGGGGGGGGTGACTATATCGACGATGTTTATGCACCCATATCTACGACCTGAGGTGGAGATCTCGAGCTGAGTTGAACATGACTTCCGATCGCCGTGATAGGCCGATTCCTTGTGTTGGCCCCGCCAGCAATTTGCGTAATCGAGGAAGGCGCTACTGCCAGAAAACCTTCGAATCACGAAGATCGTCCGCTAGAATTGAAATTTTAGAGTGCGAAATGAAGGTTTTTCGACCACGAAACGACCTCTTATAGCCTGAGGCAATAAGGGGGCGATGGGCGCCTCTGAGTGCCGATTCCGAATTGGGGTCTTATAAGTGATTCCGATAACCGAGCGGAAGGTTATGCCCATTTGAGCGAAGGTGTGTCCGTATGCGATCGCATCGGAAGCCCGCGACCATGCTCTCAAAGAGGAATTTGGGCGCCAGATTGGAAATCTCTGAATGTGACCTTGTGTCGACTGGGTCGAAGTGTCGATTCCGAATTGGGGCCTCGCGGGCCGTTCCGATCGCCAGGCGAACAAATATCCGCTTCCTACCCAAGGGGTACGACAATCGGTGTACTAGTACACACGTTCCGCAACAGAATTTCGTCCTTGGAACGGAATTCTACGAAACCAGTGCCCTGTCGACCGTCTCGGAGTGCCGATTCCGAATTGTGGTCACATAAGCGATTCCGATGTCCGGGCGGAAAGTTATGCCCAGTTCTTTCGCTGAAGGGGTGGGAATAAACCGGAGGGGGCGACTATATCGACGATGTTCGTGCACCCATATCTACGACTTGGGGTGGAGATCTCGAGCCGAGTTGAACATGACTTCCGATCGCCGTGATAGGCCGACTCCGTGTGTTGGCCCCGCCAGCGATTCGCGTAATCGAGGAAGGCGCTATTGCCAGAAAACCTTCGAATCGGAGAGATCGTCGGCTAGAATTGAAATTTAAGAGTGTGAAACGAAGGTTTTTCGACCACGAAACGACCTCTTATAGCCTGAGGCAATAAGGGGGCGACGGGCGCCTCTGAGTGTCGATTCCGAACTGGGGTCTTATAAACGATTCCGATAACCGAGCGGAAAGTTAAGCCCATTTTAGCGAAGGTGTGTCCGTATGCGATCGCATCGGAAGCCCGCGACCATGCTCCCGGAGAGGAATTTGGGCGGCGGACCGGAAATCTCCGAATGCGACCTTGTGTCGACCGGGTCGAAGTTCCGATTCTGAAGTTGGGCCTCGCGGGCTGTTCCGATTGCCGGGCAAACAAATATCCACGTCCTACCCAAGGGGTACGACAATCGGTGTACTAGTACACACGCTCCACGACGGAATTTCGGCCCTGGAATGGAATTCTGTGAAAGCAGTGCTCTGTCGACCGTCCCAGAGTGTCGATTCCGAATTGTGGTCACATAAGCGATTCCGATGCCCGGGGGAAAAGTTATGCCCAAGTATTTCACTGAATGGGTGGGAATAAACCGGAGGAGGTGACTATATCGGCGATGTTCGTGCACCCATATCTACGACCTAAGGTGGAGATCTCGAGCCGAGTTGAACACGACTTCCAATCTCCGTGATAGGCCAACTTCGTGTGTTGGCTCCGCCAGTGATTCACGTAATCGAGGAAGGTGCTACTGCCAGAAAACCTTCAAATCGGAGAGATCGTCGACTAGAATCGTAATTTCGGAGTGCGAAACGAAGGTTTTTCGACCCCGAAATGACCTCTTATCGCCTGAGGCAATAAGGGGGCAATGGGCGCCTCTGAGTGCCGATTCCGAATTGGGGTCTTATAAGCGATTCCGATAACCGAGTGGAAGGTTATGTCCATTTGAGCGAAGGTGTGTCCGTATGCGATCGCATCGGAAGCCCGCGACCACGCTCCCAGAGAGGAATTTGGGCACCGGACCGGAAATCTCCGAATGCGACCTTGTGTTGACTGGGTCGAAGTGCCTATTCCGAATTAGGGCCTCACGGGCCGTTCCGATCACTGGGCGAACAAATATCTGCGTCCTACCCAAGGGGTATGACAATCAGTGTACTATTACACATGCTCCGCGGCGGAATTTTCGCCCCGAAACGGAATTCCATGAAACCAGTGCAATGTCGACCGTCTCGGAGTGTCGATTCTGAATTGTGGCCACATAAGCGATTTCGATGCCCGCGCAGAAAGTTATGCCCAGTTCTTTTGCTGAAGGGGTGGGAATAAACCGAAGGGGGTGACTATATCGACGATGTTCGCGCACCCATATCAACGACCTGGGGTGGAGATCTCGAGCCGAGTTGAACACGACTTCCGATCGCTGTCATAGGCCGACTCCGTGTGTTGGTCCCGCCAGCGATTCGCGTAATCGAGGAAGGCGCTACTGCTATAAAACATTCGAATCGGGGAGATCGTCGGCTAGAATCTCTATTTCGGAGTGCGAAACGATGGTTTTTCGACCCCGAAACGACCTCTTATCGCCTGGGGCAATAAGGGGGCGGCGGGCGCCTCTGAGTGCCGATTCCGAATTGGGGTCTTATAAGCGATTCCGATAATCGAGCGGAAGGTTATGTCCGTTTAAGCGAAGGTGTGTCCGTATACGATCGCATTGGAAGCCCGCGACCACGCTCCCGGAGAGGAATTTGGGCGTCGGACCGGAAATCTCCGAATGCGACCTTATGTCGACTGGGTCGAAGTGCCGATTCCGAATTGGGGTCTTACGGGCCGATCCGATCGTCGGGCGAATAAATATCTGCATCCTACCCAAGGGGTACGACAATCGGTGTACTAGTACACACTCCGCGGTGAAATTTCGGCCCCGAAATGGAATTCTGTGAAACCAATGCCCTGTCGACCGTCTCGGAGTGCCGATTCCGAATTGCGGCCACATAAGCGATTCCAATGCCCGGGCGGAAAGTTATGCCCAGTTCTTTTGCTGAAGGGGTGGGAATAAACCAGAGGGGGTGACTATATCGGCGATGTTCGTGCACCCATATCTACGACTTGGGGTGGAGATCTCGAGCCGAGTTCAACACGACTTCCGATCGCCGTGATAGGCCGACTCCGTGTGTTGGCCCCGCGCAGCGATTCACATAATCGAGGAAGGCACTACTGCCAGAAAATCTTTGAATCGAGGAGATCGTCGGCTAGAATCGCTATTTCGGAGTGCGAAACGATGGTTTTTCGACCCCGAAACGACCTCTTACCGCCTGAGGCTATAAAGGGGCGACGGGCACCTCTGAGTGTCGATTCCGAATTGGGGTCTTATCACCAATTCCGATAACTGAGCGGAAAGTTATGCCCGTTTGAGCGAAGGTGTGTCCGTATGCGATCGCATCGGAAGCCCGCGACCACGCTCCCGAAGAGGAATTTGGGCACCGGACTGGAAATCTCCGAATGCGACCTTGTGTCGACTGGGTCGAAGTGCCTATTCCGAATTGGAGCCTCGCGGGCTGTTCCGATCGCCGAGTGAACAAATATCTACGTCCTACCCAAAGGGTACGACAATCAGTGTATTAGTACACACGGAATTCCGTGAAACCAGTGCCCTTTCGACCGTCTCGGAGTGCCGATTCCGAATTGTGGCCACATAAGCGATTCCGATGTCCGGGCGGAAAATTATGCCCAGTTCTTTTACTGAAGGGGTGGGAATAAACCAGAGGGGGTGACTATATCGGCGATATTCGTGCACCCATATCTACGACCTGGGATGGAGATCTCTAGCCGACTTGAACAAGACTTACGATCGCCGTGATAGGCCGACTCCGTGTGTTGGCCCCGCCAGCGATTCGCGTAATCGAGGAAGGCGCTACTGTCAGAAAACCTTTGAATCGGCAAGATCATCAGCTAGAATCGTAATTTTGGAGTGCGAAACGATGGTTTTCCGACCACGAAACGACCTCTTATCTCCTAAGACAATAAGGGGGCGACGAGCGCCTTTGAGTGCCGATTCCGAATTGTGGTCTTATAAGCGATTCCGATAACCGAGTGGCAAGTTATGCCCGTTTGAGCGAAGGTGTGTCCGTGTGCGATCGCATTGGAAGCCCGCGACCACGCTCCTGGAGAGGAATTTGAGCGCTGGACCGAAAATCTCTGAATGTGACCTTATGTCGACTGGGTCGAAGTGCCGATTCTTAATTAGGGCCTCGCGGGCCACTCCGATCGTCGGGCGAACAAATATCTGTGTCCTACCCAAGGGGTATGACAATCGGTGTACTAGTATACACGCTCCGCGGCGGAATTTCGCCCCCGGAATGGAATTCCGTGAAACCAGTGCCCTGTCAACCGTCTCGAAGTGCCGATTCCAAATTGTGGTCACATAAGCGATTCCGATGCACGGGCGGAAGGTTATGCCCAGTTCTTTCGCTGAAGGGGTGGGAATAAACCGATGGGGGTGACTATATCGGCAATGTTCGTGCACCCATATCTACGACCTGGTCTGGAGATCTCGAGCCAAGTTGAACACGACTTCCGATCGACTTGATAGGCCGACTCAGTGTGTTGGCCCCGCCAGCGATTCGCGTAATCGAGGAAGGCGCTACTACCAGAAAACCTTCGAATCGGGGAGATCATCAGCTAGAATCGTAATTTCGGAGTGCAAAACGAAGGTTTTTTTTTACCACGAAATGACCTCTAATCGCCTGAGGTAGTAAGGGGGCGACGGGCGCCTCTGAGTGTCTATTCCAAATTGGTGTCTTATAAGCGATTCCGAAAACCGAGCGGAAGGTTATGCACGTTTGAGCGAAGGTGTGTTCGTATGCGATCGCATCGGAAGCCCGCGACCACGCTCCCGGAGAGGAATTTGGGCGCCGGACTGGAAATATCTGAATGCAACCTTGTGTCGACTGGGTCGAAATGCCGATTCCGAATTGGGGCCTCGCGAGCCGTTATGATCGCCGGGCGAACAAATATTTGCGTCCTACCAGAGGGGTATGACAATCGGTGTACTAGTACACACGCTCCGCGGCTGAATTTTGTCCCCGAAACAGAATTCCGCAAAACCAGTGCCCTTTCGACCGTCTCGGAGTGCCGATTCCGAATTGTGGCCATATAAGCGATTTCGATGCCCGGGCAGAAAGTTATGCCCAGTTCCTTCGCTGAAGGGGTGGGAATAAACCAGAGGGGGTGACTATATCGGCGATGTTCGTGCACCCATATCTACGACCTGGGGTGGAGATCTCGAGCCGACTTGAACAAAACTTCCGATCACCGTGATAGGCCGACTCTGGGTGTTGGCCCCGCCAGCGATTCGCGTAATCGAGGAAGGCGCTACTGTTAGAAAACCTTCGAATCAGTGAGATCATCGGCTAGAATCATAATTTCGGAGTGCAAAACGAAGGTTTTTCGACCACGAAACGACCTCTTATTGCCTGAGACAATAAGGGGGCGACGAGCGCCTCTGAGTGCTGATTCCGAATTGTGGTCTTATAAGCGATTCCGATAACCGAGCGGAAAGTTATGCCCATTTGAGCGAAGGTATGTCCGTGTGCGATCGCATCGGAAGCCCACGACCACGCTCCTGGAGAGGAATTTGGGCGCTGGACCGAAAATCTCCGAATGTGACCTTTTGTCGACTGGGTCGAAGTGTCGATTCTGAATTAGGGCTTCGCGGGCCATTCTGATCGTCGGGCGAACAAATATCTGTGTCATACCCAAGGGGTACGACAACCGGTGTACTAATACACACGCTCCGCGGCTGAATTTCGGCCTCGGAATGGAATTCCGTGAAACCAGTGCCCTGTCGACTGTCTCGGAGTGCCGATTCCGAATTGTGGTCATATAAGCGATTCCGATGCACGGGCGGAAAGTTATGCCCAGTTCTTTCGCTGAAGGGGTGGGAATAAACCGGTGGGGGTGACTATATCGGCGATGTTCGTGCACCCATATCTACGATCTAGTCTGGAGATCTCGAGCTAAGTTGAACACGCCTTCCGATCGCCGGGATAGGCCGACTCCGTGTGTTAGCCCTGCCAGCGATTCACGTAATCGAGGAAGACACTACTGCTAGAAAACCTTTGAATCAGGACGATCATCGGCTATAATCGTAATTTCGGAGTGCGAAATGAAGGTTTTTCGACCACGAAACGACCTCTTATCGCTTGAGGCAGTAAGGGGGCGATGGGCGCCTCTGAGTGCCGATTCCGAATTGGGGTCTTGTAAGCGATTTCGATAACCGAGCATAAAGTTATGCCCGTTTGAGCGAAGGTGTGTCCGTATGCGATCGCATCGGAAGCCCGCGACCACGCTCCCGGAGAGGAATTTGGGCGCCGGACCGGAAATCTCCGAATGTGACCCTGTGTAAACTGGGTCGAAGTGCCTATTCCAAAATGGGGCCTCGCGGGCCGTTCCGATCGCCGGGTGAACAAATATCCGCGTCCTACCAAAGGGGTACGACAATCGGTGTACTAGTACACACGCTCCGCGACGACATTTCGGTCGCAGAATGGAATTTCGTGAAACTAGTGCAATGTCGACCGTCTCGGAGTGCCGATTCCGAATTGTGGCCACATAAGCGATTCCGATACCGGGGCGGAAAGTTATGCCCAGTTCTTTTGCTGAAGGGGTGGGAATAAACCGGAAGGGGTGACTATATCGGCGATGATCGTGCACCCATATCTATGACCTGGGGTGGAGATCTCGAGCCGAGTTGAACACGACTTTCGATCTCCGTGATAGGCCGACTCCGTGTGTTGGCCCCGCCAGCGATTTGCGTAATCGAGGAAGGCGCTACTGCCAGAAAACCTTCGAATCGGGGAGATCGTCGGCTAGAATCACAATTTCGGAGTGTGAAACAATGGTTTTTCGACCCCAAAATGACCTCTGATCACCTGAGGCAATAAGGGGGCGACGGGCGCCTCTGAGTGCCGATTCCAAATTGGGGTCTTATAAGTGATTTCGATAAGCGAACGGAAAGTTATGCCCGTTTGAGCGAAGGTGTGTCCGTATGCGATCGCATCGGAAGCCCGCGACCATGCTCCCGGAGAGGAATTTGGGCGACGGACCGGAAATCTCCGAATGTGACCCTGTGTCAACTATGTCGAAGTGCCTATTCCAAATTGTGGCCTCGCGGGCCGTTCTGATCGCCGGCCGAACAAATATCTGCGACCTACCCAAGGGGTATGATAATCGGTGTACTAGTACACACGCTCCGCGGCAGAATTTCGGCCCCGGAATGGAATTCCGTGAAACCAATGCCCTGTCGACCATCTCGGAGTGCCAATTCCAAATTGTTGCCACATAAGCGATTCCGATGCCCGGGCGGAAAGTTATGCCCAGTTCTTTTGCTGAAGGGGTGGGAATAAACCGGAGGGGGTGACTATATCAGCGATGTTCGTGCACCCATATCTACGACCTGGGGTGGAGATCTCGAGCCGAGTTGATCACGACTTCCGATCTCCGTGATAGGCCGACTCCGTTTGTTGGCCCCGCCAGCGATTTGCGTAATCAAGGAAGGCGCTACTGCCAGAAAACCTTCGAATCGGGGAGATCGTCGGCTAGAATTGCAATTTCGCAGTGCGATATGAAGGTTTATTGACCCCGAAACGACCTCTTATCGCATAAGGCGATAAGGGGGCGACATGCACCTCTGAGTGCCGATTCCGAATTGGGGTCTTATAGGCGATTCCGATAACCGAGCGGAAGGTTATGCCCTTTTGAGCGAAGGTTTGTCCGTGTTCGATCGCATCGGAAGCCCGCGACCACGCTCCTGGAGAGGAATTTGGGCACTGGATCGGAAATCTCCGAATTCGACCTTATGTCGACTGTGTCGAAGTGCCGATTCTGAATTAGGGCCTCACGGGCCGTTCCGATCGCCGTGCGAATAAATATTCGCATCCTACCCAAGCAGTACGACAATCGGTGTACTAGTACACACACTCTGCAGTAGAATTTTGGCCTCAGAACGGAATTCCTCGAAACCAATGCCCTTTCGACCGTCTCGGAGTGCAGATTCCGAATTGTGGTCACATAAGCGATTCCGATGTCCGGGCGGAAAGTTATGCCCAATTCTTTCGCTGAGGAGGTGGGAATAAACCAGAGGGGGTGACTATATCGGTGATGTTCGTGCACTCATATCTACGACCTGGGGTGGAGATATCGAGCCGAGTTGAACACGACTTTCTTTCGTTGTGATAGGCCGACTCCGTGTGTTAGCCATGCCAGCGATTCGCGTAATCGAGGAAGGCGCTACTGCCAGAAAACCTTCGAATCGGGGAGATCGTCGGCTAGAATCATAATTTCAGAGTGCGAAACGAAGGTTTTTCAACCATGAAACGACCTCTTATCACCTGAGGCAGTAAGGGGGCGACGGTCGCCTCTGAGTGCCGATTCCGAATTGGGGTCTTATAAGCGATTCCGATAAGCGAGCGGAAAGTTATGCCCATTTGAGCGAAGGTTTGTCCGTGTTCGATCGCATCGGAAGCCCGCGACCACGCTCCTGGAGAGGAATTTGGGCACTGGATCGGAAATCTCCGAATTTGACCTTATGTCGACTGGGTCGAAGTGCCGATTCTGAATTAGGGCCTCATAGGCCGTTCTGATCGCCGTGAGAATAAATATCCGCATCCTACCCAAGGGGTACGACAATCGGTGTACTAGTACACACGTTCCACGGTGAAATTTCGGCTTCGGAATAGAATTCCGTGAAACCAGTGCCCTGTCGACCATCTCGGAGTGTCGATTCTGAATTGTGACCATATAAGCGATCCCGATGCCCGGGTGAAAAGTTATGCCCAGTTCCTTCGCTGAAGGGGAGAGAATAAACCGGAGGGGATGACTATATCAGCGATGTTTGTGCACGCATATCTACGACCTGGGGTGGAGATCTCGATCCGAGTTGAACACGACTTCCGATCGCCGTGATAGGCCGACTTCGTGTGTTGGCGCCAGCGACTTGGGGTGGAGATCTCTAGCCCAGTTGAACACGACTTCCGATCGTCGTGATAGGCCGACTCCGTGTGTTTGCCCCGCCAGCGATGCGCTACTGCTGGCGCCAACACACGAAGTCGGCCTATCACGGCGATCGGAAGTCGTGTTCAACTCGGCTCGAGATCTCCACCCCAGGTTGTAGATATGGGTGCATGAACATCACTGATATAGTCACCCCCTCCGGTTTATTCCCACCCCTTCAGCAAAAGAACTGGGCATAACTTTCCACCCGGGCATCGGAATCGCTTATGTGGCAACAATTCGGAATTGACACTCCGAGATGGTCGACATAGCACTGGTTTCACGGAATTTCGTTCCGGGGCCGAAATTCCGTCGCAGAGCGTGTGTACTAGTACACCGATTGTTGTACCCCTTTGCTAGGACCCGGATATTTGTTCGCCCGGCGATCGGAAAGGCCCGCGAGGCGCCAATTCGGAATAGACACTTCGACCCAGTCGACACAGGGTCGCATTCGGAGATTTCCGGTCCGGCGCCCAAATTCCTCTCTGGGAGCGTGGTCGCGGGCTTCCGATGCGATCGCATACGGACACATATTCGCTCAAACGGGCATAACTTTCCGCTCGATTATCGAAATCACTTATAAGACCCCTATTTGGAATCGGCACTCAGAGGCGCCCGTTGCCCCCTTACTGCTTCAGGCAATAAGAGGTCGTTTTGTGGTCGAAAAACATTCATTTCGCACTCCGAAATTACGATTCTAGCTGATGATCTCCCTGATTCAAAGGTTTTCTAGCAGTAGCGCCTTCCTCAATTACGTGAATCGCTGGCAGGGCCAACACACGGAGTCGGCCTATCACGGCGATCGGAAGTCGTGTTCAACTCGGCACGAGATCTCCACCCCAGGTCGTAGATATGGGTGCACGAACATAAGCGATCCCGATACCCGGGCGGAAAGTTATACCCAGTTCTTTTGCTGAAGGGGTGGGAATAAACCGGAGGGGGTGACTATATCGACGATGTTCGTGCACGAATATCTACGACCTGGGGTGGAGATCTCTAGTCGAGTTGAACACGACTTCCGATTGTCTTGATAGGCTGACTCCGTGTGTTGGCCCCGCCAGCGATTCGCGTAATCGACGAAAGCGCTACTGCCAGAAAACATTCAAATCAGGGAGATCATCGGCTAGAATCGTAATTTAAAAGTGTGAAATAAAGGTTTTTTGACATGAAACGACCTCTTACCGCCTGAGGCAATAAGGGGGCAACGGGCGCCTCTGAGTGCCGATTCCGAATTGGGGTCTTATAAGCGATTCTGATAACCGAGCGGAAGGTTATGCCCGTTTGAGCGAAGGTGTGTCCGTATGCGATCGCATCGGAAGCCCCGACCACGCTCCCGGAGAGGAATTTGGGCACCCGATCGGTAATCTCCGAATGTGACCTTATGTCGACTGGGTTGAAGTGTCGATTCTGAATTGGGGCCTCACGGGCCGTTCCGATCGCCGGGCGAACAAATATCTGCGTCCTACCCAAGGGGTACGACAATCGGTGTAGTAGTACACACGCTCCGCGGTGGAATTTTGGCCCCAGAACGGAATTCCGTGAAACCAGTACCCTGCCGACTGTCTCGAAGTGCCAATTCCGAATTGTGGTCTTATAAGAGATTTCGATGCCCGAGCAAAATGTTATCCCCAGTTCTTTCGTTGAAGGGGTGGGAATAAACCGGAGGGGGTGACTATATCGGCGATGTTCGTGCACCCATATCTACGACCTGGGGTGGAGATCTCAAGCCGAGTTGAACACGACTTCCAATCTCCGTGATAGGTCGACTCCATTTGTTGGCCCCGCCAGCGATTCGCGTAATCGAGGAAGGTGCTACTGCAAGAAAACCTTCGAATCGGGGAGATTGTCGGCTAGAATCGCAATTTCAGAGTGCGAAACGAAGGTTTTTCGACCCAAAACGACCTCTTATCGCCTGAGACGATAAGGAGGCGACGGGCGCCTCTGAGTGCTGATTCTGAATTGGGGTCTTATAAACAATTCTGATATCCGAGCGTAAGGTTATGCCCTTTTGAGCGAAGGTGTGTCCATATGTGATCGCATCGGAAGCCCGCGACCACGCTCCCAAAGAGGAATTTGGGCGCCGGACCGGAAATCTCCGAATTCGACCTTATGTCGACTGGGTCGAAGTGTCGATTCCGAATTTGGGCCTCGCGGGACGTTCCGATCGCCGGGCGAACAAATATCCGCGTCCTACCCAAGGGGTACGACAATCGGTGTACTAGTATACACGCTCTGCGGCGGAATTTCGGCCCCGGAATGGAATTCCGTGAAACCAGTGCCATGTCGACCGTCTCGGAGTGCCGATTCCGATTTGTGGCCACATAAGCGATTTCGATGCCTGCGCGGAAAATTATGTCCAGTTCTTTCACTGAAGGGGTGGGAATAAACCGGAGGGGGTGACTATATCGGCGATGTTCGTGCACCCATATCTACGACCTGGGGTGGAGATCTCGAGCCGAGTTGAACACGACTTCTGATCGCCGTGATAGGCCGACTCCGTGTGTTGGCCGCGCCAGTGATTCGCGAAATCGAGGAAGGCGCTACTGTAAGAAAACCTTCGAGTCGGGGAGATCGTCGGCTAGAATCACAATTTCGGAGTGCGAAACGATGGTTTTTCGACCCCGAAACGACCTGTTAACGCCTGAGACGATAAGAGGGGGACGGGCGCCTCTGAGTGCCGATTCCGAATTCGGGTCTTATAAGCGATTCCTATAACCGAGCGGAAGGTTATGCTCGTTTGAGCGAAGGTGTGTCCGTATGCGATCGCATCGGAAGCCCGCGACCACGCTCCCGGAGAGGAATTTTGGCGCCGAACCAGAAATCTCTGAATGCGGCCTTATGTCGATTGGGTCGAAGTGTCGATTCCGAATTGGGGTCTCGCGGGCCATTCTGATCGCCGGGAGAACAAATATCTGTGACCTACCCAAGGGGTATGACAATCGGTGTACTAGTACACACGCTCCTGGAGAGGAATTTGGGAGCTGGATCAAAAATATCCGAATGCGACCTTATGTCGACTGAGTCGAAGTGCCGATTCAGAATTAGGGCCTCACGGGCCGTTCCGATCGCCGTGCGAATAAATATCTGCATCCTACTCAAGGGGTACGACAATCGGTGTACTAGTACACACGCTCCGCGGTGAAATTTCGGCCCCGGAATGGAATTCCGTGAAACCAGTGCCCTGTCGACTGTGTCGGAGTGCCGATTCCGAATTGTGACCATATAAGCGATCCCGATGACCGGGCGGAAAGTTATGCCCAATTCTTTTGCTGAAGGGGTGGGAATAAACCGGAGGGGATGACTATGTCTGCGATGTTCATGCACGCATATCTACGACCTAGGGTGGAGATTTCAAGCCGAGTTGAGCACGACTTCCGATCGTCGTGATAGGCCGACTCCGTGTGTTGGCCCGCCAGCGATTCGCGTAATCGACGAAGGCGCTACTGCCAGAAAACATTTGAATCGGGGAGATCGTCGGCTAGAATCGCAATTTCGGAGTGCGAAACGAAGGTTTTTCAACATGAAACGACCTCTTACCGCCTGAGGCAATAAGCGTGCAACGGGCGCCTCTGAGTGCCGATTCCGAATTGGGGTCTTATAAGCGATTCCGATAACCGAGCGGAAGGTTATGCCCGTTTGAGCGAAGGTGTGTCCGTATGCAATCGCATTGGAAGCCCGCGACCACGCTCCCGGAGAGGAATTTGGGTGCCGGACCGGAAATCTCCGAATGCGACCTTTTGTCGACTGGGTCGAAGTGCCGATTCCGAATTGGGGCCTCACGGGCCGTTCCAATCGCCGGGATAGGCCGACTCCGTGTGTTGGCCCCGCCAGCGATTCGCATAATTGACGAAGGCGCTACTGCTGGCGAGGCCAACACACGGAGTCGGCCTATCACGGCGATCGGAAGTCGTGTTCAACTCGGCTCGAGATCTCCACCCCAGGTCATAGATATGGGTGCACGAACATCACTGATATAGTCACCCCCTCCGGTTTATTCCCATCCCTTCAGCAAAAGAACTGTGCATAACTTTCCACCCGGGCATCGGAATCGCTTATGTGGCAACAATTCGGAATTGGCACTCCTAGATGGTCGACAGGGCACTAGTTTCACAGAATTCCGTTCCGGGGCCGAAATTCCGCCGCGGAGCGTGTGTACTATTACACAAATTGTCGTACCCCTTTGGTAGGACGCGGATATTTGTTCACCCGGCGATCGGAACGGCCCGCGAGGCCCCATTTCGGAATAGGCACTTCGACCCAGTCGACACAGGGTCGCATTCAGAGATTTCCGGTCCGACGCCCAAATTCCTCTTCGGGAGCGTGGTCGCGGGCTTCCGATGCGATCGCATACGGACACACCTTCGCTCAAACGGGAATAACTTTCCGCTCGGTTATCGAAATCGCTTATAAGACCCCAATTTGGAATCGGCACTCAGAGGCGCCCGTCGCCCCCTTACTGCCTCAGGCGATAAAAGGTCGTTTCGTGGTGGAAAAACCTTCATTTCGCACTCTGAAATTACGATTCTAGCCGATGATCTCCCCGATTCAAAGGTTTTCTAGCAGTAGCGCCTTCCTCGATTACGTGAATCGCTGGCAGGGCCAACACACGGAGTCGGCCTATAACGGCGATCGGAGGTCGTGTTCAACTCGGCACGAGATCTCCACCCCAGGTCGTAGATATGGGTGCACGAACATAAGCGATCCCGATGCCCGGGCGGAAAGTTATGTCAAGTTCTTTTGCTGAATGGGTGGGAATAAACCGGAGGGGGTGACTATATCGACGATGTTCGTGCACGCATATCTACGACTTGGGTGGAGATCTCTACCCGAGTTGAACACGACTTCCGATCGTCGTGATAGGCCGACTCCGTGTGTTGGCCCCGCAAGCGATTCGCATAATCGACGAAGGCGCTTCTGCCAGAAAACATTCGAATCGGGGAGATCGTCGGCTAGAATCATAATTTCAGAGTGCGAAACGAAGGTTTTTCGACATGAGAAGACCTCTTACCGCCTGAGGCAATAAGGGGGCAACGGGCGCCTCTGAGTGCCAATTCCGAATTGGGGTCTTATAAGCGATTCCGATAACCGAGTGGAAGGTTATGCCCGTTTGAGCGAAGGTGTGTCCGTATGCGATCGCATCGGAAGCCCGCGACCACGCTCCTGGGGAGGAATTTGGGCGACGGAACGGAAATCTCTGAATGCGACCTTATGTCGACTGGGTCGAAGTGCCGATTCTGAATTGAGGCCTCACGGGCCGTTCCGATCGCCGGGCGAACAAATATTTGTGTCCTACCCAAGGGGTACGACAATCGGTGTATTAGTACACACGCTCCGCGGCGGAATTTCGGCACCAAAACGGAATTCCGTGAAACCAGTGCCCTGTCGACCGTCTTGAAGTGCCGATTTCGAATTGTGGTCTTATAAGCGATTCCGATGCCTGGGCAAAAAGTTATCCCTAGTTCTTTCGCTGAAGGGGTGGGAATAAACCGGAGGGGGTGACTATATCGGCGATGTTCGTGCACCCATATCTACGACCTGGGGTGGAGATCTCGAGCCAAGTTGAACATGACTTCCGATCGTCGTGATTGGCCGACTCCGTGTGCTGCCCCCGCCAGCGATTCGCGTAATCAAGGAAGGCGCTACTGCCAGAAAACCTTCGAATCGGAGAGATCGTCGGCTAGAATCGCAATTTCGGAGTACGAAACGAAGGTTTTTCGACCCCGAAACGACCTATTATCGCCTGAGACGATAAGGGGGCGACGGGCGCCTCTAAGTGCCGATTCTGAATTCGGGTCTTATAAGCGATTCCTATAATCAAGCGGAAGGTTATGCCCGTTTGAGCGAAGGTGTGTCCATATGCGATCGCATCGAAAGCCCGCGACCACGCTCCCGGAGAGGAATTTAGGTGCCGAACCAGAAATCTCCGAATGCGGCCTTATGTCGATTCGATCGAAGTGTCGATTCCGAATTGGGGTCTCGCGGGCCATTCCGATCGCCGGGCGAAAAGATATCTGAGTCATACCCAAAGGGTATGACAATCGGTGTACTAGTACACACGCTCCGCGGCGAAATTTCGGCCCCGGAATGGAATTCCGTGAAACCAGTGCCCTGTCGACCGTCTCGGAGTGCCGATTCCGAATTGTGGTCAGATAAGCGATTCCGATGCCCAGGCGGAAAGTTATGCCCAGTTCTTTCGCTGAAGGGGTGGGAATAAACCGGAGGGGGTGACTATATCGGCGATGTTCGTGCACCCATATCTATGACCTGGAGTGGAGATCTCGAGCCGAGTTGAACACGACTTCCGATCGCCGTGATAGGCCGACTCCGTGTGTTGGCCCCGCCAGCGATTTGCGTAATCGAGGAAGGCGCTACTGCCAGAAAACCTTCGAATCGGGGAGATCGTCGCCTAGAATCATAATTTCGGAGTGTGAAGCGAAGGTTTTTCGACATGAAACGACCTCTTACTGCCTGAGGCAATAAGAGGGTGACGGGCGCCTCTGAGTGCCGATTCCGAATTGGGGTCTTATAAGCGATTTCGATAAGCGAGCGAAAAGTTATGCCCATTTGAGCGAAGGTTTGTCCGTGTGCGATCGCATCGGAAGCCCGCGACCACGCTCCTGGAGAGGAATTTGGGCGTTGGATCGGAAATCTCCGAATGGGACCTTATGTCGACTGGGTCGAAGTCCCGATTCTGAATTAGGGCCTCACAGGCCGTTCCGATCGCCGTGCGAATAAATATCTGCATCCTACCCAAGGGGTACGACAATCGGTGTACTAGTACACACGTTCCGCGGTGAAATTTCGGCGTCAGAATAAAATTCCGTGAAACCAGTGCCCTGTCGACCGTCTTGGAGTGTCGATTCTAAGTTGTGACCATATAAGCGATCCCGATGCCCGGGCGAAAAGTTATGCACAGTTCTTTTGGTGAAGGGGTGGGAATAAACCGGAGGGGGTAACTATATCGACGATGTTCGTGCACGCATATCTATGACCTGGGGTGGAGATCTCGAGCCGAGTTGAACACGACTTCCGATCGCCGTGATAGGCCGACTCTGTGTGTTGACCCCGCCAGCGATTCGCGTAATCGAGGAAAGCACTACTGCCAGAAAACCTTCAAATCGAGGAGATCATAGGTCAGAATCATAATTTTGAAGTGCGAAACTAAAATTTTTCGACCACAAAACGACCTCTTATCGCATATTAAAATTTTTGAACTCGATGAAATTTTGAATATCTGGAATGAAAAGAGAACAAAATTTATTTTATATGGTCTTTCTTCAAAGCAGTATATGGATATTCAACTCAACAGACGGTTCCTTTCGCTGATACGTGATGCAAAAACAGTGCATACGTAGTACGACTTTAGACCAAACAATGTCGACAATACCCTCTGAGTTCTTCAGTTCGATAGGGTGCCTGGATGATGCTAACCATGCAAGGGAGAAAAGCTACCAACAAAGTCGTTCTAAAAGAGTACTCTAATGAAAGAAGATTGAGAAGATTATCCATGGGGATCGACGCTACTCAGTGTACAGGTGAAAAGTAAGTCTAACACAGCATAGCAATATTCTTAGTTCCCTCCTACCTTTTCCCCCTGATTGCTGCTACATCCGCACTAGCACAAGGACATCAGGATTCAGGGTTGGCACATTCCAGTTAATTCAAACTACAGACTTATTACCGTTGGTACATATCCCACTATATCGACCTCTGCCCCCATGTCAATCCATGCAACTATGGAAAAGGATGAAATGTTACAGAGTTAAATCAGACTCTAGGTCTTCATATCTGTTGATGGGGCTACAGTTAAAGACATAGTGAACAGATGGGGTGCAAGAGCGCTTCCTCTTACTGCAAAAACGGCCAGCCATGGGATAGGAATGAGAGTGATCAGACTCAAGGGGATCCAAAATAGGAGAAAAACAAGGCTTCTCTCAGACACCCCGACATCACTGTCTAGTATACAGAGTATGGTGTGATCCTCGGACATCCAAAAACCTGTTTCCGCTTTGAACTGTTCACACGACTACAGATCTGTATTCCTCGAGAAAGATGGCAAAGGTGCATCCTCTTGTGGGCGGAGGATGACTAGCATACCGAACATGCCGAGCATTGGGAGGAGTAGAAGCCACTTCAGGAGCTTGTAATAATGCATGTGGAAAGTGAGAGAGAACTCATCGGAGAAATGGAGCCCGTTTTTATCGACCATGTCCACAAGCACCGTCCCTGTTGTTCTGACGGGCACAGTTGGCAACTTTACCCTCTGCTTCCCCGGTCCAGTAATTATCTGGTTATTCATTATGCGTCTCTCTCCTTGATAATTTCCAGGAACTAGAAGAGTTGTCTGTTTCATAACATAAGTGGCCAAACAGTATGTCAATTAACCAAACATTGTGTGTGTGTGTGTGTGTGTGTGAGAGAGAGAGAGAGAGAGAGGGAGAGAGAGAGAGAGAGAGAGAAGCTTCTCACTGTAACATTGTAAGGTCCTTGATGTCCTGATGGGACCCTGTAATTGTCAAATATCTCCATCTCCACCCAAAAGTGTTTTCCCTCCTCATCTCTGAAAGATCTTGATGAGGGGGAGACATAAATCCCTTCACGGTTGTAGCCAATTGCAACATTATTTCTTCCCTGATTTGAAGATCTCCAAGCCTGATAACACAACAAAGTAAAGCCAGCAGCATTATGTAAAGAAGTTTCATGCACATATTGTCTCCGAATTAATCGCATGAGTAAATAGGGGTGGCAATGGGCCGGGTCTGGGTTGGCCCAGATCCAACCCGGTCTCTAACCGACCGGCCCGGCCCAAGGCGAGACCCGATTTTTAGAAACCCGGCCCGGGATGATTATGTAAAGCCCGGCCCAGGCCCGGCCCGGTTTTACCTTGTTAAAGGTATTCTTATTATTTTTTTATCTATTTTTACAATAAAATTTATGTTCATTGAATCAAAACAACATAAAATAGATATTAGACTAATCTAGATAAACTTATTTCTAGTTATTACAAATATAAAATTAATATTAAGTCATTAAACATAACTCTACAACACAATTTTCAATCCAAAATTTTAGAATATTAAAATTACCGTCGTGTCACTTGTTTTTTTAAAAAAAATACTAGGCCACTGGGCCGCCCGGGCTGAGCCAAAGCCCGGGCCCGGCCCAATCTTACTCCGGGCCGAGCTCAAAATTTAAATGAGATTAAAATATCCGGCCCAAATCCGTAAAAAACCGGGCCAAGCCACCGGGCCTTTGGACCGGCCCGGCCCAATTGACACCCCTATGAGTAAATAAAATGTGCTCAAAGATTAAAACAAGAAACCCGGGGCACTACCCCATATGTTTGGCTATTTTAGTGTGGACTTTTTTTTATTTCTTTTAGGGGGCTCTGCAATCCCCAAACTCTCCAGAGAATCCACTCTCTCAACTAATTTACACATGTTTTGCAAACATAGGAAAAAGTTGGTTGGGATTTTATTTCCCCACGGAGTGAGAATATTCTCTATTTCCCTAATAACTGTTTCCCCACCTCCCCCCGGGAAATATTTCCTCTCACCAGGAGTCACACACGTTGCCTCCCTCCTCTTTTCTCCCCGAGCTCCCTTCTCCGTTCTTCCTTTCTTCCATGGGAGAAGAGTCCAAAATGCCTCAATGAGTTGTCATCCCACCAGACAAGTCATTTTATATATGCAATTACATGTTATGTATGATAAGGAAAGCAAATGAAAAAGATAATTGTTACAACATATGAAAAGGGTAAAAGCTGACTAGAAATTCCATGTATGCGTAGTAGTATGCATATGAGGTTTTCCTAGAAAATCCATTCAAAAAAAACTACTGTTGAATTGTTTTGTTATTATCTCCTGAGTGGCTCTGAAATATAAATTATATATTATATATGAGATCCGTAGAAGATATATGTCAATATTAATTCTGACAAGTTATGGTTGTAGTGCCCTAAACCCCTCCATGTGCAGTATATATAGTCAATGGTCAAAAGTATGAAGAGGATAGAAAAAAGAAATATTTATCACCTCTAGATCCCCAATGTGAACACCAGATTTTTAGTTACACGGGAAGTTTGTGAACACGAGGCTTTACTTCACTGGAAAATAGTTTCCACGAATATCATTTTCATGGAAAATACTTTCCTCAATTTTTCATTTCCCAGGGAATTTGGGGAATGCAAACAAAAGCACAATCATTGTGACAGAGAAAGGAGCATGAATTCACAATCCTACCTTGGCTTTATGTGAAAAACCTTGGAAATAAAAGTGAAGCAATATAGTATGGCAAGTATCTTTCCACATATTTCAACATATCCCAAACATTGGAACATAAGAATGAAGTGTCAAGACAGACATTTGGATCAACTCAGGTATCTCCTTGGCAGAAGAGCAGCATTAGATTCACAAGGTGGTATGTAGCCATCATATGTAACTCAAGGTTTCTAGTATATAATTTACTATGCTAGGTTGGTAGTTCCTTGCAATATGTCAAGCAAAGCAAACAGTCTGGATTAGCATCCATGCAACAAATTCCAGTCCTTTTTA
This sequence comes from Colocasia esculenta, assembly GCA_014218235.1. Classification (NCBI taxonomy): domain Eukaryota; kingdom Viridiplantae; phylum Streptophyta; class Magnoliopsida; order Alismatales; family Araceae; genus Colocasia; species Colocasia esculenta. The sequence continues at coordinate 2,522,886 of CM024757.1, forward strand.
GAAATTAATCACATTGAGTAGATGAAGGTACGAGTTTTTCTAGGGTAATCAGCAGTCACAGTTCGTTAGAAAATACTAAGGGCACAATAATCACAAAAGAGATTTGGGATAAAAGAAATGATGTGAGGGTCGATTTACCCACCTTTAATGGATGATGCAAGGACGGAGTTGAAAAGCAGAATACATTGCCATTCATGGTTGAGACAATGAGATCAAGATCATCTCCACCGTCCACATTATCTGCCAACACCATGCTATATCTGTGCATGAGAGTTCATTATTAGCATTAACACATGAACCTTTTCCTAAATTTAAGAAAAGAAGATTGATCAAGTGTAAGCTTACGAAGTCTCGCCAATATCAACAACATCTGCACATGCAGTCTTTCCATCAATAAGGTACAAATAACCATCAAAGGATGTGGTAATAAGAGTTAAACTCTTCTGCTTTTCCTTGCGGTTACTTAAATCAAGCAGAAGAACTTGGCTCATCACCCTCCCATGAGTGCGATATGGGAATGGACGGACAAATGATCCATCCTTGCCACTAAGAACATAAATGTTGCCAGATATAGTTGGAACCACAATGTCGGTGTGCCCATCCCCATCAACATCCCCAACAGTTGGACTCTGAGGACATATGAATCCCTTGTCAGAGAGAAACGAATCTTCAGGAAAAATAACATATACCTCACAATACAGGTGCCAATGGACTGGGTTCCACTCAGGCTTATCAAAGTTCAAGACAAGCACACCAAGGAAAAACTAGACGTAAGCCCGGATCAAGACAATAACAAACTGAACTTCAGAGCAGGTCTTCAGGCTAAAGAGTTAAGAGACATTACTTCTCTAGTTTACAAAAAATAACCTAGATCTTAACATGAATTTATTACATCGTTCATTTGACATAGATAGTCCCAACCTACAAAGTAGTAGAACATACATAAGAAATATCTGCACTTTTCTATGAACAAAGGGGATATCCAACTGCACTTGAAGATGGTATATAGTACTTTAAATCATCTGTTTTAACCTATTCAGGTTTCCTTTAAGATTAAGGCAGCCACCAGCAGCAGATATTTATGCTTTCCATTTCTCACAACATAAGTAGTAAAAATTCTCAGCAAACCCGCCATTCTAGTGATATTTCTCCAAATAAAGTATGAAGAAGTGTGTTTTGGAGCTGTTAGGAGCTTGGGGCTGATACTATCAGAACTTTTTAGGTCTCTCTCCAACACTTTGCTGTTCATATTTCATAATAATCCTCTGTCCCATATTCCCACAACATACAGAAGTATAATTTAGCCTTAGTGTGAAGAAGCACCAAGAAAGCCTATCTAGTTGCTTTGTGTTAGATTAGAAATTTGTTATTCGATGATTCAATATCTAGTAGCCTCTTGATCTTAGTGAAAGGGTACCACATATTCATTAAATATATAAAAGTACAGACCTAAGTTTGTAGGTGACCAATAGTCGTTTATAATTTACTTTAGTAGCCTGTGCATGAAGATTCACAGTTCCCATCTCTGCTACCAAGGCGCGTAAATCTAGTTAGTTCATTGATAAAAACAATCTTTGGCCATTAGGAGTTCTAACCAAAAAGAGAGTCTTGCCTGTGGAATAAGACTCTTCAGATGTACTTCCCAAAGTTCATCTCCTTGGGCAGTCCAAGCTGCAACATTTCCATGTGAATCAGCAGTCACTATTTCAATTTTACCATCATCATTGATATCTGCTGCTATAACTGGTGCTTGAATCTCAGCCATTTCAAGAGGAAACTTTTCTCGCACATTACCTACAAACGAGTAAAATGAAGTTAATTGTACAAGCATAAACACGTTATCTGAAAATGTTTACGTTGTTTCTGCTACGTTAAAACTTATAAACAGTTTGTATGAACAGGTGTGAACCTTAGCATGAATGAATTTCCAAATACAACTACCAAGGACCATGTGTCTCCTTAGCTCTTGCATGCTGGCAAAGCCAGTAATAATTTCCAGAAGAGATGGACGGGGAGAGATGCTAACATTCTGATTCTTACAAGGTCATGCTCATATTGCAGTAAAAGAAGCTAACAACAGAGACACAGGTAGCAAAAAAGGAAAAAGAGACCATCCATTTACTTTTACGATTATGCCTGAGTAGTGAATGACAACAAAGACATGAAGCAACCAGATAAATCACCCTACAAGTTAGCGGATCCTCTTGTTTGGAAAAGGAAGGTAATGAAAACTGTTGTGATCCTCTAAAAAGACTATTTCTGGAATTGAACAAAAGGAAATTTCATTAAATAGTATAAAATTATATGGAATAAGAAGTGTGCCCTATCATTCTTGAAAGTTCAGCCATCAAATAAAAGAAGCTCTTCAAAAACAAGGAAAACTCCCATATAGCAAAGAACACATGCAAAGGAACCCCCCCCCCCCAACAAAACACACACACACACCACCACCACCACCAAAAACCAGCAGAGCAAGGGGGTGTACTAGACACAAAAATACAAGTATAGCATGACAAATATGTATGTAGGAGAAATGAGCAACATAATTTTTCTTTACTTCCAGAACTTCTGGTGAGCTTGGCCCAGTGTTTCAAAAAAATGCGTCTGTATCTTGAGTCTTGACGAAGGCACTGAACATGGTTTTGATATATGAAAACACAGCAACTCTGGAAACTTCAAAATGGGGAAAGGGGAGAGATCAAAAGGCAAATAAACAAGTGGTCCCAAGGATAGAAGGTCCTTTCGAGAACCTTACATCTAGCAATGCCGAAGTGATTGAGAAGAGCGTTTGGATGTTTTTGTAATTTCCAATGATTTTTTTCCCATTTTCCCAACCTCACTGCCATTTTAAGAAAGTAGACGTTGACATTTTTAGAAGCGGTTGAAATTTCCTTTGTTTTTTTTCTTTTTAAGATTTTATACAAGAACAATGTTAATAAATTGAATAGCACATCCCACTAAATTATCAAAATTCAGGCACCTCTATGTTTGACACCCATGCACAATCTAATTCCCTTACCAACAAAATAAGGAAACATAAAGCAGAACTTTCACATAGTTGCACATCTGTATGAAGATTTATTAAGCAGAGTAGATTTTTTATGTACTCCGAGTGAGGGTAGATTTTTGTGGTACTCCAAGTGATTTTGATGATAACAAAATACATTATTGATTTGATGAAAAGTTAGACCTATAGTTGTGTTTTCATATATCTTGAAGGTCTAACATGTTTTGAGTGATGCATTGTAGAAAAACACGTCTGTATTGTATTGAGAAACAGGGTTAAATCGGTCAATAGATTCCAAAAGTTGATCGACCAAACTAATGAATCAGAACTGCTTAAGAGAAAATCGACTCCAAGAGCACCAAAAGAATCAACTTCCATGGAATCAACTCTGAAGAATCGACTCCCAAGAGAACTCAAGAGACTCTGATAATCAACTCCAAGAGAATCGATTCCCCAAAAAGTCCAAAAATTGAGTCTCATTTAAGTTTAACAATCAAGTCTCACATTCATCTGCAAATCAAGTCTCACATTCAACTGAATATCGAGTCTCATTTAAGTCTGAGAATCAAGTCTCACATTCATCTGAAAATCGAGTCTAATTTAAGTCTGAGAATCGAGTACTCTCAATCATTTAAAATTGAGTCTCACGTAAGTCTGAGAATCAAGTCTCTACCAGTCATAAAAATCGAGTCTCATCATCGAAATCTCAAAATCAAGCCTAAGGCTTCACAAGAGTTGAGTCCCAGTGTATTTTCAAGTTGTCTCAGTTCAGTCGACCGACTGAACCCGTTGGGTCGAGCAAACTGTACTTTGTCATTTTCCAGAAACCATCCAGAAGCAACTATTCTGCGCCTTCTCAGTTCAGTCTATCAATGCTAGATGTCCAGTCGACCAAAGTCTATTACATGGGAAAAGTGGTTTAGAACTTTAGATGCAGTCAATTTAGGAATGACACTGTGGCACATTTTAAGGATTATCTGACGTGGCAAAAAGTTCCTATATAAGTTCTGGGCCCTTGGATACAGATCCCCAAAAGGCATCGTCCTCCAATCCTTTGTGTTTTTATCTTTGTGCTCTGTTCTTCACAGCTTTTACAGGTTTTCTTGTAGAAGAAGAAGAAGAAGCTCGATCCAAAGGAATTGGGATAATCCTTGGCTTGCTGGAGTTCAAAATTGTGAAGAGATGATCGTGTTGATATGTGGAACTGAATTGAAAGCTTCTTCTTCATCGATCTACATATGATGATCAAGTTGCTGCTGAACGAAGGCGTTCTTGGAGTTCGCTAAAACAAGGGACACTGAACTTGAGATTTGAAGTTCTAATTGTTTCTATTTGAGCTACATTGTATTAGATCTAGACAATTTGGTCCTGTGTGTGCTTGAAACGATCATATGTGTGTGCTTGTGTGTTGATGGTACTGAGGTAGTATCGTGGAGGTTGGATTCTGTGTGTGTGTTTGTGTGCGTGCCTGTGTGGTAACCTTGCAAGTGTTTTGCAATGTTAGTGTGTTAAGTCTCACACATCGTGGGGGGTGGACGTGGACTGCACAAGGGTGTAGTCGAACCACCTTAAAAATCTCTGTGCATCGTGGTTTGATACTTGTTTCCTCCCCCATTCTCTGTGTTGTGCTCAGAGTTTCACAGATCTGCTTCATTGTAGTTTAATTCCCCTGTGCTAAGAAAAGTGTTGCGTCAGATCTTTTAAATTGATTGTGCTTAGATTTTTTTTGGGGAAATCAATTCACCCTCCCCTCCTCTTGATTTGCCATTGCAGGTGAGAGATCAATTTTGATAACCAAACAGGGAATTCCTGAGCCAGTAACCTAGCTACCTACCTAAGAGTAATGTCTATATATGCTTTTTGTCAGGGTGGGTGGGGTGTGGCGATTGAGGGAGTAATATAGGATCACAATACCTTCCAAAAAAAAGAGATAGGGTCAGAATAACTAATAGTATCACAGCCGCAAAAAGTTCTTCACTATAGGTAGTTAAACCAGAACACAATAGAATAACTGCTACAGTTATGTCCCTAGAACCGAACTAGAACCAAGTTAAGGAAACCATAGCCCTGAGGCAAACAGGAAAACTGGAACGGTAGTGGAATCACAATGTCCCAAGTTCAGACAGAAAGGATCTAACTAAGGAAAGATGGTGATGAAGGCGATAACTTACCATGATGATCCAAAACATAACAGAGACCGTAAGAAGTACCAACAAGAATGTCCAAATTTCCATCACCATCTAAATCAACAACAGTAGGAGAAGAATATATATAGCCTCGGAAAGCTCCAGTGTCAATACTCAGATCCAGCTCTCTTGTCCATTTCACTTGCTTTGTGTCAAGATTGAAAACTACGATAGAACCTGCAACATACTTCTCAATGTCTATGCCACCCAATTCTGATAAATGATCCGGGTTGTCATAGTACCTGCCAATTTACCAGCAGTCAACTGATTTGACACCAGTTACAAGTAAAGGCCAAGTTTATGGCATTACTGCTTCAAAACAAACTCATTTAGTCGCATACATATTTATTTTTTCTAATCAAGATGTTAAATAATACATTCCCTAATTTCAAAAACAATGATGCACCAAAATAGCCAAAAACGGTGGCAAATAAGAAATACTCCCAATAGTCAAAGCATTTCCCAGTCTGCAAATGGCAGACCAACTTTTAGCATAAAAATTTAGAGGAAAATACATATAGACTCCTGGAAACCACCTTATTCTCATATGTATCATTAAAATCTTGGCCTCATAACCTATAACTGGCATGGTTGTAGGTTTCGCCCGAAACCGAAACCGACACGGCGAAACGTGTCGGTTTCGGCCTTGGGCGACACGAAACCGGACCGGAACACTGTTCCGGTCCGAGACTTAATGGTTTCGGGCGAAACCGAAACCGACACCACCCGGTGTCGGCCCGAAACCGGCGACACCGGGCGAAACCCGATGCGAACTCCCCTGAAAAGGGAGTTCGCGTCCCGTGACCCCCTCAGATCCCCCTCAGATCTGAGATCTGAGGCAGAAGGGGGTGGACACTGCCGCAGGGCCGCAAGGGGGTGGTTTCGGCTTTTCTTGGGGGGGATTTTTTCTGCCAAAGGTGGGAGGAGAGGCAGGGGCGCAAAGGGGGAGGGGGACGCTTCGCTGTATGTATTATTTTTTTGCTTTAGCCTTTCCCTTATAAAATTTTTCATCCCCACGACCTGACCGCGCAGGTCGATCCGCGTGCGAAGGCGCACATTTGAGAGTTCGGGCTCCACATTTGAACAATAAGTGATATGTTTGATTGTTTTAGGTTCCAAGCAGTCTTTTATGTCATTCTACTTACATATTTTTGTGCTTTATTTTTTTATTGTAGGACCATGGCTAGAGCTGGAGAAGAGCAAAGCCAGGGACTAGATGATCCGGGGTGGGCTCATTTCACTTTAGTTGATGCTAGGAAAAAGAAAGTAAAATGCAATTATTATGGGAAAGAGATATATGGAGGAATTACTAGAGGCAAACAACATCTAGCAGGGGTAAGAGGAGAGGTCAAACAATGTGACATAGCTCCCCGAGGGGTGAGGAAGGAGATGCATCGAATATTCCATTAACATGTCACCCAATGTTAAGAGAAGAGGTCAAACAATGTGACATAGCTCCCCTAGTGCATTGTAATGTTTAGGTATGAAAATTTAATTTTTACAGAATTTTATTGTGTTTGTAATATTTATAATAATGCAAGACGACAACATCATTCCATGTTTATTGTTTAACTCTTTAATATGCATCGAATATTCCATTAACATGTCACCCACATATATCTGTCACTTAATCCAATTTTTTTCAATCTTATATGCATGTCCACTAGTTCTTTTTGTGTTGTGATGAATTTTATATTTTTACAGATTTATTTGAGTTTTTTTACAATTTTTTGTCAACTTTTATAGGTTTCGGACGGTTTCGTCCGAAACCGAAACCGACACCGTTTCGGTTTCGGCCCTACCCGAAACCGAAACCGACACCCTCATCCTTGATAACTGGTATTTGATAAAAATTCATCAGTTATATCCCTTCAATTAGCTAGCCGTCAAAGTCTAAAGAATATTCCAAGAAGACAGAATGGAAACATTAAATGGGGCTGACGGGATGAAAATAACCTTACTCAAAACCAAAGAGAGAAAAATCAACAGTCAAGAGATTTTAAAGTGGGGTAGATTAGCCATTTCACCTCATTAACCCAACCCATGGTCGGACGGATCTCTTGAAATGAAACAACAGGGGCATATACAATGAAATATGGTCAAAGGTGATGAGGTCTTGGGAGAATTTGATGTATTCCAGGGTGTAAGTATTTCTCCCAAAAATTTATGAATTGATATGCCAAAAAAAAAAGATGAAAAGAAAGTCTGATAGGATAAACTAACATCCAACAACCTACAATAATAGAAATGAATGTTATATTCAGCCATCTGACAGAAGCAATAATGCAATGAATAGTTGCTTACTCGCGGTCAAAGAAGTAGGAAACAGCAACAATCATCTCTGAGATGCCATCATTATCAATATCTGCTATTACCTGAGTAAAACAGAAAAATAAAAAAATGTGAATAATAAATTATAAAGGCAATACACATGCAGTTCTGTATGAAAAAGGCATGGGCTTCCACATGCATCATTAGAATGCCGTATACGCATGTGTTTTTAGGATAACAAAAAGCTTACTGGTGTGCACAAGATGTGTGAATCAACACCCACAAAATCTTCCAATTTCTCATGTGTTCCTTCCTGCCAATTCTCATCTTTCCACATGGATTCATCTATATAGTCATCATAGTCATAATTATATTCATCAGCCAACTCATCTCCATCACGGAATAGATCAAAAGAAGAATCAGCATCATCTTCCAAAGCTTCATTATTCTCCACAGTTGCAGCCTTCATCCCAGATTTAGAGCCAGCATCTTCTACCTCTTTTCTATCACCATCTTCAAGGAGCCTCCTCTGGGTGTGAGTTGAATTCTGTCCAACACTTGCCACTGATTCACCATTCCTAGTTGAATTATTTGAATCAGTCGGTAGCTCGATAGTTTGTCCTCCTTTAGCAGGTTCATTTTCCATCTTTGATTCATTCATTCCAGGCGACTTGTGCACTTCAGTAGATAAAGCAGCATTTACTCCCATTGTGCTTCCATTGATCTCTGGGAACAGTGAAATTATTACCCAAGTATGTTCACATTACAAAAACAAGTGCATCCACATTACTACTTTTGGCTTGCACAAATATGTACGCATTTTTTACAAATCAATTAGTACATGGTACTGATACAAGAAACCGCACAATCAAAACTGATTCCTGGGGGGAGCTCATCAGAAGATACAAGATTGATATTTTATGTCTACAAGAAACAAAGTGGGAAGGTGATGGTAGTGATCTCATTAGAGATGTTGGAGGTGCCCGGCATTCTCGGGCCATGGTCTCTCCTGCCCACTGCATGTCTGGGGGAATTATGATCCTCTGGAACCTGTTTGAGGTGGAGGTGGTGTCTCAAGAGAGGATCATTACTAGGTGGGATGTTTCTCTGCACTTCAGGAGAATCTGGGATGGCTTCCTTTGGGACTTCACTGGGGTTTATAGCCCTCAGCCCAGAAAAGAGAAACATCTGCTGTGGGAGGAGTTGATCCAGTTTTATAACTCTTTGGGTCGTCTGTGGTGCATCAGAGGGGATTTCAATGCAGTTGCAGGTGCTTGTGAGAGAACAGGGACAACGCTCTGGTGGCTGATGTGGATGACTTCTCTTATTTCATCCAGGAGGTTGCTTTGGTGGACTTGGGCATGTCCAATGGGACATACACTTGATCCAACATAAGGACTGATGCTACTTGCTCTAGACTAGAAAGGTTATTGGTCTCCATTGATTGGGAGGACCATTTCCCTAAGGCGCAGTTGTTGGGTTTGGCCAGATCAACTTCTCATCATAAACCCATTCTCTTGAAGGCTTCTAGGCAGTTTGGCAGATCACTAGGGCTCAGGTTTGAGTAGGTCTAGCTCAGGGAGCCTGATTTCTTAGAGACAGTTGTGGGGGCTTGGAATGGCCCAATTGCCAGCTATTCAGCCATGCGTGTCAAGAAGTTGAAGCATACTGCATCTATACTCCCATCGTAGGGGCAAGCAAATCCCTTCCTAGAAAGGTGGATAAGGATAGGATTGTGTAGCAACTTGCGGCATTGGACAGTTTGGAGGAAGCTAGTCTTATATAGGAAGACAGATCAGTGAGGGATTCCTTGAGATGTCAATTTGATGAGCTTCTGACCAGAGAGGAGATTTATTGGAGATAGAGATTTAAATAGAGATGGGTTAAAGAGGGTGACATGAACACTACTTACTTCCAGCATATTGCCTCTGGGAGAAGAAGGGTTAACTCCATCTCTACCATCAAGGTGGGTCTTCTCCTCTCAGATGGAGATTAGAGACCAAGCGAGAGTTTTCTATTCCTTCTTATTCTTAGAGGATTCTTCTTGTAGGCGGAGGATTGCAGCTGACCTACTTCTCAGCTTCTCCTCTGAGGAGAGAGAAGCTATTTCACTCCCTTTCTCATAGGAGGTCCATTAGGCTATTTTCTCTATTGTTCTATGAGAAGTATTGAGATATCATTAAAACAGACCTCATGGCTGCATTGAAAGAACTTTAGGAAGATAGAACTCACCTGGGTGGTATCAACGAGACTTTTTTGGTGCTCATTCTTAAGAAGGCAAGAACTGAGGACTTTAGGGACTTTCGGTCTATCAACTTGTTTAATGGCACTTACAAGATCCTCACCTAGGTCTTAGCAAGGACATTGGTATCTGTGATGGATTCTTTGGTCAGTCATTTTTAGAGAACTTTCATTAGAGGGAGACATATTTTGGATAGTTTTTGGGTGGCGCACGAGTGTATTAATGCTTTCAAGCAGCAGAGGAGGGTGGGCATGGTTTTGAAGCTGGATTTCGAGAAGGCTTATGTCAAGGTCAACTGGCAATGACAGTGTCTCTTTGATGTCCTACAAAGGATGGGGTTTGGAGCCGCCTGGATTGAGTGGCTTAGAGCCTGTGTCACTTCAGCCTCTTTCTCTGTTCTCATTAATGGGAAGATGACGTCCTGGTTCAATAGTGGTTGGGGCCAGCGCCAAGAGGACCATCTTTTCCCTCTCCTCTTTGTGCTGGTGGCAAGTGTGGTTAGTAGGGTAGAGCAGAAGGCTAAGGCTTTGGGGCTGATTAGGGCTTCTTGGTAAACAGAGATGATCCCTCACTATCTCATCTTCAGTATGCTGATAATACTATTCTATTTCTAGAGGATGAGGGTCGACCCTATACTATGGCAAGGCTTTTGTTGTAGTTGGAGGAGGTCACTAGTTTGAAAGTTAATTTCCATAAGAGTTTGCTGGTTGGGGCGAACATGGAGGACAAATTTTTTATGGAGGATTGTTACTATGTTGGGTTGTGCCATTGGGGAGTTCCCTATCACATACCTTGGCCACCATCTTTCCCTAGGGACCCTTGTGTTGATAGGAGCCCCATTATTTAGCGGTACGAGTCTAGGCTTGCGGGATGGAAGGCTCGGCTATTGTCTTATGGAGGCAGTCTTAATTTGTATAGTTCGGTTTTGGATAGTCTCCCCACATATTCTCTCTATGTTCCACATTCCAAGCTCTAGCCAAGAAGATTCAGTTCTTTCAGAGTAAATTTTTTTGGCATAGTTCTGGTGGATAGATACATAGGATGTAATGGCATTTCTTGGGGTAGAATTACCACCACAAGATGCAAGGTGGTCTGGGGCTGAAGAATGTCAGAACATGAAAAAAAGAATCAGATCGGCCCAGAAATCGACCAAGGCCAATTTTGGCCTAGATTCGACCAAAATCGATTGGATTGGCCTAGATTGGCCAATGGCCGATCCGATCTAGAATCGGCCGATTCTACCTTCCATGTGTCAGAAATTTCAATCTAGCCCTTCTTGGAAAGTGGCTTTGGCGATTAGGGAATGGGGATGAGGGGCTCTGGATCAATGGTATTAGACGCCACTATCTTCCAAAGTTTGCGACTTAGACCCTTCCCCCCGCCATAGGATCTCCTCTCTTTGGAGGGATATCTCCTCCTGCAGGGATTTTATTATTTCTGGGGTCCGAGTGAAGTTGCGAGATGAATGCAAGTGTCTCTTATGGAATGATAGATGGTGTGGTGACTTCACTTTGGAGTCCTTATTCTCGACTCTTTTCTATTTCGGTGGCTCCCCTTGGTTCGGTAGCATAGACTTTTGATCAGCAGGTCTCGAGGGGCTCAGGGGCCACGACTTTTAGGCATGATTTCCATCAAGAGGAGATGGAGCAGCTTCAGTCTTTGTTGAGCCTGCTCTCAACTTATCACTCGCAAGTTGGGGAGGATGCTTGGGTTTGGAGATAGGGGAAGGAAGGCATTCAGTCAAATCAGCCTATAATGTATGCTCGGATGGGGGTGTGCGCTTTGGTTTTTTCCAAGAAGTGTGTAGGCCAGCCAATCCTCTCAAGGTTAAGGTTTTGGCCGGGAGGATTGCCCATGAGAGACTTCCTACTGGAGATAGATTGGGCCGCTTCTTATCAGATGTGATTCCTTCCTGCAATCTTTGTGGTGCTAAGGAGGTATCATTGAATCACCTTTTGTGTGTTGCTCTTATTCTCAAGAGGCATGGAGGGGATCGCTCGGAGAATCAATTGTTCTGTCACCCAGCGGGGTGACGTTGACTCTTTGTTTCAACATTGACAAAGGCCCTAGCCCCTTAGGTGGGACAATTTGGTGTGGTGGATCATTCTCCATGCCACTTTATAGGCCGTGGGGGGGACGGAGAGAACGCAACCACCGTTTCTTCAGGAGGAAGTCTCGTATGGAGGAGGTGTTGTTACATTTTGTTTGGGATAGGGTGAAGGAGTGGGCAGCCACTCTCTCCAATGTAAATTCATCTATTTCTCCTCTTTTTGGTTCCTTGGGAGATTAGATTTTTTTCACCACTTTGGTGTGTTTTTGTTGTATAGGTGTTTTATGGTTGGATTCTTTTTTGGGTTTGGACCCACGTATACATGTGGTACTATCCACTTTAAAAAAAAAATTGACTGCTGGAAGATATAACAAATAGAAGAAAATAATAACTTCATAGTTCATATAACTTGACATCAAATTAGACATTCAAATATAGCATCATAGTTTATCTGCAGACACCAAGTGAAGAAGGTCCATGAGGGACTGACGATTGAAACTTCGCCGCACTTTGGATAGTCCTTTGGCTGATGAGAAACAATCTTGTAATTAAAAAAAATATTAAACTTAAAAGACAATTTTCATGTACACATTGTGGATTTGAATAGCAAGATAGGATAACCAAAGCAAGTACTTCCGTTCACACATCTAAAATAAATATAGCTCAAGTTTTCACAACATTCATGAAGTGTGAAACATACACGATCTTGCAAGGAAAATTTATATTAACAAAAGTAGATAGTCTAATTGACACTGTTCATAAAGTGTTTTAAAAGTCATCATCATCAGAGCCTTGTCCCATTATTTGGGGTCAGCTACATGAATCCTTTTTCGCCAAAGATTTCTATAAAGTGCTATAGTTGTGTTTAAACTCGAGAAGTCCAAGTCCTTCCTAATAACATCGCATCATCTCATTTTAGGTTTTCCCCTAGCTCTTTTACTGACATCCACTAAGATTTGGTCACATCTTTTAATCGGCGCCGAACTAGGGTGACAGTACATGTTTCTAAACCACCTGAGTCTATTTTCTCTCATTTTTCTATCAATTGGAGCTATCCCCAAGTCCTCACATGCTATACAAGTGTTTTGAAAGTACCGTTCATAAAAGTGTTAGATACATAGAATTTTCACAAACACAAAAACGAAGGAGGTTGTCCAACATGACACATAATTTTGCCTAATAAAAGAATGATCATCCTAATCATGTGATGAGGAGGCTGCTTTGTATAGAAAATGACACTCATAGGCATAGCATTGGAAAAATGAGACAAACTTCTTCTCTTGGCACCTCCTTTTAGATCAGAAATAGAAGGTTGACTAAATGTGTAAGTTTTTTAAGATTCCAGTAGATGACACAATTCTTCCCAGAGCTAAAGATCCAACTTCAAATACAAAAAAAAATCTTTCAAAGAAAATCAACTTCAAGAGGCCAGTTCCAAAAGCTGGAGGCATATAACGTACATAAGCAATGATGAAATGTTATATTAAACAAGATAAGAGCAGAATAAATTGCTTACGGGATGTTGAATTCACAAGGGTACTCTCAGGAACAAGAGAGGGATCATGAATATCTGGGTGAGAACGATCAACAGGGTCTGGATGCAAACCAACATACCAATCCTTACGTACTTTCCTTCGAGGGACCTCTAACTTATCATTCATCATATAACCTGAGGGCCTATGATGGAATAAAAATAAGTTTTGTTTAACAAGAGTTCATCAAAAAGAGGAACAGTTTGCTCAATGCATACCTAAAGAAATTGACAACACCATTGTAGGTGGCCAAAGCTATCTCTCTTGTACCATCTTTGTCAATATCAAACAGAAGAGGACTGGAATGCACAGTTGACTGATGAAAGGAAGGCCAGCCTGAGTGAGAACACAACCAAATGATGACATATTAACCAAAAGGGAGTCAGAAAGGACATTAGTGACTGCACAGAGCACAAGATATAATACAGCTGAAGCCCAGATAAAGAAATACTTCCATGGCATTAGTTAAGGACAACATTCCAGCAATTTTTCATGATAAGAAAATGTTTCCTTAATCAGAATCTTTTAATGCTTCTGAATCCTTTAGCCATGGATCACTCATCATTATCGCTGATAAGCAGTTAATCTGTCATTTTAATTTCTCTGTCTCTTCTGAACCCAGTTGACAGATTAACTAAAAATCAACCGGTTTTGGTTTCGGCCGAAACCAGTTGAAACATGCAAAAATCCATTAAAAATATGAAAACATCAGGAAAAATCAAAAAAATATAAACAATTACCAATACATCATCAAAATCAGTGGATATAGATTTGAATGTAAATCAATTGGATTAATGAGAAATTGCAATTTTCTTGAACGTCACCTCGAGGCATGGTTATTTACCCGAACATCATTTAATTAAATGTTGGTATTTATATTTTCATTTACTTAAGATATTACATGTAAATAAGAAAACACCTCCCATTTGAATCCAATAAAATATTAAAAAAAGGGAGAATTAATACCCGCCCCCTGCTTTATTGGGGGGGGGTTTCCGGTCCCTGTCAGATTTTACCTTCATGTCCGCCCCCTGTTTTATGGGGGACTTTTTTTCCAGTCCCTGGAGCCCTGTAAGTGTGTAACTGTATAACTGTGTAACTGTTACACAGTTACAGTTACCCAGTTATACATGTAAATGTGTTAGTTAGTGCGGATGGTAGTTATCGTTTTGGAAATATTCTTTAAATATTTTTTCATCATCTTAGCATTGAGATAACATTAATATCTTTATATTATTTTTTAATAAAATTATGTAACTGTATAACTGCGTAACACATACACAGTTACACAGTTACACACTTATAGGGCTCCAGGGACTGGAAAAAAAGTCCCCCATAAAGCAGGGGGCGGACATGAAGGCAAAATCTGACAGGGACCTGAAATTAATGTCAGATCCCTGCCAGGGACCTGCAATTAATTCTCCCTAAAAAAAATCACATCTCTTACCAATAAAAAGTCAACACTCCAATCCAAGAAGAAAATCGCGATTTTGATGATTCCATCAAAATAACGTCTTTCTAATCCCTCATAATTTGGCCTATCAAAAAATTTCATAATTCAAATAAACCCAATAGAATACTAAAAATCAGGCCATTAAGAGAGTGGCTCCCCTGAAAAAGTCATATGCACATTTGACTTTTTTCACCAGACTTTTGATTTTTAGTATTTTATTATGTTTATTTGAATTATAAAATTTTTAGATAAGTAAAATTATGAGAGATTAAAAAGACGTTATTTTGATGGAATCACCAAAATTGTGATTTTCTTCTTGGATGAGAGAGTTGACTTTTTATTTATAAGAGATATGATTTTTTTTATATTTTTATTAGATTCAAATGAGAGATACTTCCTTATTTACCTGGACATCATTTAAGTAAATGTTAGTAACATGTAATATATTATGTAAATGAAACTACAAAAACTAACATTTACTTAAATAATGTTCAAGTAAATAAGGCACTATGTATATATGAAGGGATTGAAGGGATTCCATAACATATTATATATATCAACGACATCAAAACATGAATATGTCAGTTTCGGCCGTTTCGAGCGACACCGGACGAAATGGTTTCGGGTGTCGCTCGAAACCATTAAAAAATTGTTTTTTAAGTTATCAGACCGGAACAATGTTCCAGTCCGGTTTCGAATCGGCCATGCCCGAAACCGACACGTGTTGTCCAAAACAAACACGTGTCGGACGACACCCACATCCATGCAGTCAACAGAGAAGGTCCCAATCCAGCATCCGTGATAATAAATATCATTTTGTTCAATATTTTGATGGCTTCCAGATGCCAATGTCAACATAATCTTAAGTTATGCACATATAAGCTATCATTGCCTTCATCAAGCTTCATAACTTTGCTGCAGTTATGCACTACCTCACTAAGACAGGCAAAAACCCAATTTTCGTCTCCTTCCTTTTTCATAGTTGGATTTCCCATTTGGGGATAGAAATAGAAATTACTGTCAGAAAACAGAATATCACATATATCTTGAATGTCGGTTGTTGAGCACCTGTGCCTCCTGAGGACCTGTTACTTAGAAACAGGTCTTATTGATGATTGATCAGCTGCCGGTCTCTTAGAACAGCCTACTTGAAACACACTGTACTAAGATAAGTTGTAAATAGGAGTCAATATTTGACTGGAGGAAAACCGCTATTTCACGACCACTGCTTTTATGCAAGATGAGCCTTATTCCACACAAATCTCTCTGCTTAAAAATAATCCTACTCTCAGTAAATAATTTTCATTTTTCTTGAGGGAAAAACAAAGAAAATTATTTCTAAGAAGATCCTAAAGATTTGAAGTCTGTGAGTAGCCAAGGCCTGTGGCCTTGTTCAAGACAGGATATATAGTCCTTGATCAGATCCAAACAGTAACAAGTCAAGAAAGGTGGACACCAGACTTCCATCAACAGCAGAAAACTTTTCATTTTGGAGGACTCCAATTCAAATTATTGTCAACCAGGCAAAACTTGTCCATGAAGGTCAACATTTCCATGCAAACATGGCAGGACAAAAATGTCATGCAAGCGAACTAGCTCTTCTGCAAGATTCTTTTTCATATTTTTTTTCAGAGACCTTAGTTCTTAAAGCTGCTTCAGTCACAAATGTTAACTGAACCAAACCCATCATCTGCAAGAAACATTTAATTCTTCAAAGTGACATTACAAAACTGAATGTTAAAGGATCAAAACAGTACCTGCCATTTTGTCTCCATCAGATCCTTCCAGAACATCCAAGTAATGAACAAATGATGGAACCACTACCTCCAGCTTGCCATCACTGAAATTCAATGTAAACAAAGTATCTATAAGCATATGTTACAACATAAACCCTTCTATGCTGGTTAACGAAATTCTGGTACCATTCATCTCCAAAGAAAAAGAATCTTTAAGACAATTTCTATGAGATGTATTTCATGTATAAAGGTTGAAGATTAAAACATTTTCAGGTCCTATATATTGCCAACAGAATCAGGAATAGAAAGACAAAGAAGAGAAAAAAGGACATGGAACAAAGAAGGGTTTTCTGCATAAATACGCTCATAAATATGGGTTATGCCAAATATATCCCCCACTTTAGAAAATTATTAACAATATCCTCCAAATACCATGATAGGTTGCGATTATACCCCTACCATCACTCCGGTATGTTTGACTCAGGTTAAGCTAGGGTTAGGTTGATAAATTTCTAACCTACCCCTAATCATCATCATCATCATCATCAGAGCCTTATCCCATTATTTGGGGTTCGGCTACATGAATCTTTTTCCGCCAAAGATTTTTATCAAGTGTTATATTCGTGTTCAAACTCAAGAAGTCCAAGTCCTTCCTAATAACATCGCACCATCTCATTTTAAACCTTCCCCTAACTCTTTTACTGGCATCTACTAAGATTTGGTCACATCTTTTAACTGGCACCGAATTAGGACAATGGTACACGTGTCCAAACCACTTGAGTCTATTTGCTCTCATTTTTCTATCAATTGGAGCTATCCCCAAGTCTTCACAGAAACGCTCTTTCCTATCTTCTAACCTACCGCCAATAAAGGAAAAAAATGACACCCACTCTCTAAGGTCCCAATACATCTCTTCTTACCCCCACACACTTTCTGATCTCCAGCACCGCCGCCTCCTCCTTTCCCTGTTGCAAGCTCATCTTTGCTGCATAAGCATTGTAGGCAGGGATGCTTCAGGGCCTTCCACCTTATCTTGTTTGAGGACAAGTTTAGGGGTAAACCAAGAGGCGAAGAGCTTCACTTTGCAAAGGTAGGTCCCCACCATGGTGGTCGGGAAGGTGAAGGCGGGGATGTGGTTCCAAAAAGAGCACCACGATGCCAAAGCAGGAAACGCCACGCAACTTCTTCTCCCCCGTTCCGAGAAGGTGGGAGGTGGCTCTCAGAACAAGTCCAGTGGGGCTCCATCCTCCCGCTCCTTTAGGGTCTACTTCCCGCAGTCATCCACCCAGGTGCAGCCGCAGCCCCTGCATGTGACTGAGCTCGTCCACCTGGTGGAGGATCTTCGGGAGAAGGAGTTGTGCCTCCACACCAAGCTGCTGAAGCAGAAGACCCTCAAGGAGACTGTTGTCATTGTGCCGTTCCTGGAGAACGAGATTGCCGCTCATGTCCGGGAACGTCTCCTTGATGGTCTTTGTCAATGATCCATTCCTGCCCACAACGTCTATCAGCAAGGTCAGCCCCTGGAAGACCTCCAGGTGCTCCCTGACCACCTGGGCCATGGCCAACCTGGTATCGCATGCCATGGAGTCGTTGAAGAGGACGTTTAGTTCCGGCACCATGCCGAGAGACTTTCACGAGATCTCACCGTGCACGGCCTCAAAGACAGTGGCGGACTCCGGCCGATCACCGCGTAACCAGGCAGCTATGGAGTACCACGGTAACACCACTAGCGGATGCACAACAAAGAGTAAGAATGGTGGTGTTGGGGTTGTTGCTGACCAGTTCCTGGGCAAAGAGGGTGGGAGCATAGGCTTCTTCTACTTCTTCAGACTCCCTTTCTCCCTCCCCAGCCGCCGCCTTGACTACACTACGCTCGAAGCAGCCGAAGTGGATGAAAGCACGCATGAGGCAGCAGAGAGCATGAACCTTCTCACCTCTGCTATGCTCACGACGGAGGCCAGGTCGGAGATGGAGATGGGACCGCCGTGGCTGTGAACGGCATCCAAGATGCTGAGCTGGACGGCAACCATGAGGGACAAGGGCCGGTCTGAGCCCGCAGGGACTGCAGCGATGTTTTCCAGAGCTTAATCACTTCAGGCAGCACTTGTCGGCAGCGTCAGAGGGGACGGGGGAAATGGAAGGTATTTTAAGAATTTCAGGTGGTTTAACGGCTTCAATGGGATATACCGTGGAATATTCGCTTCCCTTTGATGGTAGGGAACTGTAAGGGTATAACTGCAACCTATCGAGATATTTGGAGTGGAGGATATTATTCATAATATGCTAAAGTGAGGGGTATATTTGACATAACTCATATTTATGAGGGTATTTATGCAAAAAAAAACCAACAAGGAATATAATCCTACTGAACTATAGAAGCATATATGGACTGCAGGCATATCTTTTTAAAATAATTTTTCAACTAATTTTTTTACCTAATCAGTAGAAAAGAAGCACACTGTAAAATCAGAGAAAAGAGAGAGGAAGTCCGAGAAGAACATTGACCAATTTTGATGAAGGCAGTGAACAAGGATCAGAAGTAAAGCATGATGAATAATGCCAAAAAAAGAGGGGGGAAAACGTAAATAATGCATGTTGACTACAGTTATGATATATGACACAGTGGAATAGCAGAAGTGATCTGCATTTCCTGACCATGACTAGCAATTTATGCAGTCCACAGCTCAAGATGACTGATAATTAAAGAACTCCAACTATCTGCCCGGAAAGGAAGTAACGAAGGGAAACAAAAAAATTTTGAAATGAGTAATGAAGGGAGACATAAGAAGCATTTAAAGCATCAGGAAAGAAACGTAACTGAAAGGCACGAGTTTCTGTCAACTCAACATTCTTAACTGGAAAAATGAAGATGCTCCTAGCATGTACAAAGCGTAAACCTAAATAATGCAGAGGAAAAGCAATTTTGAGCTATGCAAAACAGATAGATAAGCAATTGCAACGAGAACAAGTGGGATAAATGTCTTGTCAGTATAGAATAAGTTCAATTTTTTCGTACTTAGAGGTCGTAACCTGTTAATATCCGCAACCAGAGGAGTGGCATATATGCTAGAGCTGACCTCAGTCTGCCATCTCAGTTCCACGTGCCTTGGGCATTTTGAGTTCAACAAGGAGTCCTCGTCTCTACAGAAAAGACAAGGAACATGTAAAACCCAGTTTTTTTTAACAAAAAATTTGAAACATCTCGGAGCAACGCAAGGTAACACAGACATGAATCATTAGCAAAAATACTGAAAAACCTCTAAGGATTATTACAAAGAAATTAGAAATGGAGTTGACACATAAAACCATAGGGTTTCACAAGCCTCGTATAAAGGCGACCGGCTATCTTACAACCTTTACACACTTTATACATTACAGTACACAAAATCAGACAACAGGAACCAAATGGAACCCGGGCAAGGCAAACCCAGGCATCCGACGACAAAGCATATCCACATCAACACATTTAACTACGGCATTTGACAAGGTTTCACCTAGATCAAATCGGATAAACTCAACTCTAACCTATACCATTCTCTCACGTCCTTATGTTGATCTCGAGGAGGACAGGTGCTTTCGCCATAATTGATAATTCCCTTGAAACCGAGCCATTGTCGTCAAAGAAGTGAAAGGAGAAGAACCCCCAAAAAAAAAAAAATCGGCGATCGAGCGCTTACACGTTGGGGTATCCGAGCATATCGTCGCTGGCCTCTCGCTCCCGGAACTTGTTCTTCTTCTCCTCCCGCGCAGAATCGGCAGCCCCATGAATGCAGTTGCAGGAGGCGGAGGCGAGGAGCAAGAACAGGAGAACCTCCAAAGTGGAGGGCCTCATCGGGTGGATCCACCACCCTCCGGTGAGCAAAGCGGGGTGTTGGTGAGAAAACCCTAGCTAGGATGTCGGGGAGAAGAGTCCGGGTTAGGCGGTGAGGACCGGAGCGATCGGAGAAGAGACGCGGGGGGATCTCGCGATCCCGGAATCGCAGACGCCGGACCGCTGCCGGGTTTGGAGAATTTTTATGCAGATGCGCAGGTCAGGAAGAAAAGGAGACGAAACGACGAGCACGGCGACGACGATACGGCGACGACGCCGACGAGTGGTTTTCCGAACTTACCCTTCCGGGGACGCGGTGCAACCTGGGCCTGGGCCTGGGCCTAGGCCTTTGAGAGCTCAAATGGGCCAAGTTGCACCCAGTAGGGCCCAGCTGTTAATGGGTGCACTAATTCTAATTATATATATATATATATATTATTAAATAAATAATGTATTTAATAGACCCAAAGTAATTGAAGTACTGGGGCCTATAAATTAAGATGTAACATCTTTATTTTACCATAACTCTTAGATATTTTTGCAAATAAAATTATTGTTAGAAGTAAATTTGTAAATATATATATATTCCTCGATATGCATTAGCAAGCATACTCTTATCTAAAATTAAATAGTATAAATATAGCATCACGATGACATATTTATATTAAATCACTTTGCAAATATGCGACCATGGTAATGACATATTTACATTATTTGATTTTAGACGAGGGTATGTCGTATTTCGAAGAATCATTTTTTTTTACAATTTCACTTCTAACAATGATTTATTTGCAAAAATATCTAACTCTTAATATGATGAATTTTAAAAAAAAAAATTGAACATCTGAAAGTTGAATCCAGTATATTACTCTCAGTGCACCAAGTAAAATGCAAATGGTAACAAGGTGATGTATTAGTTTGTTTTTACTTTTTTACTGTCTAATTATTGTCTATTCTTTTTGCAAATAACTATTTGCACAATGCTCCCCTCTGCAATAGAGGCATGTGTAGATATCCTCCATATTATTTATCATGTTGATATGGTCGGCCCACTCTTAGATCTCGACAAAGATAATTATAGTGGGCCCGAGTTTGAACTTTGGACAGCAAAGACGAATAAAGAAAACAAGTCTATGTCTCACTTTTCAATTGCTCTCTTGAGTTGTAAGACGGTCAATCTTAAAGATGAGGGTTCTAGAGATGACTTTTCGATAGTCAAATCAATAAAAGAAAAAAAATAGCATGAGAAGATAGTTATAAATGTGAGAGAGTTTGTTGTGTGGGGGGGAGATTATGACTTATTAACACTTATTCTCCGCTTTATTTGAAATTGTTGATATTCTTTTGAAGAAGGTCTTAGGCAGAATAGATAGAGTTTTTTAAGTTAAATAATCCCTAAATAAAATAACCAAATATTACTTAACTATTTTCCAAAGTTGGCTAGAAGTCCCTTTCGTCTCTTTTCCCTAGTGCTAAATGGACTTATCTGGACTTATGGGCCAATCTAAAAGCCCTATCACATGTATAGACAGATAAGTCCTGTCATGTATATAGTTTTGTCAAGTCAAGGAGATTACACATTTATGTGCTTGTAATAATAATTGTGTGAAAAATATTTATATATGATGATATGAATTATTTGGGCCATCCAAGAACGATGTCATCTCCGGACCCCGAAAACTTAACTGGGCTTTTGCATACACGCACACACAAACTTATCGGGGGTTGGACTCCACAAGAGCATGCAGAGGTCCATGGAGTCATTACAAATTTGATCTTTTATCGTAATAAAAACATACCAGATTTAGAAACATTATCTTATTATTGAAATCGGATAAAATTTTGATAAGATTTCGGTGCACTTCAAAAGGTTTCAATTATCGTACTTTGATACGAGAACATGTCAATTTATATACACCTGTATATTTCCCATATCTTATCTTCGTGTCTTTTGGTAACATTTTACGAGATACAGTACACGGGAAACTATATAATTAAGGTTAGAACTTGGAAGATTGGATCTTCACAAATCTTGACAGCTTTGGCCATGGTAGAGTGGACCGCTGCACCAGAGCAGACCATAGTTACTGTGATAAGGTACGGATTTTACTATATAGCATTGACTTAAGGCATCGTTTGGAGACGCTCAATTCAGAAAAAATTTTAGAGGTTAAAATTTCTGATAGAATGACGTGTATTCTCGAACGACTCAAATTATTCTTGACTTCCGTGAACAACAGTTTTTGCCAAAAAAGTGAGAGAGACTAAGGGCGCTCTCTCTCTTCGCTTTTCTATAAGCGGCTAGGAAACTGCTTCTAAAAAATTCTTGGACGAGCCGACTTCTTGTGTCTTACAGCAGACACAACTTTTTTTTTCCTGATTTTTTGTTGACATTTTTCATGTCGACGCGGACGCCGAGGTAGGAAAGCTTTGCATGTACGCGTGAGGTCTGCAAACCGACTTTTTGAGATTTTTACTTTTTTGAAAGCGTCTCCAAACGATGCCTAAGGGAGTCTAACTCCTAATATGAACGAAAAAGTGAGGGCTTGGAGAAGAAAGTATAGCGTTCTTGCTCTAAAATCTGCATCTCGAACTTTGAATGTAGGTAAGTGATACCTCCTCCGACCTCTGTTTTTTTTTTTTACTTTCTCTTTACCCACCTTGTTGGTTATCCATTAAGGAGGAACATGGTTAAAAAGGAAGTGGTTTGTTACTTTTAAGTTGGTTAACGAGTTTCTCATATGTAGCCCATGTA
This sequence comes from Colocasia esculenta, assembly GCA_014218235.1. Taxonomy (NCBI): domain Eukaryota; kingdom Viridiplantae; phylum Streptophyta; class Magnoliopsida; order Alismatales; family Araceae; genus Colocasia; species Colocasia esculenta. The sequence goes on from CM024757.1 coordinate 2,545,929, forward strand.
AATAGAGGTTCTTCTATGGAAGTCCTCTTCCACATTTCGAGCGAAGACCCAATGACCACCCTCTAGTCATCGTCTCTCTGGCGCGGTCAATAGCCGGCTCATCTCCCTGGTCCTTCTTAGACACCTCGACTGTAGATATGGTCGACCACTAAACATCTTACCTTCCATTTCCTTCATCTCTACATCTAAAGATTGTCATGATCCAACAGTTGTTGGCATTGAAGGCGGTGACACTAATTCATGTTCGATACTAACAGAGTGACATGCTTAGCCACTTCCTCGCATGGGTCTCCTTAATCTTAGTGTTCATCCACTTTGGTGGTTTTGTCTGCCACTCCCTCTTTCGTCGAGCGCTTCATGACATATTTTTCTTGTCGGATCAAAAAACTCGTCATGGATTGAGGGTCAATCGTCGTCAAGGCAAGTACCGGTGAAACAAGGGATAAAAGAATCATTTTTTCCACTAGATCGTGGGCATGTGATGTATGTGAGGTTATGAAAAGAGGATGATTAACAGGGTGGTCTCAATTTTTGCGTCATACACATAAATGAAGAGCGAGAATGAATGAGAATAAACAATGGACGGGAACAAAATCCACTAACTACGATCTTGGTTGGTACATTGGAGGGGCTGTGGATAATCACCACCTTCTGTCATTATTCGTCATCACTTTTTATTATTGTTCATTGATAAACAATGCAACGAGTGTAAACTATCAATCATTGTTGTCGTCTATCGTAAGTTTCGTAACAATTATTATTTGTTGTTACACCACACACAACTAAATTGACTTCCGTCGATCTACGTCATAACAAGCATTCACTCAATTGATAATATCCAAACTCAACAAAACTTCACTCATTCATCATAAGTGCAACATGTCATGAGATCAAATTCAACAAAGAACTTACAAATTCAGTAGTAGCATCACCATGAGTATTGAGGGTCTTGAAGGCTATCTCTAGTTGCAAAAATCGAACAAGATAAACTCGCCATGTTAAACTATGTCAAAGAGGTAATTTATTGTAGAAAAATATTTATTATACCTTTTTATTACACTTCTACAGTACTTTAGGCTTCTCACATTAGCTAATGTACTAGCCGACACATTATGGATGGAAATAAAAAATATATATAATATGATAAGAAAATGTAATAAGTATTTCTCATCACAATTCTTATCTCAAATCCTTTGATGGGTCATGGATATTGTTCACCTTCCATCCAGAACTTAAAATTTTTCATCTTGTGCCGTCGCATTCCGTTAATTAATCACACATTAGCCAATTGGCATCCTGGGCCACAATGGCGCAAGGGCCCACGGACAAACGCAAAGAAAGGACCCGGATCCGACCCGAAAACACGCAATCAGGGCCGTCCGATCGCGATATTCTTAGAAGATGTAGGGTATGATGGCTTTCCGGGTCGCCGGGTAGTCTGACCCGAACTTCTCGCGGTACCACCGCCGGTGCTGCGCCGCCCTAGGCACGAGGTTGGCGCAGGTGTACAGGGAGAACCCCAGCGCCGCCGGAGTCGCCGCGGCCGCCGCCCAGCCCAGCCACTCCACCGCCTCCCCCATGTAGTTGGGGCAGCACACGAGCTCGAACCAGCCGCCCCTCGGCACGCGGTACGCCCCGCCGGCCTCCCTCTTCAGCCGCAGCAGCGCCAGATCCGAGCGGACGTTCACCGCCATGCCCCACAGGAGCACCGCCGTGCCCGCCGCCACCCGGGCCCAGACCCACCAGGGGACCTCCGCCGGAGGCGGGTACTCGGCGTAGTGGGAGACGGAGCGGGCCTGCACGTAGGCGTTGAATACGTTGAAGGAGAAGGCCATGGCGGCCACGGAGAGGGGGAAGCCCGGGGAGGTCGTCGTCCGGGTCGGGTTGCGGAGGAGGCGGAGGGGGTAGAGGAGGGTGCGGTGGAGGTAGTGGAGGAGGAAGGGGAAGAGGATGGCGAGGGCGAGTGGGTGGGAGCGATGGCGGCCGTGGGGGAGGAGGAGGAGGGTGAGCCAGAGAGTGGGGCTCTCCATGAGAAACCAGGCGGCCGCGGGAGGGATGGAAGGGCCCCAGCCCGGGCGGGCGTGGCGGCCGTAGGGTGCGGAGAGGAAGAGGAGGCTGAGTACGGTGAGAAGGGCCAGGGCGTACAGGGAGAGGACGGCGGAGGAGAAGAGGGGTTCGTCGGAGAAGGACGCCATGAGAGAGATGGTTTGGAGTCTGGATAGAGGAAGCAAAAAGGGCAGGTACAGGGGAAGTAATCTGCCACCGTACTTACCATATTTGTTGGGTCCAGTTGGGGGAGAAAATGGCCGGAAAAGGAGCTCACGATTCGCCCATAAATAAATATTAGTGATTTTAATTTAAAATTTTAAAAACTTTTAATACTCAGTCTAATATTACCAACTCTTACAAAACGAGAGTGAGTTGTGCTGGTTATGATGACAATAAAATTCTTCGGTTGTGAGAGTGGACGGCTCAATCGAGTATTTATTCAGTTGAATATTAAGTCTTTCTTTAAAAAAAATTAAAATTTAACTTATGATTTCGGTGTGCCTCATGTCTGATTTAAGTAAGATGGGTGAAAATTAATATATATATATATATATATATAAACAGGTAAAGGTAAATTTGGGATCAAATCATGTGATACTAATTTGATCGAATAGAAAGTCTTGATTAAAGTAAGTAGTCCAACCTTTATTCATCATTAAAGATTATAACTTCAACATATTTTGTTAAGGATTCAATTGGGTCTAATTGAATTATATATTATCTCACTCACCCAAGACAGATTTTGTTGATGTTTCTCGAAATAGATTTCCTCAACTGAGACTTTCCATATAAGTGTGTAATATGTCATTTTGTCACCGATAACAAATTTTTGAATCGTGAAAGCAGGATTTCAATTTTGATGTTAACTTTTACCTCGTAAATAGATTTTTTAACTAGTTGAAAATCCGTGCGATGCACGGTAGTTGTTTATAAAATATTAAGATAAATAAAAAATATTATTTATAAAAATATATAATTTTTATTACAAAAAATTTGTTAAACTAAACAGGGAAAGTTTGTTCTTAAAACAAAGAAAGGTGAACTGCACGAAGGTAGGCTTAAAATTGAATTTTTTCTAAAAAATTATGGTCGGTTCGATTTAGTAAGATTTTTTAGATGGTGAGTATCTTACCTTGTTTAGAAAGATTTCTTCGTTGATTTAGGTGACAATTAATGTTTGAGACTTGCCTTACGGTAAGTGTGTTAAAATTGATAGATTTATTATTTTATGTTAACTGCTATATGTTAAGATTTGTTTACCCAGATTTTGCTTAACTATATTTAACTGCGATATAGATAGGCGGAAAAACTCTGCTTCTGGTGCTGCCACGTGGCTGCTCCAGAACTGAGTTTTATTAGAATAGTATATATGATATTACAATAAAATACAATTATTACAAACTTATACACATTTTCATTAGAAGAGATTCGTGAGTAGAGTGAGACCCACTTGTAAGACGAAAACCTTCCGAACAGCAGCAAAAAAATTCCTTTTATCAAACAAGCCTAGTCCTTGCAACTGAAACAGGGCGTTAAGACTGTAAACAGAATCTGATATTATAAAATCTATCAATTTTAAAATTAAAAATGGTATGAATAGTTTATTGAAATCAATATCAAATATTTTGATAAACTATCAAAATCAAAATTAAAATAAAAAATAATCAGAATTGAAATCAATATTGATTATTTCGATAAATTATCTATAAACTCAAAAGATAAAATTATGGTAAACACCTTAACTTATCAAATTTTCGATTTCAATAATATTATTAGGAATAAAATCAAAATTAACTATTCTAATTTTATCACAATCAAAATTATATTCCAATTATCAAGATCGGAACAAAATCAAAATTATCAATAATGTTATTAGAATCGGAACAAAATCAAAATTAACTATTCTAATTTTATCAAAATCAGAATTATATTTCAATTATTAAGATCCGAATAAAATTAAAATTAATCATTCCAATTTTATCGAAATCAAAATTATCAGAATTATAGTTGCAACCCTACGGGACGTTCTTCGAAGATTGGAAGAGGTGCAAAAGACACACAGAGACACTTGTCACACGTGAGATGTGTCACCCCACACGTGTGAGAGGGAGAGAGACAAAACATCTCATTTGCGATCCATATTAACGATCATTATAATTACTTTGCACCGGCCCTCAAATGATCCAATATTTGCTCTGTGCAATTTTTAAGAATTTCCCTACTTTTTTTGGCAAACGATACCTCATAATTACTAAAAGAAATTAAAAAAACAAAATCAAGCAAAAAAACAAAATGCATTCACCTCACGGAAGAAGAAACGCCAAGGATGTTTATTCCGACCAAGAGAGAACAGTAACCTGTCTGGCATTCCATTAGACATCACTTTAACACAATTCTGCAATACATCCTATACAGTACTGAAGAACAACGGCCAACACTTTGACAACTGACGCCTCAATGATGCAGTACAATGGAAAGATTCAGTCTGTGACTGCATTCATGCAAAGGCAGAGCATCATATCAGGCATCAATGATTATTTCATTAGCAGCAAAGACATTATACTGATAATTATATGTCGCATTCCAAGTATTTTCTCCAGGCAAGAGGCATAGCATCACACCGGAAGGACACGCCACGACATATAGGTATGACAAGTTCACAGCCAATGGACCTCGAGAAATGGTTCAGATGTCACTCCGGTTTGGCTTGTGTGAGGTGGGAATGTCCTGAAGCGAAGCATTCCGATAAAATCAAATCCAAGAAGAAGTTTTTTTTTTCTTGGAGATGGAAATTGAATCAAATGCTACGAATCCTGTCTTACCATCTCAGTGGATGGAACCCATTCATTTGTCGCTGGGTTGCCTCTGCAGGATGGATGGCAGTCATGAGTAGCATGATCTGATGTCAGATTCGATGAGTTACCATTTGGTTTCTCCACCGTGATAAACCCAGTTCCAGTCTGCAAACCACACTCAGTATCAGAGAAGAAAAAAAAAATCTGCAAACCGCAAAGGGCAACACGAGAAGCCATCATGTAGAGTATATTCGAACTTATAAATTGATGCTGTGGTTTAATTGTACAAGTCGAAAGAGACCTGACGGGTATAGACGAAGAGAGATGTAATGAAGATGGAATGAAAACTTCATTGTTGTGCACAAGGAGTAGTTCCTCCATTTAGGTCCTAGGGTCATATCCCCACCCCACATATACCTATTTAAAAAAAAAAACTCCATTGTTGCAATTTCACTGCACCAATCAAATGGATGATGGACATTCATCAATCTTTCAATCATTTGTCACTTAACGTATGGAAAATGAGAAGGCAGAGTATCCAGACTGCTTAATCTAATTTGTAATGCAACAATCTGTAAACTCGTTTTATACTTGCAGCGGGTCGGACAATGCAGAGCAGTTCAGCGTCTAAACTAAGCACCAACTAGAGCTGACCTGCTGAGTTTTGCAATTTCAACGAATCTTAATCAGCCATATAAAAGCCAAGAAATTAGGACCTCATGCTAATTGGTTCTCATGTGTTATCATGCCAATAGGTTCTCATGTGTTATCATAGAGTCGTAAATCCGGATTACTTCCGACTGTTATTTGCGTCATGCAAGAAAAAATTGATAGGACGACTTGGATGATTGGTCATAATTAGATAAAGTAATTGCCTCTGGTAGTGTGCATAGTCAAGAAACTCTGCAAGAAAATGGTTACAGAAACCACCTGACATAAGCTAAATAATACTGCACTGTTGTTTAAGAAAATGCACAAGCAATAATATGATGGCAGAACTTCTTGATGGCAGGAAAGGACTATCTTGCTCCATCAGAATGTTGGATATAAAAAGCTAGACATAACTGCATGGAAGATTGTCAAATCTTAGTGCTGGGTGCGTAATGGTGTCAGTATAAATCTAATGTAACAGAAACTTATCCAATAATGGAAACCTGCATCCATCAGCAGATCAAATCTGATGGTAAATGGACTATTGTGATAAGTGACGTGGTTAACTGATTGAAACCTGATATAGATGGTTACACAGTCAGTTATTAAATATCAAAATACATTAATGATAAGCTTTACTACTGATGATCGCTAGAAAGAACTTTTTACAGTCATATATCAATTTCGTTACAAATTATATATGTAGCTTATATGAGAAAAAGAACTTACACATGGTCAATGAAATTATGCAACGATCATCTTGTTCTAGCTACAAACATTAGCCGCACGAGACCTACTTGTTTTTCATGCCATCCCAGCAAGAAAAAAATTTGTGTCAACGTTCTCTTCTCCAGATCATACTTTGCACGCTAAACATGACTTAACAGCCATCTGACTGTAGACATATGTGTCATATCACTATAGACACATGCACCTCTTGCAAAACCATCCCTATTGTTTTCAGTCAAGAAAAGCCTCTACCTATTTGAGATCTGCAACTATAGGAGAACAAAGATATATTGTCACAAGGCAATGACACCTGATAAAAAGACGGCACTCTGCAATTAATTATGAGACAAGTGACTAACATAGAGGTGATCGAGGGAACATCCATGACATTGACTGTCCTAAATGTTCAGCTATTCGATATAAACATGGAACATCATTTACATCCCTTTAATTGCTTTTTCTTCAATGACTAATAACCTGCTTGCATATACTGTCAATATCCTTACCAATTTGTAGCACGACTCACAAGATTGTGCCTTAGGTAAGGATTGCCTATTTTAGTCTTGTTCCCATCCTTCTATTGATGTGAAGGAATGCGCTTAAGATATCTATCTAAACGCAGAAGAGGTGCTTCCAGAAACAACCTGATACAACAGCAAAAAAAAAAGAAACATCCCTCTCTTGACTTACTCTAAAACACATTCTTATATGAGGAAAAACAATACCAACCAATTCCTCTTTGAACCATACGGTCTATGGACAATGAATCTGGTTGAGCCTGTCTTCGAATTTGGACGGTGGAGACAAAGGGTCAAACCCAGCACTAAAAGGCACAAAGAGACACCACTAAACCATAAAATTTGCATGCCTTTCTTAAACCTAGAAATTTGACTAACACCACCTCAACTTTTCTGTAAATAACTCCCATTAAAACATCTTATGCCAGTCCTTCCACCGAGACACGTGGACTTTGAGAACTGCTTGATGAGTATAGAGACTATTACGGAATGTAACACTGAGGTCGGCTCAAGCCGAGGTGATTGCCGAGGCGAACAATGCAAGGCGTTCGAGCCGAGACGACTAAAAGCCGAGGTGACTGGGCGGACCTTCACTTAGCCGACATGGGACGCGTGCTCCGAACTCCCGACCTGACTTGCAAAGTCCACTGAGAAGCCTCGACGGAGAGACACTCCAACGCTCTAGTCAGTTGTTGGCTGAACAGAGTGGCCTAGCCCAGAGAGTCAAATAGCATACAACGTCTAAAGAGTGTTTGCCTCTTTTATAAGAGTTGATCACCTACGGAATAGTTGGACGATTTGGCATGGTGATTACGACTACGATCCAGCGACAATGGCGATCTTAGCTGCCCCAACCCTGTGAGCAGACGGAGAACGGTCTTCTCGTCCCACAGCTAGAGTGTCGGTGAAGACAGCGCTAGGAGGTCGCTTTGGCGATCTTGGCTGCCCTGACCCCGTGAGTGGACGAAGAACGGTCTTCTCGTCCCACGGGCTAGAGTATCGGCAGGGACAGCGCGAGGAGGTCTCATTGGCGATCTCGGCTGCCCCGACTCCGTGAGCGGATGGAGAACAGTCTTCTCATCCCACGGGCTGAAGTGTCGACAGAGATAGCGCGAGGAGGTCGGTTTGGCGATCTCGGCTGCCCTGACCCCGTGAGCGAACGAAGAACAGATCGTCTCATCCCAGGGTTTGAAGTGTCAGTGGAGACAGCACGAGGAGGTCACTTTGGCGATCTCGGCTGCCCTGACCCCATGAGCGGACGAAGAACAGATCGTCTCATCCCAGGGTTTGAAGTGTCGGTGGAGACAGCGCGAGGAGGTCGCATTGGCGATCTCGGCGGCCCCGACCCCGTGAGCGGATGGAGAACGACTCGTCTTGTCCCATGGGCTGGAGTGTCGGTGGAGGCAATGCGAGGTGGTCGCTTCAATGCTCTTGGTTGCTCCGACTGTGTAAGCAAACGGAGGGGTCCAATTGATCGAGCACGCACGAGGTTACTTCGGCACTCGTAATGGACGTGGATGACGTAGTCTGCTAGACAAGGTCGCTTCGGCACTCGTTAAGGATGTAGATACGACGTCCGACATGTAAAAAGTGTGAAGAAGACGAGGTCGCTTCGGCACTCGTAAAGTATGCTTGTTGATCAACATCGGGCCTGATGGCCGTCGTGGTGGTCTAGCCAACGTGGGGCCTAATGGCCGACGTTTGAGGGCGACGAGTCGCTTTGTAGCATCATCCCCCATTGAATGGTGATTCGTTGAGGGATCACCCCCGACACGGTTAACGCTGTAAAGTCGTCAACGCAGTCAACATTGAGGCTTGGCAGATTCCGACAATACGAGTTAACGCATGAGTGGTTAGGTTATGTCTCGTCCCGACCTCCTTGGTCGACGAAGAATAACCAAGTTACCTTCTCGAGAAACTTCAGTCACCGTGGTTGGAAGAGGTTGCTACGACACTCACGACCTTTGGAGTTCGATTGTTTCACGTCGGCTAATAGTCTTAGACGTCGGGTCAGCCGACGTATGGAGTCGAAACGAGTTAACGACGATGTTATGCTATGGTCTCAGTATCTTTAGGAACTAAACTTTTGCAAGGTTAAGTTCTAGGATGACGCCGAAGACCCGAAAACATGAAAATCGTTGCAATTGACAAGAAAGTTTACAATTGACGAGGAAAAGAGATTTTGTATTGATGAACAGGAAAATACATAAGGCCTTGACAATGTGCCAAGGAAGGATGAAGGGTACATTCGTTGTTATCGTTGGCTAGGGCTTCTAAGCCGCAACGATATCATATGTGCTGATCTGAGTCTCTTTGGTGTCGGACTCGACATGTGTGTCGACGATGATGGTTTTGGCGGTGGCCTTGAGACCCTCTTCGATGGCGACGGCCATCGCATCGTCCACGGCCTCCGCAATCTCCTCGGCATCGGCATCAACGACGTCCTCATCCTCGGCGTCGTTTACCAACCCCGGCAGGTCATAATCGGGATAGAGGTCTCGAAGACGTCCGAGGCAGAAGTCGTAGCCCGCCTGGAAGAGTTTGTCGATCTCTTCCTTGAGCGTCTCAGACCCGCAATAGTCAGCGATGGCTTTGGCGCCCTCCTCTTCAGTCAGCTTTGTGATCTGGGCCTTCGTCGCCACGTGTGCTTCCTTCTCAGCTCGGAAGGACTCGTTGAGCTTGTCGATCAACAACGTCAGCCAAGCGATGTTCTCCTCGACATTCTTTGCCCGTTGTTGCTCCTCAGCAAGGAGCTTTTCGACCTCCTCGGCCCTCTTCTCGACTGCCTTGGCCTTCTTCTCGGCCTCGGTTACAAGTTACTCATCTAACGACACTGGTTCAGGTCAACTCGACTTTGAGGAGCAGAGTCCCGACCAACGCCAACTGGTCCTGTATTGCTCGATAGAGGTCTTCGACGACCTCATTCGCCTTGAAGCCCGAGGCGCGAGCCTTGGCTCTAACTGGGATCGACCAATGACCCCATTCTATGGCAGAGAGCTCCTCCGCCGGTTGCGACGATCATAACGACTGGGTGGAACCTGAGATCGACACGTCGGGGACGTCGGCGGACCGCGTCATGATCGGTTGTTTCCGCAGTCGCTCAGGAGTCCCTGTCAGCTGGGTCTCCGACACCCACTGACGCTTAGGTGTGGCGGCTGGAGGAGCAATGTCGTCGTCGGCCTACTCCTTCCTTGGTCACTTCAGAGGTCTCGTCGCGCTTTTCTTGCTACCGCGGGACAAGAACCTTTGTGCGGCCACCTCGGCGAAGGCTATGTTCTTTCCCTGAGTCCTCAGAAGGCACAGGCGACAACAAAAGGAAGACGTCAACAAGGATTTCAGACCTCCGCGAGCGTCATCAATTAGCTTGAAAAGCTCCTCGGATGGGTTGTACAGGTCAAGGGCCTCCACCGCCTATAATGATTCGAAGTCCGAGAGCTCGGCTTCGGTGAAGTGAGAAGGCTCTCAGAAGGCTTTGTCCTTGATGTTCACTGCCGACCAGGTGGTAGAGAAGGGCCAACTGGAGGGACAGTGAACGAAAAAGAAACTCCTCTTCTAGTTGTGGACAGAGGAGGGAGTTCGGCCGAGGATCTGCCGACTGGTCCAAACTGCAAAATACAGCCAGTCCCCGAAGGCTTTCACGGAGAAGCAAAAGAAGAAAAAGCGAGTGGTCGGCTGAACTTCGACGAAGACACAAACTGCCAGAAAACCAACAACTAACCTCCAAGAGTTGAGGGTCAACTGCGAAGGAGAGGCTTCTAACTTGAGGAAAAGAAGAATGATGAAAGGATGCAAATGATACCGAAAGCCAACTCGGACAACTTCGGTATATACACAGAAGTCGAGCTCCATTGAATGATGGGCTCGGATGCCGTCAGGGACCGACAAGGTCGTCCCTTAGGGGAAACTGAAACGTAGGTGTGTTCCTACCGACTTGAAGGTCTCGACATTGATTTCAAAAGGCGCATCGGCTACAGAATCGACCTGACGGCACGCCCCCGAAGTATGTGCAAAAGGTTTTCGGGGAACAAAAGACCCGAGGGTAACCTTAGGGTCACTAGGGGACTGGTCCAAGACTTCTACGATGACCTCCGACATTGAGGTGTCAAAGGGACCCGCGAGAGTAAACATCCCCTCAGATGGACAAGAAAGCGTCGCGATGTTTGACGAGGAAGAATATTTGAATAAAGAACTAGAGGAAGCCGAGCTCATGGCTTACCTTTGGAAGAAGCGAGTGAAGGAGAAACGACGAGGGAGCTCAGCAGAGCAGCAAAGTGAGCACGCCGGAAGGTCGGCTGGTCGATTGATTGAAGCTCGCGCGCGAAAGCAATGGTGACTTTTCGGCAACATACCCCACTATTTATAGTACCCAGGATCCAAACAGATCCAACAATTAGGGTTCATCATCTTTGGCAAGGGTCCAGATCGTCCCACGTGGCAAACCTGAATTGGTTGTTAAACGTCGCCTCAGATTCAGACCGGCGCGGCTAGCGAGGAGAGCCATAATGGCGAGCGGGAGTTGATGCGGCGACGCGACCGTCGACATTTTGAAAAGCAGCCAAGGTGACCTAATGGTATGACGCAGTACACGCCGGTGCTGACAACATGTCGATGCGACTCGCTGCAAGCCGGTGCTGACGACTTGGCAATACGACGCGGTGCAGACCACGTGGGTTGGCAGAACCACGTGTCGTCGACAAAGTTGTTCCCGACAATAGCTTCACCTCAAACCACTCGAGCAGTACGACGTGAACCTAAGGGACCAATGATACGGAGGGTCCCCACGGGTCGGTCAGAGCCTTGGCTAGGCGGACCTCTCAGAGTAGCAGAACTGACATCCTAACGTGGCTTGAACCAGTTTCTGTTGTCGTCTAGGCCAACGAGTCAGGTTGGCTAGAACGACCTCTTCACACTCCTTAGGCCGAAAACACCACCTCGATTAAGGACGAAGATTACTCAACTCGGCCTTGATTGATACGGAGCACGACGTGTCAGCAGGGTTTCTAGAGCGTGGCTCGCGTAACGGTTGATGCATCAACCAACGAGGTAATAGTCGATGATCGTGCTCCCGGAGATTGCGGCCAATAAGACCACGATCTGGCATGACGGTTACGACCACGATCCAACGACAATCACAAAGATCTGCCGCAGGATTTGCCAGGTTGTCCAACTATTTCGTGGGTGATCAACTCTTATAAAAGAGGCAGACACTCTTCAGACGTAGGTACGCTATTCGACTCCCTAGACTAGGCCACTCTGTTCGACCAGCAATTGACTAGAGTGTCGAAGTGTTTCCCCGCCGAAACTTCTCGGTTGACTTTGCAAGTCAGGTCGAGAGCTCAGAACATGCATACCACGTCAGCTAAGCAAACCTCGGCTCGATCACCTCGGCTTAGTCGTCTCGGTTCGAACGCCTCACATTGGTCGTGTAACACCCCGGCCCCCTTGGGCCCTTGGCCCCGTCCTCTGGGTCGCGGCAGGGCGACTGTCGCGACGTGGTTCCGATCGTGAGCAATGTCTGGTTCTGCTTGGTATTGCGACAGGGGGTATGTCGCCTTCTTGAAGACGACACACCCACTGTCGCCTTCTGGTTTAATGGATTGTGACATGGGGTATGTCGCCTTCTTGAAGGCGACATGGCCTATGTCGCCTTCCCATCGCGTCGCCCCAGACCCAGTCTGACAGACGTCCTTTGTGTCAATACGGCTCTGGCGGTGTCGGGTGAACGCGACAAGATGGCTGTCGCCTTCACTTTTTCGAATTCCGCAATTTTAACGTTGTCAGTGGTATTGCGACAGGGGGTATGTCGCCTTCTTGAAGACGACATACCCACTGTCGCCTTCTGGTTAAGGATGGCGACATGGGGGTGTGTCGCCTTATCAGCCCCGCGGGCTTAAAGCCCGGGCGCCCGAGCCTTTCCCCCTCTCTCGCGCCTCTCCTTTCCCCCTCTCTTTCTCTCGCCCTCTCGGAGCTTCCGTCGGTTTTGGGGTGCCTCCCCCGTGTTGAGGCGGCCGTGCTGAGGAGGGTGTCGCTCCGTTCGTGCAGGGGTCGTGTTCGTGCCGTGCGGTGCGAGGAAGAGACGTTTCTACCTACGAAAAGGCTCCAACGGGTTCGTTCTTCGCGTGGAGGTAGAGACTCTTGATCCTCTCGCCCTAAGCATGCTCCCCTTCCCCTGCAAAGCGTGTTTTCCTTGTGGTTTGGTGGTTGGGAGTGTGAGTTTCCATGCTCGTGTGAGTGAGGTTTTCCTCCGAGCGTAGAATCCATGTTCTTGGGTGTTTGAGGGTGGTTTGAATGTTTTACTAGCTTCCTAGCATGAGAAGCATGCTCCCCTCCCTCACCGTGTAGCGTTTCTCCCGTTTCGGGGAGGTTCCCGGAAGAAGAATCTCCGAAACCCCCGACTGGCCTGAATGCGACATACCCTGTGTCGCCTTCTGACTGGTAATGCGACAGGGGCTATGTCGCATTCAGAATGCGACATGGCCTATGTCGCATTGAGAAGGCGACAGGCCCTATGTCACCTTCTCAGTCCAGAGGCAAGTTGTGCTTCCGCCGCTTCCGTTTTCGCTTTACTGTACCCGTGGCACCTGTGCTAGTTCCCTAGTACGGTCTCACACTAGTCGTTCGCCCGGTGCGCGGCACTTGAGGGCTTGTCCCGTGCGAGAGGTTGTTACCGTTACCTGGGACCCCCGTCCTCGGGAGCCTGTCGAGGGAGTACTCCGGGCTACGAGTGTGCTCGAGTTGGCAGCCACCTAGGCGGACTCTGGAGCTGAGGGGAAAACGGTGGTTAGGACAGTGGCGTGTGAGTCACTTGCAGAGCTCTCGTGGTTGGTCTGGGACGCCGAAGACAGTTTGGAGTTCTACCCGGCGCAGGCCAGCCAGTCCTTCTTCTCACTGCCTCGCTCCTTACGGCCCCGGAACCGTTTGGAGAGGTCAGACGTGGGACCGTAGTCCGGCCAGACTGCGGCAGTTACTGTTGTTGTGCTGGTGTCCTACCTCGCTCTGACGAGACGCGGGGGCCAGGACCTAGGTCGAGGATAAGACGTCTGTGGACGCACCTGACCGTCTGACTAGTGGTGTTGTTCCTGTAGCTAGTGTTCTTTGTCCAGACAAAGTTCCCTCCGTCTGTGTTTTACTAGCCGTGTGGTGGTCACGACGAGCAGTCGTACGGAGTTTCCGACCGAGAGTACTTTCCGTACCGTGCTAGCTTTAGCTTTGTTTCCGCACTCCCGTTGTAGGTAGAAAGATATAAACTGATGTCTTTCCCTTATTAATAGTTATATATGTTCCTCTGCCTGTTTAGAGCCAGTAGGAGATTGGTAGTCCCTACTGAGCTTCTGTTGTGAAGCTCATCCCTCCGTTTTTCAGATGAGTCTTCTCAGCAGCGGCAGGGCGCGCGCCGGGCGGAGGAGATGGGGCGGTAGTCGAGGTCCCCGTAGCTAGCAGTGGTCCCCCCTTCTTTCAGTGTACGTCACCCTCGGGGTATGCCCCTAAGGGACTTGTCTCTCCCCTTTCCTTACTTGTACTAGTGTGCGTGCGTTGGGACTGTACTTAGAGCGGTACGCAGCGGTCTCGCTTTACTTTCCTGTTTCCGCTTGTACGCTTCTAGCTTAGCAGTTGACGTTTACTTCCGTTACATATCCTGTCAGACGCGTGTTATAGCCCTTCCGGGTCCCCCGGATCCGTGGGCGGCGATCGCGAAAATCGGGTCCTCGGCATGGGCCGAGGGTCGGGTTCTCGGGTCGTTACAGGTCGCCTCAGCGATCACTTCGACTTGAGCCGACCTCAGTGTTACATTCCGTAACAGAGACTATTATGGGGTTAACAAGATGGTACTGTTATCTGAGTTGGAAAGTTGACCATGACCAGAAACAGATGCCCATAATTGGCTCCCACTATGGCAAGAGCTTTAGATAGTAGTGAAAGGAAACTACAGAAATACTATCAACGACTTGATTATATCTGAGTTCAACCACTCTTTGCTGGGATCATGCAGCGTTTTAGGCAAGGCATATATCTTCTGGTTAAGGGGGTTTGCATTCTAAAAAATTTATGTGATTTCCACCAATTTTCATATATTTCATATATTTGCGAACGTGTGAAAATAAAAGTTGAAGTTTTATCTCCGCAGATACTGGAAATATTTTTTCTATTTCCTCGACAACTATTCTCCACTTCCCTGTTGGGAACATCTCCCTCTGAGATGCAAACCGTTATTATGGAAATGAGGATTAGATACTTGCAGAAAACACACCAAACTGAAGACCGACGCTGTTGTGATGTCCCCCTGATAACACAATTTGCGGTTTTCCCCTTTAGAGATGGCAGAGGCAACCGAGAGAAAATATGAGCAGAATAACGGTGTCGTATCTCATTAAAAGATTTCCCTGAGATCCAACAGGCTATTCGCCCTAATTTTTTTCTGTAGCAGGACGCTCTCGGCAGGTTATGCATGCTCTAAAGCACAACCCCCATATGCATAAGCCATCCAGCCATGAAGGGTCACCTGCGGTAAGGAAAAAAAAGGGGAAAGGCATGCCAGCTCGAACCAGACAATGAGGATGGGGATATCATACCGTGTGGTGCTGCTTGTCGACGCAGCCGAGCTCCTTGTAGTACTCCGTCTCCACAAACTCCTCCTTCGGCTCACTCCCTTCACATACCAATTTCTGGGAAAAAAGAGAAGGCAGATGATCAGATAGACTCTACACAAGCAGAGAGATGAACCAAAAAACAGTGAAAAAATAAAATAAAATAAACAATGCACGATATCTCCATCCGAACCGGCGGATCGAGAGAGAGAGAGAGAGAGAGAGAGATGAGGTGTGCCGTCCAGACAGATCAGAGAGCTTCACCTCAGTGTCGGCCTCGAGGTCACGGAATCGGTCGAGCTCGGGGATGCCGGCCCCGTCGGTCGGCGGGAGGGCGTCGGAGTAGCGGTCGGAGTGCTCGCTCCGCTGGGGCTTGCTGTGGCGCTTGGGGGCGATCCCGTCGAAGTACTCCCGCGTCTCCTCGGTGAGTCGCGCCTCCTCCTCCGGCGGCAGGTGCGCGTCGCTACGGTTCGGTCGCGACGACATTGTCCTCCCCCTCCTTCTCCTCCTCCCTCTCCCGCAGCTGGAACGATGGGCCTCGCCTCGTGCTTCCGCGCGCAGAAGCTACCTGTCCCTGGCTGGAGCAACCACTCCCACCAGTTTCGATCGCGGGATATTTATGAACTGTACCGATGCCGATGGGAATGGCCACAAATGCGAGGGAAAGCAAAATATCTGCAGGATCTCATCCGCCGACGGGACATCCTTTTTCACAAAACGTGGGGCCCACCTTTTTACCGTACATGGAGGGAGAGAGATAAAATTAGAACAATGTTTTTTACTTATATTATCCGTCTCATACACATTACACATCCGTGAAATTTATTAAGGAGAATTAATTAGGAGTCTCTGTCAGAGTGTTGACTTAATTTATAAGTTATCTTTGTATCAATTACAGTAAGCTTTTAAGTCTTTTTTCCCTTATGCACTCTTACAGTTATCTTTGTATCAGTTACAGTAAGTCTTTATATCTGTTACAGTAAGCCTTTGTAGCTGTTACAGACTACAGCTATAAGCTCTTACAAATAAAAAAAAAACTTTATTTATTTACAAGTCCCAATATTTGAACCCAGGTCTTTACAAAGACAACATTAGATACCCTTACCACTAAGTTACAACTATATTTATGTTACAACAGAACATATAATATATTTAATTAAGTATTGTAGTAAACATAATACTCTATTACAACTTATGTTAAGTCTTGTTATAGTCAATATCATTCCCTGTTACAATATACATTAAGTTCTGTTACAGTAAACATTATCATCTATTATAACTCATGTATATTATAACATTTATTACAATATACATTAACCTTTTTTACAATATGTATTAAGCTCTATTACAACTTATGTTAAGTCTTGTTACAGAATACATTAAGCTCTATTACAATGTACATTAACCTTTGTTACAATATACATTATTTTTTGTTACAATATACATTAACCTTTGTTACAATATGTATTAAACTCTATTACAACTTATGTTAAGTCTTGTTACAGAATACATTAAGTTCTATTATAATGTACATTAAGTTTTGTTACAATATACATTAACCTTTGTTACAATATACATTAACCTTTGTTACAATATGTATTAAGCTCTATTACAACTTATGTTAAGTATTGTTACAGTATACATTAAGCTCTATTACAATATACATTAAACTTTGTTACAATATACATTAACCTTTATTACAATATACATTAAGTACCTCTGTTACAACTTATGTTAAGTCTTGTTACATAAAAGATATGCAGGCTTAGTGTAAATGATATAAAGAATTACTGTAAACGATACGAATGCTTTCTGTAAGAGATATAAAAGCTTACTGTAAACGACATATACACTAACTGTAACGAATGTAACATAGCTTAATGTAAGTTATATAAATACTTACTTTTTCCTATTTTGCCCTTCCTTCTTCTGTTCTTTCTCTATGCACACTTACATTCGTTACAGTTAATGTATACGTTCATTACAGTTAATGTATATATCGTTTACAGTAAGCCTTCATATCAGTTACAGCAAGCCTTTGTATCAGTTACATATTACATTCGTTACAGTTAGTGTATATATCGTTTACAGTAAGCTTTTATATCTCTTACAGAAAGCTTAATGTATACTGTAACAATACTTAACATAAGTTGTAATAGAGCTTAATATATATTGTAACAAAGGTTAATGTATATTGTAACAAAGGTTAATGTATATTGTAACAAAGCTTAATGTACATTGTAATAGAGCTTAATGTATTCTGTAACAAGACTTAACATAAGTTGTAATAGAGCTTAATACATATTGTAATAAAGGTTAATGTATATTGTAACAAAGGATAATATATATTGTAACAAAGGTTAATGTACATTGTAATAGAGCTTAATGTATTATGTAACAAGACTTAACATAAGTTGTAATAGAACTTAATACATATTGTAACAAAGGTTAATGTATATTGTAACAAATGTTATAATATACATGAGTTATAATAGATAATAATGTTTACTGTAACAGAACTTAATGTATATTGTAACAGGAAATGATATTGACTGTAACAAGACTTAACATAAGTTGTAATAGAGTATTATATTTACTACAATACTTAATTAAATATATATATGTTCTATTGTAACACAAATATAGTTGTAGCTTAGTGGTAAGGGTATCTCATGTTGTCTTTGTGAAGACCTGGGTTCAAATCCTGCGACTTGCAAACAAATAAAGTTTTTTTTTTTTATTTGTAAGAGCTTATAGCTGTAGTCTGTAACAGCTACAAAGGCTTACTGTAACAGATATAAAGACTTACTGTAACTGATACAAAGGCAATTGTAAGAGTGCATAAGAAAAAAGACTTACTGTAACAGATATAAAGGCTTACTGTAACTTACATAAAAGCTTACTGTAATTGATACAAAGGCAACTGTAACGAACCTAAATAGGAAAAGAACAGAATAAAGAAGGGCAAAATAGGGAAAAGTTGATGTTAAAAGGACGACTCGTCTTCCAAGACGCATTAAATGCTGAGCAACAAAAAGCAGGGACTAGAAACAAAAAGCAGGGACTATAAGTTAAACTAACACAAAAAGTAAGAACTTTATGACTTCTGGTCTTCTGACAGGGACTACAAATTAAGTCTAACCCTCTGACAGGGACCCCTAATTAATTTTCCCTATCAAATATGCCCCCACTTTATTATATTACGAAAAAAAATCATATAAATATCTCGTTAAATTACATTATACCCCTACAGTCACTACAATAGATTTGACTCTAATTTAGGTCGGGTTAGATTAGGAAATAACTAACCTACCTCGATAATCGTCACCCACAGCCAATACCCGCCAACCGCAAAAGCCCTATGTTGTTTCCCTCTTCTCAACAGATCCATATCTTTGACCTGTGGAGGCCATCACATTCATCATCTCTAGCGTACACGATCGTTTGCCATCTCCTAGGAATGATGGCATCTTGGGAGGGACTGGAGACTTCCACAGGCAGTGTTGGGGGCTTGGCGACTAATAGTGCAGCGGTTGGGGTCTTCTTCTTCATCTTCTTCTTGTTCTAGTTAAGGAGATGACCGCTGCTGCAAAGGCCGACCTGTACAAAGCCCTCGAGCTATAGAAGATGGAGAGGTGCTTCTCGAGGACGGATGTCGACTCTTTTGGGTACTGGAGATCCTAATGGGAAAGAAGCCTAAGAAAACTTGAGGATGGGGGAGGCGTTGGACTTGCCAGTGCTGGTGAAGACAGCGGTGCTGGAGGAGAACACATGGAGGTGTTCAATGTGGAGATGTTGAAGGGCATTAATTGGGCCAATCGAGGACGGGTTGGTGCAGGCACTGAAGTTAGCCATGGGGTGTTGATGCGGTTGCTCAATAGTTGTCAGTCTGGGCCGAGATGACCAAAGGAAACCCGTGTGGCCGACTCGACCTTTGAAGCGCAATCTCCCAACTTATAAGACCACCGTGGGATCTCGGTGGAGAAACACTCTGACGCTCAAGTCAGTTACTAGTCGAAAACATTGGTCTAACCATGGGAGCAGAACTATATACTTGAGAATGTTGAGTGTACCCCTATATATATATTGGGTTAAGTAGCCTCAAACTGTCGATCGTTCTCACGAATCTCATCCCACGGTCCTGCAATCGTCGTGCCACGTCGACCAGATCGTGGCCTTTATAGCTGTCGTTATGGTTCACATGTTCTGCACCCGTTATCCCCATGTTGATGTTAATGGGCCATTACACAAGTCACAACGCTTGGGATTCACGCGAGCCGTTGCACCCTCTGCGTCGGAGGAAGTTGACCTCCTCCTCCTCGGACGTCGACCTTAGGCAACCTCTCTCATCTCGATCTTACCCAAAGATGAGCCACGTCGACCAATGGCAACCTCCCTCATCTCGGGTTTACCTAGAGATGAGTCTGGTCAGCAACCCCTCTATCTCGACATTTTAGTAGCCTCCACGTCGGCCATCTAGAGCTACAAGTCTGCACCAACACGTAGCCTCCACATCAGCCATCTAGAGCTACAAGTTAGTTATCAGCCTCTACGTTAGCCATCATGATGTCCTAGACTTAGGACGTATAGAACGTGCGAGATCTACCCATGCCAGGTGCTATGCACCGGTGGCCGCTATCTGGGTGGACATGAGTGGGGTGATGAAGTAGCTGGAAGAGAACATGCCCAAGAATAGGTATGCTCTATATAGCCCAGCTGACCCCAGAAGTGAGATTGGCACCAGGTCAGCATTGTACAACCGAAAGGTCTTCTTCTTCATTGTCTTCTTCTTGCTCGGAGTTGAGGTGGGCACCTCAATGAGAGCTGCGGGCGCCGCGACAGGGGGATGAGGATGCCTTTGACGGGAGGAGTGGTAGCAATGAGGGCCAACGTCGGGGGTGATAATGTGGGGTTGGCAGGAGGGGATTGGTGGGCGTGGGTGTCGCGACAAGGGCAATGGGCATGAAGGAAGAAGAGGCGGTGAGCGACACGACTAGGGTGGTAACGGGGATGAGGTTTGTTTCTTCGGTGCAGCACCAGGGGTGGGGGAGGCGGCGATCTTAGACGGTGGAAAGGCAACAACCACAAAGGAGGCACAAGGGGCATTAGGGGCAGCTAGAATGCTTCGTCAGCACTGGAAGGCCCACAGATGGAGGCCTAATAGAGAGGCCTGCATATGGGGCTTCCAGGATGGGGGTATTTTAGGTATTTAATAATGACTAACAATTTTCATCATAGATACGAACGGATATTTGCTTTTACTTGATAGCAGGTAACTGTAGGGATATAAATACAACTTAATGAGGTATTTAGATGATATTTTTGATAATATACTAAAGTGAGGAGTATATTTTGGTATAGCTCATATTTATGAGGATCATACTTATGCAAAAAATTTAAATTTATTTGATATCATATTAATATAGATCTCGTGTGTGTATATATGTTTGGAATAGATAATATCTACCATTGTTTGAACCAGCTATGAAAACTTCCATTATTAAGTCAAACAAGTGAAAATATGTTATATAAACTCTTATATATATATATACTAGTTCTATACCCGTGCGATGCACGGGAATATTTTAAGTAAAAATATATTTAAATTAATATCATAATATTAATAATATAAAATGTAAAAAAAATAAATTCAATATATAATAAATCCACATCATATATTGATCTATGTCATCATATATTGATCTATGTCGTGGGACATTTGTTTTTAAATAACATTCTTAATCAATATTCATAAATCTCAACTTGAATCTTCTTCTTTTCAATTTTAATTTTCTTCTTCTTGTTGGATGAATGTTATAAGATAGTAGTATTTACATATAGTTCTTCTTCACATTTATTCATGGCGTGATATTATTTGTAGAACATGTAATTAAAAAGATATATTAGAACTTAATCAGAAAAAATAAGTAATAGAAATCTAAAATATAGATATTTTTTAGTTATAAAAAATATTAATTGTCTTGAGTTATAATATATATATATATATATATATATATATATATATACATTTGCAATAATTAATAGATCCCTACTTGATGCACCAAAAATTTTAGACATAAATTAAATTTACATATTCATAAACATTATTTATTTATTTAAAATTTATATATTTAAAAAATTTCGTACAATTTGAAATTGTCAGATATTAATTTTATGAAATTTTATTTTAAAAATAAAATAATGATGCTGGAGGTGATAAAGGTCTTTTGTCCCTGACTCACTCTACAGGAGATCTGGCGATTGCACAAACCCCCACCGTCGCTTCTCCTTGGGCTGGCCAGCGGCGTCCTCGCCTGCCGCGGCCTGCTTCTTCCCGCCCAGCAACAAGCCTCGCAGCCACCTCGCCGCCTTCCCCATCGTACCCATTGCGTATTGAAATAGCCGACCTCCCCTGCGCAGGACGTCAGCGTTCGCAGGAGCAGCTGCTGCAGCAGCAGCACCAGAGGAGGAGGGGGTCCGGGGATTCAGTGTTGAGAGGTGTGGACGAAGAGCCCGGAGAAGATGGCCATGCGATGCGATGCACGGGTTTAATATAAAGTGCTCTCTCTCTCTCTCTCTCTCTCTCTCTCTCTCTCTCTCTCTCTCTCTCTCTCTCTCTCTCTCTCTCTCTCTCTCTCTCTCTCTCTCTCTCTCTCTCTCCTCCTCTCTCTCTCTCTCTCTCTCTCTCTCTCTCTCTCTCTCTCTCTCTCTCTGAAGGATATGGGTTTGATGGGAACTACACTCAAGGCCATGGCGTCGCTAGCGGCTGCAATCACCAACTCCTTGGGGAGGAAGACGGCGCCCAGCCTATCTTCTGTGACGGTGTG
This sequence comes from Colocasia esculenta, assembly GCA_014218235.1. Classification (NCBI taxonomy): domain Eukaryota; kingdom Viridiplantae; phylum Streptophyta; class Magnoliopsida; order Alismatales; family Araceae; genus Colocasia; species Colocasia esculenta. The sequence continues at coordinate 2,568,083 of CM024757.1, forward strand.
GAGAAGGAAGCGGGCAAGCTGTGCATGCGCCACGCCGGGAAGAAGAAGAGGCAGGGAAGCTCTTCTTCTGTAGGGTTTGAGGAAGGGCAAGGGTTTAGAACAGGGGAGAAGAGGACGCTGGCGATGACGTCGTCGTCGTGGGCGCGGACCAACTCCTGGCACTTGGAGTCGGCGATGCGCCATACCTTGAACGTCTTGCCCCAGGAACCGGAGTAGAGTAGGCCGTTTTCCTCGTTGAGGTTGAGGCAGGACACGGCGTCGCAGTGGCCGTTCCTGTAGATGTAGGAGAAGACAGCTCCATGGCTTACTTCCCTGGGAAGACCGTATTCTCTATGCCATCGTCGGCGGTGATGAGGATCTGGCAGCCCAACGCGTTGTTGGGTGCAGTAGATGGGGTGCACCACGCTCAGCCGCCGGGGTTGTCGACCACCCTCGTCTTCACCAGGCAGGCCCACACGAACCCGCATGCTAAAGCGGCGTAGGGAGCACTTGAGCGAGGTCTTTCCAGTGATCCGCATCCCCCGCTGCTGGATCTGCCAGTCGGCCCACCGTGATGTAGGTCTCGAACCGGCGGTTGGGCATCAGTGGCGTGCCCTTGCCGGAGTTGATGTGCCGGATGAGGTTGCCGTTGTAGGACTGGGCGTTCTCCACCGAGACACCGAGCTGGTTTGGTTCGCCCACGGAGGGCCACCCGATCTCGCCCACCGTGATCTCCACGTCGCCGTAGCCCAGCCGCCGCATCGCGGAGTAGACGGCGTCCATCTGGGCGTCGAACATGTTGGTGTAGTTGATGCGGGTGGCGGGGTCGAAGATGCCGGCGTTGGGCTTGAACAGCGGGTAGTTGAGGGTCCGGTCGCTGTAGTCGAAGTAGGGGTAGGGGTTCACGATGAAGGGCGTCTTGGTCTGGCGGTGGAACTGGAGCATCGGCGCGAAGATGCATGGCCCGGTCGTCGCCCCGGCGGAAGCGCCCGGTGGAGGGCGGCTCGGAAGTGGATAAGATGCCCAGGGAGTGCGGCGTCGACACCCGGATCCCTCCCATGCCCGCCTCACAGAGCGCGGCGGTCAGGGCCCGCATGGCCGGAAGGAGGCGCCCATTGCGCCCGGGAACAGGGTCCCATGCACGGGAGGCCGGGGTTGCTCAGGCAGGCGAGCGTGATCGCGGCTGAGGCGTAGGAGATAGGAGCGGCCGGCGTGGTCTGCTACGGGGTCGCGATGGAGGAGAAGAAGAAGCCAGACGCAAAGGCGCTTGAGCACTTCGAGAGGTTGCACCGAAGCCAGCCGGACAGCGTCTGCTACGGGGTCGCGGACGTCGGCCTCGCCACCGAGTTGAAGGCGATAGAGACGCTGCTGGTGGCAGAGCGGCTGTTCAGGAGTGCTGACGCCAGGACGCGGAGGATGTACGCGGGGATGGCAGACTCCGTCAGGGCGTCCAAGGGGAGCGTCTGCATGTTACCGGCAGTTGAACCCATGCGTACGGGAGGGCGATGGGCGATGGAGGAGAAGAAGAAGCTAGACGTGAAGGCGCTTGAGCACGGCGGGACAACGCAGGCGTCGACGGGCAAACATGGAGGGCCAACGCGGCGACAGTAGCATGCGAGCGGCAACACGTAGCAGTGGCAGCAACGCTTAGAAGTGAGCACGGCGGCGTAAGCGTGCGATCGGCGGGGGAGACGTGCTCGCGAAGGACGGCGTGCGGTCGACTGGTCGATGGTGGCGACGCGTGTGTGGCAGATGTCGGGGGCGAGCAAGCAGGGTCGGTGACGGCGATGCACGGAAGATGCGACTGCGAGGGCGACGCTGCGATTGCAAGGGGGATGCTGTGAGGGCGACGCTGCGAGGGCGAGGACAGTCAACGATGCATAATTAGGATAGCTCCCCCACACCATCTTCACTGGGAAGTGGATGTGAAGGGGATGGTCATGCGGTTAGCGAAAAAGTTGAGCGTCATGGGCGGTTTTTCTTATAACGATTTAGTTTTTTTTTAGTTTCATAGAAGAGCCGCCGGGAAGAGAAAGAAGTTAGAAGGGTAGATTAACCTGCTGCTGCCACCTCAACTTTTTAAGACTGTGTTATATATATATATAGTATATATATATATATACATTCAAAGAAGTACTTATTTAGCTTATATGTAATTTTTGAAGGATGTGAATTAATAATATTGAGAGAAAGAAGTATAGTGAGTTAAATGTCTGTTGAGATTTAGACTCGTATCTCTTATAGTGTTCGCATAGACCCAAGTCATACTATATTCCTCGTTGCCATAAAAGCGAAGGCTTAATTTATTTACAGGTGGATACAAAAAGAAGTGAGGGTGTTCAGTTGTATTTAAAGTTAGCACTTACGTTTGTTGCCATTGAGAATAGGATTTACTTTGGATGAAATCTTATAACAGTTTGAAGAGAGATGGGGCCTCTTCATGTGGCACAATGGCACTGGTGTTTATGCATTGAAGAGAGAGAGAGAGAGGAGAGAGAGAGAGATGGGGTGGGGTTGTGGGAGAGAGAGAGAGAGAGAGATGTGGTGGTGCGAGAGGGCTGCCACGAAGGGGATCTCCCCACTTCAACACACAGGAGGGGGGCTTTCCCTCCGCTGTCGATGTCTCTGTTTAGGAGATAGAGAGAGATGTGATGGTGTGCTGGACACCTCTCTCGCACCTTGCTCTCCCACTCCTCTCTCTCGTGGTGGAATAGATATTTCTCTCTCGAGAAATGCTTTTCTCACGTTCGCCCGATTGCCCAGGCGGACGTGGAATCGCCGCGGACCTACTACATTGGTCGGCCGCGCGGGTCCCACGCGAGTGTCCGGGCAACCGGGCAGACGTGCACCTAACATTTCTCTTCTCTCTCTAGTGCACTCCCCTCCCTCGCGCCCTGCCCTTCCACTCCATCTCTTTGCATCTCTCAATTCTCATTCTTTCACCCTCTAGTGCTCCCCCCTGCTCTCTATCCCTTTCTCTTCATTTCTTAGCTCACCTGGATAGATTGACTCGGCTATGTTCGAGATCCTAAAACTCTAGGCACAGTGCAATTTGGACAAATCGAATTGGTATGTTGAACCTTGTTTTGAACCACTCTATGTACATATTAAACAAAAAAAAATTATGGTAACTCAAAGATCAACTTTTAACAACACGCATGAGTATTGAGATTGATAAATACTTAGTGCATATCTTTGGCGTGCCATAAATCAGCACACCCAATAGGGGTGTACAACTTCACCCTTAGAGTTAGAAAATGTAGGGATGAGATTATATTAAATAGAGAAATACTTAGTGTACAGCGAAGATATGTTCTAAATTGGTCACACCCACTTAAATTGTGACACTTGATTTAAGAGGTTTAAAAAAATGATGGTAAGGAAGATATTAGAAGCCCCCAAGTCAAATGTCACAATCTAAATAGATGTGACTACCCGTGAAGATATATATTAAATATTTTTCTATTAAATATCTCCAAAGTTGAGGTTGTACACTTCTATTGGGTGTGTCTAATTTAATACATATTTTTTTATGTGTAAATATTTCTCACTGGGATTCCACTCAATTGATCAAAATATTGAGAAATTTTATATAATTTAAAAAATAGTTAGGAAAAGATTTAGCGAGTAATAACCTCAATCAAAACTTCCATTGATTTTTATTTTACTTGGACCCCACCCTCACGCCACCCCCCCCCCAAAAAAAAATCAAAATATTATAGAAGTGACTTCTTAAACTCTGCATCGTTCCTTCAAATGACTAAAATAAATTATTTTTCTTCGTGAAAAATGTGCCTACAAATCTACAACCTAAACATCCATGCAAACCAAACAAAAGGACAGTAATAACAACTTGCTACCCTATTCTAATCCCTTATTTCACATGGCGGTCGGTCTCCCCGCACCAGCATACACTTCTTTCACATGTGTAGAGATGTCAATTTAGTTCCATTCAATTAGCGAAAATAATCGTGTATTTATAAATAAGATTTATTTGTCTTCTTTTAAGAATACCTTTTATTTTTTCAAGAAAAAAATAAAATCTCAAATCAAAATAATGTAACATGCCGAAATTTTATACGTCTATATTGACATCATATGTGGGAATAGAATCATGTCTTACTAAAATATCTTGTCTCCACGAGGCACGTTTATCATTATTAGTGGGATTGTGTAGAGGCATCGATTTAGTCTGTCAATACTCATTTTTCTTCTCTCGAGAAGACTTTTTTAAAGGAAAAAAAAGAGAGATAAAATCTCAAATGACCCAAACATTTTGTCTTAACGAGACCCAATGTTTGTGTAGAGATTAATCCCACAAAAGTGAGCATATAAATAAGGCCAATTCTTTTTCTCACTCACAAGAGAACACTTCTCTTAAAAAAGGATAAAATCTCAAATAACGACAATTCACATCTATTTAGTCCACATCGAGTGCAATGATTTAGTACCACATCACATGTAGATGTAGTGAAGCTGAACATGGTAAAAAAAAAAAAAAGCTGAACATGGTCTTATAAATAAGACCCATTTGGTCAGAAAAAGATTGGTTTAGTCACACACATAGGGTATATAGTGAAGGCATGCTGAAATTTCACCTATTTATATAACATTATAAAAAAATTTAGGCAAAAACACTTAAAAAGTATGTTTGATATTAAGATAGCTCAAATATCTTCATTTTATCTCAGATCTATTTTAATATTAAATATATTTTTAAAAACTATTTAATATTAAAATAGCACAGATATAAATTAAAAATATATTAAAAAGTTTTAAAGATATCTTCGTTTCATTCCCAATCTATCTTAATTTCAAACATACCTTATTTTTCTAAGCTACTCAGGGCCCAGGGGCCACGAGGAAGACCCTGGCCCGGACGATGGAGCCGTCCCCGAGCTTGAACCCGGGCGCGACCGGGAACCGTACCACCCAGCCGGTCGGGATCCGACCGGCCGCGAACCGGACAACGCTCTCCATGTAGCCCAGGTGGAACTCCGCCGCCTGGCTGGCCTCAAAGTGGCTCGGCGCCGGGTCGAGCGCGAAGGCCAGAAGGTGCAGCAGCCACACGGCCTTGGCCAGCCGCAGGAACTCGCTGTAGAATCCCGTCCGCGGGTGGGCGCCCGCCTCCACCTGCTGCCGCTGCTCCCGCCCCCCGAACAGCGACTCCTCCATCTTGGGGTGCACCATGGCCAGGTACTTCTTGGCGGCAAACCGGCCGAAGAGGCACCCTGGGAGGACCCCCAGCAGCTCCGACGGGTCCATGCCGCGCATGTCGCGGTACTGGGAGTAGCAGTCCTGGCGGTGCTGGTCGGGGTTGAGGAGGGAGGACAGAGTGCCCTCCATGTAGAAGGTCTCGTTCTCGAAGCCGTGGAAGAGCTTCCGGTTCACGTAGGACTCCAGAGCGTGCTTGGCGTGCTCGGCGCCGACGTCGGGGAAGGGGGTGGTGGAAGGGTGGGGTTGGGCGCCGTCCGCGGCACCGTGGATGGCGACGTTGTTTCCGGAGCTGGTGGTGGAGGCCTCCACGATGGAGCGCACGGCGGTGGCGATGTCCCAGCGGGCGGCGCGCATGAGAGAGAGGAGGTGGGCGGCGAAGGACTTGGATGCCAGCCTGATCTCGTCCATGCAGGTCCTGAAGAGCTCCGGCGTCGGCTTCCCCAACTGTGGAGCTGCCACATGAGGAAGAAGAAGAGAGTTGATGGCAGAAAAAAACCCAAAAAGAAAGTTTAAACTTTGTCAATTTAAAATAAATTTCTAGTAATATTTTTTAGTTAAATTAATTAGAAGTCTCTAACTATAAGAGAGAGATTTTTAACATGTGATAACACTAAATGTAATGAGTTACAGTTCTATTAGAGACTAACAAATAAATAAAAAAAATCTGATAATGACTCCTAATTAATTTGTCCTACCTTTTCTATATAAAAAATTTTGTTAATATCATACACCAGTTAGGGGTGTCAATGGGTCAGACCTGCATCGGGCCTTACTAGATCCGACCCAGGCCTGGTTTTTTAAGAGTCAGCTCGGGTCCGGCTCCAGCCCGATATAGGTGGCCTGACCCGGGCTTAGAAAAAACCCGGCCCGGCCCGAAAAATATAAGAAAATTATTTTTTTTTATATTTTTTGAGTCTTTTTTTAATGTTTTGAAACTAGCTAGCCTGTTATATATTATTTTAAAAAAAATGTATATAAAAGATTAATCACTGGATCGCTCCTTGAGTAGTGCCACCTAAACACATATTACACACTCCGGTTACCCAGTTATGTAAGTAGGTTCTTGAAAAAGCAACCTTAAATAAGGATCTCTATAGGTAATGATGTGATTCCATTACAATAATAAAAGCCAAGCCATTCAAACACTCCATCAGTGCAGAAGCACGGCTTCCATCCAATCTCACCTCACCTACAAATATAAAATAAACCACCAAACCTTGCATCAGCTGCAAATGGAGGTAACAACGACCTCCCCATCAGAAGCCGTGAGAAGCCGACATTGTAGACTCAGAAAAGTATTTTTCGGGCCGAACTGGCCGACTGGGGCAGACGGGCCGACCGGGCCGGGCCACACAAAGCTCAAACCCGGTTCTATTTTTTTCCGAGCCGGGTTGGACTAAAAATTGTTAGCGGACTCATTTTTTCGGCCCAAATCCGGTTAAAATTGGATCGGATTTCTGAGTCTTCAGGTCGGTCCGATCCAATCGACACCCCTAACACCAGTTAAAAGATGCCGATACATTGGATCAAACTAAGATATAGTTTGAGTTGCAAAGATAACCTAATGAGTAGTGTTTGCATCAAGATACCATGTGCTATGCTGTATTGAGATAGAAATAGGGGAGTGCTAGATCAGGTTATGTAAATTTATATCTCATACGAGTCGTCATTCGACCACTCGGCTCGGGATTAGTACGGGTTGTCACTCGATAAACCGATGTAGGGGGGTCTTCGGTCAATTGAACCCTGAGATGATCCGGTCTAGCCGACCTGACCGAGGCGGGATTTATTCGGCATTATGCTGGCTCCCAATGGCTCGGTCGAGCGAGCTTCGTCAGCCGAACTGCTTCAAAGGCGAGCGATGAGAGCTCGTAAGACTGAATCCACTGGTGCGCCGAGTTGCTACAAGGGAAAGTCAGAGTACGGAAAGGCCCGAAGATCATAGACCACGTCCTTTAACCGCTCCCGCACGACGATTATGGAAATCCCATTAGTGGCAAGACTACCCGAGGATTGCAACCGCAAGCCATCTGCAATTGACGCCACTAAATCAGTTAACGAGAATCTCGGACAGATCCCGGAGCACGTCTTCGACCCACTTACCGTAACCGCACTCACAAAACTATTATAAAAAGATGAGACATCCCTCACACTGGAGATACGCAATTTCTGATCCAAAAACTCTCTCTCTCCAACCTACCGAATCTGACTTAAGCATCAGAATCTTTTCCCACCGAAGTAACTCGGTGGTCTTGCACGTACAACACTCAACGATTGGCACGTGCGATTGACTCGACTTCTCTTGGGAGTCACTCGGCTGCGGCCGAGTTCGTTACTCTAGCAGTAACAATATTATTTTTTTTTAATTTCAATCTGAACTAATTAAGAGGTTTGGACAAAGAAGGCTATATATCGAAAATAGATTTGATCTTTAAAATTATGAGCTAACTCGTTTTTTTTTAAGAGTCAAATTGGCTCGGGTTGACAGGCAAAGATGAAGTTTTCTACAAGGTATCTGATATCTATGGATAATTAAGGGTATTTAAGTCATTTTAAATAGTATACTAACCAATACTGCTGGGGACGCTGAGCCGGCCGCCGGCCCGGTGGGACCTCCCCTTCCTCCCCGACTCGGATCTTGTCACCGGCGCCTTCGCGAAGCCGCGCACCTTCTCTCGGAGGCTGTCCACCTCCGCTTCCTTAACCTTGAGCTCCCTCTTCAGCTCCTCCAGAGCTGCCTCGTACGGCGCCACCGCCTCCCTCAGCGGCGGTGCGGTGGTCAGCGTCCACCCTCTTCCCTCCCCCCCGCCGGCCCACCCCCTCCGGAAGCGGTCCCGGAGCCTCCCCAGCCGCTTCAGCTCCCCCACCACCGCCCCGTCGGCCGAGCTTATCCTGTCGGGGTCCCACGGGCAGTGTGCCTCCTGCAGACTCACATACGCCCTCTTCAGCGCCGCCACTGCCTGGAACACCTCCTCCATCAGCGCCTCAGCCTCCCTTGTCTCCCCCGGCTGTTGACCGCCGCCACCCTCCCCGCCCTCCTCCAGCTCGCGAAACCCGCAACTCGCTCCCTCTTCTGGGTCCTCTTCTTCCTCTGCTTCGTCCACTTCTTCCTCCTCTGTTCCCCCGTCCTCTGCGGCGTACTCCTCCTGGCCATGGCAGTGGGCGAGAGGGTGGGTGAGGCAGGAGCAGGCAACCCGCTGGATCAGATCTGAGAGGGTCGACACTTTCGCCGCCATCGCTGGCCTCCTCCTCCCGATCTCCGAGCAGAAAGAGGCAGATGGGTGCGACTGTAGAAGCTGGTAAAACTTCCACTCTTCCAGTTTAAGGGAAGAAGACGGCGACCCGTCAAAGGAGGAAAGGGCGTTATCACATGACTCGAAAGAGAAGTTACCGTCCGCTTTCTTCGCCAAGTGATGAAGGAAGCAGGAATTACCGGGTTTAAAGGTGAGAGTTTTCATGTCGTCATTCAGGTGAGTGTACCCCAGCTGTTCGGAAAGCGAGTGGGCTGTTGGCTCTGACACGAGAAATTAATAATTTTTATGGGGACGGGTGAGAGTGTGGCGTGATCACGATCAACTGAGCCTCGTGACCAGTTAAAGCTATCCTGCTACCTTCCAAACTGTACGATCCAACGACCAGCGATCTTTCTCGTCGTTCGGAGAGCGATCAAACGGGAGGGAGGGAGGTAAGTCCGCAGGTACAACCTACAGCTCGAGGTTGCCGGTAAGTCCGCAGAAACATAATTACAGATTTGAAACTTACAACCAGGGCTGGTCTATTCGGTCCGGTTCAACTCCAATTTTTTTTGAATCAAATTATCTTATTTTTCTCAACAAATTAGTTCGGTTCAAATTAAAATTAATTAAAAAATAATTTAAAATATGTTCGCGGAGGTTGCGCGCTCTCGCTGCATCCCACCATTGCGTTACAAATATTTTTATATAAATATATATTATTTATTAATTATATATATATATATTTCGGTTCATTTCGATTCTCTAATCTAAAATCGAATTGAACTGTGAGATATGTGAAATCGAATCGAACCAACTTAAATTGGTCGGTTAGATTCGATTTTTCAGTTTAGATCATATTATGAACACTCCTAATTACAAATTTGTTAATTTGATTTTTTTTATATAGTCCAATAATATCTTATAATTATTATTTTTAATCTCTCTTAATTTTTATAAAAAAATATTTAATACAAGAGCGATATATTCCCACAAGCAACAAATGATTTGGCTACACCTAATATACGCCACATAAGAGAGGCATGTCACTGACAATTTTTTTGTTATTTGAAAAACGATTAGAACACAGTTACAACTTACAGCTCGAGATAGATTAAAATTGAAATTTTGTCTATAAAGTCCAACACTACCTTATAATTCAAATTTCTAATCTCTCTTAACTTTCGTTAGAAACATTTAATATAAGAGAGACATGTCACACCTCTTTTATGTGGCACCTATGTGACGCAACGTGCATCCACACAAATGATATGACTTTTTAATTTTATTCGATGGTAGATCTAAGGAGGACTCAAATGCGATCCTATGACTATTAAATTTCTCAAATTCTTTTGATTTACTTGAAAACTCCAATAGATAAAATCGTCTAAATAACTCTACTTACAAAATTTCTACGTCCACTATTGATTTCACCCAAACATGTCACATGCCTCTCTTGCACTAAATGTTTATAACGTCATTGCAATACTAGCAAAGTAATATCTCGAGATAATTAAAAAAACAAAAAAAAACAATATCTACTTTGTCTCTCTTCTTTTTACCAACTGACAGTTATCAAGGAATCTCTGAATATGTTTATGAATTCATCCATTAGACGACAGTTCTGTTTATATAGATAAAAAAATAAAGATAATTATCAATCAATTTTTATTTTTTAGAGATTTATTTTTAAGTCTTTAACTTACATATTTATAATTACAGAGATAAACATATAATTACATAATTTTTTAAAAGAATTAGAGATTTAAAAATAAATCTCTAAAAAATAGAGATTGATCGATAATTCTCCTAAAAAATATTGACAAAAAAATCTATAAATAAATTCTCTACCATCCGGAGAACTTAGGTGATATAGATGTCATTAATCTACAACTTAAATCTTTCTTTTGCATAACCGCGATGGATGGAAGTTGGATTATTGAGAGGATAGGGAGGGATGAGGGTGGATAAAAAGGGTGGTTACTAGTTAGCTTAATTTGGTAGGACAAACAAGTTAACCAATAATTGCTATCTATGAATAAAGGTGAATAACTTTTTATTTCACCCATTTGACTGAGATAAATTATACATGGATAATTGTTCCCTGCTAAATAAAAAGATGAATAAAACGAGTAAAGTTATGAATAATTTATCCAACAATAACTATCCCCCTATCAAAGTAATCTAATTAAAATTAATACGAATAAAATTGAACCAATATGATACACTATAATTCTTATTATACATAGCCCTCCATGCTAGATAAAATGAGGAGAAACACTGTCCTTTTTGATAAACGAATATCTTATCCGAAAGATAGATAACCGCAGATAAAATATCTCTTGTTAGTTGCCTTTACTTAGGTGCAATACTTTGAAGTATGTTAATTTGATGTCTCATCCGTCACTTGTATGACACATCTAAGTCATTAATGGGATTTATTTTCAATTTGACATGTTTAGATCACGTTATAAGTCCAAATACCCTATGTTATCCATGTATAATTTTATCACCCTTGAAATGTGAGTTAAATTTATCAGGACTTATCATCAATAAATATTTATAAATACTTGATAAGCTATCTAGTGTACTAAAACGACTAAGCATTTATCAAAACTAATAAACTTCTTTTATTAAGAATTATCTAATTATCAAAAGAGCCATTAGTATTTGATTGACGAAATGTTCGATAGCCCGACTATAAATATGAGCGGGTAGATCCCACTGGTATTGACAACAGAATTCACATCTATTTTTATTTACGAACACAAATAATCGAACATTTTATTCTACCACAGTGGAGGTCATTTTCTGGCTCCTAGACCCGTGGACTCATCACAACCTGTCAAGAGCTTAGGACGACGACTATTTAGCCATGGGTCCCTAGATGCGTCAAAGGCTCTCGAGCACGCTTTATCTAACACTTTAGGCACGAGCGACGTTGAGTTGCTTCTAAGTAGCTCTGAGCAGAGTAGGGCTACTGAATCCACCGAACAGCTCCCAAGGCGTTTATTCAGCTCCTCCGATTAGCGACCATTCGTTCGCCTCACTTGGTCTTTCAACGGCTTTTAACTCTCTTCAAAGATGTGCGCCCCCTGACCTAGGCAGTTACACCACAAACATCTTGAGAGACGCCTCCAACAAGCGCTTCTTATTTCAAAACCCTCAACCGGCGTCTCTAAACGACGCCAATTATTGGAGACGTTTCAACTCCCTACGAGTCTCTCGCCTATATAAGAGACCCAAGCCTTCATGTAAAGATATATGTAGCTCCACCTTTACAATCACCTATGCGCAAAGGCACACACCAAGAAGACCCTTTTTTTCAAACCTCTTTTTGCAGTTATCTCAGATTTTAGCGTCAGAGGGTTTACTCCGGTTTAACCAACGAATTTTGTTTGACGTCCTTCGATTTTACAGGTCATCATCTACACCGACTATCGTTCTCTCATCCGTCGGAGATCTTGCTTGGTTCATTATCGAGAAAAATACTCCCCAACCACTAAAAATGTTTCTCTGAAGCGAGACCTCCTTCCACTTACAGCATAAAACCTTGCTTAATAGCACAGGGGTTTGCTGGTCCACTCTTTTTGATGGGGGACAGCAGTGGGATAGTGCCGGCTGGGTGCACATCGCACCGACGAGGACCCTCCCCTGCATCTTTGGAGACAGTAACCTTTTGTCTCCACCAACGGGTCCTTCTCTGACGCTTATAAAGGCCCCTCTTTAATATAACGATAGGATTAATTTAGATAGAATTTAATTATTTTTTCCCTCTGTAATGAACTCGAATAAAAATACATCATTGAGCTTATCGAGTAAGATAAGCTCCTTTCTAAAGTACCTCGCTACTTGTTAAAAGAAATTTAGGCCACGTTCCTTAATTCTATCAATAAGTAAGAGTCCAAAATAAAAAAATAACAATGGTTTCGATTTAGTTTTTAGAAAATAAAAAATGAAACTTTATTCAATTATTCTCAATATGAAACATATATAGCTGGTATTAGAAGAGTACTCGGCTCGGATGGCTTTGATGCGATGGTGGATGCAAATAACATTAGGAGAGAGACAAAGCGAGTTAAGATTTCATTCACAAATTAAAGAGGAAATAAGAAATTTCAATTTGAGTTCCTAATTGTTGAGAAATATAAATTAAATAATATATTTTTATAACATAGATATAATGTATTATAAAATCTTAGAAAACAAAAATAACACATTTCTATTTCTATGAAAAAAAAGAGCCAAATTATTGAAAATCGGGTATTAGTTCACAACCCTAGCTCCAACCTAGTTGGCACTCTAACGACGGTTGTGTTCTCGATGAGATGGTCAGACTAACTTAGAAAAATTGAGCTCGATTGCCTAAGTTTTGGCCATTAATGCACAATCGGCTGCATTGTGAAAGAGCAAGACGTGATGTCTTGGGCGACAAATAAAATATGCAACTTCTCGAGCTTTGGATTTTAAAGGGGGTGCTTGTTCGTATCTGTGTATTTATTGTGTTTAGAAATTATTAACATCGACATTTTGTGGACCATCTGGACATTCATGTTTCTTGCTAATTCGTCCAAGATAGAAACTTTTCCATTTTCGTCTATCTGACTCTCATCTATTGGGATTACTTTCTTATAATCTGATGAAGCCCAACCCACTCTAGACTTTTCTATAGTGAAAAGTTATGGGGTTTGTCTTCGCCTTCATTGTGCAACCCTAACTTCGTCGCCGCCATTTCCATTCGAAAGGGAGAGGGTTTTTTGCCCCTTAGCGGAGCTCCCTTCCCCTCACCTCGTCACCGTCGTCCGTGGGTGGTGCTCCCCCCTCCGGTGGGGGTAGTTTTTGGTTTCTCCTACCTTGGTAGGAGGTTTTGTTTCTTTTGAGAAGAGTCTTCTCTTCTCGATAGAGGTTTTTTTTCTCTGGTGCCGATTGTCACTCCATCGATAGCTCGGAGGTATGGCTACAACTCAATTCAGTTTGTTTGTGCCTTTACTTGTTCTACGTTCAAGTTTCCTCAGTTGTTCGCTCCCTATTTGGTCCGGAGAGGTGTGGTGCGGCGGTTGTCTGAGAATTGATCCAACTAGTTTCTTCGGTCGATGTCATTATGTGTTCTCAAGCATCACCATGCACGCCTGTAGTGTTTGTTGGAGGCATCCCTCCACCCCGTCGAGCTCATCCCCAACAACCGAGATGTCCGAGGGTGTGTCTTCCCCCGCTGTGAAGTTGTCAGTGATGATCGGCGTCTTCTCACGCGCCTTATGTGACGACCGACACTAGGTCTCCCCAGTCTGTGTATTCGGTGGATTTAGGACTCTTGCCCATCTTTTTGGGACCTTTGGCCCCTATTTCATGGCACGTTGTTTTTCGCCATGCCCTATTGTACCGGGTTCCTTGTTGTGTGCCTGCTGGCAATGACGTGCGTTGCCCTTCGCCTGACTCTACCTTGTACCACATTACGTGAAATGTTATGAAATCTATCTTCAATGTCAAGAAGATGAAGCCCGCCCGAAGAGATGCAAAAGCAAGTAGGATTGGGATCGAGGTTTTGGGCGCTTGGATGAGTGTTGGAGATAGGTGTTGAAGGAGGAGACACGAGGTTGCCGTGTCGACATCACCTTGAACTTGTAAGAAGTCGATCCTAAGAAGGAGGTTATGGGATTAATGTTTTGACACTCAAGTTAGGGATTAGTCTTATGAGAGAAGGAGAGGGGGAGATATAGTTTCATCCCTTTTACTAGTGACGGAGGGGTTACTTTTACAAAGCCAAGGGAGTCGAGGGAGACACTACTGCCACTCTAGTCGGGGGCATGGGTAGACCATCCTTTGGGCTAGGCACCAGGCATGTTGACCTAGGGGCCATTCTTAGGTTTGCACGTGTGCTGTTGACGTAAGCCCAGTGTACAACAACCATCCCCTAGATAGGTTATGGGGCACTGTTGCCTTGAGTTGGCCATACCTGGGTTGGGGTTGCTATAAATTGGTGTGGACCGTGTTTCAGTTGTGCCCTAGCACGCATGCAAGCGTGGGTGAATTGGGGCTAACCGTACACCTCACATCTTAGGCCAACCTAGGGCGTCTCACCCTACAAGGGATGGATCCACCTCGATGATGGGTCCAAGTTGGGGTGCTCAATCGATTAAATGTGCGAACCTTGATTTCTAGGTAAAGCAGGATCATGTAATTGATAGTTTGGGGTCGGACTGTGTGACGGAACGCCTCGGCCAAGCCCGTTAAACCGATAACGTACTTGATCCGAGTCCGCCTCCCGCGAACGGGCCGAAGCCTCGCAAGGGATACCAAACCACAGTCCGTGTAAACATAAAGGAACACACCACATTTCATATATATTTCACAGTTTTACATAGCCAAATTCTCACAAAAACTGGAAAGAAGTACAAGAGCCTGGGGCATACCCCGAGGTACAACTGAAGAAAGTAAACAACTACAAAACTACACAACACTACACTGCTGGAGCTACTACTACGCAGCTGGAGGTACCGACCCTGCACCGCTACGACGCGGCCCGGAACTGGACGTCGGACGAGAGACGTCCTCCTCGCTCTCACCTGTGGGGGTAGGGGTGAGCCTCTCTAGTCACTGGCTCAGTAGGGAACTCCCCCAACTCCGAGCAAACCAAAACCACAGGTACGAAAGCAATAAACAATACCAACAATTTATAGAATAGCTAAGCAGGTAAGTAAAGCTGTAAAAGTACTCACCGTCTGCCGACTACGAGAAACAACAATAATAATTAAACGGCAAACCAGTACAGGTGTACAAGCTAAAGTAGAGACAGCCAACACGAGCCACGTGAACTGGTTCGCGACACCAGAAACTGACTCGGACAACTAACACAGGTCTACCTCTCAGTCTCGCAGCCACGGACGAAAGGTCCAGCTGCCGCTCCACGTAAAAAGGTCAAGCAACTGTGGAGACCAACTAAACACCACCACCTGCAGACCACACGGTCACAGGCCCATGCCTGACACCTCCAGAAACCCTGGCCTGGGCTCACTAGAGTGAGGCACTGGAAAAGGACTAGCTGGGGACCAGTGTCGACTACTGGTGTCCGTAACCCCAACTACGAGCGCGCTACAAGTGACTAAAGACAAACACAAGTGTCACTGTCCCACTGTCGTCTTTCCCTCAGCCGGACGTACAACTCAAACACAGAGTGAGGGTGTCCAGGTCAGACGACACAGACCTCGACGGTACAGCACAAGTACCGGGACAAAGCCCCGAACTAACAGCCTGGCTCACAAAGAACCTGGGGCACCCAACTGGAGAGGTAACCACGGTAGGCGTCGTACTACTTGCCACGTACACAGAACCACATGCACGTCACACACAAACCACGTGAAACCTTATGTAAACCACAAGTAACCATGGTCCACCACACGTGAACCCAACTGACTCGCGTAAACAACACGCAGTCGCTGAAGTAAGCAACTAACAACATACCTTGTATGCTAAACACGTAAACCAAGTACACTGAGTGCACCTCATGTGTTAACACACGTGCAATAACGATAAATGTCATAATTCAGTCTTTACTGTTCATAGCCAGTAGGCGACAACATCGACTGCCGCTTACAGGGAGTCAACGGCAAGGGTCCTGGCCGTTAACCTCCTAGCTGAGGATCTTGGCGACAAACGATGTTGACGCCAAGTTCTCCGGCCATAAACCCTGCAGAAACCCTAATCCGGCCCTGCGGGTTTTCTAACTGTTCTAACTACTGAAAAACATGCAAATGCAATTCCTTTAGCATATCAGAACCCAATGCAACCCGTTATAACATGATTCGTACAGTAAACTACTCAAACCACCCATTATCCCGTATGGTGCAACTCTTATCCAAACATGGATTATCATGCTGATTCAAGTAGTTATAATGCGTTTTAATGTTCCTGCGGAGCTTAACGGGTTCGTCCCCTACCTCAGAACGCGTTAGAATCTCCTGCAATCCCCCGGTTCACGCCGAGCCCTCCGCGAGCTCCCACGCGAATTGCACCACGCCGCGACGTTTCCTCGCGTAATTCGGCGACGCCACGCGTTCTACGATCGTCCAACTACTCCTCGA
Source organism: Colocasia esculenta (assembly GCA_014218235.1). Lineage (NCBI taxonomy): Eukaryota > Viridiplantae > Streptophyta > Magnoliopsida > Alismatales > Araceae > Colocasia > Colocasia esculenta. The sequence goes on from CM024757.1 coordinate 2,584,590, forward strand.
TACCTGTTAGAAGCTTCAGAAACACCGGGGCGCGAAGCTGGGGCAAGAGGGGAAGAGAGTGAGCTGAGAGAGCTACCCTCGGGTGAGCCTATAACCTGCAGAACTGACAGGTTGGCGTCAACCCCCATGCCGCCAACAGCAACCGCCAGCCTAAACGTCCACATCTACTGCCGCTAAGCTCATGATGTAAACGTCCACCAATCTGGACGCCAACAGGTCAACGGCTACCCCTGGCCGCCAACTTAGACAGAACAGCAGCAGGTCCTGTTCCATTTCAGGACCAACCCTGCTCTTCACCTGCTAAAACCACACATTCACACCACGCATTCCACACAACCAACTCACACTGGCCTCACAACGGCCGCCACAACCACAACACACACGATCCGCATGGATCCGAAAGGCACGCGACGTTACATTACTATCATCTAAAAAGAAAATTTCGACCTCGAAATTCATAACACAACTCAGAGTCAAACAACTTAAACACATAAACTTTTACAAACACTATCATCTAAAAAGAAAATACACAAACTTACTCAAACAAATAGGGATACCCTTTAGCCATTTCAGCGGCTAACTCCCAGGTATCCTCACCACCCAACCTATTCTCCCATCTCACTTTAACTAGCTCAATTTCTTTATTTCTCAACTTCTTCATCTTTCGATCTGTGATCTGCACCGGATATTCTGGCATAGTCATGTCCGGTCTCAGGTCACCACCTTGATATTTGATTATTTGAGCTGGATCTTCAATACACTTTCTTAACATGGAAACATGGAAAATATCATGCACATCTGCAAAATCAGCTGGCAAATCCAACCTATAAGCTGTTTCCTCAATCCTTTCAATCACCTGGAAAGGTCCCACATACCTTGGGCTCAACTTCCCAGTCTTGCCAAACCTCATAATACCTTTACTGGGGAAACTCTCAGAAAAACAAAATCTCCCACCTCAAACTGAAGTGGTCTCCTCCGCACATCTGCATAACTTTTTTGCCTACTTTGAGCTGCCTGCAATTTTTCTTTAATAAGCTTCACTACTTCAGTGGTTTGCTGAATCAATTCAGGACCCACTAACTGTCTTTCTCCCACTTCATGCCAGTTCAACGGGGTTCTACATGGCCTTCCATATAAAGCTTCATACGGTGCCATCCCAAGACTGGTATGATAACTATTATTGTAGGCAAACTCAACCATTCCCAAATGATTCTCCCAATTACCTCCCCAAACTAAGCAACAAGCTCGCAACATATCTTCAATTGTCTGAATAGTCCTTTCTGTCTGACCATCTGTTTGGGGATGATAAGCGGAGCTATACCTCAACTCAGAACCGATTACTTTCTGCAGGCTTCTCCAAAAACCAGAAGTAAATCTTGGATCTCTATCTGATACAATAGTCTTCGGAATACCATGCAGTAGAACAATTCTTTCAACATAAATATTTGCCAACCTGTCCACTGTCCAAGACATACTTACTGCTACTAATCTGCATACCTTAGTCAATCTGTCAACAAACACCCAAATTCCATTATGCCCTGAACTCGACCTTGGTAAACCTGCCACAAAGTCCATAGCAATGTCATCCCACTTCCACTGTGGAATAGGCAACGGTTGCAATAGACCTCCAGGTTTCTGATGCTCTGCTTTAATCTGTTGACAGATAGCACATCTTGCAACAAACTCTGCTATTTCTTTCTTCATATGAGGCCACCAGAAATGCTTTCTTAAATCATGGTACATTTTAGTACTACCCGGATGAATATTGTACCTAGATTTATGAGCCTCTTCCAGAACTCGCTGCTTCACCTCTCTTTCTGCAGGAACAAACAACCTGCCTCGAAGCCTGACCACACAATTATCATCAATACAAACTCCTTCCATTTTCACAATTTCAGGCAAACTTGCATCTGCTCTTTGAGCCTCAATGATCTGCCAATACAAAGACGGCTCTACAGCACTAGCAGCTAGAATTGCCCGACGTTGACTGTTGGGCACATACAAGGAATTTTCTGCTACTTCTTCATACAACTTCCATTCTTTAATCATCATCATACTTACATATGCTTTTCTACTCAAAGCATCTGCTACAACATTGGCCTTACCCGGATGGTAAGCCAAACTGAAGTCATAATCCTTCAAATATTCAACCCATCTGCGCTGGCGAAGATTCAAATCTTTCTGCGAGAAGATATACTTCAAGATTTTATGATCTGTAAAAATCTCAAATCTCTCGCCATACAAATAATGCCTCCACATTTTCAAAGCAAATACAACTGCAGCCAATTCTAAATCATGAGTGGGGTAATTCTCTTCTGCTGGCTTCAATTGCCTGGATGCATAGGCTATCACTTTACCATGCTGCATAAGCACTGCACCAAGTCCTCTTCTCGAAGCATCAGTATACAACACAAAACCACCACTCCCTGCCGGTAATGTCAATATAGGTGCTGAAGTAAGTCTTTTCTTCAATTCCATAAAACTTCTCTGACATTCACCGGACCACACAAAAGGCACATCCTTTCTAGTCAATCTAGTCATAGGTGCTGCAATTTTAGAAAAATCCTGAATAAAGCGCCTATAATAACCTGCCAACCCCAGAAAACTTCTAATCTCAGTTATTGTCTTAGGCACTCCCCACCGAGACACAGCTTCCACTTTACTCGGGTCCACTGCTACTCCCTTAGCTGAGATAACATGACCCAAAAACTGAATTTCCTTTAACCAGAATTCACACTTACTAAATTTAGCAAACAGCTGGTTATCCCTTAACAATTGCAGAGTAAACCTCAAATGAGCTGCATGCTTCTCTTCAGATGCTGAATAAATTAGAATATCATCAATAAAGACCACAATGAATTGATTTAAATATGGATGAAAGATTCTATTCATTATATCCATAAAACCTGCAGGAGAATTAGTCAACCCAAAAGGCATAACCACAAACTCAAAATGACCATATCTGGTTCTGAACGCTGTCTTATCTATATCCTTCTCTTTGATTCTCAACTGATGGTACCCGGACCTCAAATCAATCTTAGAAAACACTTTTGCTGATTGCAGCTGATCAAATAAATCATCTATCCTCGGCAACGGGTACTTATTCTTGATGGTCACATCATTCAACTTTCTATAATCAATACACATCCGAAAACTTCCATCTTTCTTTTTCACAAATAGAACCGGCGCTCCCCACGGGGAATGACTCGGTCTAATAAAACCTTTCTGCAACAACTCTTCTAATTGCTTTTTCAACTCTTTAAGTTCTGCTGGTGCCATTCGATATGGAGCTTTAGAAATCGGCATGGTACCTGGCAGCAACTCAATAGAAAAGTCCACCTCTCTATGTGGAGCTAAACCAGGCAAATCTTCCGGAAAAACATCAGCAAATTCCCTAACCACGGGAACTGCTTCCATTGGCTGATTGGCTTCTACCAAACTTACCGAGGCTAAATAAGCCACACACCCATCATTTATCAACTTTCTAACTTTAATTGCAGAAATTAGAAACTTAGAGGTATAAAAAGGCATACCTTGATATTCAAACACTGCACCATTAGGATGACAAAATCTGATCCTTTTCTTTCTGCAATCTAACATTGCTCCATACATTTCAAGCCAATCCATACCCAAAATAATATCATAATCTGACAACTGCAGGGCATACAACCGACCCGGCATCTGGTTCCCTTCAATCACAACAGGAGCTTCATCTATATAGCTTGAAGTGAGCAAAAACTCACCTGAAGGAACCTCCACTACTAACTCACAAAACTTCTCCTCTAAAGGATGAGCTATGCAATCCAGAAATTCTTCGGAAATAAAAGAATGAGAGGCACCCGAATCAAATAAAACTCTTGCTGAATATTCATAAAGAGGTAAAGTACCTTCTATCATATTCGATGCCTCCGCCTGGGCTCGGGTGATAGCCATAACCCGACCTCTTCCTCGCTGCTGCGGTACTCCCCTGCCACGACCTGCCTGTGGCTGCTGGAACTGCTGAGGCTGCTGCTGCTGCACACCTCTGCCATACCCATATTCTCTTGCATAGGGACAATTGCGGATCAAATGTCCCGGCTGATTACAATTATAGCATCTATACCCTGGAGGAACAATGGGCTGCCTGGCAGTACTCTGCTGCGACTCCTCCACCTCAGGCCTACCTCGGCCCTGCTGCAACTGCTGACGACCTCCCCATCCTCTTCCTTTGCCTTTAAATGCTTGCTTTAATTTCTGGCCCCATTTACCAAAACCAGATGAAGAAGGTCCTGCTGGTGCTTTACCTTTACTTGCACCCACTGACTGCTGCGGTAGCCGAAAACTACCTGAGCCTGACTCACCTACCTGACGAGTCCGAATAGACCTCTCCAAAGTAGCTGCCCTCTGCGCTGCCTCTTCTACTGTCTTGCACATAAGAGGTACTATCGCATCCTGCAATTCCACTCTCAAACCTCTAATAAAATACTCAACCATCATATTATTATCTGAAACCACATATGGCGCATAGCGACTAAGTGCCATAAATCTCATCTGGTACTCTAAGACTGAAGAGTTACCTTGCTGGAGAGTTCGGAATTGCTCTCTTTTTACTTGCTGCACTTGGATCGGAAAGAATGTATCATTAAATACATCAAGAAACTCCGGCCAAGTGATAGCTTCTTCCGTCTTGCCTGCGAAAGTGGTTTGCATCTTCAATCGCCACCATTCCAAGGCAAATCCCCTCAACTGATAAGCAGCTAATACCACTCTATCTGCTGCAGGACACCTCATAGTCGCAAAAACTCTTTCAATTTCATGAACCCAGTGCTCTGCAGTATCTGGATTCGGCCCTCCTGAATAAGTAGGTGGCTGCAATCTCAGAAACTTCTCCACCTGCATCACTGGTTCTTCTGCTATCAACACTGGTGGTGGCACATGTGCTACAAAAGGCACCTCCACTCTCGGCGGAACTGGAGCAACAGGTACAGCCTCTCTATCCCCAGGTGACACTGCAACCGGTGGTACTGGCGCCTGCTGATCCATTCTTGCCCGAATATCCGTGAGGCTCTCCCAAATTCTCTCAATCATACGCTGAGTGCTTTCCTCCGGATCATCTCCTCCACCACCCCAATCTCTCCTATCAGCCATCACTGAAATTCTACATACAAGAAATACCAACCAAAAATCAAAACAACGAATTATCAAAAACCAGGGTCCCTACCAGCAGTGTATAATGACCGAAATAAGGCTATGTATCCTTCTAGTTCCCTCATATTAACACGGACCTTGCTCTGATACCAACTGTGACGGAACGCCTCGGCCAAGCCCGTTAAACCGATAACGTACTTGATCCGAGTCCGCCTCCCGCGAACGGGCCGAAGCCTCGCAAGGGATACCAAACCACAGTCCGTGTAAACATAAAGGAACACACCACATTTCATATATATTTCACAGTTTTACATAGCCAAATTCTCACAAAAACTGGAAAGAAGTACAAGAGCCTGGGGCATACCCCGAGGTACAACTGAAGAAAGTAAACAACTACAAAACTACACAACACTACACTGCTGGAGCTACTACTACGCAGCTGGAGGTACCGACCCTGCACCGCTACGACGCGGCCCGGAACTGGACGTCGGACGAGAGACGTCCTCCTCGCTCTCACCTGTGGGGGTAGGGGTGAGCCTCTCTAGTCACTGGCTCAGTAGGGAACTCCCCCAACTCCGAGCAAACCAAAACCACAGATACGAAAGCAATAAACAATACCAACAATTTATAGAATAGCTAAGCAGGTAAGTAAAGCTGTAAAAGTACTCACCGTCTGCCGACTACGAGAAACAACAATAATAATTAAACGGCAAACCAGTACAGGTGTACAAGCTAAAGTAGAGACAGCCAACACGAGCCACGTGAACTAGTTCGCGACACCAGAAACTGACTCGGACAACTAACACAGGTCTACCTCTCAGTCTCGCAGCCACGGACGAAAGGTCCAGCTGCCGCTCCACGTAAAAAGGTCAAGCAACTGTGGAGACCAACTAAACACCACCACCTGCAGACCACACGGTCACAGGCCCATGCCTGACACCTCCAGAAACCCTGGCCTGGGCTCACTAGAGTGAGGCACTGGAAAAGGACTAGCTGGGGACCAGTGTCGACTACTGGTGTCCGTAACCCCAACTACGAGCGCGCTACAAGTGACTAAAGACAAACACAAATGTCACTGTCCCACTGTCGTCTTTCCCTCAGCCGGACGTACAACTCAAACACAGAGTGAGGGTGTCCAGGTCAGACGACACAGACCTCGACGGTACAGCACAAGTACCGGGACAAAGCCCCGAGCTAACATCCTGGCTCACAAAGAACCTGGGGCACCCAACTGGAGAGGTAACCACGGTAGGCGTCGTACTACTTGCCACGTACACAGAACCACATGCACGTCACACACAAACCACGTGAAACCTTATGTAAACCACAAGTAACCATGGTCCACCACACGTGAACCCAACTGACTCGCGTAAACAACACGCAGTCACTGAAGTAAGCAACTAACAACATACCTTGTATGCTAAACACGTAAACCAAGTACACTGAGTGCACCTCATGTGTTAACACACATGCAATAACGATAAATGTCATAATTCAGTCTTTACTGTTCATAGCCAGTAGGCGACAACATCGACTGCCGCTTACAGGGAGTCAACGGCAAGGGTCCTGGCCGTTAACCTCCTGGCTGAGGATCTTGGCGACAAACGATGTTGACGCCAAGTTCTCCGGCCATAAACCCTGCAGAAACCCTAATCCGGCCCTGCGGGTTTTCTAACTGTTCTAACTACTGAAAAACATGCAAATGCAATTCCTTTAGCATATCAGAACCCAATGCAACCCGTTATAACATGATTCGTACAGTAAACTACTCAAACCACCCATTATCCCGTATGGTGCAACTCTTATCCAAACATGGATTATCATGCTGATTCAAGTAGTTATAATGTGTTTTAATGTTCCTGCGGAGCTTAACGGGTTCGTCCCCTACCTCAGAACGCGTTAGAATCTCCTGCAATCCCCCGGTTCACGCCGAGCCCTCCGCGAGCTCCCACGCGAATTGCACCACGCTGCGACGTTTCCTCGCGTAATTCGGCGACGCCACACGTTCTACGATCGTCCAACTACTCCTCGGTGCCTGTTAGAAGCTTCAGAAACACCGGGGCGCGAAGCTGGGGCAAGAGGGGAAGAGAGTGAGCTGAGAGAGCTACCCTCGGGTGAGCCTATAACCTGCAGAACTGACAGGTTGGCGTCAACCCCCATGCCGCCAACAGCAACCGCCAGCCTAAACGTCCACATCTACTGCCGCTAAGCTCATGATGTAAACGTCCACCAATCTGGACGCTAACAGGTCAACGGCTACCCCTGGCCGCCAACTCAGACAGAACAGCAGCAGGTCCTGTTCCATTTCAGGACCAACCCTGCTCTTCACCTGCTCAAACCACACATTCACACCACGCATTCCACACAACCAATTCACACTGGCCTCACAACGGCCGCCACAACCACAACACACACGATCCGCATGGATCCGAAAGGCACGCGACGTTACAGACTGCCCTTCTAGGGATAGGCCACCAATCGTGTCAAGGTAGGGCTGACCGCATGCCACCTTATGAGCTCTGGCCCGACTTCGGTCACCTTGTCTTGCCGAGCTCGGGTCGCCAATCATGTTGGGGTCAACCCGAGTACAGGCTATATCACAAACATGTCATGAGCATCTAGATCGACTCGTCCTGTTGATCTAGGGCCGCTAATTATGTCGGGGTTGAGCAGGGCACTGACCACATCACAATCTATATAAAATTTAATTAGAAGAAAAATCTTGTGATAAATATTTTTATTTTACTAATAACCAAGCGAATTGACTTATTTGAAATTGGTTTGTCGATGTGGGTGGAGAGTACTTTACTAATTTTCTTGTAAATTTGTAATATTTCAAAGAAACATAATGAGTGATATCCACATAGAGAATTTCTCTTATTATCTACTTCTATTACTGTTTGATATCAACGTTTCTTGAGGAATGCCATTGTTCTAGGATTTCCTTCTATCAGCTTTACAACTATACTCTCATTCATTTGATTTAAAGTTAGATAATTGAGATCAATAACTTATGAGAATATTAAAGTTAAATTAAAATTGCATCTTCTAATTTAGAGTTAAATAAAAAGAAGTGCTAGTTTACAAATCAATTTGCAATAATATAGAATGGGAAGGATCACATTATGACTTGCTCGATTGGCAGACACTTCACGTGAGTCTTGTTGGTCATCTAATTATCTCATCACAAGCATATATAATACAACTTTAATATGCGGACTCCAGCAAACGCTACCACTCTCCTTATACCCGGGCGGGTTTGGACCGGGCCGGGCCTGGCCGGTCCAGATACATCTCGTTCACTATTGATGGCCCGGTCTGCCGGACGGTGCTGTGCCGTGGTCGGATAAGGCGAGGTGGAGGAGAGGTGTTGCGGCCGTCGGGCCGCCGCGCGCCGTGTCACCTGCTTGGTCTCGCCTCTTCTCCGTCGCCATGGACGGCAGACCTTCGAATGGTAAAACCCTAAATCCTTTGTTCTACTTGCTTTAGATATTCTCGTGGTTTTCTTTCCCTTCTGATTCGGTTGTTCTCGTGCTCTCCATCATCTCTTTTGCAGACGCTCTTCTGCGGGAGCTGAGAGAAGGGACGGCACATTTCGAGCTCCTCCAGCCGCCGGCGCCATTCCCATTGGCCTCCGCTAGCTCTTCCCGCTCCCTGTTCTTCGCCAGGATTGGCTCGCCCATGTGAACTTTCTTCTCTAATCTCAGAATGCCAGATTGGTCGTTCTTCTGCGAACGTAGTGTTTTTGGAGAAAAATTTGCACGAGTAAGTGAGCTCATAGGTGACTTTTGGTTCTTTATGTTGTTTTCTGGGGTCGGACGGGAATTAAGGTCTCCAGCGATGAAGAAGCTGGAGCACTACACTGTCGAAAGGGTCACGGGTGATGGGCGTTGCATGTTTCGTGCCCTGGTAAGTCTCTGGCTGCTTTATATTCTGTTTACAGTTACGAATACGTTGTCAGAGCAATTAATTTGAACCGCAATGACCAGAACGCGATTTCAATTTTTTATTTCCGTGTTCCTTTTTATCCTCTCCACGCATGGTCAATCTCACTGCTCAAGGCCATGTGGCGAACAGAAACAGCGTTAGGATTTTATGATGGAGGTTGTTGTTTGCCTGCGTGTTTGCTTACTCTATGCGAAGTCAAAATGAAAACTTGCAGGTAAAAGGAATGGCGAGGAACAAGGGTCTCAAACTTAGCCCACAGCAGGAGAAGGATGATTCAGGTACCTCAGATGTGCCGATTCAATGCTAATTGTAAATTACCCTTTTTTTTTAATGTTTTGGAGACAAATGTCCTACCCTTGACATCATCTGGGTGCATAGCCACCTACTAATGGCCTATAGCTTACTGGTGTTCTTTATGTATTCATGCAAGCAATAATTGTTGGAAAGTATTTTATGTAAGAGATGATATTCTTTAAAAGGCTCCAAAATGGATAAAATGTGTTTTTGATAAACATGCTAGTGGTGCCGATTCACACGAGTGTCCAGTCTTCGCTTATCATCATTGTTATTGCCACTATAAATGGATTAGCATGTGGCTGTCCTATAAAAGTATATGAGTACTGCAAGTGGATCTCAAGTAAAGGGGCCGTTTTGTTTGACATAAAGCACAGTGAAACACCACAACACAACATATTTAAAAGGTCATGGAAATACAGTATTTTACAGCCTTTTACAGATTTATAGAGGAAAACTTGGTTAGCTACCAGGATTATTAATTCCTCATGTGATTTAAGTACTATAGGGACAGAATTGAAGAGGTAATCTTGACGATGATCTGCTTGTTTCTCTCCGGATCATCTCTGAATTCTCATTGGAAATGGGCTTCTCCCTGTATCTGGCTTTCCCAATCAGGACCTCTACCTTTAGCTGGATTCCAAGGATACTGGGTCTTGGACTGCATCCAGATATCATTAGTAGGCCTTTGCATATTTACACCATGATATGGGCTGCCTGTTTGGTGTTATTGAGCTGGATAGCCTGGATTATGTCATAGTTGGCCTTCCTGGACAAATTGCGATTTAACCCTCTTCACCAATGTTTACAAGAGAGGAAATTCAATCCTGTAGTAGCCAAATATGATGCAACCTTAGCTGACATTCAATGTCTCAGCTGGTGATAGTTCTTGCCTCATGAAGTTTAAAACGTGTGAAGCTGAAAGTTTGGCTTGGCCCGCTTGGGTCACAAGTTCCCTGCTAACCCAATGTTTTCTTGGCAGCAGCTGTGTCCATTCTTCGGACTGTGCACACGTTAAATTTTCTTCATCTTTTCTGGTCACCAGATGAATTTATCTCACTTGCATGAATCCAGTATAGGTAGGAAATCTAGGTTAGGGTCTTTTTTATTAGTAGGAAGTCTGACTTTTGAGAATTTGCATCCGTAGAGACAAAACTGTGAACAAAACTGCCAACATACTTAAAATGTGTAATTCACATAAGGACCTTCTGATGGGTACTCTTTACAGTGGCAGCCATGTTGGACTGCTGATTACTGATACAACATAGTCTACTAGATGATTTCTTTAGAGGACATTTCTTCAAATATCCACTAGTTCTTGGATTTTTTTTTTTGGGTCTTCTGTCCACTCTGTTGTTGACGTGCTTGGCCAATAAGATGTTAAGAGTCCAAAATTACTTAGAAACTTCGTTGAAATGCCCTCCTTGGCATTATGAAGTTACTTTTTGGCCACTTGCATTACAGTAAGCACCAAATTATGCAATCAATGTCATGATTTCAAATATTAATTCGTAATTCTGCAATTACTTGGGCATCATCATAGCATAATCAAATAATGCAGACGGTGATTTAGCTGTTTTGAGAACCAACAGATTTAGTAGCCACCCATTGACATTGTAGATGTCTTTTGTCAATCATGGCTATCTGTTTGTTTGGCTTTTGGTTTGAAAATGAAGGTGGGAATGTGAAATTTGCTTTATTTGGATTTATGACAGATCTAAAGAATATTATTTGTTGTCTTTATTTATAGGTTCAATCTTTTATGTGACCCTTCTGTCTTGTAATTGATTTGTATATGGTTTTAAAATTATCTGGTTCTTCCAGGTGAATAGATTTTATGTATATGCCCCTTGTTTCCGTGATCTTCCGGTGTCTTACATTTTGGGATCTATAGATGAACTACGGATGGCTGTCAAAGAGGTTATATGCGACAGTGAAAGTGAACGACTTCAGTATGAAGAAGCACTTGTTGCAATTACTTGCGAAGAGTCACTGAAAAGGCAAGTCTTCTGCCTTATGAAGATCACCAGCCACACACCTTTAGGATAGAAGTGGCTAAAATCATTCTGTATTCCTTCTTTACAGATACTGCAAACGCATTGAAAGACCTGATTTTTGGGGTGGAGAGTCAGAGCTATTGGTAAACCCTCTGCCATTGCATTTATTCCTCGCTCTGTTTCCATCTTTTTTACTTTTATGTCACAATACACATATTCTGAACGTGGGAACCCTCAAGGTTAAGCCCCCATACAGAATATGTTTTTAATTCTTGGAAGAGTATCAATTATGTTTGAAACTCTATCAGTATTGTTATTTGCAAACTATTTAGATCAGGAAATTGACATCTGTGTCAAGGTGAAGTTCCCCGTCTTCCAATTGACCTCGTAACATTTTGCTGTTAATATTAGGTTGTAAATCCCTACTTGCTGATTTCAGTTGACAATTTCTTATATCATTTTCTTCTGCATCTAGTTGCAACATAATTAACTACCTGGCATGTCTTGTTTTTGGATTCTATAATCCACATTCTTGCACCAAGTGAGTAAGTGTTATACTCAGTTTCTAACTGGAGGAACAATGCCAGGTCTTATCAAGGTTATGTCAACAGCCAGTCCTTGTATATATACCAGAGCATGAGGTATGTTTATTTACCAAGAATGGGTTTAGAAACCATTGTTACATGAAATGGCAAATATGCCATCATTGCTAAAATGTTGTCAAATATGCCACTTGTAAATAGAAAATGTTGCAAGTATGTCATTGCGGTGATTTGGTGTGACTCCCCATATATTTAACCATGGGTTTGACTAACCCGTGAAAGGAAATCTCCTGTTTGCCCTTGGGACTTGGGTTAAACAACCTTAGCACTCAGGTCTCATTCTCAAAGTTTTAGAAAAAAACAATAATGGCATTTTTTTCAAAAGAAACATTAAACTAACAGGAATAATGGAACTTTGAGGAATATTTGCTTTCTTCGAGTAGAAATTAACTGTGACAGCATATATGCAACGTTTTCCATTTAGGAGTGGCATATCTTCAACGTTTTCTATTTACGAGTGGCATATCTGACAATATTTTAACATCAATGACATATTTGTCATTTTTCATGTAACAATGGATTCCCTTCTATGTCATACAGATTGCTTGTATTAAAAACCTGGGACAAGAATCTTGTTTTTTGGGTGTGTTTGATGATTTATCCAGCACTTGTATAGTTTCCACTTGATTGTTTGGTCAATGAATGAATATATGAAGGCTCCTACAGTGAGGTTCTATAGTAACAATATCTGTAAATTACTTGATACTTGTGAAAATTACTGGGCAGCAGTCTTAATTTTGTTTCTGGTTTCCATTTGGCAAATGCAATGGCCTGTTTAAACATGATTGCATAAGTTAAGACATGTTTGCGTAACTTAAAACATGTTTGCATAAATCTGAAAAACATGGAAGAATTGATTAAACCAGAAAGCTATTTGCATAAATATGAAAACATGGAAGAATTGATTAAATCAGAAAGCTATTATAATCATCATCATCATCAGATCCTTATCCCATTATTTGGGGTCGGCTACATGAATCTTTTTCCGCCAAAGATTTCTATCAAGTGTTATAATCGTGTTTAAACTCAAGAAGTCCAAGTTCTTCCTAATAATATCGCACCATTTCATTTTAGGCCTTCCCCTAGCTCTTTTACTGTCATCCACTAAGATTTGGTTACATCTTTTAACCGGCGCTGAGTTAGGGCGATGGTACACGTGTCTAAACCACCTAAGTCTATTTTCTCTCATTTTTCTATCAATTGGAGCTATCCCAAAATCCCTATGAAAGCGCTCATTCCCAATTTTATCTTTCTTATTTTACCACACATCCATCTCAGCATCATCATCTCCGCCACACATATTTTGTTAATGTATTCCTTTCACACTGCCCAACACTCGGTGCCATATAATAAAGTAGGCGTCACTGCCATTCTATAAAATTTTCTTTTAAGTTTCACTGGTATACGACGATCGCAGAGGACTCCTGATGTACTTCTCCATTTTAGCCATCTTGTCTTAATCTTGTGTGTCACATCGTCAAAAATCTCCCAATTCTTTTGGATGATAGACCCCAAGTATCGAAAGTTACTACTCTTAAGATTGTCTTGTCTATCAATTTGAACTATGTCTTCCTGTAACACCTTCTGATTACTATAATTACAATGCATAAACTTTGACTTACTTCTACTGATTTAAAAACCTTTAGACTCCAAGACATGCCTCCAACTTTCTAGCTTAGTATTTAAACTATCAATACTCTCATCAATTAAGACAATATCATCCACAAATAGAAAACTATTATAACCATCATGGAAAATAAATTTATTCTTATGCATTTTCATTTCTTATTCATATGTGTGTGTCATAATTATACTTATGATGTCATAGTATATACTTAATTAGATATATATCCAATCACGAAAAAAGAGAGTAAATTCTCATACATACATCTAGCACCTGAGCCCGTAGTGTGCAGGTTTTCACAGTCTGCACGTAGTCGAGGGCTTTTGCTTACTGTCTGTTAGGTTGTTCATCCAACTTCTGATTTTATCGTCCAACTCCTCTCTTTTTGCCTTGTTGGGGGGATAGAAAGTGGCTATACATTTGGTGGTGGATGGCGGTGTATAAGTGGGTTGGGCAGTTTTTTGGGCCTTTTGTTGAGCCTATACTTGTGCATTCTTACTCATTTTTATTTATATAACCATCCACGTTTCAAATAAAAAAACTTCTGATTTTATCTGTGAGCCATCGAGTCCTAACTTCCTTGTGGACACTCATGCATATGAGCATCGCTAGCTGAAAGTGTTTCCAATCCTTTTCTTGGTAGCTTTTTTAGCTGGTTTCTGGTTGCCGAATTATGTTGTCGCTTGTTTGCATGTGTGATTTTTTGTTTTCTACCACCTTAGTGCAAATACAATGCCCATGACAACCATAGCTGAGAAAGCCGGCAAATTGACTTAAGTGCATTTTTCAATACTGGATTTATTTACTGCTTGCATAAATCATAATGGTAGAGAATGAACACTAGGTCATCTATCAGGTTCCAATATACTTTATGATCTAATGGGTTTTGACACAAACTTTACGGGAATGGGGAATGGCCAAGTTCTTCGACTAAAATTAACTAAAACTCTTTGCCAGAAAAAGAAAAAGGGTTGACAGAGGGTTATGCTGAAGTTTGCCAATCTTTACTCTGATTTTTTATGTAGCAACCACTGCCCGTACTCTTGCAAATCAAAACTACGTAGGATGCTTTTGTATTGCTGTAGTAGACTATCAAATGATGCTCATTCTTGCTCACAGTGAACTGAAGTTGGTCACTGTGTTGTTTTCTCGTCTTGTTTATCTATGGGTCTTGTTTATCTACTTGTGGAAATCTCTGTAATGACAGCATGCAATGGGAAGCCGAGGCACTGGGTTTATTCCAATCGCCGAATATGGCTCCGAGTTCAGGAAGGCGTCGAAAGGAAAGCCACGGACAACAGTAAGGCTGTTGTACAGTGGGAAGAACCATTATGACTTGCTTGTTTGACAAATCTTCCAAAATGATTTGTTGCATCCTTTTTTTTTCCTAAGGAGTCTATTTAAATGAAATGCAAGAAAAGATGCCCATTGCTGTCTGATCTCTGGATAATGTGCGATGGATATTGTATGCTAGTGGGTGCTATTTTCTGTTCCCCATTCTTGGCTTTGTATTCACACATCCTGCTCTGTAGAGGGAGTCCAATTTTTGTTAAAGTGAAATGCAAGAAAAGATGCCCATTGTTGTGTGCGATCTCTGGATAATGTGAGATGGGTATTCTATGCTAGTGGGTGCTATTTTTTTCCCTTCCTTGGCTTAGTATTCACACATCCTCCTGTGTAGAGGGAGTCCAAGTTGTGGTATGCTATACTTGTTTGTATTTTGATCTTCTTTGGATAATTATTCTGTTTTGGAGATCCCCATTGCACTGAATGCTGTTCAAATGACTAATACTTATTGTACATAGAGGTGTGCAGTAAATGTTAATAATGGAGGCGTGGGACTTTTCCCAATATAGTTTTGGTGGCTGAACTGTAAACTGGTAGTTTTGGGGGATTATTGTAACGCCAATATGCTTGGAAAGTTCATATAAAATATGTCCATGTAATATCTTTTTTCGAACATTTTACGAAGGGTAAATAGTAAGATGCATGGGAGCACATAACATACACCAATACATGATAATTTATGGCTTGTTAGTAGTCTCTTGTCGTAACTTTTCTTTACCATGTTATGCTCCAAACAAACATGCCCCGAGTTTGAATTGGACGCATCAAATTATAGAAAAAAAAACTTTATTAGTTTGGCAACTTTCATTTTGTTAAGAAAACATGTCTTAAGTTTCAAGTTTTACAGTTCTATTAGAAAAGAGATTTAATCTTCAAATATAAAAAGGTCCCTTACTTACAAAAGAAGTATCGGTGAGATTTTTTTTCTTTTTTTTTTAGTTGCACAATTTAATGATCAAAGATTTAGTTGTACGGTCTAATGATCAAAGATTACTAGGTCTAATGATCAAAGATTACTAGACAGATCACGTAAAATTTCGCGCTCCTTATCTCAATCTCAACGGATGTTCACTGTGCTACTGCACATGGACCCGAGAGGTTACTTGGCAGAGAAAGATTTATTGCACTTGTATATTATACTTTATATATGACTAGGTGATAGTTTATGTGACATCCCTCACATAAGGAGTGAGTAAGTAGTAATCTAATTATTGGTTGTCATATGAACTTGTTGTTTAGTCATAGTGCACTTAAAGTGCAACATGCAAATGTAAGTCTTTCTCTACTTGACATATGTGCATATCACAAAGGAAAAAAGAATAAGATTTGAGAAAACCTCATGTAGTAAGGTCATGTTTAATTGCACTTCTTGCGTCACTTTATTTTTTAAAGTTTTGTAGCTCAATTTTTTATTATTTTGGAGGTTAATTTTTTTATTTTGACTTTCAAGTTTTTATTTAATGTACCATGCAAAGTCAAAAATAATGTCAAAAGAAAAATTTAGGGACCAAAAAATAATTTGAAAAATAAAAAAAATTATATTCCAAAATTTAAAAAAGAATGATGTAATATATGATAGCACGAGATGAATAAATGGACGTGACTGTTATAGAAGGGCACTAAAATTTTCTCATAAGATTTTCGGATCCCTCCCAATTACCGGTCAAGTTGGATCCGACCGACAACTTTTCGGGTCGCCACGGGTGTGTTGTCGGGTACATGATAAAGTGCCGTGGTGGGAATGGTGGTGGAGGAGGGTGTTGTGTTACTTTAGAGCGCGCGGGGGCGAGGCCAGAGAAGGGGACGCGGAAGCTTCGTGTGTTGCATGCGTTTCTTCTTATTTGGCTTCTTCATCCCCCTGATTTCTAGGGTTTTCGGACGGGCGAGGAAGAAGGAGAGGATGGAAGGGGGGTCTACGAGCAACGGCGGGTTGCTGTACCACGAGGTGCAGGAGTCCAAGCTCTGCGCCGTCCACTGCGTCAACACTGTGCTGCAGGGTCCCTTCTTCTCCGAGCTCGATCTTGCCGCGCTGGCCTCTGATCTCGACCAGCGGGAGCGCCAGATGATGTTGATGGAGACCGACGGCGGGGACGGCGGCGGGGCCCTCGTCTCCGTCGGCGTGGGGGACTTCCTGTTGGAGGATTCCCACAATGTCTCCATGGGCGGGGACTTCAGCATCCAGGTGGGGTGGTCTCTGTCTTCTTGGACTGATCCTCTTTTGGAAATGCTGCTCAATTGGTATTCGTTATGTGCTCTGCGAGGTTCCGTAAAGGAGAAGGAAAGACGAATTTTTTTGGTTTTCATTCGTTTTCTTGGTCTTATTCTTTGGGGTTTTCTGGATGCAAATAATTACTCGGAATGTGAAGTAAAATGAGATGTGGCTACTTGGTATTTGTTATGGGTTCTTCGGGTTCTCCAGGGAAAGAGGCGAAGTCTTAAACTTTCTTTTTGGCTTTTAATTGCTTTTTCTTTGGTTTGACGTGCTTATGTAAACCGTTTTCTATTTCATTCTTTCTTTTTGAGCTTTGTCAATGTTATTCATGTCCAATGGTCCAAAAAGCTGATTAATAGAAAAGAAAGATCTTTTCTTGACGACAAAGAAAGAAAAGAACTTTGCAGCCTATTAGACATTTAGACTATACCTCATCTTTAAGACGTTTCTGATGCAATGAATATCCAGATGCTGTGAATAGCATATAGAAAGAACTCCTGTAAAGAAAAATCCTTGCTTTCACTGTCAAGTATTTTAGTGCATGGTTTTACTAATCGTCAAGTCTCAAAACTTGTTGAGAACTTGTAGTTCTTCCTCTCTGTTCTAAGGACTGCATCTACATCTTTTGGGTGAATCAAAGTTCGTTCCTCATAGAACAGACTTAGTTTGAAGGGATCTTGTTAAGTTACTTGAGTATCCCGTAGTATAGGGTGCATAGGACTTATTTTCCTTCTTCCTGTGAGACAGTGAAAATTCGTATATTCTTCCACTAAAAAGCAGTAGGCTGTAAATACTTATTTATTGCAGGTCATGTTCATATGCACATTCTTCCTGAAACAGTAGAAATTTGTATTTTTTTTTTCAAGGATATGTATACTCTAAAAGTTCACTGGTGCAGAAGTATGTTGTCCTGGAGCTTTGGACATTTCTCTGACGTATTCATCTTTAGATTTTAATTGTACTCTTATACTTTTGACTCTTCAGAAGAAAGGAGCAAGATGTTACCAAGATCTCATGATCATTAGCATTTGGTGAAGCTGCATCAATATCCGTTATTGCTTTTTAATAGTAATTAGACCTTGAATCTGCAAATTTGCTGGTGTATTATAGCCAAGGTTAACAAAACTGGCTGGCATTGGTGCAGGCTGGTACTATTTATAGCCCAAACGGGGAGCTGGCTGCTTCCGATGTTTGCAGTTTCCACCCGTTCCCTTATGTATTTGTATGTTAAAAATTTTCAGAATAAAATATAGCCAAGTCATTAGGGGTCAATCTGAGGTTTAAACCCTGATCTCACCAGATTAAGTAAGATTTAGACCTACTCTCATCTGAAGACTTATTTATTTCAAGGAGGTTTAAACCCTAATTTAAGTCATTAAATGCTTAGCCTTGCTAGAGTTGAATCTGTAATGACTTAAGCCTCTCATGTTCATTATCAACATGCCATTATTGGCTCAAGGAAGTTCCCATCAAAATTCACTATAAATCTTTTGGTTCCTACCATGAAATTATAGACACTATTTAATAGTAAGAATTGTAAAAAAAAACAAATCCATTGGATATATTCAAGCTGCAATTTATCATATTTCTTTTTATCAAGAAATAGAAGAAGCCATAGAGGGGTTTTTGTCGACCTTACTCATACACTAGCTAAACTAAGTTATTAGATGATACTGATGATAATTTGAGTTGGCTAGGGCTTTACTGATAATAATTCCAGAATTTCTATGGGAAATCAAGATCGAGGAAAGGAAGTTTCCAAATAACTGACTCAGACCCATTGTAGAATCCTATTCAGCAGAATAGGAAGGTACTTATGGCAGAACAGGCCGATTTGTTCTTTCACAATATAAGTAATAGATGGAGCTGCCGTGAAACAACTTACTAGAAGATTGATAGATCACTTCGGGATGGCATATATGCATATTGGATGAAGTTAAAACTTTGGGTTTCGAGCTAGTCACTGCTTCATCCATTTCATTAGGTATTAAGATGATGACTCAGTTTGCTAAGTTTTTAAAGTTTTTCTCTTAAGATTATGACTCCGTTTGCTAACTTTTTAAAGTTTTTCTCCTTTTCTTTCAGAAAGCTTGTGTTACTTTGTTTTAAGGGGGTGGTCGGTTCAGTCCTTGGAACTGGCTGAACCGGAGTGGGGACGGCTGATTCCGAGCCGGTTCATTCCCATTCACTTCTGCAGACTTGATTGAAACTAATGAGTTGCTTCTGTTTGTCTGATTCACAAGTGCAAAATTTTCTTTTAGATGGTTAAAAAACTAAAACCACATGAAATCTTGGTTTGAGCTTCTTTTGTTCAACTTCGTAGTTCATATGGTGACATTTAGTTTTACATTACATTCTAACTTAATGTTATTGAATAATGCTTTTGAAAGTACAATTTATTTATTTCTTGAAAGTTTCTGATCTTTTATGTAATTTGTGCATTGCCGAGTGGAATATCCTATACCACTAAGTTGGCCCGAACCCGTAACTGAATTTATCTTAAAATTTTTACTCCTCCATTTTGTGATGGCTGTTGAGATAAATCTAAGGGGTGGCCTCCAAGGATAGACTAGTTACGCAGATGAGGAGAACTCTTTATGTTGCATGATATTAAGGCGAAATATGTAAATAGTGTTTAAGATGATTTGGCATGCTTAAGCACATAATGGAAGTATTTGCAGGCTGTCATCGAGAGAAGAATGCGAATTCATGTTGAAGACACTGCAAGAAGAAAAGAGTGGTATAAGTTAGGATGGAAATGGTCAGGAAAAGTACAGATCAGTATTAGCAGATATAACACTTGACAGGAACATGCGAAAGGGAATACAATTAGTATTTTTACCCATATTTTTCTTTGTTTTTCTTTCTTGTTTTAGTTTGCCCTTTTTCCTCCCTTGGTTTGCCGTGTATTCTCTAATATATCATGGCCGCAGTAGGATTGCTGTTGGCCAACTGTTAGCTATCAGGTTAAGGCACAAAAGTGGGAGTTGACTTTAGCTGACGACTAACCAGAAATCATGTCCAATTCTTTTTGGAAACCTCTTTTGTAAGTGGCCTAGAAATTGTGGAATCGGACTTTATGATAATTGCTAATTTGTTGATTTGCAAATGAATGGTTGACACCCTGTTGATTCGTTTCTTGGAAATGGGAGATATTGGTATCTCAATCATTTTTGTTGACTTGATTCATATTTCCATTTGGCAGGTCCTGGAGAAGGCTCTGGAGGTGTGGGATTTGCATGTTATCCCTCTCGACTCACCTGTTGCGGAACCCACAAAACATGACCCTGAAATGGAGAATGCGTATATCTGTCATCTACAGGACCATTGGTTTTGCATTCGGAAGGTCAATGGAGAGTGGTACAATTTCAATAGTCTTTATGCAGCCCCTGAGCATCTCACCAAGTTCTATCTCTCTGCTTATCTGGACTCCCTGAAAAGTGGTGGTTGGAGCATCTTCCTGGTCAGGGGAAACTTCCCAAAAGAATGCCCCATATCGTCTTCTGAAGCTTCAAATGGGTTTGGACAGTGGTTGACACCAGAAGATGCTGAGCGGATTACCAAGTCCTGTAATCAAAAGCGGGTTGCTTCACAGAGAGGTGATGCACATTCATTAAGACCTTTGAATCCTGTGAATTATGCAGGTGAGATGGAGGATATCTCAGATCAGGAGGCTGCAGATCTCAATGCTGCAATCCAAGCCAGTTTGATGGATACTTCTGCATTGGATGCTGATAATGGGGCGTCTCAGGACAAGAGCAGCTGGATGGATTCTACTGTAGTTGGTGGTGCGAATGCAAGTCACCTGCAGAGCAATTTCTCGACGAACTCTGCTGTAGACACCAAATCTAGCCAACGCGAAGCCCATCAAGGTGACGCTGACCCTTGCCATGCACTTGGGGAACAGTCCATGCACACCACTTCCAATTGGACTATGAAGCCCTGCAATCAAAAGGAAGCTGCCACATGCAGAAGCAACAAATCTGTTCCCTCCTCGCCGGCGCAACTTCCAGGTACTGAGGATGCAGATACCGAGGAGGACGAGGCCGAGCTCTTAAACGCTGCGATTCAGGCCAGCTTGATGGATCCAGCGGCATTCATCAGCAAGAGTTGCACCAGGCAACAGGAGAGCAGCTGCAATGATCCCCCCATAGCTGATGCTGAAACCAGAGATGAAGGCTGTGTGTCTGCGGCGAGAGTCTGTACCGAGAGGAATGAGCTCGACGCCGCCGACAGCACCACCTCTGTGGATTCTCAGACATTATCTGGTGATCACTAGCAGCCATCATGCCCCCCCCCCTGAGTTGTTCACCTGAGCTTTTCTTGCCTCTGCAATTTTTTTCTCCTAGACTCTGTCTACTCTTCATACCTCTGGAAATAGAGCATACCACCTAGTATGGTGAAAATGCAATCTGGGATGACCCCATCTCTCCTTGTATCAACCTGTAGATTTGTATACTCTCTTGTTTTTTGCCCTTCAATATCTGAATTTTAGAACCCGGGGGCAAATAAAAGTGTCTTGTGTGTTTGCAAACGGGGAACTCAGGTACCAGCATGGACAGCCATGTCAGGGTCGTGGTGCCCCTTGCTGAGCACACAGCTTGCTTCTGTCTGTGTAAATGCGATTCGAACAGCTCATCGAACACCAATTTTCGTGATTATGTTTTCAAGGATGTCGGAGTGCTCGCGGATAAACACTTTCTGCACGGGGGATTCGGACAGGAATCTGGTTTTTCTCACTTCAAAGATGAGTAATATATCATCCTTGCGCTAATCCAACGAACGACAAACTTTTCAAAGTTCACCACTCGTCAGTGAAGAAGTTTAACCTCGTCAGTCGTCCCGTTCGCCTTCTCTATTCTTCTCTCTCTCTCTCTCTCTCTCTCGTCCATTTTACTATCCCAGATCCATGCAACACCCGGTTGCCGGTGTGTTCTTAATTAGATGAGCGAAGTTGAATGAGATTTTCTCTATTCTGCCGTATTTCAGGTTTTTCGAGCCCCTAAGCATTTGCCCTTGTTACATGTATGATATACTCTAGTCCATGGGTTGCTAAAACAGTTTGTGTTCTACGAGTTTCTCGCAATCTACCGCGAGCAACCTAACCGTACTTTTTACATGTGGTGAGGGGATTTTTTTATAGGTGCATTTGTGTAGATCGGTTGGCTCTCCTTACCATAATAGAATTGGAGACCTTCCTTAAAATGCCTAGTCTTTAGGAGGAGTCGCAGTTGGACTCTAATTCCCCAAAAAACCGTAAAAAGGGGAAAGTCATGCTGAGATTTGGATTCGACCCGTTGTCTTGGGTCGAGTTCAGACTCTATAAGCCCAAAAAAACCATGATCTAAGTCCGACTCCTGTTGAGCTGCATACTTATTGGGTCATTAGCTGCAGCAGACATAGGCCAAAGATCATGTCCCAGTACCAACTCCTATATGATGGATAATGACAATATTTAAGAAAAGATTTATAAGAATTCGATCACTTCTCTCTTGTTATTTTATCTTTATGCTTTGTCACTAGTCTTACATAAGAATTAATTTTATTGAAGTGTGCCTATCATATGTCAACACTTACTAATGTCCAAAAGAACTGCATGCTCGCCCACAGTTTCCTCACCATTTCCGTGCCCGTACACATGACGAGAACCGGACGTTATCTTCCCTTTGTATGAAATATTTAGTATATGATCATTTTTTAACCAAAGCTTCAAACTTAATTGGACAATATTATCCGTACATTAATTCTCTTTTATAAAGACACAGCATCCATTTCCAGACGAGTTATTGAGAAAGTTTATATTTTAAACACTGTATAACTAGAGCTAACTTACGAGCCTTCTTTTGGGGTCGTTGTTGCCTATATATGTGCATGATCGTCCTGTCTGCCTTAATCTTTTCTAGTAGCTTATTATATATTACCCTCATTCTTTCTTTTCACACGCATCATTCTATCTACTTCAAAATATATTCATAAGAAAAAGATTAATTATTGCATTTTCTTAA
Organism: Colocasia esculenta; assembly: GCA_014218235.1. Lineage (NCBI taxonomy): Eukaryota > Viridiplantae > Streptophyta > Magnoliopsida > Alismatales > Araceae > Colocasia > Colocasia esculenta. The sequence goes on from CM024757.1 coordinate 2,607,746, forward strand.
TATACTTCTAATATATTTTGTGTCTCCTCTTTATTAGCTAATTAATAATTTAACAACATATTTTGCTCGCCCAATAAAAAAGATAAAAAAGTGTACTAAAATGCATTATTAAGTGTAATATGTATTATTGCTCTATTCACAGACGTTGCCGGCAGAAGCACCTACCCCCCCCCCCCCCCCCCCCCCCACCACCAACACGAACATGATCTCTTAGCTTAGCTAGCTAGGTAGCTAGCTACTCCACCAAACACGACCATATTCCTGCGTGGATGCACGTTGGGTTGGGTATCTCTTTCTTTTCTCCTCACCACACTATCACACAAACACAGAGTAAGAAAGAAACAAGAGGAGTGCGCTGTTCTCTACCGACCACCTGCAAGAAGACAAGAGCACAAAGGCAAATCCCCTCGCATGCCGAAATTTAATTTAATTTTTTAATCCGAACCAGGGGCATTGAGCACACAAATAGTGCCAAAGTACTAGCCAACCCAAACTCATGTCTAATATATCCTCCTTTATCCTAAGTTAAAACTCAGAATCCTAATTAACATCTTGCACCCAATTTCATATTGCCTATGTGCATTTCTCATCCCCTGTAAAAAAAAAATAGCATTCTTAGACTAATATAATATAATATATATTTTTAATAAAAATTTGAAAATTTTAGATTGATATAATATAATACGTTCGATATTGTACCATCATATAGAAAATTTGATTCGATCCGATACACTAGTTCGACCAATCTTGAGTTGTGGGACTACAGATACTTAGCTAGTGACCTTTGATCCCTCATAAAGCTTCCGATAATTCCATTAATCGTTTGTTGCTAATGAAAAATCAGCTCATTTCTTTCTTAGTATGCAACTTTGAATTGGTTTTTGTGCAGCATGAACTCCAGTCCAGGCTCCAGCTGAACTTTTATAACCAGAATCTAGTGAGATAGAAACCTTTTAGCCCAACTTGGTTGAGACTTCGTTGAGTTAAGAATTAGTTCATGTCCATTGGCTTCAATTATAATGGAAAGTAAGGACTTTGATTAATTTGTTCTTTTTTCTCTGGGTCATAACTTTATCTGGGTTCGAATCCTACTAAGAGATTCACAAGATATCAAAAAAATTTTAAGAAAAAAGAAGTGCCTCAATTAATTAAATATCTCTATCTACACTCAAGTTACCAAGGTTCAACTCTCATAAAAGAACACATGTAAAAAAGAAGAAGATAAATATTTATTACCCTCCTTGTAATAAAGGTGATATATAGATTATTTGACAAATAATTCTGTTAATTGTAAGAGAAAGAGATCTTTCAAATTATTAATTAATAAAATTATTTTTCAAATAATTCACATCATTTTTATTACCATCTATATCTTATATAAGCGTTTCTCAAAAAAGAATTATAAGAAAGACTATACATATCGATTACTAAGTAGTAGTTAGACACTTTCAAATCTGCCTAACATTTAGACATGGCCGATTGGTCACTGCATGTATGAATCTGTCTGAAATCTCCTAGTGCCAATTTCATTGGTAAACTCTTCGAACCTCTTTTATAACGAGATAAGGGGATCGAGTATAAGTAAATTACGTATAAGTTATTTGCATTTAGGGATTTTTTTGGTTTGAGATGATTTACATTAGGGATAATTATGTAGGAGATAATTTTTAATGTGATGTGATGTGACACAATATATATAGTTATCATCCTTTTATCTCTAATTTGACACAATTTACTTATGTATAAATACACACGAATTTCAAGAGTATAATAATAATAATTAACGAATTATTCTTAGGGATAATTTTTATCACCCCCACATGGGAGAGATAATTATCACCTGTTTTATCACCTTCTTATACTGAATAAATTTGATCACCTAAAGATAAACTAAATACATTTTTAAAATGCTTGTGAGTATAAAACTGATGATAAAAGGGGATAAACTCACTTATTACGTTATCAAAGAGATTCTATCTTATTTATGTATTTATAAAAAATCCAAAATATTTAAATATAAGGATAATTTTAAGTGAACATAAATAATCTCAATAATAGGTTGTGGAAGAAAAAAATTTGAGAAAACGGGTGAAAGACAGGTCATATTCCACTTTTCAAGAAAAATGATGTGAATCATGACACATTAAACCAAGAAAACAGTTAAACAACAGTTAAACAATGATATATTTTCATTTCACTTGTCCCCAACTCAAAATTTCATCTAATAACTTAAAAACAGAAGACAAGGAGAGCTCATCATGCCATCTTCTCTTGACACCAAACATGTCCTAATAAACAAAAGAATTGGTTAGATACTACTACACAGAAGGTTTGTTTTGTATATACCCTTTAAAAATAAAAAACTGTGTAAAAAATCATCTTAGATTGGCATTTATATATACTCTCCACATGTGAATTAATTGACATACGCCCCTTACTTTCCATTAATAAATCATAAATAAAACTTTTAAGGAGTGGCAGAGGAGAAAATGAAATATTTTTAGTAAAATTCTAAAGAAAATTTGCCACATGAATTTGCGTGACAATTTATTCATGTATGAAGGATTGAGGTGCAAATCCAAATCTAGAACAGACTCTGCGCAAAATTTGCCTTTGAGAAGTACGTATATGCAAACATTCGAAGCATGGGAAGGTCCACGGTGTTTTATGACCCATCCCTATCAGACGGTCTCTAGGAGTAAAGGGCCCGAACGGATGACCCGACCCGGGCGTACACCAGCCATGCCAACGAGTTCGCCTCGTGAGAGGGTCCACCAGAGGGCAGCCAGATCCGACGGTTTGAAAGGGCCCGGCCCATCAGACGGCTGAGAAGCGGCGCACAGAGCGCGGTAAGTTGCGTGCTGGGAATTAAAGCGCGTGGCAATGAGAGGGGGGTGGCGGGTGGCGGGGGCGCGGCTGCGTCGGGTGCTCTTACCTCCGTGCCTTTTCAAAGGTGCCTCCTTTTGTTTCTATTTTCAAAGTATTCAGGAATTATTATTATTATTATTATTATTATATTTAAAAAGAAAAAAATATTATACTTCCATATTGCACACTACTGCATCAATTTTTTTAGTTTTGTCATTCAACTTTTTATTTTTAGAGTTCATTTTTTTTATTTTGACATCTAAATTTTTATTTTGGCATTTATATTCGACTCACAATATTACATCAGGTCAAAAATGATGTCAAAAAAAATAATCATCAAAATAAAAAACTAAACACCCAAACTAAAAAATAAAATGACGCAATGTGACATAATAAACTAAGCGAGCTATGTCAGGTGGATGAATAAGTACTCAAAAATACAATTAGATGTGATATTACTGTACTTATAAAAATACAGTAAACTTTTCTCATTTGATGAGTGTTATTCACCGGATAGTTGATGGGTGAGAGGATAAATTTTTTTTTAAAAAATTGAAGTGCATATTATTTATGATTACAACTAATGGTCTGAAAATTAATTAATAAATAAAAGATAAACTAATTAATAATATTTAATTATAATATGAGAGATTTTTACTGTAACAAGATTTAATATATACTGTAACATTTATTATAACAAATTACAGTTTTATTAAAGATTAAAAAAATAAGTTAAATATTTAATAAATATTTTTAATTAATTTACTCATGAATAAATGAATCGGTTACTTAACCATTGATGGTTTCTAAAGTGGTGGAATCCCACCTTCCCCCAACAGCGGTGACATGGGACTGTTTTTGCTTGAAGTGACCGCGAGGGATCTTATGCTCCCTCTCTTTCTCTCCTTTTTATCTCATCCCGCTGGGAAGGAGATTGGCGACGGCGCCCGATACCGTTTACCACCACCCCGCCGTCTCCTGCTGCGTCTCTGCTCGTTGCAGAGAAAGCTCCCATTCGATCCTCCACAGTCATCATCTCCGGCCTCCTCCTCGATCCCCCCATTCTATCCTCTCTCCGTTTCCCCTCCGGTGGATCTCTGCCGCAGGATCGGAGCATCTCCCCGCTGTCGTCGGTCGATCTACCGGCGGGTTCACGGACGACGGCGGATCTGTAGCCTGTGGGGAGGTGCTGTTCCAGATCGGGAGCTGGTGGAACCCGTCGGAACGGAGGGATTGGGAGGACGTGTCTAGGGGGATTTGATCGGGGGACGTAGGTAGGTGAGGGGAGGGGGGGAGATCGGAGCAGTCGGGGGAGGGTGGGGAGAGAAAGAGAGAGAGGCATGGCTTTCCTGGGAACGCAGCAGAAGTGCAAGTCGTGCGACAAGACGGTGTACGTGATGGACCAGCTGACCACCGACGGCGTCGTCTACCACAAGTCCTGCTTCAAGTGCAACCACTGCAAGGGCACTCTCAAGGTGCCGCAATCTCCCGCGATTTCCCCTTTCTTGTGATTTCTTTCTTTATTTCTTTTGTGGTCGTCAAACAATTCTGTTGGTTAGCGATAGAAACAGATGTCCAGGAAAGGAATGTAGAAAGTTATTGGGGAAAATGGTCAGACCGTTGATTCGAACCCATTCTAATCCATTTTTGTTCACGAGTTGGTCATCGATCCTTTGTTGGATCCCTTGTTTCTTCGCCTGAACAAAGTTTTTTGGATTTGTCCGCCCGGATTGCATGCTTTTGGCTAAAAACCTTGTGCAGAAGAAATTGATTATTTAATAGTTCGCTGCGGCTGTCATCGTTTATACTCCTTTGACCCCCCACACCCCCAACAAGGATGCAAGTCTTCCAAACCTGTCAAGGAAGACCAACAGGTTAGCTGCTTACTTTTGGGCATTGAACCTTGCGAAATGTATGACAAGCTTTGATGATACTTCCCTCAAAGACTTCCCATCAGCACGATGTCCTTTTGTATTCCTTAGTTTTTCAACACAAGTATGTACGCCATTCTTAAGGATTTCTGTTTCTTCTATTGCTCATCTTTCCCTACCGTCTAATGTCCTGGTCATTTCAGGGATAGGAGCCCCCCATGAACATCTAAAGTTCTTCGTACGACGTATTTTTGCATAGTTTTGTATCAAACTAGGGGCTTATTTCATTTGACAGGGGCTTCATCGCGAAAAGTAGAAAGATTAAGCCCCCCTGATCCCGGAAAAGTAGGTCCTTAGAAACGAAATGAGTCTAACCTGACATGCTGTTTCGTGTGACCAGTTAAGCAACTACTCTTCCATGGAGGGCGTGCTGTATTGCAAGCCTCACTTCGAACAGCTCTTCAAGGAGACCGGCAGCTTCAACAAGAACTTTCAGTCGCGTGAGACCCTCTAACATTGGATATATTTTATGCTTTTCTATCCACCTTCGTATTAACGCTTGCCAATTTCTTCCCCACATTGTTTCCCTCTGCAGCTGCGAAGGCGGCTGATAAGTTGACACCAGAACTGGTAATGTGGTGTTCCGAACTCCCAGTACTGTAGTTATTATTAAGAGCTTATTCATCATCTGATGCATTTTTCTGGTGATTTTTCTATGTTGTTTGATGCATCAGACGAGGTCTCCTAGCAAAGCTGCTGGCATGTTCTCTGGAACCCAGGAAAAGTGTGCCACCTGTGGCAAAACGGCATATCCACTTGAAAAGGTCTGTCATTAGATTAGCAAAAGCAGTTTATCTTTTCTCTTTCAATTCTGCTTATCTGCCTACTTGGCTCTGGCTCTAACTGTTTCTGTATTATTCCTTTCCCATACGAAGCATCACGATATATTTATATGAAATAATGAAGCATAAACAAATACTCTCCAGTCTCCTGTTTCATGATATTTCTTGCACTCGCAGCATGCAGGAGATTATTCCTGCAGAACAGAACATACAAAAGTCAGTAAGAGCAACAAATTTAATTGAGGAAAAAATATAAAATTACAAGAAGAAACTAAAACACAATGATAAGGAGTTCGTAGACATTTTAGCACATAGCTAACTCCCAACCGTAGCATTTAATCTAGCGTAGCCCTGATGTAAAGTAATGTGTTATGTGTGAGAGAGAAAACGGGAACAAAATAAGAAATTAAGCTCTTATTAGATGCCAAGGAGATGTGGCTTTCCCCAGCCTAGGGAAATTTCAAGGGTAAAGTTTAACATTTACATGGCACTTAAGTGTAGCATTTGTTCCAGCAAAACTTGGAGCAAGAAATGGTGACGGAAAGATACGCACAGGCATCAAAAGAATGTGAATGAATCTCCTCAAAGGAAAAGTCTCACTGAGGACGGCAAAGAACACCGATGACATCTTCCTGATATGGATGTAACAAAAAAGCAGACCATTGACATGATATGTTACTATTCACTATATTTATAACACTGGAAGTTATTGAAGAGATAATGCATAATTATTCACTACCACAGGGGAATAGCAGGCCTCTGTCAACTCAGTTTGTAGGATAAAGTAATGCTTTCAGAATGTTCTAAGTGCCCTAGGAGATGCCCCTCCATCTACACTTAGAGGATTCATCAAAGTCAAGATCTTCCTCTACTTTTTTTTCTTTTCATTCTTAAGTCTACTAGAGATTTACACAAAATGTCGGTTAGCTGTAGTTTTATGTATGAGTAATGCTGCGCGCCCGGGTGCGGGATTTGCCCGGGCGCCCGAGCTGGCTGCAGCGCCTGATTTGCCCAGGCGCCCGAACATTAAGCATTTCCCTTTATGTATATATTGGACGGGAGGGCGGGAGACACCTCAAACTTAGTTAGGCATGATGAGAACACCTTACGAATGGTAAAATACACATCTCTAGAACCATTTCCATGACAACTTGCTACTGCATAATGATGTCTGCTCTGTTAACAGGTCCATTAACCCGCCTGGACGTATGGCCAGGTTAACATTTCTTTTTTTTTTTTGGGGGGGGGGGGGGGACTTATTCTCAACCGTTCGTCTTGTCCTCAAGTCGTAATAATCCAGCAGCCTGAGTTCACATTTATATCGCAAATCTTGTCGGCTTCCAAGTTATGTATGGTCTCTCTCAATCACTAGATTCCTTCTTAATGTGGAAGCATCGTCGCCTCTTATCTCGATTCTTAGCAGCAATGACTGGTTGTCCCGCAAAACATGCGGTTCTTACTTTCCATGGATGTATGGCCAGGTAACTGTGGAAAGCCAAGCTTATCACAAATCTTGTTTCAAGTGCTCCCACGGGGGGTGCTCGATCACGCCTTCGAATTATGCCGCCCTAGAAGGCATCCTTTACTGCAAACACCATTTCTCCCAGCTTTTCAAGGAGAAAGGAAGCTACAATCATCTTATCAAATGTGCTTCAATAAGGCGGCCTACAACACCTGCTCCTGATTCCTAAATCTACATTCCTCTGCGCTGCCTTCGGTACCTTCGCTCTGGGCGACATGTTCTGCAGTTTACAAGTTTCTATTTTGGTTTGCTTTCCTGTTGGACGGCTGGCATTCTACCTTGCTCTGGTTTGTTTCCCCTAAGCAGTGTGAGACTCTCATGCTGCGTGATCTCCTGAATATGTATTTTTCATGCAACGTTCATGCCCCCAAGTGTGACCCCCGGATTGATTATGGAAAGTTTGCATTTGTTGCCATCAGAAATATACGTCTAGTTTGTTTGTCTTTTTTTGGCTTTCTTTATGAGCACCATGTGCTTCTGAGGCTGAGAGAAAATCTAGGCGTAGAGAAAGAGATCGATGCCATTTCAGGTGGAGAAAGATTTCTTACAATTGCATATTATACTTTAAGTGTAATATAGTGTAATATGATTAAGTAATAGTTCATGTGGCACTCCTCATATGAAGAGTGACAAAGTGACAATTCAATTGTTGAATGCCACATGAATTTGTTGTCTAGTCATATTGCATTTAAAGTACAATATACTAGTGGCCTTTCTCTTTGAGGTGGATTCTTTGTATCTCGCACAAGGAGGCACACGTTCTGTTTGTCTGAAGGCACGCTTCAAACGTTAAAACGCCCATTCTATTTTGGTTTGCTTTCCTGTTGGACCGCAAAAAGGAAAGGGTTTTGCTTATCTCGAGCCATGAGGCTCACAACTGAGAACCTAAAATGGCTCCTTCGCAAAGAACGGCAACAATGGCATATAGTACAGAAAGAGGCAGGAAAAATGGGATTTTGACGCTGGCAGTTCTTTAACCAAGAGGCAGTTTAGCCACTCAAAGATTGTTCTAAGAGAAATATTTGTTGTCCGATAAAAAAAAATGTCCAAATTTGTGCCCAGAGATCACATGCGGGTGGACATGGTAGCAAAACCCATCCGTGCATGACACTTTCGTCTGAATATTTTGTCGGGACAACAAATATTTCTTTTGATCCAAAGTCCTTTATCAAGTTGGGATCAAATTTGCCAAGGAAATGTTGAGAAACACAAGACACATGTTATAATGATGATGATATAGATTGCAAAAGAAAAACCTTATAAATCAAAAGTGGGAGTTTTTCTTTCTTTCTTCAACTGGTAACATTCCTTTTTTACCATCCATGTCACCATTATTGTAAAATTAATCTCGTAGTGTTCTCCAGTGCTCTCTCCAGGCAGGTGTTAACACTTAACTATTCTAACAACGGCAAGAGTCACCATGACGTTTGAACAGTTCTGTGAGGACTTTGTGCATGTTTTATTTATCCGAGATACTAGCTTTTGGATGTGGAACCCAGCTACCCTCACGAGCATGTATCTAGGGTGGGCCCAGAGCGTAAGTATTTCTCTAATTCTTTTCCCGTTTCGCGACATACTTGTTGGGAAAGGGAAAGGAGCTCCCACGCTTCCTGGGCGCATGTCAGCTTTCCACCACGCGTGCACGTAGAACCCCTTCTCGTTTTTCTATAATTTTCCTCGTCAGCTGCTACTTCTCTCTTTATCGCGTCTCTCTGACGAGTTTTCGAATCAGGCCGCGGACTCAAACCTTTCAGATGTGCTATAACTTTTTGTTTCACATGTGGCCTTCAAAAAAAAAAAAATCTGCTTTTCATGCCTTACTTTTGGTGGGGAGCAGAAATGGGACATGGGGGCATATGTCCTGTTTCTATTCCAATCCCCAATGAGGGTCCACACATATATGCAAATCTCCGAACACAATTTCTCAATTACAATTTTGAGTACGGTTTCTTGTTTTACATTGGATGGACAAAATCCACTTTCAGTGCGTTAGCCATTGAAAAAAAAAACTAAAAATACACTCAAAAGTGCAATTGAAAAGTGCACCTAATATTTTCTTTTCATAATTTCACCTCTAAGATGTATATAACATGCATAAAAAGATACATACTACGTTAAATCTATTGCAAAATAGATAGAATTATCGAGGTGAAGCACGTGGGTTATTTGGAAGCTGTTTGGAATCTTTTTTATCTCAATTATTTTGAGAAAAAAACAGTCAAATTTGCGAGCCAGTCATTAGAACTTTCACCGATGCACACCTACATTATTATTTTTTTTTCGGGAGGTTGGAAAAATACAGAAAATAGATGAAGTGGCTATCCATAATCAATTAGATCCATCCTTTATGTTAAGAATAAAAAGACTAGTAGCTCTCAAACATAAAATTCACATCCCCCCCCCCCGCCCCCCCCCGAAAAAAAAAAAAAAAAACCTGTCGACTTGTGTGGCAACAGGTAATTCACACCAGGTCAATGCTTAATACCAGCGGCCGAGCAAGCCAGAGCGGCTTTGTTGCCAGGCCGCCAGGTGCAACGTGCGGCCCTCTCACACCAAGATTACTCGAGTTGCTAGCAGTAGTGTCTAGAGTTACATGAGGCATCCGGTAACTCTTATCATAGATATCCACAGGATAAGGGTGATAAAAGGGATGATAAAAGTTATTAGCTTTCGGGTCGCTGTATAGGCTAATCGAGTTCTCTCTGTATGAGGGGAGATAAACCTGTCTGGGCTCCACTAGGGGGATAAAAATTATGTATAGGACAGATAAAAGTATGTATAATGGCTGTCAAATTGGAGAATACCTGGAGATAGCCTGGATGTGACTGGAAATATGTGGAATCTAGATGTGACCAGTTATCACCAAAATTGAACGCCAAAACCAGATTGCTTAAATCCCTGCATAAACTATACTTGTAACATATCCCTGCATACAATTTCCGGGAAACAAAGAGGCCAAAGTTACAGCAAAACTTTATCGCTGCTAGCGCCAAGCATTTTAACAATATTAACAAGACAAATATCACACCAAAAATTATGTGCGATCAATTATAATCCTTCGGGCGGCAAAAAAACTAAGCCTTAGAATGACAAAGACCTATTGGTCATTAGAAACAGTTTCTAGCTTATTCTCAGAACCCTCACGTTTAGACACCCATTGTGGAAGACATGAGAGGTGACAGGCAGAAAAATATCATTTGAATTTTTCGACATGCCTATGTACCAGTAATTGGCAAGTTCGCTGACCATTGAGACCAAAAATACATGCACAATACAATCCTAACACAAAAAGAATAACAGAAATAAAAGGTAAAGAATTAGAAGGCAAAATGTAGAAGTACCGGGATTCCCTGCGGCTACAACTTTCGTTGTTTAACTTGACCTGTGACAAGTGAAAACCCTGTTGGCCGCTTGTGAAAATCATAGGGAAAAATGACGGTACATCAATCTCATAATAAACATTAAAGAAATTTTTTAGCACTAAAAAAAGGAGACAATAAACAACGGGCATCAGCAACCTCACCATAAAACTAGGTGCAACCAAATTCTATCACATAAGCAGAAAAGGAGAAGTGAGGGAAGGTACACACAAATCTCATGGAGATCGCCAGTTCTCTCCAGCATAAACTGCTTGTTCTCCAAGCTCTTCCTCAATCCGCAGCAGCTGCAAGAGGCAAGGTCGGCCCAATTATGAGAAATAAAACAAAAGCAAACAAATAAAGACCATATGAACTTAAACAAATGTTCTCAAACAGCCGCAGTGGTACTGCAACCTAAAGACTCAAAGCCGCATTTCGAGAAGATGAAATTAAATGATAGATGATCTCGTTGGCAAAATATGACAATAGAGTCGGCTATTGAATATATGCATTATATTGAGCATATACTGGAAGTACATGGCAAAAGAACTAGTGTTTCAGGATGACACTGAACGCACAAAATACTGACAAGAAAACACAAGCAGCAGCTTGATTTTGAATTCTGATGAGCAGTACTATGATTAGAGGATACCTGATTGTACTTCACAACACGCTCTCCCCGGCATGGTGCTCCAGCTTTTATCTGTCCAGTAGCAAGACCAACAGCTAAATCGGCAATAAATGAATCTTCGGTTTCCCCACACCTGTGGGATACGATGACCCCCCAGTGGGCATCCTTTGCCTGCTTCACAACTTCAATGACTTCCGTGATGGTTCCCACCTGATTAACCTGAATGGACATGAGAAAATTATCAAAACCGTGAGTCAGAGGTGAAGAGGAAAGCCACCCATTTAAAATTTGACAACGGCCAAGTTGATATCCATCATATAGAAGGACAATTACACTTGCAGAATCCACCTGGGAGTGGTGAGGGGCTTCTGGAGTTGCTAGATAATTCGTTGGATCAAACATCCTGAATTCAGATGTGACATTGGAAAGTACTTATTGGGGGACAGAACACAGACCAGCGAAAAGCAATTTTGTGCTCTGAATTCAAAAGTGATATTGGAAAATACTTATTGGGGGATTCAACATGGACCAGTGAAGTGCAATTTTGTCCTCAAGTAAGTGATCCTTAATTTGACCTAATCTTAATGCTTGATTTGAAATTTAAGTAGGGATATGTATCTTCTGATATGGCGAACTACCTCATATTCCTTTTTTTTTTTTTGAGAAGTGGATGGTACTACCTCCTTCTCATATTCTTATTTACTATAGTGAAACCTATGCCATCAAATGTTTGTACAGTAGGATCATAAAGATTTGGCAGCTACTAAAACCATCCGTCTAACCCATATCTAATCTATCATGTGTCGGAACCCTGTGATAAGACTGGCTAGCGTTGGTGCAGGAGAAACTACATTTACGTAGACAAGGTCCTAACCATGGATATACAGAAAGCACCAGAGTCTACAGCAACAAATATCAGGCAAAGAAATAAAGTCACCTAACACAAAATCGTTAATGAATAACCAAACAGGATTCCAGAAAGCAAAACAAGTAAACTGTATTTTGTTATGCATTAGAATCACAGGTATCAAGTACCTTTAGCAATAGACCATTGCAGGAAGCCTCATGTATAGCCCTCTCAATGCGCTTAGGGTCTGATGTTAATAGATTGTCTCCTACAACCTGAAAATCTTTTGTCAAGGGCTCATATTTTCATAAGCTTAGTATATAGGACATATCGTGCAGAGAAAGAGATGCATGAATGCAGCATACATACGAAAAGGTATATCTACATCTATATATACATGGAGAAAGAGAGAGAGAGGAGGAGGAGGAGGAGGAGGTTGTTCCTCCCTCAAAGACAAGTATGACAGACCTGACAAACTCCAAGGTCAGTGAAGGCTTTTGTGTGTTCCCAATCATCCTTGTCAAAAGGGTCCTCAATAGAAACAAGTGGATAATCTGAGGAAAATAAATCTTTTAAAGTTGCATCTTCTTTAACTTAAGAAAATGCAGCAGCTAAAAGTGAATATACCTGCACAGAGTTGACTGTACATTTCAGTCATGTCTTCTCCTGTCTTAAAATTCTGACCTGACTTATTTGGTGATTTGAAGTCCAAATCATACTTTTTCCCTAACAGAGGAGCGAAGTTAGCACATTACTATAAATATGGCATGACAAGTTATAAGGAACATTTACAAAGAGACACTTACATCAGAGAAGAACTAGAGCTACAAATGACTTGAAGGTAAATTAGGCTCCATAAGGTTTCTGATACCCAAAATGTTAAGAGAGTCCAGTGAAGGTTAATAACCATACCTATACAGAAATCAGTAGCAGCAACATCCATTGCCATCTTAATTCTTCCATTATACCCTGCTCTCTCAATTGCCTCTTTCACAAGGTCCAAGCCTTCTCTAAAACTGGTAGTGAAATTAAACAGCCCTTGTGAACATTTTTCAAATGTGAAGGAGCTTGTGCAATAAAAAAAAGTGAAAGGAACGTTACCTAGAAATGTTTGGGGCCAAACCACCATCTTCACCTACATTGCATCCAATCGATCCATATCTGTCCATAATAATGGCCTGTTAACTCAAACCACCAAAAAAAAAAATTAGAAATTCACAGCGTGTAATTACCATTCCAATAACTCCCATCATCCTTTGAAAAATGAAAACAGTATGACTACATAAAATGTAACAAATGCAAAATACTTGTTATACCCACCCATATGAATAACTGCTGGCATCCATGGGGAAAAAATATGACTACACAAGAAATAGCAACCGCAAAGATTACTCATGTCCCATACGTAGGTTGGTTGACTTCAAAGACCGGATAAAATTGGTGTGTTATACATGAACTGAGAATGCTCACACATAACTAGTACTTTTTTGTCATTGTCATGTTCTTTTACTATTAGTTCAACCTCTAGAATATGAACTTACTCATGTCCCATACGTAGGTTGGTTGACTTCAAAGACCGGATAAAATTGGTGTGTTATACATGAACTGAGAATGCTCACACATAACTAGTACTTTTTGTCATTGTCATGTTCTTTTACTATTAGTTCAACCTCTAGAATATGAACAGAGGACATAAAAGAGGTAAGAAACTCGACCACAAAATCTGTTAATAGAAAAATATAGACAAGCAAAGTGCCTTTACTAGCCAATTTTCCAAGAAGCTATAAGAGCCCTCAGCACAACAGCCGCAACATGATTTCTCATATGACTATGTTGGCGATTAAGATGCTAGCTGACTGATTCCAAGTTTATAATACGTGATACACACAAATTTTGGGGCATAAAAAGCTGATGTATTATCATAAATGCCCGGTTAAATAGTGATTGTAATTGGTAGTGTATCCTTCCACACAATGTTTGCCATATCGGATCTCGGCTTCGTCTCGGGGGGGGGGGGGGGGGGGGGGGTCAAAGAGAAGAGATCTCGGTAAGATCTCAGGAGATCAGGGATTCAGGATAACATAAAAGTGTGGATCACTTAGGTTAACATAAATAATTTCTTAAGGAACATAGATAATTGCATACATTCTGAAGTCTCAGCCATGGATGACATAGATAGGTTCACATATATCATATAACAAGAGTGTGGGAATTGGGATTCGCGATGGGCGTTTTCATTTTTCTCTCCATAGGGTTTTACTTTAAACATAAAAAATTTAATTCATGACATGCGAACCCATAGTAAAATACCTTATTTATCTGAATATCACAGTAGACTAAGTACTGTCAGTAGGAGAGTGAGTCGTTTGGAGAAGTTACATGCACATTTGACTTATTTCATCAGATTTTGAATTTTTAGTATTCCATGTGGTTTATTTGAATTATGAAATTTTTAGTTAGGTCAAATTATGAAGGATTAGAAAGTCGACATTTTGATAGAATCACCAAAATCACGATTTTCTTCTTAGATGGGAGATTTAACTTTTTTTATTATAAGAGATAAGATTTTTTTATTAGATTCAAATTGGAGGTACGTTCTTATTTACATATAATATCTTAAGTAAATAAAACTACACATTATAACATTTACTTAGATGATGTTCTGGTAAATAAGGGGATCCTACCAACTCTGGCTTAAGAGGATCCTGCCAACCCTGATTACTCATCTCAACCTCCTTGTTTCTCAAGAAGGTGCCGAGATTGAGAATTTCGCGAGATCACGCGAGATTCTCGCTGAGATTGCTTTACATGCTTCCACATAATAATCATAGTGTTCATTCCCATATTTAACATTATAGGTTGACTTTGATTTTGGAGGGTGGTAAAACTACTACTCATTGAATGAAGAATGACAAGTGGAAATATGCTTGTAGATCTGTTCCCCTACACAAAAGGTCTCACAGGAAGAATTGAAGACACTTTAACAAACAAACTCCGCTCCAATAAAACAGTAAAAAGAGAAACAAATCATCATCATCATCACAGCCTTACCCCATTATTTGGGGTGGGTACATGAATCCTGCTCCGCCAAAGATTTCTATCAAATGCCATGGCCGGTCACAGGGTCCGGATGAGAAAGGAGGAGGTTTTGCGTTAAGTTGACAACCAGCAGTACAACAATGTCAAGTCATTACATGAATTCTGATAAAAAAAAGAGAAACAAATAACAATAGCTAATGATCAAGCTTCAGGATGTTGAGAGAATGTCTTGGGTTGCTCAGCTCAGCTGCTATTTCCCAATCCATAACCTGATGCTTAATCCTTCAGAGTGACCAGAAAATTTCTTCAAAGTCTACTCTGAACTGCCTTTTATTCCTTCCCACCATAAAGTCTAACAGTGTGGAATAATGCAATCCACCGTTGTTCCCTCATTATTTCACTCCTTGAGCTCAACAACCCTATGTCCAGAAATGCTGGTGGAGTTTTCCACAAACATTTGACGATGTCACAAGTCACAAATAGATGATTGGAAAATTCACCTTGTGCGTGACCCAAGATGGAGTCCATCTAGTCCTATAATCATGTTTGGTTTCATAGACAGTGACCACTATCAGCCTTCTGAGGACCATTATCAACATAAATGTTTTAAACTAATATTTAGAAAATATATTCTCAAATTTTTTGAGAAGTGGACGGTATCACAATATATATTAAAGAAGAACGGGATGTACTCAAAACCCCTATACAAAAGGAACAACTCGAGAAGAGGATGGACCCACCAAGCTCCCCAACAACAAAAGAGAGAAGAGTCATGATTCCCCACACCACAAGACTCTTTAAACCAAAAATCCACTAACTCAAACAAAAAAAAGAAGCCTATCAAGCGGCCTCACTTCCATCTTGAATATTCTATTGTTCCTCTCGGTCTAGAGTGCCCAAAGTGTGGCGTGGAGGACAAGCCACCAGATAATCTTGTCCCCCATTTGATTCCACCTCCTGTACCAATTGGAGAAGAGTTGGTTCACCCCTAGAAAATGGCCTAAAGGCTGCTGGAGTTTCTGACCAATCTTCTCCCAGATCTCACTCACAAACATGCAACTGGTAGACAGGTGGTTCAGGTCCTCCTCGTCCTCTTTGCACAAACAGCAAGAAGTAGAAATATTCTGAAGAAAAAGTGCTACCCTATCACAAGTGGGAAGATGCCCATGAGATATCCTCCAAACCAACAGCTTCACCTTCAGTGGGCTCTTGGGGATCCAAATTTGAGGTACCCAAGTGTGATGCACTCCACCCTTCGAGATGAGAGAGTAAGCAGACCTGACTGAGAAACCTGTCTCCCTCTCCCATCTCCACTGCCAAGAATCTGCCCTGTCCACTGTCAGAGAATAATCCAGAAGGAAAGACAGAAACCGCCCAAGCAAATATGTTCTCTAATTATTTTCCAATGGACATGCTATTTTCTTTTTGGTCTAGATCAGAGACCACTATCCACCTCCACAAGCAATCTTGAATATTAGTGTTTGCTGTTCTTTTGTAGATTAGTGATTGTCACTTTTCACATTACAATCATGGATGGCAAAATCGGGCGGGTCGGGTCGGGGTTAGGCGGGTCGGGGTCGGGTCGGCGCCCGGCGACCCGAGTTGGCGCGGGAAGTGACCGGGATCCGCGGATTCCCGGTTGTCGGGCCGGATCCGCCGGGGTCGGGCGACTCCGCGACCCGACTACCCCGACCCGCCCGACCCCGCGGATCCCCCTTTAAGGAGGGATCCCGTCCCGGGACTGCGCAGTCTGTCTGCGCAGTCCCGAGCACCTCCCTTCCCAGCCCCCTTCCCAGCCCCCT
This sequence comes from Colocasia esculenta, assembly GCA_014218235.1. Classification (NCBI taxonomy): domain Eukaryota; kingdom Viridiplantae; phylum Streptophyta; class Magnoliopsida; order Alismatales; family Araceae; genus Colocasia; species Colocasia esculenta. The sequence continues at coordinate 2,624,527 of CM024757.1, forward strand.
GCCCCCCCTCCCCCCGCTGGAGCGCCTCCCTCGCCACCGCCGCCGCCGCCGGAGCTCCGGGAGGCTCGCCGTCGGCCGCCGCCGCCGGCGCCACTGCAAGCAGCCGCCGGCGCCCTTCCTCTCTCTCTGTTCTCTTCTCTCTCTTCTGTGAGGTGAGATTTTTTATTTTTTATAAAAAAAATCTGAAAAAATAGGAAATGGTAAATAGGCTATAGATCTGTAGATCTATAGCATATTTAACATGTTTATGACTTCATTCTCTTAAATCTCCAAATTTAGCCCTAATTAGGGTATAAAAATTAGGGATTTGTGTCATGAATGAAATTAATGTGCAATTGAGTGGTTAATAGAACTATTTTAGTTGATTAGAGTTTGTTGGTAGACTTAATTGCATTACATTAACTGTTTTCCCTGAAAATCCCCAAATGACCCTAATTAGGGTTTAAAATTTAGGGATTTTAGGTCCTTAATGTAATTATTATGTAATTGAGTGTCCAATATAGTTATTTTACTTGATTAGAGTTTTGTATGAACATTGCATGATCTGTTTTTTTTAATTCTCAACTTAAACCTTAATTAGGGGTTTAAAAAATAAGAATTGTAGGTCATTAATATAATAAATGTGTAATTGAGTGTTCAATGTGGTCATTTGAGTTGATTAGAGTTTTGTATGTACAATATTTATAATCTATGATATTTTTTTCCATAAATTCTCAAATTAAACCCTAAATAGGGTTTAAAAATTAGGGATTATGTGTAATTAACGTGCAATTTAATTGCATTCTTACACAGGAATATGGCACATCATGAACATGAAGAGCAAGAGGTGGAGCAGGCCATTGATCCTGGTTGGGCTCATGGTACTCTCCTTGATGCATCTAAGAGAAAAGTGAAATGTAATTGGTGTAGAAAGGAGATGTTTGGAGGCATTTATCGCCTTAAACAACATCTTGCTGGGATTGCTGGGAATGTTTCAAAATGTCCGAATTGTCCAATGGAAGTGAGAAATGAAATAATAGCATATCTGAAGGGGAAGAAAGCAGAAAAAATATTGACAACTCAGCAGCAACAAGAACTTCAAGATGAGCTTTCTGGGAGACAGATTCGTAGAGATTATGATCTACCAATTCCTGTGGATGATGATGATGATGATGATCCTGATCCTGAGTTTACTGCAGCGGCACGTGCTAGTCGCCGTTCTTATGCGGAGGAAGATGAGAGATGAAGGGGTTTAGGCACATCAGGTGCACATGTGTCTAGAGATGACTCTAGGACATCTCTTCCTAGGAGTACACAGGGTCCTATGGATGGGTGAGTAGCTTCAAAAATATTTGGAAAGAACGTGGTTGCACCATTATGTGTGATGGTTGGACAGGGACCACAAGAAAATCCATGATAAATTTTCTTGTGTATTGCTGCGAACGGTCTATTTTCTTTAAATCTGTTGATGCATCTAACAAAATCAAGAATGCAGAATATTTGTTTAAACTTATGGATGCAGTTGTGGAGGAAGTGGGTGAAGAGCACGTTGTACAGGTTGTGACTGATAATGAACCGAGCTACAAGGCTGCGGGTAGGTTGTTAATGGAAAAGAGACACCATCTCTATTGGGTTCCATGTGCAGCACATTGCATTGATTTAATGATGGAGGACATAGGCAAAGATTCTCATATTCATGGTATCATTGATGATGCTCAGATGATAACTTCCTTTATTTATAGTCACAACAAGATTTTGAATATGATGAGGAAGTACACAGATGGGAGAGATCTCCTTCGTGCTGGTCCCACCAGATTTGCATCCAATTTTATTTCTTTGGAGAGCCTAATGAAATATAGGCATCAATTGGCCCAATTGATTAATTCTGCAGAATTTTTGCAGCATGTAGACACTCTACGGCCTGATAGTAAAGATGTTGCACTCATGGTCCAAGACTTGATTAGCAATGCACGGTTTTGGGAGAAGGTTTCCTACTACCTCAAAGTAATAGAGCCTTTGGTACTTATCCTTAGAATGGTTGATGGTGACGACAAAAATGATATGGGATATTTGTACGAGGCAATGGACAAGGCAAAGGAAAAGTTGAGGGAAAGGAATCCTAAAGCATACAGAAAATGGTGGGCCATCATAGACAAGCGATGGGAGATGACTCTCCACCATGATCTTCATGCAGCAGGTAATTTATTTATTGTAATTACTTGCTGAATTATTTTATGATACCATACTTAAACCTCTTTTATCATATGCAAGGTATTTTTTCAACCCTAGGATTCAATATAAAGATGATGTGCACAATGACGAAGAAGTGATGAGAGGCACCATGAATGTCAACACTCGCATTGCAAGGAGTATGAATGAGAGATTAGACGCAATGGCAGAGGTAGGATAGTATATTTTACTTTGCATATGTATGTATTTTATCATTTGACATGACATGTCATGTGACTCATGTCTTCCATTTTCTAGGTGGAGAGATATAAGATGAAAATTGGCATATACGGAGCATATGACATGAAATATGCAGCTGGAAGACTCAGTCCAGGTGGTTTTACATGTTTGGGTGTTTGCCTAAAATCATAAATATATTCTTTCACCATCCTTATAATGATTAATGTTCGGTTATTTTATTGTAACAGCTGAATGGTGGATCCAAGTCAATTATCACCAAGCTGGGACAAACCCCTTAGCGTATGTTGCAGTGAGAGTATTAAGTCAAACCACTTCTTCTAGCCCATGTGAAAGGAATTGGAGTACATTCAGCCTTATTCACACAAAAATCCGCAATAGGCTGGGTGTGGATAGGCTAGAGAAGTTGGTTTACTGTCATTATAATATGCGTTTAAGGGTGAAGCAAAAAGAAAAAAGACAAAAGATAGAAAGACAGAGATTCATGCAGCTAGCTGGTAGACCATTTGAGGAGGTGGTTCCTGAGATAGATGTTGATGAGTTGCTAAATGAGGAACACCCTTTACATGCTTGGGTGGAGACGAGAGCTGAGGGAGAGCTAGCTGACTTTCATCCTGATGATCGGCTAGTTCAAGCATGTGAAAGAGATGTTTTATTAGAAGAGTATGTACCTGAGAGAGCTGAGAGGCCAGAATTGAGAAGATCTTCCACCGTATATGATACTAGTATTTCTTCATCTCAGCCAGAATTGAGAAGATCTACCTCCCAGTTAGAGCCCAAAAGAAAGAAAGACAAAGGCAAGAAGAAAGCAAAGCCAAACAAAGAAAGAAGAACAGAAGAACCAAGAAGAAAATCACATGAATGTGAAGAGGACTCTCCTGAGGCAGAGACACATATTGGGCAGCCATTTTCTGAGGCTCCACCCCTGCCATCTCAGTTGACTAGATTATATGAGGCAGAGAAATTACATTATGAACGTCGCAAAAAGATGAGTACAAAAGAAAAAGAAAAAACAGTGGGGAGTGATGACTCCACCCAATCACCTGATGATGATGATGGTGCTGCTGCAGGTATTGGAGCCACGGGAGGTTATGGGCTTGGGGGTATTATGTCAGGATATGAAGATTATTCACAACCACCCCAACAACAACAAGGAAGCCAAGGGGAAGAACAACAACAGCATGGGGGATATGAAGGCCAACAAAGGCAAGCAGGGCATGATTGGGGATATGGGGCTTCATATCCACCCTTTTTTAGTCCCCCAAAATTGCCATATTCAGATATCAGCTCTAGTAGTGGGCCTAATTATTTGGGCAATATTCAAACTGCTGGATATGGTAGTTTCATCCCTCCAGGACACTCAGGAGAAAGTTCAAGTCAACAAGCAACAACACCGCGAGGCATCCAAAGAGGATTCCAAGACATTGCAAATTCTTTGTTTGCCTTTGGATATACACAATATGAAGGACATGAGTATGTGCCACCTATTCAATCTCATGAGGTAGAGGATGAAGGTTCAGAAATGTCAAATTGAGAAGGTATTTTTATTTATTTCATGTTATCAACTTGTACATATTTTAATTTTTGCAATGTATGAACATTAATGATTATGTCTTTAGTCATTGTTATTGTTCTTCATGGTACATGAACATGATAAGATTTAAATTTCAATGTGTTTGATTTCAATGAATGTTGTATGTGTCTAGGTAATTTTCTGTAAATTTTAGGGATTTTTCCTGATTTTTTCAGATTTTTTTTCTGATTTTTTCAGATTTTTTTTCATTTTTTAAATAGTTTTTTACTCTGGCCGACCCAGGGTCAGCCAGACTCCATTGGAGTCGGCCGACTCCACCGACCCGACCCGACCCGAGTCGGGGTCGGCTGGGTCCGACTCACCCAGCCGACCCGACCCTGCCATCCATGATTACAATTGAAGGCCTACAAACAGCATTCAGACTTTATACAAGAAATATATCAATAGTGCAATGATGATAACAAAAGAAAAGGATTATTACCTTCAGGTGATGGTATGTCTCGGAACCCATTTGCATAGCCTCTTCGAATGTATTTGCACCAATTGGCAGAATCATAACTTCCTGATAAATTTTTAATCATCAGTTTATTTGCTTGAATGAAATGATTCTACATCTTAATCAAGTTATTGTGCTCAAATGTAGCATCATAAAAAGTTAGTTTATTTGTCCATTCTACTCAACATCAGTGTTCTTTGGCAAATAGTAAAGACCTGTTCAGGAACGATGGGCCAAGGACAAGTTTTTCCCCCAGATTAGTTTGATGTTAGGGACACAAAACTGTATCCAGATAGTGGATATGCCGCTCTTCAAGAAAATTAATCTGTAGACGACAGGGAGAATATGGGTCCAAGGGTTGCAGCCAAAAAGGGCATCTTAAACTTTGTTGCCAAATAAAGGCTAAATGAAATATGAATTCACAAAGAATCAACACCATGAAGAAACTTGCAGCTCATAGCCATTTTCTAACAAAATGGAGGCCAGCTAAGCACTGAGACAGTACATTTCAAAATTTTGGACCTAGTCTAATGAGACGATACATTTATCTTTGGAAATCCCGAGACACTATACTACATCTGGGGAAGCCATGCACATTATGTTAACCAATCATTTAGATTCATAACCTGAATTTATTGGTCATACTTGGACAGCCAGGTTGTTTCCAGCATGTTTTCCACCACTGATCATGGTGATGGCAGGGACAGGGAGGATTAGCCCACTTTGACCAGAAAGATCAGCAAGATGCTTGTAAAGCGGGACCTGCAAAGGCGAGTAACAATCAAATGCATAATTATTGCAAAAAAAACTAAAGAGCAACAGCCTATCAAAAGAAAAGGTCATGCCTCCTTCTCAGCAGCACCAGCTTTACAGGCAGCAATAGACACAGCTAGCATTGCATTTGCTCCAAGCTCAGCCTGCATGCATCAGATGCCCTAAGCTTTAGCCAGAATTGGCAAGCAGAAACAAGTGGATTCAGTCGGCAAATCTATAGCCAATGACTGGGAATTCAAGAAGACAGTAGAGGCGAGATAAACCAGGCATAAAGGCAGTTCACATACTACAACAAGAAAGAAAAAAAAACATCGCTAAACATACAGATTAGACATACATGGAAATGACGTTGCCAGAAGCAATAAGCAAACAGGACAGTATTTGATCATAACTAGCAAAAAGTGCCATAGAGACTCAAACTTTTGGGAATTTTGTCATCAATCCTTCTTTTTCTTGAAGCCATTATTTTCCAACTTATGTTCTGATTAGCTTTGCAGATAAATGAATTGGTGATTTGGCAAAAAACAAAAGTTCAAACTCCATGATTCAAAACATAAACTGGAGAACATTTTTGTCTAGAAAAAATCAGATATTTGACGCTTGTCACATCATTCAGCTGTGCCTTTCAACCTCTCTCTCATCAAATTGACAATTTGTTTCAAAATTTTACTAGAGATTATCCAGGTTCTCTATGATTTATGGAGATTCTGACTTTATCTCTTTAATCTGAAATAACAAATGGCGAACAGAATAGTTTGGAGGGTGGGTAGAGTTAACTGCCTCATCCACATAGTTCAAAGCTGATATTTAGTATCTGTTTATCAAAATGAAACATTATTAACCATACCTTGGGACCGAAGAAACTCTTTGAACGCATAAATAAAACTTTAATCTCCTGAATTAGGTCATACTTCTACAAAAATTTCTTGGCCCAGTCGAGGAAATACCATTCAAGGATGGCTGACGTTAATATTATAAGCCGGTCTCTAAGGTAATTCAACACTTACTGGATCATGAGAACATCATGTTATGAGCAAAATAGCAACAGGCATTCAGAAACAACAAGCAAGAAGCAAGAAATATCCAAAAATAGTTAGCTAAGCAGGAAAGAGATTTCTTGCCTTGTTTTCTGTTTTATCTAAATCCATCATTGCCTGGTCAATTTGAGACTGAAGAGTTGGGTCCATGCCGACCAAAGCTTCAGCAATCTTTTCATTGATATTCTTAACAGCTTTTGAGACACCATTTCCTAGATATTTCCCCTTGTCACCATCACGCAGTTCAGCAGCCTCATATCTAAGATTGATAAACCAAACCGTGGAGTTATTATGCTGGCGTTATATGGCAATAATATCAGGAAAGCCAAAACAATAATTTATGCTCCAAAAGTAGACCAGTGATTGAATAGCATGTCAATCTAAAATGAAAAATAAACACAGGCAACCCTTAATGAGCTTGCTGTGTGACACATATCCCAAACTTAGATCTCATTTCTTTTTCATATAGACAGGTGTGATAATTTCAACCAAAATACTGATTTCAAGTAAGTATAGTAGCTAATCTGATATTGTGGTTCATCAGTGCACCCTTTTTTTTTTTCCTGAAAAGTGGATAGCAGTGCACTTGTAAGCTGAAGCTGACACAATAAGATAAATTCAATCAACCTATGATGACATATTGACATAAGCCATCACTAAGGAAGATCAAAGTTGTGTTTTCAATAAAGCTCTACCAAAAGATCTCCATCCACTTCAAATGTCCTGCAACATCCATTTCATGAGGTCATTTGTCAAGGACATGTAAAGAGGAAGAATGTGTTGGGTTAAACAAATTTGCAATACTCTCTCCATGAATAAACTGATAAGGAATGATCGCTAAATATTATGTTTAACACCCAATATCTGTCACAACACCAAACATTTTTGACATATGCTGTATGGCAAAAGTTAATGACTCACAGTATTAAATCTTAAACAATTCTTCCTCCAAAAATCTTTCAACCCTTCATACACTAATATCATCTTAAACATCAAACTGTGGCATCATGTCATGTGATGCTTGTTTACTTATGAGGGAATGACAGAGAGAAATCTGCAAAAGCATACTTCAAACATGCTTTCATTCATCCCTCAAGGAGACAAAAATACTTGAAAGTGGCAGTGAAGCACGAAAAGGATTGAGGCATATGCAGACTTTGTGGCCACATGTTGGGGATTCACATCTAGAAAAATGCAGCAGGTCTCCTTGGCATGTGGTTGGTACTTGGTAGGCATAAACTGTCATCGTCAACGAGGAAGTATACAGGTTCCAAATGTCTCTTGATTGATGGGACAAAACTCAAGATTGACTGAAACATTGAATGACTACTGAAAATGCGTGAAATTTCAATGTGCCACTCCCAAGAAATAGTATCCCCTATTCCGGGTTTGGTCATTTTCCTAAGAAATTGGGAGAAAAGGAATGTGCCTTGCTCATAAGCACACACTTGTTGTCACTTACCACCGATGTGGGACTAAACCATGCCTCTACACAGCCCGCATTTTAGTTAGGATAAGTGTGTAGATCTTGTTAAGACAAAATGCTCGAGTAGGGCGTATGACTACCCCTTCGCTGCCTCAGGGACATGTGGATCTTATTAAGACAAGATGCTCAGACAGGTTGCATGGCCTCTCATTCGGTTCCCATAGACGATGTAATTGAAGATGCATGAAATTTCAGTGTGCCACTCCCAAGAAAGTATTGTCCTCTATTCAGGGTTTGTCCTTTTCTTTGGAAAAAGGCCTCTTGGGAGAAGAGGCATGTACCTTGCTTATAAACACACATTGATTTTCACTTATCTCGGATGTGGGACTAAGCCGTGCCTCTACAACTACTGTTGATCAGCTGTTTACACTACAGGGACTCACTACCATGCTTCGCCGGCCACAGTTCCTATAAGTTGACAATGGATGAGGCTACTTTTTTTCTTTTAAAAAAAAGAAGACAGTGGCTAAAGCCTGAGCATAAGAAAGTAACAAATCCCCAAAAACTGGTTAATGCTCTAAAGCAGCTCAGGGCGGACGAAAAAGACCTACATAGAATTCTCGGACAAGTTTTGTACCAACCACTCGATATCTTACTGTCCAATCACATCTATTGTATACTACAAGTTCCTGCACTAAATCTGCGGTTGGTTCCGTATTTGAACAATAGGAATAGCAGAATTACACATTTTCTGAAACCCATGCATGTCATATTGTTCACTCCACTATGCAGTTCCCACTTAATAGACTACCAAACATGCGCAGAATGCCTAAACTGAAACCAACTGAAAGTGTCCGGTAACCAGACGAAGAGGACTCACATTTTAGCAGAGGCGCCACTCGGAGAAGCAGCTCGAAACATCCCTTTGTGCGTGTACAGGTCGACCTCCACAGTCGGGATCCCCCTGCTGTCGAGGATCTGTCTCGCCTTGATCTTGGTGATCGCCGACGGCACCACCCTCTTCATGTGATTCGACTGCCAGTTCCCAAACCATTCGTGGAATCACCAGCATCAGTAAAAAAAAAAGCAACGGAAACACCAAATGCAGTATCAGGAACGGAACACAGCCCGGCGGCAACGGGCGGCCTTACGATGAAGAGGACCGGATCGGGCGCCTTGGCCCTCACCGCCGCGTTAACGGCGTCCTCGATCTTGCGAGCGAGCAAGTGCTTGTCCAGATACTCCTGGACCGACATTGCACGGCGCTCTCCCTTGCCCTAGATCGCGAGGCAACGCGGAAGGGGGACTATAGTCTATCTCCGATCCCTGCGGCGGGAAGCTGCAGCCACCTGGCGGTTGCGGTCGTCGCCGCCGTCTGTGAGAGATCCTTCCAGATGAATACCCCGGTGAACGCCCTAGAGTTCTTCGCTCCCTCGCCGGGAGGGGAAGGGGGATGCTGCGCCCCTCTGCGAGGAGGAGGGGGATGGCGAGCTTTCGGTGCGGGAGGAGGGAAGGGGAAGCTTGGGAGAAAAAGCCTCAGGCCGAGGGCTCTGGGGTCTGGGAGTGGGCGGCCATCGAGGTTAAGAGATTTAAATTGATTAATTCTGCATTTTTTAAAAAATATAAACATATATATATATATATAATTTAAAACATCGATATTTAGGATTTAGAAGGATTAATATAGCAAAAAAAGTTATCCATAGAAACCATAACTATGTAATATTCATAGAAATATGAACCATATCATATTTGTATCTTGGGTACATGCTCCAAATTGTTCTTTCATCAATTATTGTAAAATCAATTGAGGCAAAATAAAGAAAAAATATTTATTTGTGCATAAATAATGATATTGACAGGGGGAAAATAGAAAAATTGCATATATCCCCTAAAATAAAAACATATCATACAATATGTACATTCTTAAATCACTTTTCAAAAAAATATATGTATAGTATATTCTAAACCGCTGTATTCTATGTATTTTATCATATTTACCATTAGCATTTTGATTCCATCTATTTAATCAACTCTTAATTGAGTTAGGATGACAAAAAGATTAATTTGCCTTCTACAATTCTTTCAAAAATATAATTTTTTCTTTTACAATTCTCTCTCTCTCTCTCCTCAGTATTGAGTCCAGCCCCATCCCGTCAACCACATCTTATGAACTCCACTAGGTCATCTCTCTCTCCCCACTCTTGAAGAAGGGGAAAGAGAAGACTTTAGTATTTTCATCTATTTTTTTGGATTTCAGAGGCGTATAGTATAATATGAATATTTTAGGAGTACAAGTTTGAGTAAGATGGATTTTAGGGTATAAATGTAATTTTCTGTATATATTCTTATCCAACATAGATTCTTAGCTAGTAAAATTAGCGGCCCAATTGATACGCCCAGTTGACGTAGGCCGATTTGGATAGGGTAGGCCGAGAAGTAGAAGGATGGCCCATTCTTTGAGCTTGGTCCTGGCTGGTCCAGCCCGGTTGCGTAATTGCCCAGTTTGGACATTGCTAGATAGTTGTTGTCCACCCTTATTGTGCATGGAGATCCGCAGGTAGGGGTGTTCAAATTTCGGTTCAAACCGAAGAACCGAATCGGACCAAACCGAATTGGCCGATTCAATTCAGTTTGGACCGAAATTCGGTTCGGTTCGGTTTCACAAATTGTGAAACCGAACCGAACCGTATAAACCGAATAAACTGATTTTTAATATAATTATAATAATATTTATATTACAAGTATTAAACATGTAATTATATGACTAAATTTACATATAAATATGTATATTTTTAATTTTATTATTATTTTTATTGTATAAATATTAATAACTTTAATTATATTTAATTAAATGTAGAAATTCGGTTTGAACCGAATCGAACCGAAATAACTCCGGTTCGGTTCGATTCGGGTTGAGATGTATGTTCGGTTCGGTTCGAGTTGATAAAAAATTAGCCAACCCGGACCGAACCGAACCATTATACACCCCCATCTGCAGGTGTTTCGAAAACTTTCATTAGTTTTAGTGCATTGCGGGGCGCGGGCAGTATGTTGGACTACCGCACTCTCTGATAGTGCAATTTGTTTTTAAATTATTTAAAACACAAGTTTAGTACCGTGATATATAAGCCGGTTCATACAATCTGATCATTGATTTGAAGATCTTAAAATATATATATAAAGATTCAAGAGCACACGACCTTTAATGTGCCCAAAATGATAGAAGGAATTGGGCCAGCTGACTGAAATTAGAGTATATGATATATATTTATTGATTGATTTATGGATGATTTCCTCTCCCTCCCTTTATTCTCTTGACGCCTTCAAAATTGCAAAAGAAAAGTCGACAGAGTGCTGATATTTATATATGTTTGTGGAGAAAAGTTTAGTGCACTTATATATTATATTTAAGTGTAATATGATTAGATACTAAATTCATGTGATATTCTTCATATGGGAAGTGATAAAATAGCAACCCAATTGTTAGATGACACATAAATTTAGTGCATAGTCATATTATATTTAAGTACAATATAAAAGTGTACTAAATCTTTCTCATGTTTGTGTCGACACTTATGATTATGTCTACACTTATTTTTATGTTGATATTTTGGTTTTCTCTTTATTTTGCAGTTGATTGAGCAAAGTAAAAGAACCATCATAAGATTGTGAGGTCGAGATCACATCTGAACTCAGCATCGACCACTTATTTTGACACGAAGAGAGACCATTTCATTTCAGTAAGCAAGAAGTACAACAATAGGTGAAGAAAATGTGAAAAGAGGATACACAAAACATAAGGTGGAGAAAAAGGAGAGCTCATACTTGTCTAGTACACTCACTATTCAATACATATTTTTTGGTCTCTACGGTAAACCTCAAGAAACACAATGGAACCAGAGGGAGTACTGCAAAAAACAGCATTAGACGAGTTAGGCCTCTCCATGGTATCCACTATCCATGGAGAATATCTAAAGTAGCCTATAGAAGAACAGAGGGAAGAGAGAAGCCTAATAAAATTGGGTCTTGATCTTGTTGAACCCGAAAAATATCGGGATTTAAACAAGTCCCGGGTGGTAAACTCGTCCGGAAATCCACGAAAGGCTGGGAAGAAACTCCGGCCTCCCTCACTCGAACACCTGAGATAAATGGGTTTGAGTTCGGATGTCCACCCAGAACGAGCCGGAGGACGACGCTTAAAAAGCCCGTCAATAGCGGAAATACGCACCCCGGATAGCCGAAAATTGATGTCCGGACTCACGCTAAAGGTCGCGTATGACTCGGATGGGTCCGAAAAGGTTAAATGCACGTGCCCTCCGAAAATGAGGTCAAACGCACGTGAGACGGGCAAGAACGCGCGTCAAATGCATGCGGGCATGTGTGCGCACGTGTGCCGCACGTGCCATGACAAACCAGCAAAACTCCCAGAAATCCTCTCGGAAATGACCAAGGACGGAGAGGGGCACCGGTCTGTGCCTCCTCCAGGTAGGGAGGGGCGCCAGTCTGCCCCCCCGCCAGGCAGAGAGGGGCGCCAGTCAGGCCCCTGACTGGCGGCCCCCTCAGCCAGCAGGAGGGGCGCCAGTCAGGCCCCTGACTGGCGGCCCCTCAGCCAGCCAAGAGGGGCGCCAGTCAGGCCCCTGACTGGCGGCCCCCTCAGCCAGCAGGAGGGCCGCCAGTCAGCCCCCTGACTGGCGGCCCCCTCAGCCAGCCAGGAGGGCCGCCGGTCAGCCCCCCTGACCGGCGGACCCCCCCTCAGCCAGCCAGGAGGGCCGCCGGTCAGCCCCCCTGACCGGCGGACCCCCCTCCGCTTGCAGGAGGGGCGCCGGTCAGGGCCCTGACCGGCGGCCCCCTTTCTGCCAGCCAGAGAGGGCCGCCGGTTAGGCCCCCTAACCGGCGCCCCCCTTCCGCCAGCCAGAGAGGGCCGCCGGTTAGGCCCCTAACCGGCGCCCCCCTCCGCCAGTTAGCCCTCTCGCGTGGCACCTCCGCCGGTTCGCCATCGGCCTCGACGCTCGCGCTCTGCCTCGACGCCCGTGCCACTGAAGACCTCCGCCGGGGAGGGTACCCCCGCCGGTATGCCCCCCACAAAACCTATAAATAGGGGGGCATACCCCCATTCAAAGACATGCCATTCGGCCCCAAAAAAGGCGGATTCTGCCCAAAAACCAGGCCAGCCAAGAAAGAGGCCGAGCACCGCAGCGAGCGTCTCGCAGAGAGTCGCCGAGAGCCCTACGTGCGCGAGCTTATATAGGCCGCACGTACGGGGGAGAAAGTCTTTGGCGTCTGTCGGTGTTCTATCCTCCGCGATCGGGCCCTCCTGCGCTCGTCCGTGAGATGACGCCACAGGTTGTCATACGACCCCGGCGTTTTCATTTAAGTCCTCCGGTGTCATAAAACGACGCACGTCGAGGCCCATATTTAAGTCCTCCGTCGTCATCAAACGACCCCCTTCGAGCCCTATAAATAGGGGGGTACTCCCCCATTCGAGGGCACGCCATTCGGCCCCTACCGCATGCCATTCGGCCTAAACGTGCCCACCAGACGTCCTCCAGCCCAAGGACGCCTCCCGTGCGCGAGCTTACATAGGCCGTACGGTACTCTGTCTTCGTGGTCGAGCCCTGCTGCGCTTGCCCGTACAGAGACGCTACAGGTGGTTACGAAATCCTTGTTGGCATAGTCTAAGTCCTCCGGTGTCTTAAAACGACATACGTTGAGGCACCTGTACTTAAGTCCTCCGGCGTCATAAAACGACGTACGTCGAGGCATGTACTTAAATCCTCCGGCGTCATAAAACGACGTACGTCGAGGCATGTACTTAAATCCTCCGGCGTCATAAAACGACGCACGTCGAGGCATGTACTTAAGTCCTCCGGCGTCATAAAACGACGCACGTCGAGGCATGTACTTAAGTCCTCCGGTGTCATAGAACGACACACGTCGAGGCACATATGTTTAAGTCCTCCGGTGTCGTAAAAGGGCACACGTTGAGGCATGTTAACCTATGGAGGCACAAACACCCCACTGGTAACACATATGTACCCACTATCGTGTAAACGTCCGACGGAGGCACATACACCCTGTCGTCGACGTCCATGTACTCGGCTTGTTACATACACGCCCAGTGGAGGTACAAAACCCCACTAAAGGCGTACATGTAAATGTAAGCGTCATGTCATAAATATAAATGACATGAGCATGCTTGAATAAAATTGTGGAAATTCATTTGTCATCTGCCTTTTCTTCTTTAAAATTTCGGCATACGGTCTTTTAACAAACATTACGCATCCGAAGGTATTCGAGTGTTATACTCGATGTAAATGAAACATCGACTTCGGTCGGTGGGGAACGGTCCAGTACACGACCACTCCAATCGCCCTGAGTCCTCCGTCGTCATCAAACGACGCACGTCGAGGCCATGTTTAAGTCCTCCGTCGTCATCAAACGACGCACGTCGAGGCCATGTTTAAGTCCTCCGGTGTCATAAAACGACACTCGTTGAGGCACATGTTTAAAGTCCTCCGTCGTCATCAAACGACGCACGTCGAGGCCCATGTCTAAAGTCCTCCATCGTCATCAAACGACGCACGTAGAGGCAATGTTGCTCAGGCGGAGGCACAAACACCCCGCCAGGGGCATACCCCCATTTGAAGAGAGGGGGATTCGGCCATAGAACGGTTCCGAGCTCCGAACACACGCCTCTCGGCCCAGAGTCTGCCCGTGCTCAAAGGTGGTTCGGCGGGGGCGCGGCCCCCCGCCGAACCAGCGGGGGCCGCACCCCCGCCGGTTCGGCGGGGGGTGCACCCCCGCCGGTTCGGCGGGGGTGCACCCCCGCCGGTTCAAGCGGGGACAGCACCCCCGCCAGTCCAGCGGGGTGTGCACCCCCGCCAGTCCGGGCGCATCCCCCGCCAGTCCAGGGTACCCCCGCCGGTTCGCGTGCGCACCCCCGCCAGTTCGCGTGTGCACCCCCGCCGGTCCGCGATGCCTCGGCGCCCGCGCCCGCCTCGACGCCCGAGCTGGGAGACCCCCGCCGGGGAGGACACCCCCGCCGGTTCAACCCCTTCGAGCCCTATAAATAGGGGGGTACTCCCCCATTCGAGGGCACGCCATTCGGCCCCTACCGCATGCCATTCGGCCTAAACGTGCCCACCAGACGTCCTCCAGCCCAAGGACGCCTCCCGTGCGCGAGCTTACATAGGCCGTACGGTACTCTGTCTTCGTGGTCGAGCCCTGCTGCGCTTGCCCGTACAGAGACGCTACAGGTGGTTACGAAATCCTTGTTGGCATAGTCTAAGTCCTCCGGTGTCTTAAAACGACATACGTTGAGGCACCTGTACTTAAGTCCTCCGGCGTCATAAAACGACGTACGTCGAGGCATGTACTTAAATCCTCCGGCGTCATAAAACGACGTACGTCGAGGCATGTACTTAAATCCTCCGGCGTCATAAAACGACGCACGTCGAGGCATGTACTTAAGTCCTCCGGCGTCATAAAACGACGCACGTCGAGGCATGTACTTAAGTCCTCCGGTGTCATAGAACGACACACGTCGAGGCACATATGTTTAAGTCCTCCGGTGTCGTAAAAGGGCACACGTTGAGGCATGTTAACCTATGGAGGCACAAACACCCCACTGGTAACACATATGTACCCACTATCGTGTAAACGTCCGACGGAGGCACATACACCCTGTCGTCGACGTCCATGTACTCGGCTTGTTACATACACGCCCAGTGGAGGTACAAAACCCCACTAAAGGCGTACATGTAAATGTAAGCGTCATGTCATAAATATAAATGACATGAGCATGCTTGAATAAAATTGTGGAAATTCATTTGTCATCTGCCTTTTCTTCTTTAAATTTCGGCATACGGTCTTTTAACAAACATTACGCATCCGAAGGTATTCGAGTGTTATACTCGATGTAAATGAAACATCGACTTCGGTCGGTGGGGAACGGTCCAGTACACGACCACTCCAATCGCCCTGAACGCGAGCGCACGCGGAAAATAAATTCGAGGGTATCAGGGTTCGCACCCAATACTCCTCATAAAATAATCTTTGTCTGTTTCTCGCAAACAGTCTGGCACGCCCAACGCAAAGATCCATCTCGAAGACGAGAGGGATGGATCGAGAAAAAAAAAAGAAAAGAAGAAATTTCCGCGTTCCAACAATCTGGCACGCCCGGTGGGACTGTTCCTGCCTTCCATGCATATGTAAAAAGACCGTATGCCGATATAGAAATAAAAGATGACTAATTTCCACATTACAGGTACAAGGAGCGAAAGCCAGCGACAGAAGCCCGTCTCCACCTGCAACTCAAGCTTGCTCGATGGCCGCCGTCACCTACGGTCCGCAAGTCATCGCATGCCACGCCAAATGTGGCTACCTCGCCGTCCCGCTCGTGTTCGGCGACTTTCCTGCAGTGGTGGGATCCCCCTACTTCCTAGGGGTGGTCCCCGCCGTCCAAGCTACTCCAAAGGCGGCGTCCAAAGCTACTGCGGCCAGGGGCACCAAACCCCGTTCAAGCCAAGGCCGAGTCTTCTCGGTTAACACCATCTCTTGTGTCGCA
The DNA here is from genome assembly GCA_014218235.1 of Colocasia esculenta. NCBI lineage: Eukaryota > Viridiplantae > Streptophyta > Magnoliopsida > Alismatales > Araceae > Colocasia > Colocasia esculenta. Next base: position 2,640,769 of record CM024757.1, read on the forward strand.
GTCCCTAGAAAACGGGGGCAGCGCCAGGGACGCAGGGGCGGCAAGCCCCACGCAGTCGTCTCCAACTCCGGCAAAACCGTGCTAGTTGGTGACATCCGTGTCAGGCTCGATGGAGGCGAGCCGATATTGCCCCGGGACAAAAGCGTCCCTACGGTGGCAACCTCCAACAAATTCGCTCCCCTCCAGGGGATGCGGCAAGAAGATTGGGACTCCCCAAAAGGAGCCCGACAGGGGCAGGCATCAAGCTCGGCGCCCCAACCGCCTCGCAAAATGAGGCAAATGTGGGTGACCAAGCAGGAAGCTCGCCACATCAAACAAGCCAGAGCGGACCAACCCGCCGATGGCTCCAAGAAGGCGACGGTACTTGGGCGAGAAAAAGCCCAAGAAGCCGAACCTCCTCGTCCCCGCGGACACAAACGCAGGGGCATTTATAGGAAGCCCAACTTCGTCCCCGCCCAAGCGGAAACTGCTGAAGAGGGAGACGCGAGTCAAGCCGGAGCTTCCACACCTCGAGTCTCGGTCTTCGAAAGACTGAGCGCCTCAGTCTTTTCCAGGCTGGGAGCAGCAATCCGTCCAAGCGCTCAGAAGCCCAAGAAGCGGAGAGTGCAGCGGACGCCTGAAGAAGGTGGAGGCATGAAGATCTTCACCTGCTACGCTTCCGGGAGGGAAGCACCTGGGCCATCCGGCATCCCTGCGGGAGCGCTCAGGATAAATGAGTCCGGACAGGACGAGGAAGCTGTCCTCCGGTACACCCGGAGTGCTGCCAGGAGACTTCTCCAAGGGCAGCAGGGCACTCAGGCCGAGCCCTCGAACCTGGGACAACTTCTCGAGCCTCCACTCGATCGCGATCAAAGGCCCCTTCCGGGTCAGGTCCAACTGGACCCCGAAGGAGGGGAGCAAGACGAAGTCGCCAGCCTCCACCTCGGAGATCAACAACTGCCGGCCGACGGGGATCAAGCTGAAGTGTTCCTCATGCCGCCAACCAGAGTTGCCTTCCAAGCGATGACGGATGACGCCAAGTATGATTTCATACAGCGTTGGCAGGCTGAAATGGCCGCTCTCCTTGCCGAGCGAGGACAACAGGCGGGGGCAAATGCGCCGCGCCGCCTAGTGCCGACGGCAAACCAAAATGCTCGGACAAGACATCAACAAGGCGACCTGCCCGATGTCAACGCACGCGCAGCTGCGGTTAACGACTACACCGTCGATCCGGTCCAACAACCACGCAGGGGCATAAATTCCCAAGCCTCCGCGGCTGAAGATATCGTCGCCCAGCGGCGAATGATTGAGAAGATCGTGGACGACCGCTTTGCTCAGCGAGGCGAGGGAACCGCCACTGTGGATCTCTACAGTGTGCCGTATCCCGTCCACCATCAATTCAAGAAGCTGCCACCGGACTTCCCCAAGGCGCCGAAGTTGCAGAAGTTCGACGGACAAGGCTCACCGAATGAGCACCTGGCCTACTACATAACGGCCATGGGAGAGTTGGCATTCGATGAATCCTACCTCCTCCGTTACTTCGCAACGTCCCTGACAGGCACCGCCTTCCAGTGGTACTCCAGGCTGAGGCCTAACTCCATTGTCGATTGGGCCGATCTCCAAAAGAAGTTCATCGACCGTTTCCAAACGGCCGAGAGAAAGGTGTCGCTTGCAGAGCTGTGCTCCCTCAGGCAAAGAAAAGGAGAAACGGCACTCGACTTCATCAAGCGGTGGCGTGACTTCAGCATGAGGTGCGACAATCCCCCAACGCAAGAAGATGCCATAACCATCTGTCGACGGGGCCTGGCAGCGCAAATAAGCGAAAAGCTGCTGGGAACAAACATCAAGGGTTTCGACCAGCTCAACGCGGTCGTGGCGGAGATCGAAATGTTCTTCGCCGACAACCCGATGCAAGCTCCCCCGAAAATTAAGCCGGGCAAGGAGCGCGCTGTGGGCAGAGAAGCCAATGCTGTGGACTTCGCCCCACAAAGCAAGGGGAAGAAGGTCATGACCTCCGGCGCTCCAAGCAAGAAGGTGGAAGAAAAGCCGCCTCCAACTTCGCTGCCACAGCGTATGAGCACGCCGTATTCCTTCAAAAGGGACCATACGAAGATGCTCTTCAAGTTGTGCATGAAGAATGACTTACTCAAGCTTCCGGCCTTGAGAAGACCAAGTGAAGCGGATAGGGTGGATGAACCAAATTACTGTCTCTACCACCGCATGCTGGGGCACTCCGTCGAGGACTGCTATGTCTTCAAGAACGAGGTACAGAAGCTGATCCAGAGTCGCCTCATCACCATGCATGAACATTTGGTTGACCCTCCGCAGCCCCATGCTTGGGACCAATCGAGGCAGTCGGCCAATGTCATCCATGTCAATGCGCCGCCTCCCGAGCCAGAGGACCCCGAGGCAAATCCTTGGGACGCTCACTCCACCAACGGATGGGAGGGGGATCACCCCTCAGCCTCGGAGCACAGGACGTGGTCCGAGACAGTGCAAAACCTGGAAAGACAGGTCCAGTCACTGCGGCACGGTCAGCGCCAGACGTTGGTGTACCTGAGGACCATGCAAGAGAGCCTGACAACCCTCCAGCAAGGACTCCAAGGGTCCGCGGGCACACCTGCGCCCCGAACGCGCCCTCCCTGCGGGGGGTGGATCTCGGAGGAGTCTTCGAATCCGTCTGATGATGAAATCGCCGGGAGATTGTACTCCTTCCCGCGACATCGGACACTGGCACTCTACCGCACCTGCTTGCGAGCAGGACTATTGGGCTGCCAGCCGCCAACAAGCGTCCCGCCAAACTACTGCATATACCATCAAGATGCAGGGCACGCTTTAGAGGACTGCCATGTCTTCAAAGACAAGGTTGAAGCATGGGTCAACCAAGGGATTATTGACTTGGGCAACTCCCGGGTCAACCCGCCGCAGCCTCACATCCGCGAGTGGACGGACCATTCAGCTGACGTTGTCACGCATACCGTCAACGTCATCGACCCGCCGGAAATTTATACACCGGTGGCCTTCACCTTTCCGGACCCGGATATGATAGAAGGCGGCTCATCCGGCGAAGCCCCTACCTGGTGGTGCCCGGGAGGGAGAGTTCCCCATCACAGCCGCTTGGCGACCGGAAACGTTGGGGAAATCTTCGAAAAGCTCCTACAACGAGGTGTCGTGATGGCTCATACACCGCCGCCGACGTACACTGAAAGGGAGTTGAACCACCCCATGTACTGTCGGTACCACGCCTTGCTGCTGCACCCTACAGACGGGTGCCCCGATGTCCGGGATTGGGTCGAGTCCCTTATCCAAAAGGGGAAAATCGACCCGGAAGGCAATTCCATGGTCTTGATGAGAGCCAGGGAAGCGGCCCAGCGGGAATTTGAAGAAAGCGACTATATGCGCTTCAGGAACCTCCTCCAACCGAAGCGGAAGGCTCGGGGATCCCCTCCTGAGCGCCTGGCTGCGAGGAGCCGGCTTCCCTGCTCGCACGTCGCTTCCGACTGCGTGAAGTGTCGGGCTTCGGCATTGACGCCGGAAGAATGAAGCTCTCTGTTCAAGCCAGAAACAAGGGAAGTCCCGTCAGCGAAAAAAAAAAAAAAGAAGAAGAGAGAAAAGAAGAAGAAGAAAACGAGCAGGTAACAACATACCACTCGGAGCCGGGGAAAAAGGTGGCGGGAGCACCACCTGGTCGAAAGGGACCTTCACAGCCTTGCCCGCCTCAACAATAGCATCCCAGAAATGCTGCAAGGTGGTCCCGTTCTCGATCCAACTGATAAACTCCCTTGGGCCGACGCGGGCAACTGAGTGGCAGAGATGTCGCTCCCAAGCTCCAGACACGTCATGAGGGACAAAGGCAGAAAGCACCGTGTCCACTTGGTACCCACAGTCCAGCAGGAAGTGGCGCCACCAAAAGTAGACAAGAGGCGGCTCTCCGCTGCCCCGAGAAGTCGCCGGACCGCCCTCGGGGCGCGCTAGAGGCTCTAAAGCCTCTGCGCGGGCTCTGCGCTCCGCTGGATCGGGGACCTGCGCCCTCGCTCGACGGCGGCCCACAATTGATACTTTCCCCACAAGCGCTGGGAACTCCCGCTGGAGGAACTTCGCCGTGATCGAAGAGATGGAGGCGCCCGCTCGAGACAAGTAAGCACCCTCCGCCGCCTTCACCGCGTCGGTGTGTTCCCGGAACGTCTTATTATGCCGGGTCCACCACCGGGCGTACAATATGTCTACGCGACCGTCCCGCCCCTGCTCGGGGATGAAGAACTCCTGAGACGGGTCGCGTCTGATAAAAAAGCACCACCAGCTCGAAGCCACAAGGTGCCGATCCAAGCCCCTGTATGTCCTGTCGGGAAGCGAAAAATCGGCATTGGGAGGTACAGCCTGGTCATACCCAAAGTTGCGTGCGAAGCGATGCGGGAAGTACGGCTCCATGAACAGGGACCCCCCTTTGCGGAAGAGCAGAACGCTGGGGCGAATGCACCAAAGCCACTCCTTGCGGAAAGATGCGCTCGGTGCGGGACTGTGGGGGAGGCGGTAAACTTGCCCTCCCCTCCTCTCCTCAACAAAAGGGCGGAAATCTCGCGAGCAGCAGGCATGGTCAAGTCCCGACTGCCCCGCCGATGGCACAAAAGAAAGTCGTCGGCGCGCCTCGTCCAATTGTCGCTGGTGTGCCTGTTCCGGACGATTCCGGAACATGAAGAGGAGCGGCATGGAGGGATTCTCCAGGCTGACGTTGTGACACAGCTCGGGCAAGAGGAGACCGGCCCAGGCGCTCAAGTAGTGCGTCGGCAGGACGATGCTCCTATCACGAGGGGAAGGGCTCGCCGTCAAGTCCCCCAAGCCGTGGAAAATATTGGCCAGCGCCGCCGGGGCCAGGGCAAGCCGCACACCGCTAGCCAAGGAACAAGCCGGATAGATGACCTCCGGCCTGATGTTTCCCTCCTCCCCAAATGGGACAACGAAGGTACTCAACCAGTACACCAGGTATGCCGCCAGATAAGTCCGGTCTGGGAGCTGCCTCGGATTCCAGCCCCGACCCTGAGGCGCGTAGAGAAACCTTACGTTGTCCTCCAGGGTGACTGATAGCTGCAAATAGTCTGCCGGATCATAGCTCCCGCTGGCAAACTCCTTGTGGAAGCAGAAAGGCCCGTTGTAAAAGAAGCGGAGCCAGGCATCGCAGCTCACCCTCACTGTCCCTTTGGAAGCACTGGGACATTCATCTCTACCACACCGGGCCAGATCCCGCCAGACTTTCATCAAATAACGAAAGCTGTGGGGTAAAACATAGGAGCCCGAACCAGTGGACTGGTCCCGAAGGAGGTCATTCAAACACACCTCCTCATAAAACTGGCCAGAGATCGGGAGACCAGAGATTCTGTGCAAAGCCCAAAGGTCGAGGCATGCCTCCCCGTCCGCTACACAGAAGGTATTGAACCTCCGGTTGAATCTCTCCGCCAGGGCCTGCAGAAGCCCGGAATGACATGGGTAGCTGTAAAGAGCGGCGACCACAGCATGAAGAAGGTCGACCCGAGACAGCAACTGATGGTAATGATGAAGAACACCCATCAACCACTCTGTGGCGCCAAAGCGGAAGCGGTGAGACGAGATGACGGACCACCGATCATACCACCCGGCGGCCTCCTTGCTCATAATCCGGTCCAGGAAACAGGACCGGTCATAACCCTCCGACACGAACTCAGAACCGGAAGGTAGTGGGATATGCCCGGTGAAGGTAGGCCCGGTCTTGGGCAGCCCGTGTACTTCCCACAAACCCTGCGCAAGCATGAGCTCCCTGACCCGGTCAGCGGGTTCCTGGCCAAAAAGCCCCAGTTGGCTCGCCTCTGGAAAATGCGCCTGTGCGGTGTAGTCCATAGGGAAGCTGGGGTAGTGGAAGCCACAAGTCCCCATCATGCTGTCGCGGCCGACCAAAATAGCTCGCTCCAGCTGAGCTCGCTCGGATAGAAGAAGTCCGTCCGGGCCCTCCCAGTTGACCGGAACAAAACTCTGGATGAAGGGGAACAGATGCTCGTCCAGCGGAAAATGCCCGGGATAGTCACTGCCCCTCCGATAGCGGTACCCCCGCTCGGTCCGGTCCACCAGGCGCATGTCCACGACGCCCTCCAGTGGTGACGACTCCTCCAAGGGCCCGAAAGCGCATACCGTGACGCCCTTGTCAAGTCGCTCCGGGTCGTCCTCCCTCACCGGGGAAAGGGTGAAACACGGCATCGGATCCCCCGTCCGCCGCACGTCATCCTCTGGACGACGCGACGCCCGGCTACTCTCCCCGCGATGCTTGGTGGAACGAGGCATCGTCAATCCTGCCAAATGAATTGCCGGAGAGTCAGGTGAAAGAACGTCGCAACAAGGCAGAAGGAGACAACTGCGAAAGAAAAAAATATATATCTCGAAGGCACCACGGGACACCCGCCGTCGTCTTCGTCTCCGACGGATGTCCCGTGGGGGGCATTTGTTGAACCCGGAAAATATCGGGACTTAAACAAACCCCGGGCGACAAATACGCCCTGGGGAAACCAGGGATGAGTTCCCGATCCCCCGCTCGGACATCGGGAAGATGAACCCGAGTGCTCGCATCAATCCGGAATGGCCCGGAAGCGAGGTGCCCGAGAAGCCCATCGACGGCGAAGAATACGTACTCCGGATGTCGGAAACTCCGCGTCCGGATCAACGTTCGAAGCCGCGCCTGAAGCCGAAGGATCCGGAAAGGTCAAATGCACGTGCCCTCCGAAAACGGGGACAAACGCACGTGAGACGGCCGGAGAAGCACAAGCGGCGCACGCGTGCACGTGCGCGGCACGGCCGTCGACCCACAAACAATGCACGGGAGGCCCACAGAGCTCTCTCCCGCGGAAACCGGAGCAAATGGCCAGTGGAGTGGAGGCCCACCCCATTTATAGGGGGGCCAGGCGGTGGCACCCCCGCCGGTTAGGCGGGGTGCGCACCCCCGCCGGTTCGGCAGGGGGCGCACCCCCGCCGGGCCGGGCGGGGGCCGCACCCCCGCCGGTTAGGCGGGGCGTGGGCCCCCCGCCGGTTCGGCAAGGGGTGCACCCCCGCCGGGCCGGGCGGGGGCCGCACCCCCGCCGGTTAGGCGGGGTGCGGCCCCCCCCGCCGGTTCGGCAGGGGGCGCACCCCCGCGCGAAACAGTCTTTGAACTCCAGCAGGAGTTGCCGGTATGACTGTCTTTCTTCCTCGTTCAAAAGGGCGCTGACGAAGATTGGTCGGGGTTCTTTTGGTTCCCCGAGGTCGAGTTCGACCAGTTCGTCGACCGTAGCTTGTCCGCCGTCTTCGAGTTCACGGGGTGCTGGCTGCAGGTCGATGAAATCCTTTTCTTCATCGGAGTCAGCAACGTGGACGTCATAATATCTGAAGCCTTCTTCTGTGATCGGCCAGAAAACAAAATGCTAGGCCGGGCCCCTATTCTCCTTGGTAGGTAAACCGAAATGGTAGATCAAGCCGTTTCCCCTTAGCCAACAAACCCCAAGAAGGTAGGCTATTCCCTTTTTGACCAATAAACCTCCGTGGTCGGTCAAACCCTAAACCTTAGCCAGCAAACCCCAAGAAGGTAGGCTAACCCTAAAATCCTTAGCCAGCAAACCCCAAGAAGGTAGGCTATCCCTCTTTGACCAACAAACCTCCGCGGTCGGTCGAACTTAAAATCCTTAGCCAGAAAACCCCAAGAAGGTAGGCTATCCCTCCTTGACCAACAAACCTCCGCGGGTCGGTCAAACCTAAAAAACTCTTAGCCAGCAAACCCCAAGAAGGTAGGCTATCTTCTGACCGATAAACCTCCGTGGTCGGTCAAACCCTAAACCCTCTAGCCAGCAAACCGCAATGGTAGGCTAAATCTAGATGGCAGATCCCGTGATCAATTGCCCCAAGGTCCGGCTCCGGGCCCTAGAAAAAAAAAGAAAAGAAAAAGGGACTAAAAATAGAGATGTCCCGGCGGACTCGGCCACTCCCCAAAAGGGGTGTCCGAGGGTAAAAATGCCTAAAATCCAGCTGAGGTGAAAACCCGAGAGGGCGCCTCAGGCAAAAATGGATAACCCCTCAACGTGAAAACCCGAAAGGGCGCGTTGGAAAAAGCTAGGGGGGGGCTGGCTTCTGTGAAAACCCGAAAGGGCGCAGGAGTCAGTAATGTGAAAAAAAAAAAAATCAAAATCATCATCATCATCGAAATCAAATCATTACTCATCAAGGCATGTTTCGTGCGGCCAGTAAACAAAATGCTAGGCCGGGCCCCTATTCTCCTTGGTAGGTAAACCGAAATGGTAGATCAAGCCGTTTCCCCTTAGCCAACAAACCCCAAGAAGGTAGGCTATCCCTCTTTGACCAACAAACCTCCGCGGTCGGTCAAACCTAAAATCCTTAGCCAGCAAACCCCAAGAAGGTAGGCTATCTTCTGACCAACAAACCTCCGTGGTCGGTCAAACCCAAACCCTTAGCCAGCAAACCCCAAGAAGGTAGGCTATCCCTTTGACCAGCAAACCCTTGCGGTCGGTCGAACCAAAAAATTCTTAGCCAGCAAACCCCAAGAAGGTAGGCTAAACCCAGAAGGCGGATCCCGCGATCAATCCCCCCGGGGTCCGGCCTTGGACCCATCAAAAAAAAAAAAGAGAGAAAGAGAAAAGGGACTAAAAATAGAGATGTCCCGGCAGACTTGATCGTCCTCCAAAAAGGGATGTTCAAGGGCAAAAAGGCCTCAGACCCAGCTGAGGTGAAAACCCGAGAGGGCGCCTCAGGCAAAAATGGGTAACCCCTCGGTGTGAAAACCCGAAAGGGCGCGCCGGAAAAAGCTAAAGGGGGGCCATCCCCGGTGAAAACCCGAAAGGGCGCTTGGGATGGTAATATATATATAAAAAAAAAAGAGATGAAAAAAAAAGATCATCATCAAATCAAAGCTGGGTTGCCGGACAAAGCCCCGAGAAGGCCAGCCCCAGCACCCGAAATGTTGCAACAGATCTGGAGGAATGCCAGAAATGCAACGTCCGAGAGACATCACTCGCGCTCACCGGTCCGAGAAACTGGGTAGAGCGCAGGACAAGTTAAGCCAAGAAATACGGCGCCCAAAGGAAGAAGTCGCTGGACAAAGCCCCGAGAAGGCCAGCCCCAGCACCCGAAATGTTGCATCAGACCTGGAGGAATGCCAGAAATGCAACGTCCAAAGAAAGACATCGCTCGAATTTACCGGTCCAAGAAACCGAGTAGAGGGCGGGAAAAGGCAAGCCTCGGAAGAAGGAAGCTGAAATCAGATTCTTGAGTAAAGTCAAAAAAGACAAGACTCGGATGAAGACAGCCAAGGTCAGCTCCAAGCAAAGTCAAGGAGCAGCTCTTCGATGAAATTCACCCCTAGAGTTGACCTGGTGGAGCGGGTCCATGTTACTTCCCTGAAGTGATGTGCGCTCTCCTGGGTCCTCTCATGGGGACTCTTGAGTTGAAAACAAATCTGAAAAATATGCGAGCGAGGAGAGCTGATGGCTCAGCGCGAGAAGCATAACAAGTTTGATCGCCGGCTCAGCCGGCAACAACAGATTGTTGTCCTAAGTTGCTGGCGACACTACACAAGTATTGAAGCGCATCGCTGTGGTTTTCAACCCAAATCCCCGCCAAGTCATTAAGACCAGGGGTAGAGTTTGATAATCGCCACGGGATACCCGCCTTCGTCTTCGCCTCTGACGGATATCCCGTGGGGGGCATTTGTTGAACCCGAAAAATATCGGGATTTAAACAAGTCCCGGGTGGTAAACTCGTCCGGAAATCCACGAAAGGCTGGGAAGAAACTCCGGCCTCCCTCACTCGAACACCTGAGATAAATGGGTTTGAGTTCGGATGTCCACCCAGAACGAGCCGGAGGACGACGCTTAAAAAGCCCGTCAATAGCGGAAATACGCACCCCGGATAGCCGAAAATAGATGTCCGGACTCACGCTAAAGGTCACGTATGACTCGGATGGGTCCGAAAAGGTTAAATGCACGTGCCCTCCGAAAATGAGGTCAAACGCACGTGAGACGGGCAAGAACGCGCGTCAAATGCATGCGGGCATGTGTGCGCACGTGTGCCGCACGTGCCATGACAAACCAGCAAAACTCCCAGAAATCCTCTCGGAAATGACCAAGGACGGAGAGGGGCACCGGTCTGTGCCTCCTCCAGGTAGGGAGGGGCGCCAGTCTGCCCCCCCGCCAGGCAGAGAGGGGCGCCAGTCAGGCCCCTGACTGGCGGCCCCCTCAGCCAGCAGGAGGGGCGCCAGTCAGGCCCCTGACTGGCGGCCCCTCAGCCAGCCAAGAGGGGCGCCAGTCAGGCCCCTGACTGGCGGCCCCCTCAGCCAGCAGGAGGGCCGCCAGTCAGCCCCCTGACTGGCGGCCCCCTCAGCCAGCCAGGAGGGCCGCCGGTCAGCCCCCCTGACCGGCGGACCCCCCCTCAGCCAGCCAGGAGGGCCGCCGGTCAGCCCCCCTGACCGGCGGACCCCCCTCCGCTTGCAGGAGGGACGCCGGTCAGGGCCCTGACCGGCGGCCCCCTTTCTGCCAGCCAGAGAGGGCCGCCGGTTAGGCCCCCTAACCGGCGCCCCCCTTCCGCCAGCCAGAGAGGGCCGCCGGTTAGGCCCCTAACCGGCGCCCCCCTCCGCCAGTTAGCCCTCTCGCGTGGCACCTCCGCCGGTTCGCCATCGGCCTCGACGCTCGCGCTCTGCCTCGACGCCCGTGCCACTGAAGACCTCCGCCGGGGAGGGTACCCCCGCCGGTATGCCCCCCACAAAACCTATAAATAGGGGGGCATACCCCCATTCAAAGACATGCCATTCGGCCCCAAAAAAGGCGGATTCTGCCCAAAAACCAGGCCAGCCAAGAAAGAGGCCGAGCACCGCAGCGAGCGTCTCGCAGAGAGTCGCCGAGAGCCCTACGTGCGCGAGCTTATATAGGCCGCACGTACGGGGGAGAAAGTCTTTGGCGTCTGTCGGTGTTCTATCCTCCGCGATCGGGCCCTCCTGCGCTCGTCCGTGAGATGACGCCACAGGTTGTCATACGACCCCGGCGTTTTCATTTAAGTCCTCCGGTGTCATAAAACGACGCACGTCGAGGCCCATATTTAAGTCCTCCGTCGTCATCAAACGACCCCCTTCGAGCCCTATAAATAGGGGGGTACTCCCCCATTCGAGGGCACGCCATTCGGCCCCTACCGCATGCCATTCGGCCTAAACGTGCCCACCAGACGTCCTCCAGCCCAAGGACGCCTCCCGTGCGCGAGCTTACATAGGCCGTACGGTACTCTGTCTTCGTGGTCGAGCCCTGCTGCGCTTGCCCGTACAGAGACGCTACAGGTGGTTACGAAATCCTTGTTGGCATAGTCTAAGTCCTCCGGTGTCTTAAAACGACATACGTTGAGGCACCTGTACTTAAGTCCTCCGGCGTCATAAAACGACGTACGTCGAGGCATGTACTTAAATCCTCCGGCGTCATAAAACGACGTACGTCGAGGCATGTACTTAAATCCTCCGGCGTCATAAAACGACGCACGTCGAGGCATGTACTTAAGTCCTCCGGCGTCATAAAACGACGCACGTCGAGGCATGTACTTAAGTCCTCCGGTGTCATAGAACGACACACGTCGAGGCACATATGTTTAAGTCCTCCGGTGTCGTAAAAGGGCACACGTTGAGGCATGTTAACCTATGGAGGCACAAACACCCCACTGGTAACACATATGTACCCACTATCGTGTAAACGTCCGACGGAGGCACATACACCCTGTCGTCGACGTCCATGTACTCGGCTTGTTACATACACGCCCAGTGGAGGTACAAAACCCCACTAAAGGCGTACATGTAAATGTAAGCGTCATGTCATAAATATAAATGACATGAGCATGCTTGAATAAAATTGTGGAAATTCATTTGTCATCTGCCTTTTCTTCTTTAAAATTTCGGCATACGGTCTTTTAACAAACATTACGCATCCGAAGGTATTCGAGTGTTATACTCGATGTAAATGAAACATCGACTTCGGTCGGTGGGGAACGGTCCAGTACACGACCACTCCAATCGCCCTGAACGCGAGCGCACGCGGAAAATAAATTCGAGGGTATCAGGGTTCGCACCCAATACTCCTCATAAAATAATCTTTGTCTGTTTCTCGCAAACAGTCTGGCACGCCCAACGCAAAGATCCATCTCGAAGACGAGAGGGATGGATCGAGAAAAAAAAAAGAAAAGAAGAAATTTCCGCGTTCCAACAGATCTCTATCGAATGAAGCTCGAAACCTTCTCTTTTGTGGATGGAAATCTATAGATGAAGTGACAACACTCCAGAGGCCAAGAAAACTATCGTTAGAAAGAAGTAGCAAACCAAAGAGGGGAGGTCGAGAGAGCACATTGCCGAACGAACGTGTGAGAGAGCACCATTCATCAAACTTACCGCTAAAGAAACCTGCAAAGAACCCACAAACTTTCCCACACGAAATGAAATCGTCCAAGATAATAACCTTGTATATCAAAGAGAAATTCCAACACAATTGTAGGAAGGGAAATGGGGTAAGTATAAGGGGTACAAACATCGATTGGGCAACAAGGTTGGAGTGAAGAAATAATAGAGATCGATCAACACTTAAGACTAGCAGCATATCATGAGAAGATAATATACAAACACAAAAAAAAAACAAATATGTAAGAGCTAAATACGTACCATATCATCCACAAAGGAGAGACTGAAATCTCATCAGAAAGAGTGGGCAAAATTCAAGTAAAGAACAAAAGTTCTTTACTAACAGGGTCTCCCAAAATGAGAGGATGATTCTCAACTGAGAGATTACCTTCAAAAGAGGAGGGGAGGGGGGGTAGGGCTGTGCAAATTATAGTTCAAATCGAAAAATCGAATTGATCGGTTCGGTTCGGTTCGATTTGAAGGACCTCACTATTCAGTTCGATTTCAGGTTGGGAAGCTGTACGCGTTGGCTCGAGTTCGAATCTCACCGACGCCTTGCCAAATACCCAATTTTTGTCATTTTGCCTATTTTTGTGCACCCAATGGCCAAATTAGACAAATTTCGATTTGAACCGGTCCGAATCAGTTCGATTCGGTTCACCGAAAAAGTTCGATTAGATTCGATTTCCCAAAAAATTAGAGAAATTGAACCGAATCGTTGTACATCCCTGAGGGGGGGCTACCAAGAGACACCCCCTCCCCCATCTAGGTGCAGACAAAAAGGTGGATAGAGGGCTGAGAAAAGGGGCACGGAGCTAGAAGACTTATGCCTCCCCAAAAGTTCCCTATCCTATCACCCGACATCAACCACTTGCCTAATATATCTTTGTATCCATACCATGGCTACTATAACTCCCACCAATATTTGGTAATGAAAATATAAGAGATTTGAGAAGTGACTCCCACCAATATTTTTAAATGTCTTTTTATCCGTATGAAAAATTATGCAAATCTTTTTTTGTGATCGAGGATAAAGATAAAGAGAAGCCATTCTCGCCAAAAGCGAGAGATAAATCACTTTCCGGAGGTGGTATATCGATTTTGAGTGAGATTTTACTCATATTTTTTCTCTGTGGAGTAGGGTTGTGAATCTTGAGTTGAAAGAGAACAGAAAAAAATAAATAAATAAAATTTTATCTCACCATATCTCACAATCGTTGCTCTCAAATGACTTGACACAACATTTATTATCGTGTGTCAGAAATCTCTACAGATGAATTTCTATTAGAGAAAATTTGATTTTATAATAAGTCTCTTTTTACCAAATCAATCCCAAACGCTGCATAGTCCAGCTTTCCCATGTTAAACATAAGTGCACATTGGGATGAATATATGATGTGTTTCCATTGGAGTCAACCAGCACAGGCACATCAGTAGAGTACAAAGTGTGTCTCCCTTCTGGTCTCTTTCTACGTTTTGAGGACAAACATGAACATTATTATACTGTAGGTGTTTGTTGATCATTCGATTCTTCCAACGAGCACCAACTATTCTTACCTAGATTACTCCAACATCAAACAAGGAGGATGGCGTAGAAGTAAGAAGTTCACACGTAAAGACGAGGGCGTTTGTTTCTTGTGGTGGGAGAAGATACTTGGTTTCTGTCAAGAAATCTTGAAACCAGCTAGGAGATTACAGACCTTACGAAGGAAGAGAAATAATGGTAATGTGGATAATATATAAGAAAGTACTTTTATTGAATAAAAAATATTTGTTTATCTTTCTCAATTAATAAAATTATTTTCTTACAATCTACTCATAAAACTAATCTTTCAATAAATCGAGATTACCAGGGTATAGCAGAAGCCCTTCACCGCCCTCCATATTTAAGCACCTTCTGTCTCCATTAATTTTATATGTTCTTATTGAATGTGATTCTAAAGTGCTAATTGACGTGATCCGACTTGTTGCTGTTGGCGTCTTTGATAATGAGAGGATCAAGAATATGTTAGTCAAATTATTTATGTTTAATATTTTTTTTATTTGAGATGATCCAACAGTAGCTGCTACGATGGGGCTGCACCACTGTATCGTAACACTTCTCTCTCTCTCTCTCTCTCTAGAATAGGTACGTGTGTTTATGCACGCACGTGTTACACTCATCCTATCAAGCGCATAGTTTAAGTTATTCCAAGTACCAAGTCTCTATTCCATGATCTTCTTTGATAATTATCGAATAAGAAATTTTAACTTTGAATTATCATTGGTGATAAATTTTATCACTTTGAAAATTCAAATAAATTATATTAGATATGAAAGAGTGTAACCAAGGTAAAAAGGTATTAATCAGAGATAACGTTGTCCCTACACTTGGACAAGGATCGATAAAAGTTATACACCTTGTTAAGGTGAATAAGATGGATGGTATTAGAGAACATTTCACTGATCTTCCACCATTCAAAGATGATCACATGGGAGTCCCCCACATAGTGATATTATATGACACTTCCTCCATTAAATGAGAGTCCCGTATAAGTTTATCATAAACTTATCCTAATCTCTATTATGAAAATCACATAAATAAGGGATTATAAATAAAAATAATAAAAATAGAGGCATCAAAGTAAAAATATATCTAAAGAGGTAGAATAGCTTATCTAATTATATATTTTTTTTGGTAACGAGAAAATCCCGTCCCGTGTGACTTTTGTGGGTTCAGAGAATAGTGTTCGTGAAGGTTAGGACTTAGTAGCCCTTAGTTTCCGTGTACCCGTATTGTTTTTACCTCGTTTGACCGAAAAAATTCTAGATCTACACACATCAAAAATTACATATAGATCAAATAAATCTTTCTCAAAAATCGAACTCGGGACGTCTTATTTTTAAATAAAAATTTTAACCGATCGACCCAACCGGAGTCCTCAGCTTATCTAATTATCCATTCACTCTTGTGAATACTAATACATCTACACTCATGTTCGATGTGATAAGACCTTCTTTTTTTACTGATATTTTTGTCTGCAGACATGAAAATTTTAAACTACCATATTAAATACGCGTATTAATGGATATAAAGGACAGACGTGAATAAATTTGTTGCACAGAGGTATTACCTCGAGACCCATGGACAGCTGGGGAAATAAACATAGAGATGGGCAGCCTGGTACCTCTCCATTGTGAATCACTGAGAGATCAAAGGAGGCCCATTCATTAAAGAAAGCATTAAAGGAGCTCACTGGTCCATGCCGGAAGCCAAAATTATGAAGGGAATAATTGTATGCATTCTCTAATATAATCTAATGTATTCAATTTCACATTCATATATTCTTTTGTATTTTCATATCAATATACCTATATGAAATTGTATTTTCTCATATCTAATTTGATCTTTAGTTGCCGTATCCAAACTTTGTTGGATCAAGTCTCAATCATTGCATCAAAAATTCAAATTGATAGTGAAGTCGAACCGTATTTTTTTTTATGACAGCACAGAACCCCACATCAATATTGTGGTCGGCCCAAGGAGCTTCGCACACTGCAGTTAGTCCCTGCGGGCGGGCTGAACTGTCAAGCACCGATGTCACTACACACACTCGATTCGAGACTAGCATGTAATAACATCGAATACTTAAGAGAGTTGTTGGACCCTATAATCTAATAAACTATTCCCCCCGCGACACCCGAGGGATTCAAACCCACAACTTCATTTTGATACCACTTGTTGGATCAAACTCCAACCGTTATATCAAAAGTTTGAACTGATAGTGAAGACGAACCGTATTTCCGTTATGGTAGAACAAAACCTCACGTCAACGTTGTGGTCGACCTGAGGGGCTTCGCACATGGCGGTTAATCTCTGCGGCGGGTTGAACTATCAAGTACCGATGGCACTACACACACTCAATTCCGAGTCAGTATGTAGTAACAACGAATCTCTAAGAGAGTTGTTGGACCCCATAGTCTAACAAATTTAATTACAGAAGGATTAAGAAAATAAATAAGATTAATCTATTGATCCATCATCTTTCCCTAGTTGCCATATAATTGATGGAAAAAGATTAAAACCTACCTCTTTCTATCCGCCCCTTCGTATAGATAGAAAATAGTGGATTCTGACTGCGTGTAACAAGGAACGTAAAAATTTTATTCAGTGAAATTATTTAGACATATATAACTCAATATAGGCAGCCTACTCAAATCAAGGGGATCACCCATAAGAACCTTAACCTTCTTGAGTTAAAAATCTAAAACAAATTAAAGATATTTAAGAATTTTAATGGAATCACTGGACCAACACTGAAATATATGTAGATCCGCCGCTAATGGCGTACGACACATGCATGCCCTTCTATCTGTATGTAGAAAGAGACAAGTAGTAGGAGGTGAGTACTAAATAGGAATAGAGGACCCCGGTTGGGTCGATCGGTTAGAACTCTTGCTTAAAAGCAAGAGGTCCCGAGTTCGATTCCTGGGGGGGGATTTACCTGATTTACATGCAATCCTCGAGGTGTGTAAATCCGGGGTTTTTCTGGTCAAGTGGGGTAAGGGCAATACAGGTATACGGAAAGTAGGTGCTGCCAAGTCCTGACCTTGGAGTTCACGAACACCAATGCTTGAGTCCGCAAAGCCACACGGGGCGGGATTTCCTCGTTATCAAAAAAAAAAAAGTACTAAATAGGAATCATAATTGATATGCTCTATGTGATCATTGAGATGGTACTGCACTAGCTGAATACCCCTCTCGTAAGTTCCAAAGAAGAAGATAATGGAATTGATCAGGGACGGGAAGCTTCCTACCCCTCTGTTGTACACACTTGTTTCATGGTGTCATTTAAATCATGGCCCTTGTAAGATTTGTGTGATTCTACAAAGTTTTTAGTTAGAAATATCCTTAACATTTATATATTAATAATATTTACATTCATATATAATAGAAAAGGTAACTAACGTTACAAAAACACACAAGTTAAGACGTTAGACACTAATTTGAAATATTTGCATAGAAGCTAACAGCTAATTACAAGATCATATACATAAGTTTCAAGACCTACTTTCCTTCTCTCAAAACAACTAGACCAGGAAATATATGAGAGTTAAAGAGTACTTCTACGGTTTGGTATCTCATGAAATATTACAAACTATTAATTTTGAAATTAACGGGTTGTAAAATCTTCAATTTTTTAGGTTCAAAATCCAATCCAAATGGAAAAAGTTGTTACATAGGTCAACAAGTTTCGAAAGCCAACCTCCACAACATTCCAAAAGAGGGAAAATATAATAAAAAATTTGCGACATTTAAAACACAAAAATACATAATTTTATGATTTTTCACAATAATTTATTACAATCTACAACACACGAAATGACCTGCATCATCGAACCTCCAATAGCTTAGACATGGCAAAAATCTGAAGAACATATATCCCCTCAACAACAAGAGATGGAAAGCGAGCAGCAGACAGTGTGATCGATCCATCCTTTGGATGTTGCATCAATTTTGTTAAACCATCCTTAGAAGCCAAGCAAGCCCACACTTCGTTTTCGTCCACAACAAAAAGCAAGAATTTAAGAAATTGAATATTTTGTTAAAAAATATTTATTAAGTACTAATATTACAATTGTGGGGGTTAAACCCTTAATAATATCCGTAGATTTTTTTTAAAATTTCTTTTAAATTTATTATCGTTGAAAGTAGAATTTCTGATCTCCAAATACACGGTAAAATATTCAACTATCCGAGCCACTTCTTATCTGAAAATAAATTATATATATATATATATATATATATATATTCTTTTGATCCTTCAATATTTCTTTCCGAGAGGCCCTATGAACTCTGCTCAATAATATTAATGACCTCGGCCCAACCAACCCATTAGAAAAAAAAAAGAGAAAAGAAGAGAGAATACACCAAAAATATGTAGTCTCGTATCAGATGCTGTCTATTCCTCTTATCCCCAACATATTTTAAAGGGAGAATTAATTGCAGGTCTCTGGGCAGGGATCTGACATTAATTTTAAGTCCCTGTCAGCTTTTTTCAAGTCATGCGGTCTTTACTTTATGCAAGACTTATTTTTAGGTCCCTACTTTTTGTCCCCGTTATCCTCCCCCGTTATCTCAATGTGTGTAACCGTTATCCCAAAAGTGTGTAACTTGTTACCCAATTACACATATAACTGTGTTACACAGTTACCCAGTTACCCACTTACTCCGTTACCAAGTTACTCAGTTACCCAGTTACATACTTACATAGTTACACATGAAACTATGTAACTACATAGAAATTTTATAAGTTTGTAACTCTATAATTAGAGCTTACCTAATTACATAGTTACATAGTTTTATAAGAATTTATCTAATTATTTTATAACCATTATTTCAAAAGTGTGTAACTTGTTACCCAGTTACACATATAACTGTGTTACCCAGTTACCCACTTACTCAGTTACCGAGTTACATACTTACACAGTTACACATGAAACTATGTAACTACATAGAAATTTTATAAGTTTGTAACTCTCTAATTCGGGCTTACCTAATTACATAGTTACATAGTTTTAAAAAGATTTATCTAATTATTTTATAACCGTTATCCCAAAAAGTGTGTAAGTACGTACTAACACAGTTACATATAAATCCTGTAATTGTGTAACTTGTTACCCAGTTACACATGTAACTGTGTTATCCAGTTACCCAGTTACATACTTACACAGTTACACATGAAACTATGTAACTATATAGAAATTTTATAAATTTGTAACTCTATAATTATGGCTTACCTAATTATATAGTTACATAGTTTTAGAAGGATTTACCTAATTATTTTATAACCGTTATCCCAAAAGTGTGTAAGTACGTACTTACACAGTTACATATAAATCATGTAATTGTGTAACTTGTTACCCAGTTACACATGTAACTGTGTTACTCAGTTACCCAGTTACATACTTACACAGTTACACATGAAACTATGTAACTACATAGAAATTTTATAAGTTTGTTACTCTATAATTAAGGCTTACCTAATTACATAGTTACATAGTTTTTATGTAGTTACATAGTTACATAGTTTCTATAATTATGACTTACCTAATTACATAGTTACATAGTTTCTATAATTAGGGCTTACCTAACTGGGTTCTATTCTGCCTGACAATGGTTGTCGACAGCCAGGCTGTCGACAGACACTATCAGGACCCCATTTAAACTAATTTTTAATAGAAATGGAGTCATTTTCATTTCAAAGCACACGGTCTCAAGACGCCAGGAGGAATCTACGTTAGCCCTCGAAAAGGAAAGATAAATTTAATCCAAACGTTCACATAATTTTAAAATATCCACCCCCAGACGTCAGAATACCCAAACCGTTTATCTAACTTAAATTAGAATCTATATTAGATTCAACAGTAAATATCTATTAAAACCCAAGCACATGATTTTAATAGATATTTACTGTTTAATCTAATCTAGGAGTTTATGTTAAAATCTTAGATTAAAACCCAAACCCTTCTATTAAAAATTAGTTTAAATGGGGTCCTGATAGTGTCTGTCGACAGTCTGGCTGTCGACAGCCAGGCTATCGACAGCCACTGTCAGGCAGAATGGAACCCATGAGGCAGCCTAAAAATCTCAGAAATTCCCCACCGTAATTGAACAATAATTCGGCTGGTCCAATTGTCTACATTTTTATATATTCAAATGATGTTTGTTTATGTTAAGATTTTAACTATAGACTAATGTGATAGGTTTACAAATTATAGTAATTTTAGTTTAATTTTTAGATTTTATCTTACAATTAAAAATTTTCAGAGCGTTACACATACTTACAGGTATAACTGGGTAAGTTACACAGTTACAGAATTTACATACTCACATGATTACATACTTACATGTGTAACTGGGTAAGTTACACAGTTACATAATTTACATACTTACCCAGTTACACATGTAACTGTGTAAGTACGTACTTACGTAGTTACATATTTTTGATATATTACGAATTAAACTAATTAGATAAATCTTTCTAAACCTATGTAACTATATATGTAATTAGGCAAACCCTAATTATAGAGTTACAAACTTATAAAATTTCTATGTAGTTACATAATTTCATGTGTAACTGGGTAAGTATGTAATTACATACTTACATGTGTAACTGGGTAATACAGTTACATGTGTAATTGGGTAAGTTACACAATTACATGATTTATATGTAACTGTGTAAGTACGTACTTACACACTTTTGGGATAACAGTTATAAAATAATTAGGTAAATCTTTCTAAAACTATGTAACTATGTAACTATGTAATTAGGTAAGCCCTAATTATAAAGTTACAAACTTATAAAATTTCTATATAGTTACATATATAGTTTCATGTGTAACTGGGTAACTGAGTAACTAGGTAACTGGGTAACTGGGTAACATAGTTATATGTGTAACTGGGTAACACGTTACACACTTTTGGGATAATGGTTATAAAATAATTAGATAAATCCTTCTAAAACTATGTAACTATGTAATTAGGTAAGCCCTAATTATAGAGTTACAAACTTATAAAATTTCTATGTAGTTACATAGTTTCATGTGTAACCGTGTAAGTATGTAACTGGGTAGCTGAGTAACTGGGTAACTGGGTAACACAGTTATATGTGTAACTGGGTAACAAGTTACACACTTTTGGGATAACGGTTATAAAACAATTAGATAAATCATTCTAAAACTATGTAACTATGTAATTAGGTAAGCCCTAATTATAGAGTTATAAATTTATAAAATTTCTATGTAATTACGTAGTTTCATGTGTAACTGTGTAAGTATGTAATTGAGTAACTGGGTAACTGGGTAACTGTGTAACACAGTTATATGTGTAACTGGGTAACAAGTTACACACTTTTGGGATAACGGTTATAAAATAATTATATAAATCCTTCTAAAACTATGTAACTATGTAATTAGGTAAGCCATAATTATAGAGTTACAAACTTATAAAATTTCTATGTAGTTACATAGTTTCATGTGTAACTGTGTAAGTATGTAACTAGGTAACTGAATAACTGGGTAACTGGGTAACTATGTAACTGTGTAACACAGTTATATGTGTAACTGGGTAACAAGTTACACACTTTTGGGATAACGGTTACACACTTTGAGATAACGGGGGAGGATAACGGGGACAAAAAGTAGGGACCTAAAAATAAGTCCTGCATAAAGCAATGATCGTATGGCTTGGAAAAAACTGACAGGGACCTGAAATTAATGTCAGATCCCTGCCAGGGACCTGCAATTAATTCTCCCTATTTTAAAAGAAGATTAGCAATCACAAATAAAGAAGGCAAAAAAGACACGTATGTATATAAGGTATAACTCAACTCCACTCTCTCTCTAAACATTTATTCCCTTTTTTAGATGGAGTCAAGAATACTAACTTTTTTGTACGTGCTAGATCAATTAATCTAGTCTTGGAACCGAGAAATCTTAGATTTAATACTGACACTTAAAATTTGAATATATATAAATTTTGATAAAATCTCTTTAAATTATGTTAAATTTGAGTATTAAACACCTTTATTTCTTAGTGTACGGACGAAATGTCCAATCAATCGGACGATTCGTAGTGTATAGTAAAAAAACTAATTTGATTAATAAAAGATTGACTTTAATATATATTTTTTTCAAAATTATATTTTTTGCAGGTCATATGAATCCCAACATCAAAAGTGTACTTGTTCTCCCATTCTCCTCTATCACTCGAAATCAAAATTTAAAAGAAAATATTTAATGCACACTTAAGTTGGACACACCCTTATAAAATGTGCCACGAAAAATTGATGTAACTTAATATTAAAAATATATTAAATACCTTTAAAATTAATACGACAGGATGTGCTCACTTAACGAACCCTTCTGAACTTTTGGAGGTCACCCGTCAAAACCCCAGGGAATCGTACTACACCTCATCACAAATAACCAACAAGCCAAGATTCTCCCAAATGTGTTAATCGATTAACTAAATTAAAATAACAAAAAATTAAATGGTTAAATTTTTTCTTTCGCTCCAACCATTTAAGAATATTTTATTCTGGAAGACTCTATTCAAGACTCCGCCTCGTGGCAGAGAGGGTTTGATTATCCAAAATAATATTCAACTTACATCTAATTTTTTAAAAATGTAAGTCTACAAAATAATTAATATTTTAAAAAACGCCATGCCACCGGTCACTCCCAGGCTCAGGCCGTGTCCCCCGGCGGCGCATCAATCGATGGTTGCGTTCACGCCGCCGCGACGCGGATGGATGGCACGGGCCAAGCTCAAGCCCACACGCAAGGTTAGCAGTTGAGACACGACATTTTTTGTGTGCTTAATTTTACTCGTTTTTAAATTTGTTTGGAATCAGAAAGTTAGATTTCTTCTGTAGAATTTTACACATATTTACTTGCATAATTATCAATCGTGAAATATGTGAAAATAGATAACTTGATTTTTAAAACGAAATCCTTGATTTTAGTTTACGAAAGTTTTGAAATGAAAACAAAAAAACCGGCTGAATGGGTATCACAATGATTCAAAATTTAGTAATTTACCACACAATAAACATAAACAACAAATTTTAAAATATTGTATAGATGTAAATTTAGGAAATATGTCATTTTCCAATTCTTGAGCAATTTGCATACGGATATATAATGACGTTTTGTTCTGTTAAGGAGGCCATGTGAGTCTTTTTTAAGGGACCCGCCGGTTCCACGGAACCTAGCATATGGGTTATCCTTAATGAACAAATTAGCGAGGTAAGCACCGTAAGCACTCGATTATCTTTTAGCGAGAGGAACATACAAATAAAAATAATGTCGACTTCAACAAAGCAACTCATAAATATGAACGAAATAAATACCCCCTGCGTCCGTCGCTGCCCATAGAAATCGAGACAGCTATTCTTAGGGATGTAAACGGGTCGGGTTCGAAATCGGAAACACAGATTCCGATATCGATTTCGATAACCGAAATATGGTTCCGATTCCGATAAGAATGGTTAGTTCCGATTTCGTTCCGATTCCGATAATATTACCGGAACCGAAATTCCGATAAGATAAGATGTTTATCATAATTTTACCTTGAGTTTATGATAATTTATCGGAATAACCGATACCGATACCAATTCCGATTATTTTTTCGATTCTGATTCCGATTCCGATAACTTTTCGGAATATCCGATACCGATTCCGATAAGCTATCGATATCATTTTTCGATTCCGAAACCGATAATTTTTATCGGTATCGGGTCGGAACATCAGAATATCGGGTTCCGTTTACACCCCTAGCTACTCTTTTTCTCTTATTTTTTTTTGGACGCTGACGTAATGGTCAGAGGGAAAAGGCCGACTTTTCGACGGTCAAATTATTTTTACCCAACTTTAGTTTGTATCAGAAGAGAGAGAGAGAGAGAGAGAGAGAGAATTCCCCTTTTCTTTTGTGCCTCTTAAATCTCTTTTGAAGATAATTAGAGGGTGAGAAAATATATAATATCCCATATGAGATTAACTTTATCTCTCTCTCTCTCTCTCTTAAACTTCTCTCCTAATTAGGCGTGGGCTTGGGTTGAATCCACTAAAATTTAGGGGGCTAACCCAAGATCCCTTTCTCTCTCTCTCTCTCTCTATATATATATATATATATAACATATTAGTTGGCTATTTCGTGGTGAGATGCACAAGCAAAACTTTATTGGCTAGAATTTTGGGTGTTATTTTTTTTTTGTATATACAAAGACCCATGCATCCTGCACGAATGGAGGAGGCATTGGCCTCGTTGCCATTCGCCCTCGTCGGTCGTGTCATTTTATATAGATGGGTGGGGGAAAAAAAGAAGAAAAAAAAATGAAAAGTGGAAAATTACAACATGATTCTCTATTTAACTGTGACAGTAAGAAACTCTATTTTAGTATATAAGATAGATTCGAGAAATCTACACATTATATTTTATGTCCTTATATTCCACATATTTCATTTTGTATGTCTATACCATTTGAATAAAGGTCAAAAAAAAAAAACTAATTTGCCCTTTACAAATTTCTTAATTTTTTAAACAACTCTCTCTCTTTCCCTCGCTTATTGTCGAACCCTAGCTGCACTCGATCAACTCCACTAAGTCTTCTCTCTCCCTCTCTGTTGAAGAGATGTATTTTAGTATTTTCATATATTATTTAATGATTATGTTCACACATGAACAAAATATTATTTTTTATGAATTGCTAATCATACGCATGTAACTAATTAATTAATCTTTTTTCCTTTCAAGAGTATAAAGTATAATATAAAGATTTTAAAAATATATATTCAAATATAATAGATTATAGAGATATATATATATATATATAATTTTTGCTAAAAGAGAAAACAATTAATTTCTTGGTGATATGTTCTTCCAGTAGAAACCAAAACATGTAAGGTTAGAGGTCCTGATATATATGACCAGATTTTTTTTTTGAAAACTATTAATTTTGAAGTTATAAGATAAAAAAAATTAACTTTCATTTTTCCGATATGAAGAAAAACCGTCTCTCCCTCCGTATATATGATAATTATATATGTATCTAAGATTTGTTGGTCTATCTTAATCAGGGCTTAACTGCCACAAAATATGAATTTTTTACTAACTTTTGAACCACATTTTTATAATATTTAATCCGCAAAATTCCGCTTTCCTCGTCTCGAGAAGAGCAAGTCTTGTTGGTATATGTTTTTTTTTCCTGGTTTGTATTTAAAAAAAAAATTATTTCTAGCCAGTTTAAATACGCTCAGATATAAGCCATCGCAATTGGATAACTATTTTTTAAACTAAAATAATAATAGGACAGACACTTTTAATTCATTGAAATATTAACATTTATTCTCAAAAGTTAAAGCTTTTAATTTACTAATTATGCGTGATTTAAAGATATCTATTACTCCCCCCAAAATATGAAGGAATAGGTAAATTTTACTATCCGAATAATATCCTTTTGCAAGGAGAAAGACTTATCACTTGTACTGGTAGACGATTACAACTTACTCCAAATACATGTAGATAAGATTTATATTGATATAATATTTATAATTTGCGTCCATATTTGTCTAGGGAGAAGTAACCATCGACATTAAAGTAGATAAAAAGTTTTTGCCTTTGGCAGATGGACTTCTTCACTTTCTTGCCAAATGTGGGGAAACTTCTTAAGCACTCCACCCTATATTTCTTGCAAAAAGGGCCACAACTTTCTTTTAAGTTTCAACTAATAAAGATTTTTTGCATATATATACCTATTAGAAATTTAATTGTTTGAGAATCTATCATTGTATGTGTACATCTCTTACACCAACTATCATGTTTTGTGATGGAATACAAGTTGAATGCCAATAGATGTCTACACATGTCATCTTTTCACTAAAAATGACAAAAATACCTCTTAAAGTCTGCAAAAAGAAAATCTACCCTCCTCCGTTTCTTCTGTTAACTCTTTATCCACACATAGGTTTGCACTCTTCTTTTCATTGTCGATTTCAAAGGTAACAATGTCGTTGAGTTCATATAGCTCTTTGACCTTCTGTGGTTGCGACCTACGTTGAGATCTTTGAGAAGTAACTCAAAGAGAGAAAGGGAGAGAGAGAAAAGGATGATGGTGTTCTTACAAGAGTTAGGGAGATCTAGAGAGGGAGAGAGAGAGAGAGAGAGAGAGAGGGCAACAACATTAGAGAGAAATTCTTCTATTCTCTCGCACAACAACACAACAATGATATAACACACAACAAAAATGTTACACAAAAATATGACCACTGTAGATTAGGGTTTTGTGGTGCTACTGCGAATCGTAGTGGTATGACGATATTGTATTATACTAAGGGTTTGACGAATCATTAGTACGGTCGATTCGATTTGACCTATATTTTTAATGTATTGTTTTTTATAATGAGATCTTTTGAATCAAAGTGTATAAGGCACTGTTTGGCACTGCTTATATGAAAAACGCTTTCCCATAAAATCACTTTTCTCACACAGTTCTGACAACCGTTCGATTTGGGCGCCTCCCCCGCTACCGTAAATTGTCATTTGGAGTCCGCCATGTTCGCTTCCACTTCTGCGCATGTTTTTTACAGAATTGCCCATCATCTCTCCCAGTTGGGGAGAAGACGAAAGGTAAGATGGCATTTGGGGAGAAAATGTGAAAGGAACGGATGGGTAGCGATGGTATTTTGCAGGAGAAATCGGCAGGTGGTAGGCGAAAAGCGGCCTCATGCGCGCTTCGTTCCAGTTGGGGAGAGAAAATTTCTTGAGTCATTATCTCTCCTAAATTTAGAAAGTTGTGCGCACGTAATCCCATAAGGTGGGTGGTATGTTTGAAAGTGCTTCAGCTTTTGTCAGCGATTTGTCCCGAAAAATCGCTAAAAAAGTAGTGCCAAATGGTGCCTAAATGTTATATGTTTCGATTCGTACTATGTCAAAACAAATTTGATATTATCGAGTCATCCGACATGACAAATCTTACTATAGATGACTATTGATGTTCTTCTTCTCTCGTGACCGTGTCGGTAGAGTCTCATAATATTTTAGATACATTAGAGAGATATACATATAAACATGAATATAGAAAAAATTCTCACATATATAGACTTTTAATAAGAATTGAAATACAAAAGTCTAATAAATAATAACTGGCATTTATCGGGATTTGCTGACGTGTCTCGCTGAATCCTCTACTATGCCGTCACCAACCTCTCTCCCGGCGGTCGTTTCCAGTCCCCCACGCCATAAGAACTCAGAGACCGGTCCTTCGGAAGTGCAACGGGAAAAATAGTGGAAAAAAGGGACAGGAAATAGCAAGAAAAATGCATTTATCGTGTTCTTGCTCGTCACACTGCAGCGGCAGTGGATGCCACCGGTAGCCATCGCCAGGTAGGGTTCCTCCGATCCCTTGTTCCAGTTCAAAAGCCCCGGGTAATTGGGGAATCTGGGAAGCTTTGATGGCGGTGGCCATGGGTTTATCTGCTGCTCGCTCCGGCGGCCACCGGCGGGGATGGCGCGCCTCTTCTGTCTGCCTCTTCCTGGTGGCCGCCTCCGTGGCGTTGTGCGGGTGTCCGGGGGCGGCAGCGAAGGCCGATTACCTGATTGGTCTCGGGAGCTATGATATCACGGGCCCGGCGGCGGACTTGGTCATGATGGGGTACGCCAACGCCGAGCAGTTCGTCTCGGGAGTCCACTTCCGGCTGCGGGCGCGGACGTTCGTCGTC
This sequence comes from Colocasia esculenta, assembly GCA_014218235.1. Taxonomy (NCBI): domain Eukaryota; kingdom Viridiplantae; phylum Streptophyta; class Magnoliopsida; order Alismatales; family Araceae; genus Colocasia; species Colocasia esculenta. The sequence continues at coordinate 2,668,430 of CM024757.1, forward strand.
GCGGAGCCCGTCGAGGGAGGGAAGCGCGTGGCGTTTGTGAACCTCGACGCCTGCATGGCGTCGCAGCTCGTCACTATTAAGGTGCTCGATAGGCTTAAGACGAGGTAAAATTCTGTCTTTCTGTGGGGTTAAATTGTGATTCTAAGATGTGATCTTAGTATGTCTCCTGCCTCTCCAGCGTAATTCCCGGATTCTCAGTCTGTTGGTTAATTGTGACTTTTAATTATGAAATGGGTTGAAGCAGCGAGATGCTTCTGTTGGATTTGAAACCCCGAGAGAAGCTCCGAGAATACCTCACGTACTGTTCTCTTCTGAAGATTTACAAGTTTATCGCGATCAGGATTGATAACCCTCCACCATCCTTTGTTCCTCTCTCTGTGTTGTTTTCTGTGCTTGCTTCGAATTAGAGAAAAAGCCCAATCTGGAGACCTTTCGATTTTGAACACTTACCTGTGTAGAGTTGGTTTTGGTTGCCTCTGAGTTAGGCATGATTTGCAGTATTTTACGATTTGCAGGTACGGCGATCTCTATACAGCCGAGAATGTGGCCATCAGTGGCATTCACACCCATGCCGGGCCCGGGGGTTACCTTCAGTATGTCACCTACCTCGTCAGTACTCTTGGATTTAATCGCCAGTCTTTTGACGCTATTGTCGATGGAATTGAAAAGAGCATCATACAAGCTCATGAGAATCTCCACCCTGGATCAATCTTTGTGAATAAGGGTAAACAGTCTCATTTTTTGATTTTCTTATATTACCTTATAGTTCTTCACGAGTCAGATAATTATGTGCTTCCCGTTATTCCACATGTTTGAAATTGTTGCCCTCTACTTTTAGCAGAGCTGGACAAAAAAATTATCTAATTATCATTTTTTGACCTATAATTTGTTGCTTCCCATAATGTCTCAGAAATATTTTGCTTATATGGTTGTGTGTATATTTGAGTTATGTAATGACCGTTCCAAGTTGGCCGTAGAGAAAACTTGACTCATTGTGACAGAAAAAAGCGGTGGAGGATCTTTACCAACTTTAAAATCCAAGATTTTAGGGAAGAAAAATAGGGGCAGGGCCCTCTTCAGTCTTTATTTGAAGCACGTGGATGTCCCAATCCCTTGTGTGTGTATATACATGTTCATTATTTTCATGTACCTTGGGAAAGAAAAGTCATTTAAATGAATCTTTCTATGTGTATATGCACATGGACTACCTTGATTAAGAAGTGCCAACCCTTTTCAGCTGGAACATACAAGAGAAGAATATGCTAGAATGAGGACTGTAGCTTGAGCAATTGTGTCCTTTGTAGTTTGTACACTATGTTTAGATGAAGGAATGAGGACTGTAGCTTGAGCAATTGTGTCCTTTGTAGTTTGTACACTATGTTTAGATGAAGAATCAATTTTCTAATTCATCTCCAAGTCAATCTCATCTAATGTGATGGATTGAAAGAAGTGATTTTGTTAGGTTAGTTGGAGTTATTGATGCACATACATGTCTATTTTAAATATGAGATACTTATCACTCTTCTACAAGGTACAAACTTGACATTTATAGTCTGAACTCTGAAGGCTTCACCATTGAGGTGGTGTTTTTTATGGAACTCATCACTCTGAAGCTATGTTGTTAAAGACAAGATATGAGTGAGGTTATCAGAGTCTTGCCTCAACCTCAAATTCCTAGGTGAGCACCTAGGCTTTTGAGGTGATTTGTTTTCTTTCATAAATAACTATGTAGGAGGAAGAATAGACAAAACATTCAACATAGTTATATGTAAGGCTCTATGGAAATGCTACGTATATAAAAAATGTAAACATCAATCTTTCTAAACACTCATGATGGTCCTAGGAATCATCTAAGCTTATAAACATGTGGCAGCACGTAAGAGGCAAGACAAAATACTTGAAGTTGAAGTTCCAACCTACCTTTGTAAAGGTTCATCCTTCATTTCCAACCTATTGCTTTTTCACTTCTTTGACATTCCCTATTTCATTAGTAAGTCGTCTCTTGACACTACTCATCAGTCCAAAACATTCTCCAAATGAACCCGATAGCTATCCATTTGTTTGATTATGAAACTTCTTATTTTGCTTCTCATGTTTGTAAGTATTTCTTTCCTTAGAAGGGTTTGCACTATTGCTTTTTTACAGGTAAATTCTAATTTTCTACTTTGACCTTCTTTGTGGAATCTTTCTAATGAAAAGAAAACTTATTATTTGCAGGTGAGCTCTTAGATGCTGGTGTTAGCCGTAGCCCTAGTGCTTATCTCAATAATCCTTATGATGAACGCAAGAAATATAGCTATGATGTTGACAAAGAGATGACTCTACTGAAGTTTGTTGATGATGAGTGGGGGCCAGTAGGCAGTTTTAATTGGTTTGCAACACATGGAACGTCTATGAGTCGTACGAACTCGTTGATCAGTGGTGACAACAAAGGAGCTGCTGCACGTTTCATGGAAGATTGGTTTACAAAAAGATCCACAGAAACTATTGGACATAATTTATTTCGCTCTGATGAGAAGCTGAATGAAATTCCTCGAAGAGTTTCCATCATAATTCCTCAGCCTCATCAGAATTGTATGGTTTAATATAATTTCTTTCTGATCCATGCCAATAAATTTGGTGGACAAGATTAATTGTTTGCTTATACTTTCTTCAAATCACCTTCCGCAGATGAGAACTTCACACGTCTTGCATCCTCCTTCCAAGCAACTGGTGGAGAGCGTGTAACACGTCTTTCAAGTTCTACTCAACGTGTTCGTAGTGTTTTCCGGCAGGGAAACCGACCAGCATTTGTTTCTGCATTTTGTCAGTCAAATTGTGGTGATGTAAGCCCAAATGTGCTCGGAGCATTCTGTATAGATACTGGACGACCTTGTGATTTCAACCACAGTACCTGTAATGGGAAGAATGAGCTATGCTATGGCCGTGGCCCAGGGTAACTGTCAATTTGTTGTCAGTCTTGGAAATTTAAAAGGTCCAATCTTGAAATGTGTATCTTATTCCAGGTATCCTGACGAGTTTGAGAGTACACGCATCATTGGGGAGAGGCAATTCAAAAAAGCTGTTGATCTTCTCAACACAGCATCTGAGCAAATTAAAGGCAAGGTTGATTATCGTCATACATATTTAGATTTCTCACAGCTTAAGGTTACTGTATCTTCAAGTAATGGAAGTGAACAAGTTGTGAAAACATGTCCGGCTGCTCTGGGATTTGCATTGGCAGCAGGGACCACAGATGGTCCAGGGGCGTTTGATTTCAAGCAAGGGGACAATGAGGTTGGTAATAATACCTTCACATTTGTCATGCTTTGGATGCTTGGCCTGATCATTCCTTGTTGTCTTTTTAATTTTGACCTTTTATCCCAGGGAAATCCTTTCTGGAGACTAGTTAGAAACTTACTAAAAACTCCAGACAAGGTTCAAGTTGAATGTCAACTTCCAAAACCAATTTTACTGGATACTGGTGAAATGAAACAACCATATGACTGGGCGGTGAGTTTTATCTTCTCTTACTCTTCACCCGATAAAGTAGTTAATTTTATGATGTGTTGTCCAATTTACTCTGTATATTTGCAGCTCAAAAGCCATGGTGTGCAGTACTGAATATTGATTGTTTTTCTTCTATTTTACATCAATATCAACATTCTCCCTTCTGTGCCCATTTTCTCATGTGCTTTATTAGGGCCTGTTACCTGTGTGGTTGAAAGTCATCAACTGAAAATATGATTTGGAAAGTTGGCTTATGTTCTTTATGTTTTTGTCTGGTTGAGACAGCGACAGGATGTAACACCTCTTTCTCTGACACTGTTTAAGTACAAATATGGATCCCCACCTATCTGTTTTGTCACAATTTTCTTGAACCACTTTTGCTGTTAAACTGTTTGTGGGAGCAGAATTTTGTATGACATCGTGAAGTCAACTTGTTAATATCTCGAGGCATTGTGTTCACTTAGTTGTTTGTATCTAATTAATGATTTAGGAATTAGGGATGTGATAGAAGAATCATAAATTACCCTTCTGGTTGGTTGGCTATGGTTAGTATTTATGCTTCTTTATACCCTGCGACAAACTGGGCAGTCTTTTTCTGGTCCTACTCTTATGTCAGCTACATTTTCTATTCCATGTGAATGCACCTCATTGTTGATGCAATATATTCATAATATCTTCCTATGCCCATCTTCTAATCTAGTCTTATCTTGCTGTCTGATAAAATTCTGTTGTTTTTACTTGTTTGTCCAGCCTTCTATACTTCCACTTCAGATTCTCCGGATAGGTCAGCTGGTGATCCTCAGTGTACCTGGAGGTATGCCTTCATATCTGTCCATGTGCTGATTCTCTGATATGACCTTACCTTTTTAGGAAGGCATTCTTACCTGAATTATTTCTAGATGCCTTCTGGGACACAATGAAACATTTGTTCTATTTCTGTTTTAGAATATATTTATGGTGTCTCAGCTTTTTGTTTTGATATTAATATTCAGAATTCACCACAATGGCTGGTAGACGTCTCCGTGATGCTGTTAAGATGGTGCTTACCAGTGGTGGGAATAATGAATTTGACAGCAATGTCCACGTTGTTATTGCCGGGCTGACAAACACATATTCACAATATGTGACTACCTTTGAGGAGTATGAGATCCAAAGATATGAGGTTTGCACAGTCAATATCTCATTTTTTTCTATCATGTTCTTCTCCTGGTTTATGTCTTGATTAATTGTACAATGCAAGCATCAGTTACCGTCCCAACAAAATAGCATCTGGGTCCAAAAAGGTGAAGAAAATCACAAAAAGAAAGGCTGCAGTACATAGGGTTCTAGTGTTTGAATCACCGTCAGCACCTGATAATCCATGTTATATGAATTTATTCTTAGAATGTAAATGCAACCTTATCACATAAGATGGATGAGAAATGTTCCCTGTGAGAATGGCCAAAGCTTACCAGATTTACAATTGCAATCTCAATGAACTCTGTTTAGTATCACTGCAGAACAAGATGATCTGCTGTTATCTTGCAGAAGTGGATTGAGGAAAATCGACCAATATCACTTCTCAGGTTATAGACGAAGAACTTGAAATGGTTCTGCCAAAGATATTATACTGAGAGACATCATTTTGTGAATGCTGAGGGCCATTCTCCCGAGAAAATGGAGAAATACTTGTTGCAAGAGCAATCTTACAATAATGATGACATGGATTGCAAAAAAGCAATTCTATTGGTTGAGAAGAGAGAGAAATACTTACTTTTGGCCAATAAAGTCGTCTTGCAATCCACGTCATCATTATTGCAAGATTGTTCTTGCAATAGGTATCTCTTCTCCCACATGTTTTCCTATGCAAGCACCAGATATGTGATCATGTCTTCACATCCAAGTTTCAGAGCTTTTGTTCGCTTTATACCCCTACATGGTGTAGATTTAATTGATGTTTTCTCATTCTCAGGCTCACCAATCATTGTTCTGAATCACATAGTGCAGATGGACTTCTCCCATCACTATTTAGAATGAGCATTCTACTTGCTGTTTCATAGAGTAACAGACCCAAGTATTTGCAGGGAGCATCCACACTCTATGGTCCGCACACCCTCAGTGCGTACATCCAGGAATTCAAGAAGCTTGCTAATGCCCTCGTTAACAACCAGGCCGTCGAACCCGGGCCGCCGCCGCCGGACCTCCAGAAGAAACAGATCAGCATAATCCCAGGGGTGGTCATGGATGCCACCCCCTTGGGCTTCAACTTCGGCGACGTCAGCGACGACGTTCCCGCTCTCTCCAAATTCAAGAAGGGCGACAAGGTCTCAGCCACGTTCTGGTCTGGCTGCCCACGGAACGATCTCATGACCGAAGGCACCTTTTCTCTCGTGGAGCGACTGCAAGGTATTGATACTTGGGTTCCAGCCTACGACGACGACGACTTCTGCCTTCGTTTCAGGTGGTCGAGGCCTTCAAAGCTGAGTCCTTACAGCCAAGCAACCATCGAGTGGTTCATCCCTGACACGGCAGTCGCAGGCGTCTATAGGCTACGGCACTACGGTGCGGCCAAGTCCTTGTTCGGCTCTGTCCGCCATTTCACCGGAGCAAGCCGTGCATTTGTTGTGCTGTGAGTTGATTACACACACACTGGTGGTCTCTCTGTTTGTTCGTGATCTGTACACCTTGCATAGATCCCGTTGCGATCTTTACACTGTAATAGAGGTAGAAAAGGACCGCAAGAAAGATCGTCGTATCCCACCACGTCCATGATTTCCCTCATTAAGATTTCTCTTCTTGGGTTGCTGCACGTAAATCCATGCGGTTATGTCACCCTGAGCTACAGGGTCTCCCGTTTCATGAAAAAAGAGTTATAGGGTGTGAAATTGTCCATGCGTGTCTTTACATAGTGTTATTTTTATCCTCTCAAGGTTTAGGTTTCGAAGTGATTTTATATTTACATATGGTATTAGAATTAGTTTCATTCTTCTGATAGTGAATTTCACATTATCTCATTAAAATTCACATAATTTTTTATCTTATGTGGAGCTAATACGTGTGAGATTTGTCCCATATCAGTTAATTTCAGAAGAGCATTGTTAATAGCCCGGAGCACGTGTAGTTCTTATCTGTACGGCAGGCATGCACGGGGCCCATATTTTTGGGCCATCTGTGTGGGGTAGGAACTATTCGTGCAGTTGGACATTAAGTATTTCTCATTTGAGAATAAATTTGTTCTTATATAATATTGTTTTTATCTCTTCAGAAGGTGACTTTATATTTACACATAGGGTCTTGCATGGAAGGACTTTTGGGCTAATTGTGTGTGACTCTTCAGGCTAGAGGAAGAAATTAGACGGAACAGGATATGATGAAAGCCAAGTTCTAGGTATTTTTTTGGACAAATAATCTATATGGACATCATAAAAGTAAGGTTCGCCGTATCGGGGAATTGGATTTTCTCTCGTCACGATTCGTTAGAATCGGACAGATTCGCAGAAGAATCAGATGAGAATCGGTTCGATTTGATGAGAATTAGATAAATCGAATTTTTCTTGATTCTGATCCGGCAAACCATGCATAAAAATATGCTTCTATAATGATTTCTCAAATACAGACTGCAAAACTTTGTTCTAGGATTTCTCAAGTACAGACTGCAAAACTTTGTTCTAAACAATGTGATATTTCAAGTAGAAGCGAAGAACCATCTTCCATGGCCTTTCAAGGCCATTTTGTCGGGTTTGGCCGGTTGGCGGCCCTCCTGGGTTCTCCCTCTCTCTTTCTCAACAACTCGTCCTCACGCCCGTTGCTGGGCCTCACTTGTTTGGACTGTGGTTGGGGCAGGGGCCCTGATGTTAAAATAATCCCACTCGATTAGAGGCAAAGAAATGTGTACATGTTTCAAATAATATACTTTATTTAAATATTTTAATTCATAAATTATTATTACGAATATTACAAATCTGCCGTAGAGCGTTTAGAGGGAGAAAAGTTAATTGAGAAGCGTTTATTATAGAAATGGGTCTTGACATGGATTGTTTAGAGAGTAATTCTAATGGTTGAGAAATAGGATTGCTAATATTTCTCGACCGAACAATTTATGTCAGTTCTATTGTAAATATTTATTTAACTAATAAAATTATTTTCCCAAATACGCCACATCAATTTTATTACAAAACTCATCTTACAATAAACAATTTTCGAGTTAATTAGCCCGATAACATTTCACAAAAAAAGCTAATTAGCCGGATAACTAATTTAAGTGATCCGACGGTCGGGACCCGACCAAGGCGCGAAGAACAGCGGGTGACGGTGTGCTTCGGCGGAGTAGTAGTAGCAGGGTCTCTCGCAAAGAACCGCATCAGATCGGAACGTGGACGTTGGATTCGCTGAGTCTTGAAATGGACGGTCGAGATCGTCGGACGCGGTGCTATGTCGTTTTCTGACTCCCCCGCGGCCCGCGAAACCCGCCACCTCCCCCCCCCTCCCCTCTCTCCTCTCTTTCTTCTCTGCTAAGGAGCCTCCCCCCATATGTATCACATCCTTCCTTAGTTCTTCCTGACCATCTCTCTCTCTCTCTACGCGCTCGCGAATCGCGATGGAGGAGCAGCCTCTGCTATCAGGTAGTCTCTCTCACTCTCCTCTCATGGCTGTCCATTTTGGTCCGCTTGCGCTTTCTCTCTCTCTCACACACTCTATTCGTGCGTGTTTGTGATCAGAGAGGTCTGAGGAGGAGAAATGGAGGTCCTACCAGTACGTGGGGAGGACGGGCTCCGTGCACCTCCCGCCGCTGTCGGGAGCGGGCATCAGTGTCGAGGAGATCAGGTCGGCGTCGTCGGTGTCCGAGTCCTACTACCCCCCGTCCATCCACGCCGCCCTGGTCAGCTCGCCACAGTCGGATCGTGCCGCTCATGGTATTGAGATCTTCTTTTCTTCTTTCCTTCCTTCCCGGCATCGTGCTGAAGGTTTCGGTTTCCAAACACCCCCCTCTTTTAATCGGGTAAGTTTTTACCATGTGATCGATCAGAGTTTTGCTCCGGCAGTGTTTTCACGAGCATTAACTTGAATTTGCATAATTGGAGGGTGGACGGTTCTTGACGAGATTGTGATCTCAAACAGGTCAACGCCGCATGTTGGTTACGGTTAATTGCGGCTGCTTCACTTTTTCACTCACTGTTATAGTCTTCTGGGAAGATCAATCCCAAGCACCAGAAAGTTCCGATCTTTCTGCGTTTTCTATCCTCCTTGCGTAGTTTGCATCTTGTAGGTGTCTGTTTGGTAGTGGAGGAGCTGGCCGTTGTCTATCTGTTTAAGGATGTCATCGGTTTGTTTAATGAGAAATGGATTCCTCAAAGGAAGTCATGTGCCAACTTGTCTGTCCCCTCTTGTTTGCCTTCTTTCATTCAGAGATGTCCCTTTCTCCCGACAACATACACGGAAATTACAAGAGAAGCCGATGTTCGATTCCTGTACCACGAATCACGTAAAAGTTTAATTTGTTTTACCCGAAATGCCTTTACTTCTGTTGACATAGAACGGTAAACTCTCTGATTTCTTGATGTTTGGATAGATGTAAAATGCTGAAAATCTGATTGGATCCTCTGTTCCCCATTTCAAAGGCTTTCTGATTTTTGGAGGCCATTTTTATAGTGAATTTGCACCAGTTATTTAGAAAAAGAGCATGAGCTGGGGAACTCAGAGATGTCGATTTTGCTGCTTATTAGCATTCCTTGAACGTGCTCCGTTCTTATCCACTTTCCTTTGTAAATACTTTTCATTATTGCAGACATCTTGAAGTGCTAGCTTCCAAAATTAGCACTGTATTTTGATTACTTGGAAGTTGGAACAGAACACAATTTAAATCGTGAACTTATGTGATGCTCTAACTTGATAACTTCCCGTCTCTTTTTTATTTTCAAAGTGACCATGCCTTCTGCCTTTTTTCTGGATAGCATAAACAACAAGTTATTCCACCCATCCTTTCAGCATAATGGAATATTTCTACCACACAACTCAATTTTCCGATTTACGTTATCATGTATTACAAGATTGTAACTTGGAAACTTTTTTCCTATATTGAATCATAGAACCGAGTGGATAGTTAATCAATCTAGTTGTCAATATGAATTTCTTGTCATTGTCCGTCAAGCCATGAATTTGTTGTCCCCACCTGCATTACGCTTTGGAATTTGCAGCTACTAGCAATGCTAGAATTGCTTGGTATGTAGATCAATTGGGTGCTATTTGGACCATAGCTCGTTGTAAAAGACTTCATCATGATGATCTAATGATAACAGATATCGATGTCTACAAGTCTGGTGAAGATATTTTTGTCTTGTATTTCTCTGTGAGAACCAAATGGAAAAATGCAGTCTGCTTTTCTTATGTCACAAATATTTCTCTTGTCTGTATGTTTAGACAGAATATCATATCAATGTGCAAATGTTTTGCAGATCAAGCACTTGTTTTCCATGGAAGCTATGGAGGAAATATTAGTGGACCTGCAACAAATGAATTAGGGAGGTGAGTGTCGTGCTGAATAGCCTTGGTGAAACTCAATATTTGAGCACCTAATGACATCACTTAGCTCTGATATTAGCACTCTTGTTCTTCCTTTTCCTCTAAGTTATAACCTCATACAGGTCCATATTTTGTTCACCCAATTTTATGAAGATTGTTCTTTTGGAAAACAACCCACAAATTGTGGGTGGAATGAGATGCCATTTCATATGACTGAGAGATGGTAATGATAATATTATTCCAACTGATAGATAATCAGCCTGCTTAGATTTGTATGGATCACAGGGAAAAGCAAACAGCTTTTATGCACCCAGCAGTTTGTCAAAATTTTCTTGTAGAAACACACCCTTCACCAATCTTTCCATCTTTGTTGCAAAGTGTTATCATTATTTTCTATTAACCTTTCCTACATGTATTATTGCACAGGCAAGCACTGGATGAGGTCGAGATCAGACAACTACTCATTGATCATGTGGGACACCACTGGTGTTGGGGAAGTCGACCTGCCCGGACATGGAAAATCTGTGCCATTGAAGACTGCAATGTGTATGTGGGAACCCTGGAAACTTTTATAGAGGAAAGGGAAACAGTAAAAGAAATAGAGCCTTACCAGGGTGGAAAAGTTGATGGGAAGGATAACGGATCTGAGGTTGGAGTATGGGAATTGGATTTGAGAACTGAGTTCCCACTTCTATATGTGGCACACAAGGAGACAAGGACCAACGTTCCTCATTCTGAAGCTGTTGAGAAATGTTCTGGTAAGGATCAGACTCAGTTATTTGTATAAGAGTAACTTGCGATGGTTAATGGAAATGACTTGATTCATTGTTATGTATTTTGATGAATTTATGATCTAAGTCGTATGTTTTTCTGTGAGATTTTTTTAATAATATTTGGAATCTTTTGATTTGTCCATAATTTCAAATTTTAGGAGGCATAAAGATGTATCTATAGTTTCTGCCACTCTTTGGTCACTTGAGCCCTGCGCTATCAAATGCCCTCTTCAGAGCTATTGTTTTCCAGATATCTTCAACACTATTTATGATGTTTTCCCTCTACTTTGCTTCATTGTCAGTTTATTTGGTATTTTTAAATGTTTTGACAACTTGTCAGGCTGCGAAGGACGAGGGGAGGTCGCATGTCCCACCTGCAATGCAGGCCAAGAAGCTGGAACTTACAAAAAGAACCAGATGAGCCAGTGCCCTCTTTGCTATGGAAGGGGGTTGATTGCTCATAGAGACGGATCTGATACAATGTAAACTGGCCAATTTCAATCTGTACTATTTTATCTTTTTCAATGAACCATGGCATGGCAGATTTCTGTTACCTGCACTTACACTGGATTATCTTGACAGTTGTGCCAATTGTAGCGGCAAAGGAATGATTCCTTGTGCAACATGTGCATCACGTGGATTAATACAATGCCAGACATGCCAAGGGAGAGGCTCTCTTCTTGCACGTACTATTGCTCTTGTTAAGTGGTGAGTAACTTTTTGTTGATAATTCTTTTCATCAGTGAAATGTGGTGCCTAGGAAACAAGTTTATAAAAACTAGTTGAGTTTTTGTGATTATTGTTCATTTTAAGATGATAAATGAGTATTCTTGTGAGACTGTGTCCTAAATTAGAGTTTCTGTAAAGAAGGCTTAGGTTGCAAATATTTGTCATTTCTGTTATATTTTCACAGTTTTATTTAAACAGTAAACCGTCGGGAAGGATAGAAATGAAAGAAATCTGATGAACAATCACAGTGTAACTAGATTTGGTTAGTGCCACATGATTGGCCTCTACATAGATGTTATGACCACATGATGTTTCCTCATTGTTTTCATAATGTCTAAGCTGGCAGCTGATATCTCCTCATTATTTTATTTATACATCAATCTCTGATGCTCACTAGCTTGTTCTGCAAGATGGAAAAATCCACAACACGATTAGAAAAGCCCTGCTTTTTGAAAGGGATATGCATTGTGCATGTGATGTTGCGGTGCTATGATAACAATTTAATAACAGACCAACACGGATTAAGCTGTTGCAATGCTGTAATAACTGCACACTTAGAATTTGCCCATGTGATGCCCGCGAATGACATAAGATTCAGTTTTCTACGTCTAAATGATTATAGACTTGGTATCAGCGAAATAACGAAATTTCTGTGACTCTGTACTTCACTATATGCTTATTTGTTCGCATAATTGTGATGGAGCTCACTGGTGCATGGTTTGTGGGCTTTGTTCACAGGAGGACACTTTCGACCCGAAAAGTTAGTGCTGCCAGTGGTGCTGCTTCAGTCCCAGACGAGGTGTTCCACCAAGCCCAGGGTGTCCAGTTGTGCAACACACAAGCATACCAATGTGGGCCTGCCTTCTTTGCTGATTCATACTTCCTTAACAAATTCTCATCAGAAGTAATTGCCGAGCGGTCTCCAGTTCCTCCATCTGCAAGGATCATCTGTGAAAGGCATGTAATCTCTGTTGTCCCTGTTACTCGCATAACCATGGCTCATCGCAACCGGTCCTTCAGTTTCTATATAATTGGACTTAGTAGGGAGATATACATAAGGAACTACCCTTCAAAGTGCTGCTGGGGGATCTGTTGCTGTCTAGAGTGGCTGAAGCTGTAGTCGTTTCCTCTTATATGTGTATCTGAGTTTGCTTACTTCTCATGATCAGAACTAGCTAGTGGTAGGGAGGTATACATAAGGAACTATCCTTTGAAGTGCTGTTGGGGGTTTATTGCTGTCTAGAATGGCTGAAGATGTACTAGTCTCCCCTTATATGTACATCTGAGATTGCTTACTTCTCATGATAAGAACTAGCTAGTGTTCTTGCTTGTATAGTTGTGTTGTATAAGCTCTTATGGCCTATTATAAAGCCTTATTTCTTGTGATGTGACGATATACGGTGTACAAGTACTATGAGTCTTTCTTAAGAAGTATACGATTATTGTGAGTTGGACCATATATATACCTGTCCAGACTGATATCAGCAACCTTCTGCCTGCTTCCTGTGTTCCGTGGCACCAGCATTTTGTTTCTTTTCCTGTTCTCTCGACCTTGGCAATTTAAAGAAGACAATAGCAGAGTGGAGCAACGTTTCTTTTTTTTTACTCTGATCAAATTAGTCGCAAGTAGAAAGAAGTGAAATCACATTGTTCAGGATCGACCTTTGAAATACTTTGCGGAGAATGCACTGAAGAACTTGCTGATTGCCAAGGCATTGGAAATGCACTAGAAACATGCATGTAAGCCGTGTTTAATTAATAATATGTTACTTTTCTAAGATTATCAATCTTCGGACTCGTTGTGGCATGGCAACTTTATCAACAAATAAACCACCAACCCGGATTTGTTTTGATTAATATATATGTATATATTGTATATATATATAGATAGAGAAATGTTAATTACATAGGTTGGACGGATAGTTTTTGCTACCCATTTAACACATTATTGGTCGGTGCGCGCAAGTCCCACCCAACAGTAGCATTCATATTTTTTAAATGTTTCTGTATTATTTTCTATAAAATTATTTATCACTCTTAATTCTATATTTGTTATTTTTAGTTGGCTATTTATTACTATGACAAATAATTAATTAGGAGAGATAAATAACTTTTACATTAAAAATTTTAATCTCTATAAAAAAATAGGAAAAAAAGGGTGGGATCTACCCAAACTACCTGTCCTCATGGGAAAGTAAACATTTCTCATATATATATATATAAATAAATCATGGAACAAGAAATACCGGATAGAAGTACACTTAGAAACCCAAGTTTTGTTCGTTCATGATCATAATAGATCCGAATGGAGAAATTAGATTATTTTGAATCAGGCGTGCGCTACGACCACCAACAGTTTGCATGCAGTCATCGACTATTTTCTTTTGGAAATTCTAAGAGTTAAATTTTTTAAGAAATATTTATCAGTATATGGCCAGTTCTAACATATTATAGCATATTTGTGTAAGCACCGTCCACGTATTTTGTTTCTGTTTTATCATCTTCATGTAAATAAACTGCATAGGTAAACTCACATGATATGCAAAAGGATCACGTGGAGACCATTTTGAAGGAATAAAGTATATCCAAATTAAATTATATGGTATAGGGAATGTAGGTTATATCCGCATTGTATCTTTTAATCTTAAACCATATATTTCATGCTTAGAGCATATGATCAGCTCTTTGCTACAAGTGCCCGTCGCGACAGACGTTCATAAATATTCATAATTTTGTGATAATAAAATGTAACATATTTTGAGTTAAAACACACTTGTTTTGATGCGAAGGGAAATATAATAGGCAAATATAACATCTACCTATTTTTTCGTTCCTCCATTATATATTTCATCTTTTTTTTTTGGTCGGTACCATTATATATTTCATCGTGATACCATATATATATATATATGGAAAATTACTTCCCAATTTTTATTTATAAATATTGTAAATTTTAGTTTTAAATATTGAAAAATACTCAGTACTCGTTTAAACATCAATATGGCTAGGATGAACCTGGTCCAAGTGGTCTTTTCTTATATATTATTCTTCTTGTCCTTCATGAAAAGGATCAGGGATCTAACAGGATTCACATTACTAAGGAAAATCTACAGATATTACGAAGGATAAATTAAGGAGGAGGGGGAGATGTGAGATCCCAATCAGTGAAACTGGGTTGAAGCTTGCCCAGCTTAGCGATTGAATGGGATACAGCATTACAACTTCTTGGGATTAAAAAAAAATTGAGATATTAGTATCCTTGATGAGGAGGAGCTGTTAGTAGTCCTCCACTAAGGATAACATGCACTTGTCTCAGGGAGGATTAGCAAGACCAGTAATGGCATTGACTACAATCTGAGCATTTCTTTCAATCATAACCTTTTCTATTCTGCTTAAGAGAGCACAATTGATGATGGCCATTAGAATACCCATAGCTTCAATCAGCATAGAAGAGTTGGAAGCTAGGTAGGATCTGAGATGTGATCTTCACCGGGAGGCCACTGTCATTTCTGAGAACGGCCCCAATGGCAGCTGAGGAAGCTATTTAGAGCTCCATCAACATTAACTTTTAACTCACCTAAACTAAACTGCTGGGTGGAGACCATCTGGTAGAAGAGCCTTGAACTGAAGCTATAAGGGGGATTCAGGACAAGGATGACAAGCAGAGAATTCCTGAATTGCCCTGGAAACAATTAGAAGCTGATCAGTTTAGGGGCATATCCTCTCAGAGACCAGAGAGCACCTCACTTTCCACACAAGTGCCATGAGATTGTAAGGCATAATGCGAGGACGATGAACCAGAGCCGCGGCAGATCGTCCCGCCGCAGCGCATGCAGTGCCCTGCGCCTACCAAGGGAATTAAACCCCAACGATTCCGGCTGAGCTGGCGGCCTAGAGATTGACGAGATCGCCACGGAGTCTGCGATTTCTGGAACCGGATCCTCCGCCCTTACGTGATCCACAGGGAACTCGGCGGCCGGCGAGGCAGTCCCAACCGCAGGGCTCAAGTTGAACTGGCGCCGGAGAGGGATCTTCCACCAAATCCGGCCGGGAGACCGCGATATGTTCCACCAGATCCGGAGGACCAAAGGCAGTAACCGCTGGGTCCACAGTCTGCGCCGCCGCGGGCGGAAGCCCCTCCTCCTGTGCACTGGCGCCGACCGTGGTTGCGTGCTTTGGGGGTTAAGCTTGAGCACCTGCTTTAGCAGCCATTCCAGATTGTTGGGCGGAAATGCCCATTGGGCCCCGCGGGGGCCCACCTCCACCGCCACAGCGGGTGGAGGGGGAGATGCCAACGCGCAGGCGCCTGGGCACGCCAGCGCGCAAGGCGCGCTGGCGGCCTGGCACCTCGCCAGCACGCAAGGCGCGCTGGCGAGGGGTGCTGCTGCCTCGTGGCAGCAGCACCGCCTCACCTCTGCCGCCGAAGGCTGCCGCCTCTCCTCCCACACCGCCTCACCTCCTCTCTCCCTCCTCACTCCGCCTCCTCCTCCTATAAATATCTCATGGAGGGGTGAAGGAGAGAGCATCCCATCTTCCCATCTTCAAGTGAGTTCTCTTTGTGGATTTCATGGCATGCATGTGTGTGAGGAGTGTAAGTGCACTTGCGTAGTGCATGAGAATACTTGTAAGTGTGTCTTGCAAGTGTAGTCTTCTCTGTGTGAGGAGGTGCTGTCCCAAGTGTGAGACATCCGGTGTTCTCTTCTGGGTATCGGCTGACGGAGATACGTCATCGCTGGACCTCGGATCTAAGGTGTGGATCTGTATAGGCGACTCTAGTAGCCGTCTATCTACATCTGTGGGATCTTTTCTGTTATTACTACGTTTCCGCTGCGAGATATGTCCTCATACTCTGTATTATTTAACCGACATTGGTATCAGAGCCAAGTTGGTTGATTTATTATTTATCTTTTTCTCTTACAAACTGCATAGATGGCAAGTTCCACGGCACAGTCAGACTCTGATTTGCACGATCAATATTTCGAGGATTGGTTCTCGGATGTAGATCCAGAGTTGCTTGACATCAACTCTAGTGCTCTGGCAGCAGACTATAGATAGGCGTTGGACCTGATCGACTCTTCGACCGGCGGGACGAGTGCACCGGTTTTAGATGCGCAGGCGGTGGCCAGCGGCACGACAAACTCCGAGTTCCAGGTGGTCTCACCACTTCCTGGAATAGATACATCCGACAGTATGAGTATCCATGCACCTTCTCCCTTGACTGTGTCAAGCCCATGGTCCCCACCTGTTGCTGCACAGACAGCTTGGGAAGGTGCATGGATACTCAGACTGTCTGATGTATCTATTCCAGGAAGTGGTGAGACCACCTGGAACTCAAAGTTAGCCGTGCCGCGCACCGCCTGCGCATCTAAAACCGGTGCACTCGTCCCGCCGATCGAAGAGTCGATCAGGTCCAACGCCTATCTGTAGTCTGTTGCCAGAGCACTAGAGTTGATGTCAAGCAACTCTGGATCTACATCCGGAACCAATCCTCAAAATATTGATCGTGCAAATCAGAGTCTGACTGTGCCGTGGAACTTGCCATCTATGCAGTTTGCAAGAGAAAAAGATAAATAATAAATCAACCAACCTGTCTCTGATACCAATGTCGGTTAAATAATACAGAGTAGGAAGACATACCTCACAGCGGAAACGTAGTAATAACAGAAAAGATCCCACAGATGTAGATAGACGGCTGCTAGAGTCGCCTACACAGATCCACACCTTAGATCCGAGGTCCGGCGATGACGTACCTCCGTCAGCCGATACCCAGAGGAGAACACCCGATGTCCCACACTTGGGACAGCACCTCCTCACACAGAGAAGACTACACTTGCAAGACACACTTACAAGTATTCTCATGCACTACGCAAGTGCACTTACACTCCTCACACACATGCATGCCATGAAATCCACAAGGAGAACTCACTTGGGGATGGGAAGATGGGATGCTCTCTCCTTCACCCCTCCATGGAGTATTTATAGGAGGAGGAGGCGGAGTGAGGAGGGAGAGAGGAGGTGAGGCGGTGTGGGAGGAGAGGCGGCAGCCTCTGCCGCCTCAGGAGAGGCGGCAGAGGTGAGGCGGTGCTGCTGCCACGAGGCAGCAGCACCCCTCGCCAGCGTGCCTTGCGCGCTGGCGTGCCCAGGTGATGCCATCTCCCCCTCCACCCGCTGTGGTTCTTATTGAGATTAAGTGTTCCGTTAGTAAGATGACGACTTAATGGAATGCTTGTTGGTGACTCGGAAAATCTCACAGAGGTTGCACGCCTTATTTTCGGTATGACCGTTGATGTCGAATGCCATAGAGAACATTGGGTGCGCCGTCAACCCTGTGTGGGTAAGTGGGCTGTGAACCCTAAATGGGAAAGTGGGAGCTTGTTAGGCGGTTGCCCATTTGGGCACCGCGCAGCCACCGCCTCCACCGCCTTGGGCGGGTGGGGGGCCAGCCACGCCATCGCCTTGGGCGCTGGCGGGCTGGGAGGGTGCGTTGGCGAGGGCAGCAGCTGCACCGTGCAGCTCTGCCGCCTCCCTGAGGCGGCAGAGGCTTCCGCCTATCCTCCCCCATTGCCGCCTCTCTCCACCTCCTCTCTACCTCCTCACACCTCCGCTCCCTCCCTATAAATACCCCATGGGGGTGAAGGGAGAAGAGCATCCCTTCCCATCTCAAGATCCATCCTTTGAAGATCCTTGAGCACCATAAGTGTATGCATGCATGTGTGCATGCAAGTGCAAAGGCACAAGCGCAGTGTGTGCAGTGCGCTGATGTGCTGTGTGCTTGTATGTGTGAGGAGTGCAAGTGCATTGTGTGTAGCGCATGAGAGTACATACAAGTGTGTCTTGTATGTGTGAGAGAGTGAGCCTGCAAGTGTGTCTTGCAAGTGTAGACTTCTCTGTGTGAGAAGGTACTGTCCCAGTTGTGGGACATCAACTGTTCTCTATCCGGTATCGACTAACGGAGGTACGTCATCGCCAGTCCTCGGATTTAAGGTGTGGTACCGTATAGGCAACTCTGGTAGTCGTCTATCTATTTTTGTGGGGATACTGTGACGACCCGAGAACCCGACCCTCGGCCCACGCCGAGGACCCGATTTTCGCGGTCGCTGCCCACGGACCAGGGGGGGCCCGGAAGGGCTATAATACGCGTCTGACAGGATATGTAACGGAGGTAAACGTTAACTGCTGATCTAGAAGCGTACAAGCAGAAACAGGAAAGTAAAGCGAGACCGCTGCGTACCGCTCTAAGTACAGTCCCAACGCACGCACACTAGTACAAGTAAGGAAAGGGGAGAGACAAGTCCCTTAGGGGCATACCCCGAGGGTGACGTACACTGAGAGGGGGAAACCACTGCTAGCTACGGGGACCAAGACTACCGCCCCGTCTCCTCCGCCCGACGCGCGCCCTGCCGTTGCTGAGAAGACTCACCTAGAAAACAGATGGATGAGCTTCACAACAGAAGCTCAGTAGGGACTACCAATCTCCTACTGGCTCTAAACAGGCAGAGGAACATATACAACTATAAATAAAGGAAAAGACGGCAGTTTATATCTTTCTACCTACAAAAGGAAGTGCGGAAGCGAAGCTAAAGCTAACACGGTACGGAAAGTACTCTCGGTCGGAAACTCCGTACGACTACCCGTCGTGACCACCACACGGCTAGTAAAACACAGACATAGGGAACTCTGCCTGGACAAGGAACACTAGCTACGGAAAGCACCACCACTAGTCAAACGGTCAGGTGCGTCCACCGACGTCATATCCTCGACCCGGGTCCTGACCCTCACGTCTCGTCAGAGCGAGGTAGGACACAAGTAACACAACAGTAACCGCCGTAGTCTGGCCAGACTACGGTCCCACGCCTGGCCTCTCCAAACGGTTCCGGGGCCGTAAGAAGCGAGGCAGTGAGAAGAAGGACTGGCTGGCCTACACAGGGTAGAACTCCAAACTGTCCTCGGCGTCCCAGACCAACCACGAGAGCTCTGCAAGCGACTCACACGCCACTGTCCTAACCACCGTTTTTCCCTCAGCTCCAGAGTCCGCCTAGGTGGCTGACAACTCGAGCACACTCGTAGCCCAGATTACTCCCTCAACAGGCTCCCGAGGACGGGGGTCCCAGGTAACGGTAACAACCTCTCTCACGGGACAAGCCCTCAAGTGCCGCGCACCGGGTGAACGACTAGCGTGAGACCGTACTAGGGGACTAGCACAAGTGTCACGCGAACAGTAAAAGAAGAGCGGAAATGGAAAAGACCAAACCTGTCTCTCGGTCAGTGACGCGACGGGGCGGGCCGCCGCGACCATGTCGCGGCGCTCTCGTCCGTCGCGACCCTAACGCGACGCTCGGGAGTGTCGCGACCATGTCGCGACCGGATGCACCGTCGCGACATGATCGCGGCCTCCGAGGCCGTCGCGTTACCAGCTGAGCAGGGTCCCAGAGCAGTCCCTCCAGGAACCCTCTCCAAAACACCAAATACATTCACAAGGGGGGAGGGGATCATACACAACTTATTTTAAAAGCTATAAATCCACCAAACCACCCACGATTCCCCAAAAGCATGGATCTACGCTCGAAGTAAGCCTCACTCAACTCGAGCATGGAGTTCTCACTCCCCCAAGCCCCAAACCACGAGGAAACCACGGTCAAGAGGGGGAAGGGATCATGCTTAGGGCGAGAGGATCAAGAGTCCCTACCTCCACACGAAGAACGAACCCGTTAAGGCCTTCTTGTAGGAAATAACTCCTCCTCCTCCTCGCACCGAACAACCCGAGCACGTGCTTTGCACGAACGGCACGTCCACGCCTCAGCACGAGCACCACGAGCGAAAGGGAACGCCGAAAAACGAGAGGGAACTTGAGAGAGGGTAGAAAGGGTGAAAAGGGCGAGAGAGGGAAAATGGGGCGCGCCCTCGGTTTTGAATCGATGGCCACCAGAACGCGACGCAGCGGCCCGCCGCGACACTGACCCTGTCGCGACGCTCACAAGCGCCGCGACCATGTCGCGACCACCCGCCAAGGCGCGACACCAAAAGCACGGTCAAACCTCGAAGATCGGAAAAGCAGTCGCGACGGCCTGACAGGTCGCGTCAACGCCGATGACCCTGCCACCCGACACGACCGTTCTGACAGACAGGACAGCGGTCAAGTCGTGTCAGAACAGAGTCGCGACAGCCAGGGGCGACGCGACAAGGACGTGACGCTCACCCCCGCCGCGACACGAACCGCCAATACTGTCGCGGCAGGCCGCTCTGCCGCGACCATGTCGCGGCCAGGACGCCCGCCGCGACCCTGAGGACGGGGCCAGAAGGCCCAAGGGGGCCGGGGTGTTACAGATACTCTTGTTATTACGTTTCCGCTGCGAGGTATGTCCTCTTACTCGTTGTTTACCAACATTGGTATCAGAGCCACTTGGTTGGTTCTGATTTTTTCTTTTTCTCTTGTGAGCTGTATAGATGGTAGGTTCCCCGGCATAGTTGGACCCTGAGTTGACGGATCATTTCGAGGATTTGTTCTTGAATGTTGATCTGACATTGTTCGATGTCAACTCTGGTGTGCTGGTAGTAGACTCTGGACATGCATTGGACCTTGACACTGTGACCATCAGGACGAGTGTACCGAGTCCAGATGCGCTGGCAGTGGCCAGCGGCACAGCTGACTCTGAGTTCCAGGTAGTGCCTTCACTTCCTGGAGTAGACACATCGGACAGTCTGAGTGTCTATATACCTTCTCCTCTGACTGTGCCAAATCCTTGGTCCCCATCTGTTTTTGAATAGACCCCTTAGGAACCATGGCCGGTAGCCTGGGAGCTGCATGTAGCAGTTGTGCCCCTCTCTGCACCACCTCTCATTATTACCCTTAGGACTACCGAGGGAGAGTTGGTGGTTGCAGAGGGTTATATATAGCTTTTATAGAGAGATAGAGATATCCGGTCATGTACTGCGCTAGTTTTAGAAGCGCAATTTGGTTTTCCCTTTTTGCGCATGAATATGTTCATGCTTGCATCGGAAATAGTACATGTACCCTTTATATATGTTTATATATAAATATGTTTTATATATAACCAAGTATTTTAAAGTTAATACAGAGTAGGAGAACATACCTCGCAGCGGACGGAGGTGCATGCAAGTGTGGAGAGAGGGTGAGTGTGCAAGTCTGTCTTGCAGGTGTACTCTTTTATGTGAGGAGGTACTGTCCCAGGTGTGGGACATTGAGTGTTCTCTTTTGGGACATCAGATGACGCACCTCCGTCAGCCGATGTCCCACACCTGGGACAGTACCTCCTCACAGAAAAGAGTACACCTGCAAGACAGACTTGCACACTCACCCTTTCTCCACACTTGCATGCACATATGCATGCAAATGAGATCCCAAGGAAAATTCACTTGGAATTCTTCTCACGAGCAGCTCACTGTTGCTGTGTATTCTGCTCTTCACCCCCATGGGGGGTATTTATAGGCAAGGGGGTGGCGAGGCTGTGAGGAGGGAGGGAGGAGTTGAGGCGGTTCGTGGGAGGAGGAGAGGCGGCAGATCGTGCGGCTGGGCTGCTGCCGCGCAGGCAGCGCGCTATGCGTGGCCGCGCCCCCCTCCATCCGCCAAGGCGGTGGAGCTGGCGTCACCCAGCTGACGCCACCGCGCTGGCGTCAGCTCCTCCTCTTGCCCAAGGCGGTGGAGGCCTCTCGCGCTGGCGCCCCCGGATGATGCCAATGCGCCCAGCGCGTTGGCGTTCTCCCC
This sequence comes from Colocasia esculenta, assembly GCA_014218235.1. Lineage (NCBI taxonomy): Eukaryota > Viridiplantae > Streptophyta > Magnoliopsida > Alismatales > Araceae > Colocasia > Colocasia esculenta. Next base: position 2,690,642 of record CM024757.1, read on the forward strand.
TCCACCCGATCAAAGTGGTGGAGGTGGAGGCGGTACCCAATGGGCATCCGCGTCTAACAAACTCCCACTTGCCCATTCGGGTTCACTGCCCATTTACCCACACAGGGTTGGCGGCATACCCAAAGTTCTCTATGGTATTCGACATCAACGGTCATACCGAAAATAAGGCGTGCAACCTGTGTGAGATTTGCCGAGTCACCAACAAGTGTTCCATTAAGTTGTCATCTAACTAACGGAACACTTAATCTCAATATGTACCTCAGGATCTTAATATTCACCTTATTCTGATACTCCGTATCTCTCAAAATGCAGTATCGAATCTCAAAAAAATATAACACTCATAACTTTATTACCACATAGGCAACTGAGTCCCGACCGGGATATGAGTAGTTAAGTATGGTGAATTAAGAAGATACCTTTCCTATGCTGCTCATGCCAATTCAATTTGTCTTAACCGCTTTTCTAGACATGTCCCGCTAGACGGTATCATCAATCGCCCTAAGTAACATGCTAAAGTAGAGACATTAAGCTTCCTTGTCATGGCACAGCGCTGCAGGTCACTAGGGGTACATCGGGAATCATTTACAAACGTGATTCATGAGCTCACACAATGATGAAGAGAGAACCATTCATCATTCTCATATGCGGTTGTATATTACACATGTGGTATGATTCACATGCTGCGATGTTCCTCCATTTTTATATGGGCGTGTCAAATAACATTGCACGGATACAAGTCCTATTGCAACAAATGCAACTAACCAAAGTTGCGCAAACCAGTCGCTCCTACTTAGCGCCCTTTTACGACTCATATATCCGGATATCTCAGGCTTTAGAGGATTATTTCAATAATCCACATTGTTAATCTGAACTAACTCAGATCTCATCTCGACCTCAGCCAAGGCGGCATACAAACAAAACTCGGGATATTGTGCTCGACCTCTAGCCATCTAGAGATCCACAACATCAAATGCCTCATTTTTGCTCGCTATCAATAAGCGCCAAAAGTGGATCATTCGTGTGAGAGGGCTGATCCGTGCCTGGTGACACTCTAACAATGTATAAAGCAATTAATTGTTCATATAAACATTTTATGATGAACAAAACTTTAATGATGTCAAAACATTGTAAATTATAATTTACAAAGGCCCATAGATCCACAATGGGTCACAAAACTCTCTCTGGGTAAAGGTTTCGTTAGTGGATCTGCTATCATTCTGACAGAACTAATCTGACGAAGCTCCACTAACCCTTTTGCCACCAATTCCCTAATGTAGTGATAATGAATATCAATATGCTTCATTCTGCCATGAAATTTGGGATCTTTGGCGAAGGCCAATGCCGAGGTACTGTCAACATATAATAGTACACCCTCATGTTGATGAGGTGTAATCGTCAAACGATGCAACAAGCTTTGCAACCAAATCGCCTCTTGGCTGGCGGCAGAACAAGCAACATATTCGGCCTCCATTGTGGATAGGGCAATGCAAGACTGCTTCTTGCTACTCCACGAGATAGCTCCACCAGCCAACATGAACACAAAGACTAAAGTGGACTTCTGCTCATCTCGGTCACCAGCCCAATCCGCATCACTATAACCGATGATTTTCAGGTCGCCACCCTTGTAACGTAATGTATAATTTGTCGTCCCTCGCAAATACCGTAAAATCATTTTAACAGCTTTCCAATGCGCGAGACCAGGGTTACTTTGGTAACGACTTACCAAACCCACTGCGAAGCTAATGTCTGGCTGTGTACACAACATAACATACATTAGACTTCCAATCGCAGCGGCATATGTCACACTAGACATACTTTCTATTTCTTCTTTACTCTTGGGGCATTGACAAGTACTTAGGACACATCCTTTATCAAGTGGAGTATCAATGGGTTTAGAATTGTGCATTCGGAAACACTTCAGGATCTTATTAATGTATGTCTCCTGAGACAAACTCAGTGACCTTTTCGAGCGATTCCACACAATCTTCACTCCGAGCACATAGCTTGCTTCACCCATATCTTTCATCTCAAAGACAGAAGATAACCACCTCTTAGTGGCATCGATCAACTCCATATCATTTCCAACTATTAAAATATCATCAACATATAATGATAAAATGAGGAGACTATCTCCCACTCGCTTAACATACACACAGTGGTCCTCTTCAATCATCTCAAAACCACATGAGATAATAGCCATATGAAATTTCATATACCATTGTCTAGACGATTGTTTCAATCCATAGATTGAACGCTTAAGGCGGCAAACTTTTTGCTCCTCACATTTAGTCTCAAAAAACCCCCTGGTTGAGCCATGTATATTTCCTCGTCTAGTTCTCCATTGAGAAATGTAGTCTTCACATCCATTTGGAACAATTTCAAGTCAAGATGCGCGACAATGGCTAGAATAAGGCGAACAGATGAGAATCTCACCACAGGTGAAAAGGTCTCTGTAGACTGCGTTTTCCGCTCCTCCTTTTTAGGGGGGACGAAGAACACGGTTCACAAAGATAACATGTACGGATACACGTGAAAAAGGCGATAAAACAAATAGTGGCCCTTCGGGCGATAAAAAGATAATAAAGCAATAAATCGTGATCGCCAGGTACTTTTCCTAAAAAGCACCAAAAGTAGGGACGGGTCTAAAAGGGGATGTGTACCTTTCACCCGCAGAGTGATCGCTTAGCGGGAAGATGTGTGGGCGTGGGTTCTTTCCTCCTCCTTCCACCGGCCGGTCGGCGAAGGAGATTCAGCTCGGGGTACCTGACACAGAAAAGACAACGAAAAGAAACAACGGGATTAGCCCGATGTGTAGTAAATGGATATAATAGAATAAAATAACATAAATAGGAAAAAGGGAAAAGACACACCTTTTGGGTGGTCTTTAAACCCCTAAAAACTGGAAAGTGGTGCGTGCATGCATGATGTGTAAAATGAAAAGAAAAAGGGGCAACGTAGGGCCCAAATGAAAATAAAAAGGACCACGTGGGGTCTGGAGGGAAGGAAAAGCAGAGTGCTCCCCCAAGGTGACCGGACGGCGTAACGGTGCCGTGGAGGGAAAATGAGAGGAGGAGGACATGGAAGGCGGCGATGGAGAGGCCACGAGAGACGGAGACGAGGAAGACGGCGCGGGATGGCGTCGAAGAGGCGAACCGGCGAAGCTCCGGCGCTTGAAAACCTCTCCCTCTCTCTAAAACCTCTCTTTCTCTCTCTAGAAACCCTCTCTCTCTCTCTCTCTCTCTCTCTAAAACGTCCGGCCAAACCCAAAAATCCCCCCAAAATGGCCAGCTCCTTTGCTGGATGCGAAAGTTGAGTTTTAAGTCACTGGGTCAAAATCGCGTCCAATACAGCCGCCGCGATTTAGAAAGGTCGGTTTGATTAGTTTAGCGACGGAAATAGACCGCCTTAAAATCGCGTCGGACGTAGTGGCCGCGGTTTAAGGAAATCACGTCGAATGGGGCCGTTGCGAATTTGGAGGTGGTTCTGCAACCAATCCGTCGCTGATTAGCGACAGACTTAGCGACGGAATTCTAAATCGCGTGGTTTCGAGACAACCGACTCCCCTGCGCGTTGTTAGTCGACAGGACGTTGATGTGACTTCTCTGAATCGCATCCAGTACAGTGGACGCTTTTTAATGCCAAGAAATGCGTCGACCGGAACGGATGCGAATGAAAAGATAAGTCAGCGACTGATTTAGCGACGGAATAGCGACAGAAAACTTATGAATCGCGTCCACCGAACCTGACGCCTTTTAATGTTCTTCAATAAACGCGGCGACTAGGGCGGACGCGAATTAAGAGGCAGTTCTGCGACAGAAAATTTTATCGTCGCTAATTCGTCGCTGATTGGCGATAGATTAGCGACGGAAATTTGATTGTTGCTGTTCCGTCGCTGAATGACCTTTTGCGACCAGACCCCTCCTGAGGGAAGCACCAAGAAAAATGGGTGATATTCTATAAATATTGGAAAAAAGCTCTTTTAAGGCAAAATGAGGGTCATTTTGGGCGTTACAGCTCAACTCAAAAATTTGCCCGCGATGGAAAAATTCGCGTGTCTACAGATGCCCAACCTTGACGTCTGCTTTGCAAGGGAGCGAGCGGAGGGACACGAAGCGGAGCATAATGGAGTGAAATGGAGTGAAAAGAAATGGAGCGTAATGAAAAGAAATGTAGCGTAGCGCAGTGGAGTGAAGCGGAGTGGACTGAAAAGTAGACGTCAAGGTTAAAAATAGACACGCGCGACAATGGGCGACTGCTAGAGTTGTTTGTCAATTCATAATAAAGCTGTTCTTCGGAAACTCTTTTGGAGAGGAAACTGTACCATCGTAGATAACTAAACTACAAAGTAAAGACAAATGCGAGATCAACTTCCGTCGTTGGGAAGTACCTAAGGACGTAATCCATTAGGTTTCACCTGCGTATGGGGCTGCCATGGCCGTAGGTGGATCGAAAAGTAAAGTAAATAAAAAGATCCAGGATGGATGAGTTTCTCTCCAAAAAGAACATCTTCAAACAACTTTATAATAAACTGAGTACTGGACTCTGAGTGGAATATTCGGGTTGCTTTGTAATTTGAACGCGGATGGTTAAATTGCCTTGGAAGAGCGGATTTCCACAGTGATTTCAATATGCATGTATGCTGGGCTAAATGGAAAAAAGATTAAAAGAGGAGTAAAATATAACCAATGATATATTGTTACGCTGGTGACACTACAAGAAAATGTCAATTTAGCGACGGACGTAATCCGTCGCTAAATATTCTTTGCGACGGATTAGCGACGCATTAACTACGGAATACGTCCGTCCCAAAAAATTGCTCGCTAAATCCGCGGCGGGCGTAAGGCGTCGCTAGTCCGTCGCCATTTAGCGATGGAGTAGCGACAAAATTTTATCCATCGCTAATCAGCGTCCCATTATTTTTATCGTAAATCTGCCGCTAATTAGCGACGGAATTATACAGCGACGGTTTCGCGCCAAAAATTAATCCCTCGTAAATTCGTCGTTGATTAGCGACGAATTTTTTTGACGCTGTTCTGTCGCGATGGATGTTCTTTTAGCGACGGTTTCGTTGGCTGGTACCGGAGACTGTTTAGCGACGGACTATTTCCGTCGCTATTCTGTCGCTAGAAAGTCTAGCGACGGAATAGGACGGTACAGGCCGGTCGAGGACTCAGCGACGGATATTAGCGATGGATTTGTGCCGTCGCTATTCCGTCGCTACATTAATAAAAAATTAAAAAAAAACCATACATCTTGCACCTGTATACATTTTTATACAACTAATTAAATTAATATGCTTCGCACATATGTTTTTGTAAATGAAAACTTGATCAAAAACAATAATTCTGAGACATTTGACAATACCCTACTTTCAAACTAAAATGAACATCCATAGTAAGTGTTTACTAAAATATTATACAATAACATAAAATTTAATCAAGAACAATAGTTGTTGGACATTTGACAATACTCTACGATCAAACTAGGATTAAATTGATTAAAATGGCCCCACCTATTTAACTTCATGTGAATTCCTCACAACTAGTGAACTCAGAGTATTTTGACCTTAGGTAAATTCTCTCCAGTCAACACCATTATTTTTTCCCATAATGCAATGAACAAACCAGAGCCTTCACACCAAATGGTAGGCTAAGTTTGGTAACTATAACTTAAATGGCATGTGAAAGCAAATACCAAACAAATTCATGTCTTCTGCCAGTGAAATGTCTACTTAATCAAAACTCTCAAAAGTGTGAAGTACAAACCTATTTCTTCAATAATTGGATGACATTTTTCAAATATATTTCCACAAGAGGAGGATTCAATATATATTGATATAGCTTTGAGGAAGTCTAGACTTGTCACTAATCTCATTCCATCCTAGCCACGATCATGTATCCTCATTACATTTCATAATTTTAAAGTCAGATTAACACTCTCCTGTACCATCCAACAAATAGGGAATAATAAAAAAGTAGCATTGATCTTCCTGCAACAATGATTAATTCTAGAAACACTAATAGTTCTATCATCAAACTCACAACATTAATCCAAAACACATTGCCACTTAATGAATATGGAATGATTGAAGAAAATAGTTTCTTTGCAAAACCAAGTTATTCATATGTTGGTCATAAACAGACTAGCCATTCATATCAATTCCATGGAACTATAAATTTACCTTGGTTCAGGATCACCACAGGTAAAACAATATAAAAGTCTTTCACAAAAGTCATTGAAACAGTAAGCATGATAAAGGGATGTGCATACTAGTTCAAGGCTGTTATTCTCATTATACTTCTCTTCCCATTCTCTCTAAGCATTTTCCTCTGCCTGATATTGTACAATTAGCTAGGCCTGCTGTTGTAGAGTTTTCTCCTTCACTTCATATCTGCCAAATCTATCAGCATAAAGATCCACAACAGGATGTCCCTGCTGTGTGAAAGCATAAAGGTCCCTTTATCTCTGCTAAAAGCAAACTAAAAGCATAAAGATCCACAACATGTGAAAAACATTTGTAATAATGTAAACAAATTTTGCTTGTAACCAAGAATAGTTTTAGAGACAGACCCTATCTCCCTACTGCTCTTTATCCTCCAGTATGACTTCCCTGAGAGATGCTGAGGAGAAGATCCAATCCCGAAAATAACGTCTAGCCATGGACACTTCCTGTTAGTTCCTTAAACACGTTCTGAAATGTAGGTTTATTACTAAAATGGTGGATGAACAATGACAAAGTGATTTACTATAACAGAACCACCAATGTAAAGCTCAAGTTAGCAGCCCCATATGGAAGTGTATTATTTTGTTCAACCCCAGAAATCCAAATTGAACCAATCAATTCGGTCTGCTTTAGTTTGTGAAGAACCTTCTTTGGTTCTCTTTGGTTTCATACTTTGTTGAAACTGAACGAAAATGACAAACAGAATCAAATTTAATATGCATATACATTATCAACTAATTTTTATGTTATTCCTCCTTTAAATAAGTTCCACACTCACCTCACTCAAAAAGACTAGCTGTCAGCTAGCATAATGGCCTTTTTATTTTGTGTTAAACCTCAATCTTATAAAGCAGAAAAAATGTCTTAGATTTCAAATATGGGACTAGCATCCCAGTGCTTCCCCAACTCTAGCGCAGCCTCCATCTGGGATGAAGTATGATGTTTTTGACAATAGCATCACATTGAAAAAGTAAAGAGAGGGCGATAGGACAATCTATAAGATATACCCAAACACCCATCCCAAGAATCCTTCCCTTGGTTCTCACCTTCACTAGTGCAAGATAAAAAAGAAAAAAATGTGTCTCGTATGTAGCTCAACTCAAACTGAACCAATTTTTTAGTTCAGTTTGGCTCAGTTCTTTAAGAGTGCTTAAGTTGGTTTTGTACCTGTCCATATTTGATCATGTTAACATATATAGAATTTATTCTACAAGCATGCATACTATACACATGCACATATAATATTATATGTAAAACATCTACATCCGCATAACTAAAATGAAATTCAAATCCATAAGCACTAGGCATGCAGGAGTCCATGGTACTCCCAAGTCTAGTCGTTTTCATCCAAGAAGGCAGACCATAGTATTTTATGACGAACTACCATAACCTGATGTTTTCATATGTGGCTCACCACGTTGAACGGGGTCTCACTGCCGTCATGACTAACCAATGTCTGCTTCATGGTTTGTCTGATATCCAGCCACTCGCCCACAACACCCACTTATTAAAACTAGTCAGAAAGCTCATCCAAACTTGGATGCTGAAAAGTATTGATCAGTTATGGGCAGGGTTATGCAGAACTGACAAGATAGGATGAAACTGGCAAAGCCAGAAGCCCACCTCCACCAGGACTTGTTAGTTCTCAACCAAAATTTCAGCACTAAAACTGGAATCAGCCATGACAATTCATAGAACTGATCCCATTTCAGTAAACCTTGTTTGTGGGCAAAATAATCAGTATGGCATTTTGGAGAAAGATTGGTCAGGCAAATTCTTAGGACAATTATAAGTGTATTTTACTGATTCTTTTCTTCAGAGCGTTGCTTTATAATTGCTTCAATCGGGGTTTTTTGTGGCGGAGCGAATCAATTAAGTTCCCAAATTATCAAATGTGTGCAATTGGGATTGAACAATGCAGAAAGAACACACTACAGCTCTAGCGTAGTGGTCATGTATCAAAACAGTACACCAGTACAAGGCAAGGACTCCAACAAAGAGGATCTGACTTAAATATCATAAAAAAAAAACTAGAAGAAAACATGGGAAAGTAAAGTAATCAAACCTGAGCAATTCCTTATTCTTGAAAAACTGCACACAAGGAGTGCCCATAATTCTAGCCGCCTCAGCAATTTCAGGATCTTCTTCGATGTCAACTTCCACAAGGTGGACATTCTGGTCATATTCATCTATTACCTGGAAAACAAAGGATTCATGCTCAGTATAACACAAGGACAATTAATGAAGTCACATCACAGACTCCCTTTTTATATGCTACAGCTATAAGTTGCCAAACTAAGGCCGCTAGCAGGAAGGAAAAAGCCAACTCCATAAAAAAATTTTCTTTTTTATACTGCCAACTCCATAAATTTTTTCTTTTTTATATTGCCAACTCCATAAATTTTTGAGTTTAAGGTTCAAAATTGGATATCTAAAGCCACAAAGATCATTTGAATTGCCAAATTGATTGATTGGTAATTCATTATTTTCATTTCACATTACTCTTTCCATAGGAAGGGATGAGAAACCATGGATACCACCTGCAGACTGCAAAAGAGAGTACTCAAGGGATACCCATTAATGATGTAGCTGAAATGAACACTTCAGATGGCTCAAGAAAAGCGTTTGATATCACGAGGGTGTGCAGAACATATCAGTCACATCTAAGCAACCATTTTGTTCACGAAAATTCATAAAACATGGTCATTTTACTTCTTTCTCAAGACTATAAAAGTTGTTTTTCAATTTTACAATGTTAAATAAATAGTTCAAACAAAGTGTGTGATTAATACTCTTGTATCTGTTTAGAATATATCAGTCACATGTAAGTAACCATGTTGTTCACATTTATCACATAAATTCATGAAATGTGGTCACTTTAAATTCCTTTTTTCAAGACTGAATTTTTTGGCTAAACACAATGGCCATACCTTGCCTAAAATTGGTTTCAGTGTCCTACACGGACCACAAGTTGGTGTTGTATACAGGACACATATAAGCCTTGGACTCTTATAGTACAATTTCCTTAAAGCATGCTGCAAAGAACAGTTGATGATCCAATCAGTCAGAATAAGCCCAAGTGATATTAGATTATTATGACAGAATTAGAGCACCTCACATTTTTTTTGTACATGTAGGAAATGAACAATGTATTACCTGCCCCTTGTGTTTAGTAAGTGTAATATCGAAGCCCATCTCAACATCCCTGTCGGAGATTTCTTTCTTTGCCTCCTCCTTTACAGGCTGTTTGGTAAAAAAATGAATACATTACATGGAAGATATGTGGAAAATTCTAGGAGTGCTCATGAATAGAAAATTGTAAAATTTCTTGAGAAACCATACAAATAAAGGACTAATGAGTTCTCAGAGAAAGAGGGTCTTAGTTAACATGTAAAATCCATCTGAATAATAAGATTGAGATTTCAGAATTTTTGGTTGCTGAACAATACCATGGGGACCATCAAGCATACCAAGGGCTTCCTTCAGTTCTTGGGACAGCATTCCTGGCTTCATCTCCCTTAATTTAACCTGTCGTGCATGATTTATAGGAATAGTGAATTAAGAATAGCATTGACGGAGACAGTTGCTGCAACAAAAACAATTTTTGCAATTCCTGGTAGTTTCTTAATTTAGTGAGAAGGACAGGAATGCTTGTCATAAAACAAAAGAGTAAAGGAAAACCGGCAAGACACTAATGTCTTCTAAATTTTTCACAGAAGATAACCAAACAAGCATAACATGTTTTGCATAAAGTACCTCAAATTCTTTCCCTTCATGGTAAAGGTCACCATGGGTGGTCAATTTCGGTTTTGTTTGATATTTGAAAAATGCATCATGATAAACCTGTGCAAAATTTTTAGTGAATCTCAGTCAAAAGAGGCAGTAGAAGTGACAGAACTGTAAAACAAAGAAGGCTACTAGACACCCATATATATAACTATAATTGCAGAATGTGAAATTAAAAGAAAAAAACACACACAAGAGCAGACCTGATAATCAATATCCATTTTCCCATTTTTGGTTGCATGCGTTCCCGCTGCTTCTGTTTCAACTTCTTGCTATCTTCTTTCTCAATATAGGCCTGAAAGTACAAGAGTAACAAAAATATCACAATATAATACAAACAAATAACAAAAAATTAATATCATTATCATAAACAATATCCCATCAATCTGAGGTCTCAATAATGCAGAAATTTGATCAAATCTTCCAACATATTGCATGTTCGATGTCAACCTTCAACAAGGTGAAGGAAAGCTCCAGGCCAACACAATAATGGCTAGGAACCTGAGAAAGGGTATGTAATTAGAAAGAAACCATTAAATGAGTTGAAAAGGGGAAATGCATGCAAGCAACTACCAAAAAACTGTTAACCTGCTGAGTACATCTTAGTTGGTATTCGGGTGCGGTGGTTTAAGGGGAGCCCAGGGTTCAAACCTGGGTCTTTAAATTTCAGCAGGAATAGTGGCAAGGACCTCAAAAAGAAAACTAGTTAAAGCTCAAGCACCTAGCCAAGATAACTCGGGGAGGAGTGGAGGCTGTTAGTGGTGAATGAAATGGTGGATAGAACACCAGGAGAGAATTCTTTAGAGATCTAAGAGTGATTTATGGCTCAGCACTAAGAAGCAAGAAACACAGGAACCCACACCCCACCAAATAATAACAATTAGTAAATCATACTACCACTTGTTACCTGACATATTTTCTCAATTTCTGAGGCACCAATGAAATCAGAAAATTGAAAAGGCTGTTTTTCAATACCACTCTTTCCCTGCAAATGGACCAAAATATGTAAAATCCAGAATATATAAAGATGGTAAATAATCCCCATCTCCATGCTCAGACCCTGAACAAGCGTTGAGAACACGAAAGAGGATGACAGCGAAGCAGACAATGCCTCTCCACCTACTATGTTCCCTTCCCCACCTCCACTTCTCCTGCCGCTGCTACCAACAACATCTCCCTTAGTGCCCATAGTTCAAAGAATCTGATGCACTGTGCAAAGTTATTTCCACAAACACTTTGTACAGAATTCCCAAACTGTAATGAAAAAAAAATTTAGAAAATAGAAAAGACTACTAAACTTTGTTATGCCATGCCATCCTCTCCATTGATCCCAACATCATCACCCCATCTCTTCCAGACGACTCCCCAGACCCTGGCCCTCGCCGGCTCCGACTCCCTCCTCACCTCCCTCATGATCTGAGATGTGTATGAGTTGTTTTCTGATTTCTTTATTGACTACTTTGATTTGTAGATTGTGAATTGGAGAACTCACTTGAAATTCTCTGAAGAGGCAATGTAATGTGGAACAGAGACTTGGAACAAAAGGGGCTCATGAAATAAAGGTATGTCCTGGAAACACACTGACACCCACATATGCCCAAATGTTCATGCATAAATAGATAAACTCAAGTATGAAGTTGAGATTTATATCCACTTTTATGATTGGCCTTAGGCACACCCATGGTTCAGAGGTGTTCAGTGGGAGAAGCTGTATCAGATGGAAGCTGCTTTCATACCTCAGGTCAATGATGAATTGGATACACAAAATTTTGAGAAATTTGAGGAAGTATATTCCTTTTCCATTATGTGGATGTGTCAGTTGGTGACTCACCATTGCAGGGAAGGCATGATTGGAATCAGGGTCCGGATCGGATTGGCAATCTAGCCGATTCTCAGAGAGTCTGACCGATCTTTAGTCAAATTAAAAAATACTTTTATTTGTAAAAAAAAATCAGGAAAAATATCTTCAATATTTACATATATATATATATATATTTATGATATATGTAATCATACACTATATACATATCATATTAATGTATAAACATAAGTAATATGTGTATCAATCATACATAAACATAACTAATATGTATATCAATCATATATTAATGTGTTTTTGTGTGTTAACTACACAATCTTATTCAGTTCTGCTGTTTAGTTACTTGCTTAGTTGTAGTGTCGGCTTACCTCAAAAAAAATATTAAACTGGATTTGTAGTTAATTAGTCTAGAGTTCCAGTGACATGAAGTTCCTCTCTATCCATAGCATTTTATTTCCTTCATGTTTGATGTCCGCCAGGTTCTATGAGCTTTTCAGATTCAAGGGTTCTATATTGTTCGCTCAAAGCCTACATGAGAAAGAAGTGTGCAATAAAATTTGTTGAAAACATCCGCTGGCATTAAGCTCGACAAAGATTCAGAAATAATCATAATGTCAACCTGTCTAAGATTACTTCCCATAACAGAAAATGTAGGACAATAATGCAGAAAAAAGCCATGCAACATTAAGAAAAGGACTCCAGAAGAAGTGGGTTGATACATCATTTGAAGGAAAAAAAAACTGTCAAAACAACACAAACAACTTTCCATTCAAATTAGTCAGATAGTCATATTACTGCTTAGAAGGAGGTACAATGGATCTCATAGCACAAGACAAATCCCCTCCATAGAAAGAGGGCCTATCTCTTGTTTTTGCATCGTTTCCACCATTAAAGGCACTGTTTGACCATGGGTGGTGATCCCCTTCAATAAGAAGAATGCATTAGAAATAAGAAAAAAAAATGTCCAGCTCCATGTGCATATCAGAGAGTGCAAGTGCAATTCCAGGTACCCTTTCCTCCAGTACTTTCTGTTGGCCCTTTTTGGGACGGCAGCAGCAAGCCTAGAGGGGGGGGGGGGTGAATAGGTTTTCCTGCTTTCTGAAATAGAAACTTTAAACACAGAAAATAACACTTGAAAGCTTGGTTAGTTCAGTGTGATAGAGAGTGCAGTGCGGAAGCAAATAAACAATCACACAAGGACACAGGAGATTTATCCTGGTTCGGCCCTTCCCACATGGAAGTCCTACGTCCAGTCCCCAAGCAAACTCTTGGGATTTCACTAACCAAGGGTACAGTCCCCCTTATGGACCTTACAACACCCTGGATCCCCCACCAGGTCTTCTTCTCTTTCCCGGGCAAGAAGGCAGCCCACTTCTCTCATAGGTCAAGAAGCCAACCTCCTGGAACAAACCCCAGTGCGGTTCTGCTAGACACAAACCCCTAGCTGGGTTGACAACTGGTACAAACCCCAGTTAGGTTCTGCTAGACACCAACCCCTAGCTGGGTTATCAACTGTATACAGTCCTACAGCTGGACACAGATCTTTCTTAGAAAGATCAGACTGAGAGACCTTACAAGATGAACACTCAAGTAAAGCTCACAGTCCCAAACTCTCCCCAGATATACAATGAGCTCGGAGAGAAAACAGAAGAGAGAAAAGAAGGCTCGAATGCTTGAAAGCTTGAAAGCTTGAGAGCTTGAAATGCTTTGAATGCTTCTTCTTGGTTCAGGCTCTTTCTCTCTTTCCTTGAGTGTATGTGGCGTGAAGGTGCTTCTCACAGATGTACACTCCTTCAAAGATATTCAAAAAATCGGCTTCACTTTGTTCTTCAGCAATGCTCCATCTTTTATATTGAGCAGCTTTAGAATAGATCCGTTGAAGAGATCCGTTGGAGTTCTAGCCGTTGCTCATCTCCTCTTCATTTGTCTTGATCAGATTCTGATGGTCTTCGATGTCTGTAAGCATAGAAGAGAGTGTTAGCATAAAAGAGTGTTTATGATAAACGATGCATGGTACTGTGCTTCTGCTAACATACTGAAAATAGAGGTCATATCTTTTTGACAAGACTCTGAAATATGCATGCAGCTTTTTGTCAGAAGATATTTGACTTTTCATTTAAGCGCCAAGCATATTTGAAATATAAAGGCAATCTGTGTTTCATGAAGAAATCGTTATGAGCATGACTTATGAAATCGTTATGGGAACGATTTCTTAACAAATCGTTATGGGAACGACTTCTTATCAAATCAATGCGCTTTAAAGAAGAAATCGTTAAGGCCACTTATCAAATCGTTATGGCATCGATTTCTTAACAAATCGTTGCGTTTACAGAAGAAATCGTTGCGAACACTTATGAAATCGTTATGGCATCGACTTCTTAACAAATCGTTGCGCTTACAGAGGAAATCGTTGCGAACACTTATGAAATCGTTATGGCATCGACTTCTTAAGAAATCGTTATGGGAACGACTTCTTATCAAATCAATACGCTCAAAGATGAAATCGTTATGGCCACTTATCAAATCGTTATGGCATCGACTTCTTAGCAAAACGTTATGGCTTCTAAAGAAATCGTTGCGAATACTTATGAAATCGTTATGGCATCGACTTCTTAACAAATCACTGCGGCGCTTGATACTTTGGCACTTTAAACAGAAATCAATGTATATTGATTAAACATCGATTTTATCATTTTAGTGCGCCAAATATTGCATCAATGAAAGACTTAGCTTTTGCTATGAGATTGATGCGACACAGATGAAACAAAATATTCAATTTAAGTTACATCATAAATTTTATTATCACCAAAATACAAGAACAAATAGAGAGTGGTTCAACACTTTCTAACCTATTAAAAATAAAAAGAAACATTAAAATGCTAACAAGTCATCCATTTCTGATTCAAATTCTGATTAGTTACAAGAAGTTTGGAATCAGAAGCACTTGTTTCCAACTCCGCATCCAACATGTTTGCTTCCAGGATCCACCTCCAGACATGCTAGAATCCAGGTCTATGGTTAGTCAGGAACAAAAAGATTATCACGATGTAACTCCACCAAGATCAAGGTATGGTCAGTTAATGTTTTAACAAGCAGTGTAACTACAATCTACCTAGCCTATTAACCTGAATTCAAATATCTAACATGAGACATATAACTGAATACATGATACTTTTACATGGAAGGACCTAAAATAGTAAAATCAAGATGGAATAAAAGTTCAACCACCAACCAATTTAAAAATGGTAAATGTAAACTGCTTACTGATTTATATATGGCAGTCGCAGAAAGAATGTGAAGAGCTTCTCTAGAATAGACAAGAGAAAGAATTCTACGAAATCTGGTCTAGAATCTTCTGTCATCAATCTTTTCTTGTTATCTTCAGGAGCTCATAGTCAAGTGAGGATTGAAATTTAGGTACAACTTTGGTGGGGTGGGTTCACTGACATATTTCTTTTGAAACTTAGCATCTCATTCAACTCTCTTCCTGCTTTCTATGGGCAATAAGCCAATAACTAATTATGTTTGGGCTTCTCATTGCATAAACTTGAAAGTCTTGGCATAAAACTTGATTCTACTTATAGATTTAACACTCAAAACCTAGAGATTCCAGAAATATAAACAAAAAAAATTTCAAATTTCACAAATCCTGATTAATAATTTAACAATAGTATATATATAGGCAATTTCAAATTTGAAAATAAAATAATTTAACTGACCAATTAACCAAAAAAAGTCTATAAAAGAGATGGACAAAAGCAAGAATTTTTTGTTCTCTTTTTTTCTGTTTAATAAGTGGTCATGCAGGGAGAATCTAGAATGGGTGTTGAGGGAGAAAAGCTATATAATTATCAATTATAATAAACTGAAGATTATATAATAGGCCAAGTATATTTACCTAAAAAATTTACAGATTTTCCCCACATAAAGCTATCACAAAGTAGTGAACATATCAGAACATATCTCTTGATTGACATGAGGCCAAGAAAATTGGAAGAATAAAAAAAATAATCTTAATTCATTGTCAGAGTGTGAAAAACTTTAGAAGCAACATATTTAATGGACTGACATTCAACAAAAGTAAAATAAAATGGACAAAACAATATTAAAAAACTTAGGAAAATTCTGCTCCAACGGGGGTGATTATCAACACCCTCAATTTACCATCCTCAAACCCCCTGGACGTCCAATCACTTACTTTTTTATCTATGGCGCATCATAACTCTTTTTATCTACAGGGCACCATAACGTTTTTTTTAATCTATAGTGCAAAATCAACATTTCTTTAGTTAAGATCAAGGATTGGACAACCATGAAATTAGCTCTTTGATGTTATATAGGGAGAATGTGGAAAAGCGACTGGAATTCTACATGCTTGAGATAAGCAAAATTTTCCATGATAAAGGGATTGCACAACCACGAAGCCATACGATTTTTTTAGCAAGCTAATATATCAAATGGCTTATGATAAAGGCAAGGCAATGTATGAAAGCCTTAAGTTTTATGAAATTAATCCATCTACAAAAAAGAAATTAAATAAATTCTTCAGTACCTTCTCCACGGGCAAGCGACGTACCTTCTCCACGAGAAAGGTGATGCAGGTGACGGCGATGGCGGTGAGCAGGAGCAGCAGGAGGGAGATCCTCAAGACATACGGCCAGCAGGAGCACCAAATGCATCGTCCTTGCCCCCCCCCCCCCCCCCCCCACCCCTCCCCACCTCTCCCGAAGGCCTCCTTCGCCGCCACCATCTCCGCCCAGGCCCCGGGCTCTGCTCCGAAGACCGCCCCGGCCACCTCTCCCCCCACTGCTGCTCCCCACGGCCCCCTCACCAGCCCCCAAGCCCGCTGCCCCCACACCAGTTAGCACTCCCCCCAGCCCCCCCTGCTCCGACCCCATTTGCCCCTCCCATCTCCGGCCCCGCCCCGTCCGACCCCCAAGTCAAGCCCCCACCCGCCCCACCCTCACTCTCACTCCCTGTGTTGCCTCTTCATGACGGACACCCAAGAGATCTCCATGGACGCGGCCGCCAGCCTTCGCCGCCAAGATCTGCTGCTGCACACCTCCTCCTCGTCCTCCCTGCCTTCCCCGTCCGCCCTGATGCACCCGTCGGCACTCCCCCAACGAGAGAGAGGTTGCTGCACGCCGCTGCAGTATCGCCCTCACTGGTCGGAGAGCAAGAGGGAGAGCTGGGGGATTTGGCGCCAGGGGATGGGGAACCAGGGACTTGGGGAGCACAATAGGGATTTGGCGCCTGGGGGAGGGGGAAATTTTAGGGGATTTGGCGCCAAGGGATGGGGAACGTGACTTTTGGGTTTAGGGATATTAATATTATATTATTAGTATCTATGATATTAAGATTTTTAAAATATGTAAATTATATTTAAAATATTAATTTATAAAAAATTTAATATTAAATATCTATCAAAATATTAATTTTAATATATTAATATAAATATATGTGACGTCTCAAATTAATACCAAATATAAAACTATAAGTCTAGTATATTTGTATTAGAAAATCATTCAAATATTTACACTGTTCCATGCCAGTACCAATTCCAAACATATGTACACTAACATGGTGTCACTGGATTTTGATAATGAAATTGAAATTTGAAATTACCATGATTATCAAAAAAATATGTTGATTCCAAAAATATAGATATTGAGAATTTTGATGCACAGTTGATAAGAATTTTGATTGTGCGTGGTCCTTTACTTCCTCCACGCCGCCATGGGAGCGTCGACACTGAACGGCAAGAAGAGGACCAAGAAGGGCGCGGTGAAAATGGAAAGCACAAACCAGGAGGAGACAACGGCGGCGACAATGATCGCAAGCGAGGGGGTCAGCGTTGGCAACCATAGAAGTCAAGAGACGGCGACAGGGGGCAGGGGAGGAGAGGTTGAGGGAAAATGGCATTCGGGGGAGAGACGTGGACGGAGGTAAAAAAGCACGCCAATTTTTTTATCATGAATTAATTTTCTATGTGGGAGGAAAAATAATTGGTCATTGAACTATCACTAATTTTTTTAAATTGATAAATTTTAATAATAAAAATTTGTAATTAATATAATAATTTCTAAAAATATAATTTAATCTACTATTAAATATATTTTTAATATGTGTTTTAAAATAAAAAATAAACAAAAATGTTATTAGAAATTAATACAGTAAACAAGAATGACAATCACCCATTCTTTGGTCTTTTAGATCAAAAGATTTTCGTTAATTTTCAAATAAATATTTTTCAAGTATAAATTATATTGTAATCTAATATCTAATCATGATATGGATCGGGAGTTGAGGTAGGTAATTGCTCTTGATCTATACCAGATCAAGATTCGATCGTTGAATTTAGAATTCGTCTGTTAGATTTGAACCCGTTGTAAAACAATTTGATCATAAACTAATCGTTGGCTTTGCTCCCAATCTAAAATAATTTGATTAAGATTCATCTATTGAATTTGCTTTGAATCTAAGTTTAACTATTAGATGTAAGTTTGATTAAGATCTAATGGCTGAATTCACATCCAATCTATATCTAATCAAAATCTTATTGTTGAATCTACTATCAAATATATAGATTTAAACCTGATCTAAAAATTAATCAAGATCTGTCCACTAGATTTACTCTGGATCTAAATCCTAGCCGTTAGATATACGTATGATGAAGATATGATGGTTGTTTTTACTCCCAATCTATATTTGGTCAAGATCAAACCAGTGAATCTACTATCAATCAAAATCCAATTATTAGATTTCATTCAATCTAAAATTCGATCATTAGATTCGCTCTCAATCTATGTATACTTGATCTGTTGGGTTTGTTACCAACCTAAAATAATATGATCAAGATCCCTACATTGGATTTGCTCTGGGTCCAAATCCTAATCGACGGATTTAAGTTTGAACAAAGTGTGACAATTGGATTCATTAATGATATTCATCTGATCAAAGATTAGACCTTTGAATTCACTTTCGATCTATATATATTTAATCAGTTAGATTTGTTGTTAACAATCTAATCACTATCCGCAAATTGGATTTGTTACAGATCTAAATCCAGATCGTTGGATTTAAATTTAATCAGAGTTTGACAGTCGAATTCGCTCATGATCTAAATCTGATCAAAATCTAACCATTGAATATATTGTCAATCAAAATCCAACTGTTGGATTTCATCATGATAAAAAATATGTCTGTCAGATTCGCTCTCATTCTAAATCTAATCGATGAGCTACATAATATTAAATGAGTATAATATAATATATAATCATATAAAATATAAAAGTTAAATATTACTATTTTGAATATATATAATAAATAAAATATAACATTTTTAAGCATAATATTTTATCATATAATTATATTCGCTAAACAAATATAATGCATTTACATATATGCAAATACAATGTGTGTAATATATATATATATCAACTAAACAAAAAATGTAACTTATAAATTTATATTTTATATATATTTGTCTTTGATTTATTTTATTTTGTATAATAATTATATATAATATATAATATATTTATTTGAATAATGCAAATAATTTTATCTATAATATAGCTAAACTACCATAATATAAATAAAGTAGGTAATAGTTAGCAACAATAGTTAATAAAAATTAACTAAAAATAACATATAATGTACACATATATTCAATAAACTAAAACTATAACTAATGAATTTGTATTTGTCTTATTTATTTTTTAAAACAATATATAATAAATATAGATTACTATATCTATAATATAATTAAACTACTAATAAACAATATAAGTAGTTAAGTATAAATTGAGGAGGAAGATTGTCTTTAAATAGCGACGGATCAGCGACGCAAATTTCTGTCGCCAATGAGGTACGAATAAATTCCTAATTTCTGCGTTCCTAATTCGCCGCCAATTAGCGACGTATTAGCGACAGAAATTTTCCGTCGCAAATCATCATAGCAAATTAGTGACTCCTTAGGGACGGAAAATTTCGGTCGCAAATTCGACGCTGAGTAGCTACGGAACTTCGCGAGAAAAATTTTGCGCCGCTGATGTGTCGCTGAGTAGCGACAAATTAGCGACGGAAAAATTTTTATCGCTAATACGTCGTTATTTTGCGAGGAAAGACCTGCGCAGCAAATTTGTCGCTGTTCAGTGACAGATTAGCGATGAAAATTTTCCGTCGCAAAATTTCGTCGCTAATCATAGTTTTTCTTGTACTGTGAGTCAGGACCGGGGGTTATGCATGGGTCCGTCGTCCCCATAAGCCAAGCGTAACGGCCTATCCGTATGGCTAAGAATCCTCTGGGATTATCATGGTTTTTGATAGAGGGGAACTCAAATCCCAAATTTCTCAGAGCCACAAGGTCCTTGATGTGCTCTAATGGTATAACATATAGTAGATGCAGATAGGGATGGTGAAGGCAGCAGCCTGATGTTGCGCCGGATGAGGTAACTCGAATCCTGCACTCAAAACTCGTTAGCCAAGAAAAAAACAAACATCATGGAAAAACAATTCACTCATAGCATGGAGCATGCAGCATAGATAAAGC
Organism: Colocasia esculenta; assembly: GCA_014218235.1. Classification (NCBI taxonomy): domain Eukaryota; kingdom Viridiplantae; phylum Streptophyta; class Magnoliopsida; order Alismatales; family Araceae; genus Colocasia; species Colocasia esculenta. The sequence goes on from CM024757.1 coordinate 2,711,021, forward strand.
GTTTAAACAACAAGCATGACTCATTCAATTAGTTTGTTTTAACCATGAGGATAAGTGGACTTGACCAAAGATAAAGTGTAAGATAGGAGGAACCCATGATTGGAAGGATTGATGCGTTCTTACGCAGGAAGAAGGCGATTGCCCTATGCAATACCATCATCATTTTTTGGACTTTTTAAAAATATTTAGATTTTTGTGGGTTTTGAAAATATTTAGATTTTTGTGGATATTGAAAATATTCGAATTTTTGTGGTTTTTTTGGAAAATGTTTTTGATTTTTATGGATTTTTGAAAATATTTGAACTTGTTTGAATTTTGGAATATTTGATTTTTTTATGATTTTGAAAATATTTGATTTTTTGTTGGTTTTGGAATATTTGATTTTTTGTTTTTTTTTTTTGGAAATATTTGATTTTTTATTTTTGGAATATTTGATTTTTTTTGTTTTTTTGGAAATATTTGATTTTTTGTTTTTGGAATATTTGATTTTTTGTTAGTTTTTGAAATATTTGATTTTTTATTTTATTTTTTTTTGAAATATTTGATTTTTTGTTTTTTTTGGAAATATTTGATTTTTTTGTTTTTTGGAAATATTTCATTTTTTTTGTTTTTTTGTTTTTTGAAATATTGCCATGCCGTGGTGACATTGAAAATTATGAAAATTGACCGACGAATGAGTCCTTTGCTATCTCCCTTGTCATTAAAGAACACCCAGAGTAGGGTGTGCGTTTTAACGTGGTGCCCAGAGCCGATTGCAGATGGTTAACGGTGTAACCATCAAAGCCACATCTTGAAAAGACAACTTAAGTCTGATAAAGTGAAAAGGAAGCTTAGGGATAAGTTTGGCATGGGTATTCGAGGAGTTGGGTTCGGGTTCCTTCCTTGGCACAACCATCAGAAGGTTCAGTCTCATTAAGCACTTGTGCTTTTGAATCATATTTTGGAATTTTGAGTGATTGAATGACCATTGATTGTAGGGACATGCGTACGATCGGGTCCATTTGGATCTCCACAGGGACTTTGCCACTCTTTGCCATGCCCTATTATCATTGATTTGATTTTGATTTTTGCATGCATACGACCGGGTTCATTTGGATCTCCGCGGGGACTTTGCCCTCTTGACATGCATTGGAAATTCATTTTGATTGGTCATTTGATTGGATTCTGCCCATTCTGTTAAAGACTTCCCCTTTGTTAGGAGGGTGCTTCAAGAAGGTTCCCTCTGCCCAGCTACCCATACTTCTGCCGAATAAGGAGGAAAAAACAGACTTCGAACGCTGTTCAGGCGTGGCTGTGACGATGACGGTGTCAACCGGGAGCAAACGGCTGTGGGCGCCGTGAAGTGTGTGCGGATGCCCATGCCCAGGGCAAATCTTAATGACTCGGGAGAGAGTGCGGGACTCCTGACGCGGAGTTATCATAACGAAAAAATGCTGGGACATCATGGCAATGCTAAACAAATATTCATCTTTTTAGGGATTTTTTTCGACACTTGGTAGATAAAAATTTTCAAAGTAAGAACTTGGAGGATTAAAAGAAGACGAATGGGCATGCCCTGCGTTGGGGGCGAGACTCGGGGGGTCTAAGGGAATTGACAAAATTCTTTATTCAAAATTAAAAAGGACACGTGCGAGAAGGGCCGAAGGACCTGATTGAAAAATGGAGGTGACAATAAAATAAAAGACGAATGCCCTGCTGGGGGCGAGACCCGGGGGTCTACAAAGAATTTACATTTTTTATTCGAATTTAAAAATATAAGTGGGGACTAAAGCCCCGAAAATAGTGCGAGAAGAGTCGAAGGAGCCGATTAAAATGGAGGTGAACAAAAATAAAAACGAATGCCCTGCGTTGGGGCGAGGTTCGGGGGTCTAAAAGAATTTACATTTTTTATTTGAATTTAAGACTGTGCATAGGGACTGAAGCCCCGAAAGCAATGCCAGAAGGGTCGAAGGACCCGATTAAAAGTGGCACGAGGAACACGAGGAGAAGAATTTGGAAACTCCGGAGGGCCTGGAGGGGTTTGGCGGGAGAGGAGGGCGCGATACCCTGTTAAAGAAACAGGATCCGGATGGCCCGGATGAAAAGCAGGAAATAAATGGCCGTGTGGGGCCGACTGGAAAGGTGCACAGCGTAGGGTGCTAAATGATGTGTCGCGTTGGGAACTGATTGGACAAAATTGGGCGCGATGCCCAGTGTACGCTAAAGGATCATAAAACAGATAAAAATAAAAAGCCTCCCGTGGGGAGGGAACGTGGAGAACCCACGGGTAGGTGCTAAGTAGCATAAAAGATGATTCAAAAAAAGAGGGGAGTGAAGGTCCCCTAGCCTGTAGGTGCCGTGCCCAGTGATCGGATTTCTTGGGGGCCTGCGTCGGGCCCCTGAGATTTCTCCTCACAAATCGTGCCCAGCGGGTAGATGGACGTGCTCTTCTCCTTTGAATTGAACGGCTCTTGAAAATCAATGGAAAATCGTTGACTTCTGATGAAGTTTGGAAAAGGGGTGGTAACTCCCTTGGAATGAAAGTTGATGAAAAGGTGGGGAGTTCCACCGGCAATGTCAGAAGCAACAATAAAGGGACTGTGCCCAAGGAATGCATCGTGTGACATAAGAGGGGGCATGACCCTTGGGTGGTAGATTGTGCCAATGGTTTGGCTTCGAAGTGCGTGTGCACAATCTGCATGGTTGTTGCCTCCACGAGAGTGGAAAGGTCCAACAGTGGTAACCCCCTAGAAATATAGTTAATTGAAAGGGTGGGGAGTTCCACAGGTAAAGTTGGAGGCAACAATAAAGAAGCGTTGGCTTCCATTGGAGTTTCAAGTGTGAGTGGTAACCCCGTTGAAATGATACTTGATGAAAACGTGGGAGGTTCCACTGCGTAATTTGGAAGCAACAACAAGGGGACCGTGCCCAAAGCTTGTATAATGTTTGATATGGAAAGGGGCACGACCCCTTGGGTGATGGATTGTGCCAAGGATTTGGCTTTGGCGTGCGTAAGCACAATCTGGATGATTGACCCCTTCACTGGAGTGGGAAGGTTCAAGACAACGGTGTGAGGGGTCACGAGAGCCTGGAGGGAGAGATTCCCTATGAGTACTTGAAAATGAACCCGGCTGCCGACGGGTATGATTGTCATATTCTTAAAAGGCCTCTTAACGACCATGATGGGAGGGGAGAACTTCCGCTCAGAAAATGTGCCCGATATGGAAATGATGACCGGCATGCAGGAAATGTGATCATGATGTTTAGAAAACATGCCCGGTCCCGGGACTGGAATGATTGGCTCAAAAAATGTGCCCAGTATATTGACAATGACCGACATGCGGTGGATAAAATCATGATGTTGGAAAAGCATGCCCGGTTGCGGGACTCGAATGATTGGCAGTTCGATGGAAGGCCTGGAGACGGCCTTGATTGACAAAGAGGACTGCCTCTCGGAAATTGTGCCCGATATCTGAAAGATAACCGGCATGCGAGGAATGTATCCCAAAAATTCAGAATGCATGCTCGGTTCCAAGACTTCCTTCTTCTTTTGCTGACCTGATTTCTTGCTCCTTGAAAACTTGCGTCTGCTCCGGCGAAGGGGAGTGGGCGTAGGGGTAGGTGGTAACGCCAGTGGTGGCGTGATGGGAGGCTGTAGAGCCAGTGGTGGCTTGGTGGATAGTGGTATTATCGGTGGAGGGGTGACGGGTGTCACAGCAAGGGGTTGCTCGGGTGTCGGTGCCAAGGGTGTTGGCGGGGTAGGTGGTGATGTGATGGCTGGCGCCATGGTGGGTGTGATGGGAGGCTTGATTGTGGACGCTGATGTGATGACAGGCTTGTTAGCCATAGGTGATGGAGGTAAATGACGCATGGAGATGACCTCGGAAGGTTCCTCATCGTAGCGCCAAGTGGTTTGGCGAAGTGGTTGGAGGTTGGCGACCTCTACCCGAGCAACGGGCTGTGACGGGAGTGGTAGTGGATGTAATAGCGGAGGGAGTGTTGGCATGGGAGCCGGAACAGGTGCAACGTGGTGCACTGGAGCTTCTTCATAAACTGGGGCATCGAAGGGCCCTGTTGGAGGTTCTTGATAAATTGGTGTCCGAGGAGGACGAATTAGTGGACGCCTAGGGGGCGGGATGTCGGTGTAGGTAGGTGGATTATGCGGAGGCGCATAATATGTGGATGGTGTGTGGTGGTGAGGTGGATAGTGGATGGCGTCCACTGATTCGTTCTCTCTCGGATGAATTTGATCAAACAGCTCTACGATCGGAGAGTCCATTAGATGTGTTTGGATGTAACGTCCCCGGTCATAGAGCTCTTCCATCGTATCAATTCGGTTCATGGCCAGGATGTGTTTGAACTTCGGAGTAGAGTTGGAAATAATGATCTTGACTTGCTCTGACTCCGAAAGCTCATACTGAAGGCGCATGGCCATTGACCTCCAACGGTCAGCAAACTGTACAAAGGCCTCGTCAGCCTCCATCATTTCGGATGTGAGATCCGTGATTGAGAGATAGGGGCTGACACGATCTTTGTACTTCAGAAGGAACTTCTTTTGCAACAAGCGGAAGTCTCCTGCCTCACTTGGCTCTAGGGAGTAGAACCATTCGAGCGCAGGGCCGTCAAGAGATTTTCTAAATAAATATGCCAACGTGATGGGATCACGTTGCCAACGGGAAGACTCATAAAGGAATTCTTTGACGTGAATGTAGGGATTACCCGTGCCATTGTACAGTCGGTACGACGGCATCTCCGAAGGAGGAATGTAAATTTTTGGGATAGCCGGCATGGCGGCGACGGGGTTACCCTTAGAATTTGAAAGCTTATTTATTTGACTCTCCAGATTGTTCAGTTTCTGGAGAAGAGCATGTTCAAGTGAATCGGAAGGCTGGTGGGCCTGTGAGGGACGGTTTGTACGGACCGGAGCACGGACGTGCGAGTGGCCAGGGGGCCGGGGTGATGAAGAATGTACAGGGGTACGTGGCGAAGTCGCCGGAATATACAAAGGCGGGCGCCTGGGGGAAGGAGAGGGAGAAGGAGTCGTGGAAGGAGTCACACCCTCAACCAATGATTGTATCATATAAAGCTGTTGAGGTGTGAGCTGATCTAGTGCATGCAGGACATGTTGCACTGTGGGGTCCCTGGTCGGGATAGGCTCTTGCCGGGTTCTGATTGGTGGTAAATGTGAGGGGACATTAGATAGATTAGTGCGCGGTGTGCGCACATAACCATAGGAAGTGGAAGGCTGCCCCTCACGGTGGTGAGATGGATGGACATGAGATTGAAATGATTGGACACTTGAATTATCCTCATAGTCCATGTTAAGATTAGCATGATAATACGGGTCCATTTTTAACAAGGCAATAAGCAAACAAGTTGAACAAGGATTAGCCAATCAATATGCAGTTCAAACAAGTTGTAATGTTTAACGCTTGTTTTTTAAGAATTTGACACTTATTTAAATGGATTGAAAAATATTGTGTCACTCCAGGTGAGCTCCTAGTTGGGTAGAAGATGAGCACTACGGGATACAACTAGAATCACCTCTCACCACGCAATGGGATGTCTAACCCGGGTCAACGAAATGGTACCGCCTGCTCGGTCCGCCGTGAGAGAATCCATGGGGTACGAAGTCTTACGGGGTTCCGGGAGAAGGTTCACTGGTCCAAAGGGACGGAATGCCCAATGGAGAGTTTGCCCTCACTGGAAGAGGTCTGTGGAGCCTAGGAAATGAGGGAAGGAGGTCCCCCGACCGATGCAAAATGCCCACAATGCAACAGTTTATAACACAAATGGCAGAAGGAGGCGTTTCTGTCAACAGTTAAAATCGCGACGAGCACAGCCGCCGCGACTAAAAAATGCGCCCAATCACCGCGACGTGGAAATGAAAGCCCGCGCGAGGTCCCTGTGGACGGCCACTGTAAACAAAAACGCGTCGACTTCAGCCGCCACGACAACAAGCATGCACTAAATCGCGTCGACTTGAGTTGACGCGAATCACAACAGAAAACCTTCCCGACAAAATTCAGAAAATAACCCCAACAAATCGCGTCGGCTGTCCCCTCCGCGATTCACAACAACAACCCAGAATGAAAAAAAAATTTCACAGAAAGACTTATAGCATGCACACACTCAAATGGAAGGGAAAAAACATAAACTCTAAACACTAATGACTATTCTAATAAGCTAACTAAACATGGATTTAAATAAATAAAAAATGGTAAAAACACAATAAAACAAAAACACCCCGTGGGGCAAAAAGGTGTCACACGTGGGTGCCAAAATGTAACGCCACGTGGGGCGTAAAACGAGGTACCCAAACTGAAATTAAGAGCGTCCCACCGTGATCGCCAATTTGTAGACTGAGTTTTTCGCTCCTCCTTTTTAGGGGGGACGAAGAACACGGCTCACAAAGATAACGTGTACGGATACACGTGAAAAAAGGTGATAAAACAAACAGTGGCCCTTCGGGCGATAAAAAGATAATAAAGCAATAAACCGTGATCGCCAGGTACCATTCTTAAAAAGCACCAAAAGTAGAGACGGGTCTAAAAGGGGATGTGTACCTTTCACCCGTAGAGTGATCGCTTAGCGGGAAGATGTGTGGGTGTCTGTTCTTTCCTCCTCCTTCCACCGGCCGGCTGGCGAAGGAGATTCAGCTCGGGGTACCTGACACAGAAAATACAACAAAAAGAAACAACGGGATTAGCCCGATGTGTAGTAAATGGATATAATAGAATAAAATAACATAAATAGGAAAAAGGGAAAGGACACACCTTTTGCGTGGTCTTTAAACCCCTAAAAACTGGAAAGTGGTGCGTGCATGCATGATGTGTAAAATGAAAAGGAAAAGGGGCAACGTAGGGCCCAAATGAAAATGAAAAGGACCACGTGGGGTCCGGAGGGAAGGAAAAGCGGGGTGCTCCCCCAAGGTGACCGGACGGCGTAACGGTGCCGTGGAGGGCAAATGAGAGGAGGAGGATGTGGAAGGCGGCGATGGAGAGGCCACGAGAGACGGAGACGAGGAAGACGGCGCGGGATGGCGTCGAGGAGGCGAACCGGCGAAGCTTCGGCGCTTGAAAACCTCTCCCTCTCTCCAAAACCTCTCTTTCTCTCTCTAGAAACCCCCTCTCTCTCTCTCTCTAAAACGCTCGGCCAAACCCAAAAATCTCCCAAAATGGCCAACTCCTTTGCTGGATGCGAAAGTTGAGTTTTAAGTCACTGGGTCAAAATTGCGTCCAATACAGCCGCCGCGATTTAGAAAGGTCGGTTTGACTAGTTTAGCGACGGATTGGCAACGGAAATAAACCGCCTTAAAATTGCGTCGGACGTAGTGGCCGCGGTTTAAGGCAATCGCGTCGACCGGGGTAGTCGCGAATTTGGAGGCAGTTCAGCGACCAATCCGTCGCTGATTAGCGACAGACTTAGCGACGGAATTCTAAATCGCGTGGTTTTGAGGCAACCGACTCCCCTGCGCGTTGTCAGTCGACGGAACGTTGATGTGACTTCTCTAAATCGCATCCAGTACAGTGGACGCTTTTTAATGCCAAGAAACACGTCGACCGGAACGGACGCGAATGAAAAGATAAGTCAGCGACTGATTTAGCGACGGAACAACGACGGAATAGCGACATAATAGCGACAGAATAGCGACAGTATGAATCACGTCCACCAAAATCGACGCCCTTTTAATATTCTTCAAGAAACGCGGCGACTGGGCTGGATGCGAATTAAGAGGCGGTTCTGTGCCGGAACAGTTTGCCGTCACTAATCCGTCGCTGATTGGCGACAGATTAGCGACGGAAATTTGATTGTCGCTGTTCCGTCGCTGAGTGACCTTTTGCGACCAGACCCCTCTTGGGGGAAGCACCAAGGAAAATGGGTGATATTATAAAAATATTGGGAAAAAGCTCTTTCAAGGCAAAATGAGGGTCATTTTTGGCGTTACAGCGCAACTCGAAAAGTTGCCCGCGATGGGAAAATTCGCGTGTCTACAGTCTCATCATAATCTATACCCTCTTTTTGGGTATAGTCTTTCGCCACAAGTCTTGTTTTATACTTGTCAATAGTCCCATCAGCCTTGCGTTTAAGCTTGAAAACCCACTTGTTTCCAATCACCTTATGCTCAGGTGGAAGATACACTAACTCCCAGACTTCATTCTGCGCCATTGAAAAAATCTCCTCGTACATTGGCAATTTCCTATTCTTTCATAGATGATGACGCAAGAGCTTCCTGAACAAATCTAGGCTCTTCATCATCCGTGGGTTCACAAAGAAGTACCTCATTGTCGATTTCAAAAAATCGACGAGGAACATGCCCACGCTTGCTACGACGTAAAGGATCTTGACTTTCTATTGGTGCACTCCCACTGGACGCACTCCCACTAGACTGACCATCCCTATCATTTTCGACTGACAATGGTATGGGAACACTTCCCTCCCTTTGCCGGAAGATGGTAGGATGTTCAATTGTTCATCTGTTTCAAAAAGATCAAGATTCTTCTCATTGTCGCCAAGACTAGGAAATTCATTCTCTAAGAAGACAACATCTCGGACCTCACGCTCTATCATTCCTCCATCTGGATGATATTCATATATGACATAACCTATTGAGCTCTCAGGATATCTAATAAAGATAGACTTTTGAGCTCTAAGGCCAAGTTTCGCAAACTTAATTGTCGTGTGATGATCATATCCAGCTGATCCCCATGGACGTAAACAATTTAAATCCAGTTTGTGACCATGCCACAATTCATATGGGGTAGAAGGAACTGATTTAGATGGCACTCGGTTAAGAATGTAGGCAGCAGTTAACAGAGCATCTCCCCAAAAAGAGATTGACAAATTTGCCTGCGCCATCATTGACCTAATCATGTCTAGCATTGTTCTATTCCTTCGTTCTGCAACACCATTTTGTTGCGGCGTATATGGAATAGTAAATTGCCGACGAATACCTTTTTCTTCACATAATGCTCGGAACTGATCCGACAGATATTCGTGTCCACGGTCTGTCCGAAGAGCCTTGATACTCCTCTCCATTTGATTTTCAACTCTAGCTAAGAAATGCTTGAAACAATCCAGCACTTCATAGCGATGAGCAATCAAATATACATAACCGTACCGTGAAAAATCATCAATAAATGTAAGAAAATAGTAATAACCATGCCGAACTCTAACACTCATGAGTCCACAGACATTGGAATGGATCAATGCCAATGGTTCGGAGGTTCTTACAGCTTTTCCAAAAGGCTTACGGCATGCTTTTCCTGCCAAGCAGGGCTCACATGTGGGCAAGTTGACTTTAGCGAGTGACCCTAAAAGTCCTTCTCTAGCTAATCTAGTCATTCTATCTTGTCCAATATGGCCTAAACGAGCATGCCATGTCACAGAATCTAAATACTTTTGAGCTAACGCAGGCATAACCATAGAAGAAGAATTAGAAAAGTTGTCACACAAATCTAAGATATAAAATCCATCACGTAGCAATGCATGTCCATAAAGAACGTCATTTAAGACGATGGTTACAAGACTGCGAGAAAAGGATAAGCAAAAACCCATTGCTAACAAAGTTGAAACTGACAAAAGATTATATTGGATTCTAGGCGCATATAGTACATCACTTAAAAGTAACGTATGTCCGTTCGCAAAAAAAGAGTTGGTATGAACCGACTCCACAGACTTCTTCACTGGCACTATTGCCCATGAAGACTCTTTGCATGCCTTCTGGAATCCGATGATAATCTACAAAACCTGCTCGATCCATCGTTATATGTTTTGTTGCTCCTGAATAGTGACCGTCTTTATTTCGGTCATAAATTTTCACGATTTTGGCGCGCTGGTCAGGCATTTTGTGAAGTCATTCTATACCTCCCCCCTCTCGCGCCATTCTTCTCTCCTCCATCCAGCCATTCTTCTCCCTCTCTCTCTCTCTCTCTCTCTCTCTCTCTTGGAGACGCTGAACTCGCGCCACCACCGGAGAACGCCGCCGACGATCCCCGCCGTCGTCGTCGGACCCGTCGCCGCCGTCGGCCCTGCGGCCCAGCCCCTCTGTCGTTGTCGGATCGGTCGCCGCCGTTGGTCCTGCGACCCAGCCCCTCCGTCGCCCTCGCCCTCGCCTGTCACCACCGCCGCCGGTAGATCAGTAAGTTTCTTTCTCTCTCTCTCTCTGACTGTCTCTGTGGCCTCTCTCTGCCTATGTCTATGTGTGTGGGGATGAGAGATGCCGGTTGTGGGAGGGGGAGGGAGGCCAAGGAGGGGGGGCTCGCATGCGGGGTGGGGGGGGGGGTTGCGCAAGGAGGGGGGGTTCGCAGGTAGGGGGGGTTTGCGCAGATAGGTGGGGTTGCGGGGGCTGCGTAGGCCACGGAGGGGGGGATCGCAGTCGAGATGGGGGTCTCTCTCTATCTCTCTCTCTCTCTGTTTCTCTCTCTCTATGCGTGTGTGTGTGTGGGGGTTGGGGGGCTGTAAAGGCAGGGGGGTTGGGGGGGGCTGTGCAGGAAGGGGGGGGCATGCAGTCGAGATGGGAGGGGGTCTGATCTCTCTCTCTCTCTCTCTCAGACTATCTCTGTGGCCTCTCTCTGCCTATGTCTATGTGTGTGGGGATGAGAGATGCCGGTTGTGGGAGGGGGGAGAAAGGCTAAGGAGGGGGGGGCTCGCATGCCGGGGGGGGGGGGGGGGATTGCGCAAGGAGGGGGGGGGGGGGCTCGCAGGTAGGGGGGGTTTGCGCAGATAGGTGGGGTTGGGGGGGCTGCGTAGGCCACAGAGGGCGGGGGGGTCGCAGTCGAGATGGGGGGGGTCTCTCTCTCTCTCTCTCTGTGCGTGTGTGTGGGGGGGTTGGGGGGCTGTGCAGGTAGGGGGGTTGGGGGGGCTGTGCAGGGAGGGGGGGGGGGGCTTGCAGTTGTTCTGGGGGGGGGGGGGGTCTGATCTCTCTCTCTCTTTCTCTGTCTCTCTCTGTTCGATTTTTAGGGAATTTTTAGTTTAATTTTTCTTCTTGCATTTTCTGTTCTTCTAGTATTGTAGAAGAGATTAGCCAGTTCGAGAGTTCGGATTTTAGGATTTCTTGCCATTTCTTTCTCCTGTAAATTTTTCTTTCAGCAGAGCTTGGAGTTCAATTTTTAGATTATTTTTCTGCCATTTATTTTTTGTAATTTCTTTCTTCCACAGCTCATGCCAGTCATTGGGTTGGCAAATTTTAAGATTTCTAGTTTCCTGTTCTTTCTTGTTCTTCGGGAGATCAGAACTCCAAGGGGCTTCACCAGTGAGATTGTTGAGATTTTTAGGATTTCTACCATTTTATTTCCTCTATATTTTTCCTTTCCAAAAGTTGTGAGAACTGTGAATGGTTTGGCTGTTGAGGAGGATCCGATGGAATTCTTCCATTTATTCTGTGTTTAGAAGATCCATTTGTCCATTTCTTCTTCCATTGGAGCTACTGTGATTTGTTTAGAGCTGTGAGAGTTTCCTGAATTCAGAATTTCGTTTGTGGAATTGCTTGGGTTGATGGGAGTTAATTTGTGTTTTTTTTTTCTTTCTGCTATTGAAGGGGATGAGATTGGGGTTTTCTTTGCTGCATTCGTCCTCCTTAATCATCCATCCCTGAGTCTGACCATGTGAGAGTTATATAGAAGTGAGTGTTGAGACATGAGAATCTTAAGATATATGTTCACACAGACTATAGAGAATAAGACGTGGAGTCAATATATGTGCAGAAACATAGTTGTCGCTCCAATTTGACATTAGGGAGAATAATAAGTAAACTTACTCTTTATTCTCATAGGAATGAACTCTCTGATATGAAGTTTGATAAACGTAAGGTGCATATGAACTCTTATTTTTCATAAGATCAATTGGAAATAAATAGATGAAGTACAATCAAGAGGGATAAAAGAGATACCTCTTCCTCAAAACAGAAAATAGAACAGCCCCCACCAACACAAACAGAACACATATTCCCTACTTGATCTTAGTCACCAAAATTAGAAAAATAAACAGTCCAAGAGTACACCAACATAACTCAAATCTTTGTATTATACCAACTCTACTATACCCTGTTACTGAACAGAACCTTCAAAGTTTCTAAATGTCTGCCTTGACTACGTTCAAGATGATGGAGATCCCAGATGACAGATTTTGGCAAGAAAATCCTCATTCATGACCCACGCAGGATTTAGAATATTCTGCTTAAAAACAGAATTAGTGTAAGCCTCTAATTCTACTCTATGAATTATGTTTATTTTTGTATGTTAGGCTGTCTAATTCTACTGAGAGGCATTTCTTTGTGGAATGGTCTTTAGCCATTAGTGAGTGCTTTATAATAGAAACTATAAATAAGAATTTGAAAGAGTCTATCATAATGTTATGCTGTGGAATGGGGTAGCCATTCATGTGTATGTATCCGAATCTTAATCTACTCATCATTACCAACCCATCTAGCTGTGAATAATACTTGATGATCAATAATTGAACAAATTTGAAATTAATTATCACCAATTCTTCAGGAGATATGTGGAAGGGAGGATGCATAAAAATATGTGGCCAGAAATGGTGGACATGGGGGCATGCGAGATTCAAACTTCATGCCACATGCAAATAAAGTTCATAGAACTAAACATACATCAACAATTTATGACTACTGAAATCAATTTTATAGAAAGGAAAATCCCAGGGGTATGCAATAGGCCATGAGTTTTGAGAACAAACTTCACGTGGGATGTTAGAAACAACTGGCGTCAACGGTAATATAGTTTTGTTTCTGGTTACAAAACTTTTTCAGAATATTTCCCAATGGCATCATGTAGATAGATGAAACAAAATGTTTTGACCACTAGCAATTAATTAAATCATTAAGGTAGATCTAGCATAATGTGAAATAGATTAATACCAAAGACAAGTAGTGATAGCAACAAAAGAACTATAATGCATGAAGAACTTCATCAAAAGAGAAGGGAGAGGCAAGGAATCTGGGAAGTAATAGGAAGCATTTTTCGTGGGCAATCATCAACAATTATATAGATTCAGAGAGCAAACAAATCAAACACACATGAAAATAGGATTTTTTCCTTATGGTGGCAAATACCAAATGAAACAACATCACTTCAGATTCTTACGCTTCCAATTGGCGCTCATATTTGGATCGAACTTCATGAACTGTTAAAATAACTTCTAGTTCATGTTCAATCGTTTTCATCAGGGCCTGTAAAAATGAAAAGAAGGAAATGTCAGAATTCTATTGGACAATAGGAAACTTAGCCTCACATACTGCAGGCTCTACTACTTACCTGCATTCCTGGACCATTTGCATTCCCCATACCTAAATGATTTAAGGTAGATCAAGTGGATGACAAAGCATACACAAAGAAAAGAAATCTTGCATAATGTTAGAGTGATGCTTATACCAGAATTATCACGAGAGTAAGCCTTCTTGGCTTCCAGAAGTTCCTTAGTCTTTTAGTAGCCAATGAAGCCTCCTCAGTCTTCGTTGTAAGACCTAAATAAATCAACTGTTAGTGCAAGGCAAGTAGTTGCATATATTCAGACAATTACATTAGCAAACAAACCATTTTTTGCCGCTGATTCAATGCCAATAATTTATGCATCTCATATTCATTCCTTCTACCCTCCTTCTTGAGCTGAAGATAAAGACATTTGAATTAGATATTCTTAGCATGTTAGAAATGAAACTAATGAAAAGTAGTTGGATTTAATGTTCATGTCCATAGGCAAACCCCCCCCAATCCGATACTATCTGACACTGCAAAACCCCCCAATCCAAATATAATTTAGACGTATCAAACCGTGAACCATAATCTCTGTTAGTCCAAAAGAGTTCATCAACTCTTGTTTAGTGGGTCTCAATTAGACAGTTTAGACCAAAACCAGGGTAAAAAGAGGGAATCTTTATGAGGGGCATGAGGTGGATGCACCAATGCAAAGTTACAAGTCTCCAAGTGTGAATGTGTGCATGGCGGTGGGGGGGGGGGGGGTGGTCTTAAATCAAGGCTTTTAATTCAGTCAGATTATTTTTCATGATGCTTATGTCTTTTTTAGATATTAGATGTGCATACTTAACATTATGAATTAGTAGGAGGCATGCATAAGAAATTAAAAAAAAAAAATCTAAAAGCAACTGACTCGGAATTGAGGTGCCCAGCTCACTGCCTAGTCAGTCTGACTAGTCCATGAGGGGGGTTGTCCTAAGCAGACCGCCTAGTCCTTTTTAAAAACATTGCCTGCTCCATTCTGCCTTTGTTAATCTGAGCATAGAAAACTTTGTCATCCCTATGCTTGATCCGACCTCAGACTTTTCCTGAGAACTTGAACCCAACTCTGTCATTTTTCCTACCTCAGAACCCTCTTTTCAGTCATTCTGTTGTTATCACTCGGCAACTCTGTGACTATCATTGCCAGAAGATGATGTATAAAACTTATTTTCAAGTGCATTTGCAGGTTCCAAATGCAAGGATATGGCCTTCATTTCTAAAGTTACATGTATCTGAGTACCAATGTTCCTACCAAAGAGAGAACATTGCCAAATGGAAGCATGAGAAGTCTGAATGCTTTTCAGTTAAAATCTTTAAAAAATGAGTAATTTGCATGTCTAACACTGCTTTTCAGTTTATTCCTTCCAATGCATGTGGAATGATGCAGTAATGGAACTTATTTAATTCATTCTTCTTGTTACCCTTTCAACACATTTGTAGGCGAGATCTTATAGGTACAATATCTAGGACAAGACAATCATATATTCTTGTTCAAGTGTCATTGGTTTGCCAGTCTTCCAGAAATTAACTGTTTAAAATGGATGCAGGAAAAGAATCACCAAAGTTTCGAGCAAATTGATTTTTTGGGGTTGATCTATTCTGATTGGAGTTGCTAAGTTCTTGTGTTCGTGCCAGTCTGCCAGAAACTAACTCTTCTTTTCACCTTGGAATAGGTAATACTGTTATTATCCCACCTTTGTCACCATATTTTCTCTACAGAAGTATTATGTATTTAGAGATTATTGTTGTGTGATTTATTGAACTATCTTTTTATTTTATGGGGTGTGAATAGATTCATATGGAGCAAAATTTAGTGCCTATTTCTGTGGACAACAAAATTTTGGCTGTTATCTTTAGATTTTAAGAGAACTTGGACATGTAATTTAAATGTGAGACATGTAACTTATGAATGGTTATGTATTACATTGGAAACTTTAGTGGTTTTTCAGTAGCCTGATGGGTCAGAAAAAGGGTTTTTGAGGCCAAATGCAAAAGATCAGCAATGCATTCCGAAAAAGACCAAGGAATATGTACATCATGCAAGACTCATCAAATTAATTCAGTTCTTCCAGATTAGACATCAAGCCAGACATTTTAGGGGAACACAAGTTTGCTTTTGCAGCCCAGAAGCCTGAAATTGGCACCCTAGAATATGAGAATCAATAATATTTGGGCCTTAAGAAACTTAATTCAGCTAAAGGGTCTCCTTGTCTGATTTCTCTTGCATTAATTACATCATTTTAGCAAGCAAAACCTTTATAATAACGACCAACAATGAGACTATCTAATCATTATTGTGAAGGGAATTTGAGTTGAACCCAGAAGTTCTACCATTGTCCATGATGGGGTTCCAAAACAGCTAGAACTCCTTTTAAGATAATTTTAAGTTATATATGAAACTATTATGTTCCTGATTTTGCATGTTTCAAGGAAATTTATTAATCATAGGTCTGAGATGTCTTCTAATAGATGGATGATGTTTTAAAACCCAAGGTTATGCTTTTAGTTATTTTGAATGTTTTTGTTTCCTGAGGGTCTTTTGGTCATTTTCTGAGCAAAGCATTTTAGCGGAAATTTATATGTTTCTCAAGATTTTCCATTTTGGGGACTTTCTTTATGGTTGAATTTTATTATTTCTAGGGTATCGGGGTAATTTGGTATTTCTTTTGGGAAAATTTGAGATACCCCAAATCTGAGTTTTAGCATTTTGTAACGATGGTTTTAGTGTTTCAAATCCTGTCTTTATACCCTGTCCCCTCCCCTCCCCAAAGGAAAGGAAAAAGGATCTATGTAACTATTATTAGTGCAGGTTAGGTATATGCATTTGCTCCTTTTTTGGTTCTTATTGTGGATCTTTGGTCATGCTGGCCCATGTGCTAATTTTGTTGCCATGTATGTTACTGGTATCGGCAATTGAAGGGGCTTTAGTCCTTCCCCAAAAATTTTGCAAAGGCTCTATCACACTGTCATATCTTGGAGAGTGTCCGCCTAGGGTAACAATATCAAATTTTTTAGTACTGTCATGAAGTTTCTCTTTCCTTTCTAGTAATGTGTGTAGTAGTCATTAGTTAGTTTAAAAGTACATGTAAAATTATGAAGAAAATTTAAATTCTTGCTAAAGAAGTTGCATGTGTTTGATACTACTTCTACCTAATATTCTATCTTGAATTCTTTCCACATCAGGATTTCTTTGGAAAGCCTGCATTCCTCACTGTCTCAGGCCAACTTAATGGTGAAACATACGCAACAGCACTATCTGATGTACAGTTCCATCTCAATGAAGATTCCATGTTCTCTTGAGAAGTCAGGTGATCAGTCTCTTATTCAGAGCCTATAATCTTATTGAACTGACTATAGTTATTGGTGGCAGATCTACACTTTCGGTCCTACTTTTCGAGCTGAGAATTCTAATACTTCTAGGCATCTAGCTGAATTCTAGGTACTTAGCTTCTGAATTTTTCCTGTCATTGTCTATTTTATTCTGGTCCATTTTTACATCTTTAGCTTCATCTTCCTTCACAAATTTTATGGTTTTAAGGCCACAAATCTTTAACTGATTTTTTTTAATGTTTTGATTTGTGCAGATGATTGAACCAGAACTTGCTTTTGCTGATTTAAATGATGACATGGCCTGTGCAACTGCATATCTCCAGTATGTAGTAGGTTACTTTTCACAGATAGCTTTTTATTTTATCCCAAACAGCGTTACCTGGCCTTGCTATTTTACTTAAAACTTTCAATTTTTTCCTGCTTAAAATTGATTGCATATTGTTTTGGACAGGTGAGGTATGTTCTTGAGAACTGTAAAGAGGACATGGATTTTTTCAATACATGGATTGAGAAAGGCATCGTTGATAGATTAACTATACGTCACCTACTCCCTATTCCCTGCTGTAATAACTTGACTTCATTCTATTCGGTAACGAAGCAGATAGGACATTTGGCTTTTAAAATGTTTTTGCTTAACGTGATAGTGCAAGATTCTCTGGATTGAGCCTTTTTATCTAGTGGATTCTGTGTCTTAATTTTGAGCAGATGAAACACGGGGGTTTTGATGCAAGTGGATGCAAGCTATAAGAATAGTGATCCACTTAATCCAAGTGGATGCAAACTATAACCCCATTGGGGGTGGGCACAACCCTAGGGGTGGGCCCACCCCCAATGACCTCAGCTCCCCCAATGGGGAGCTGAGTTTGTTGCAAACTGCCAACCTGGCAGTTTGCAACAAGTCTTTTCCATATCAATAAGAATGCCATTGACTTAGGATATGTCAGTCCCTTCCTAAGCTTCTTGTTGTACATGATGGAATCTTGACATTTTTTATTGGTCAAATTCTGCAATCTGTATTTACTTTACACATCATACAACAACATAATCATACAGGTCTGCAACTGAAACTCACTTAGTGCCCAAAATGCTAAAGCAGTAAAGGACAAACCTGCATTCCTCTTTACCGCCCACACTACTGTTAAACAGACCCTTAATTTATATGTATAGCAGGAAGTCAACATTCTGGTTAGATGAACATTCATTGACTTAGGATTTGTTGTGATTTTACAGGAAGCATCAGAACAGCTGGACAAGTCTGCTCAATTACCATCAGGTAGTCAGCATTCTGGTTAGATGAACATTCTTTCATTTATTTTCAGCCTTTCTCTGCAAGAGAATTTGCAATCTGTGGTTTATTCTCCACAGTGTTTTCTTTCACTCTGCATTTTAGAATGCACAGTTTAGTCTGTTTTCCCCTCAAAGAACTGATTACTCGATTTGGGACATACAAGTGAGTGTATTTTGAGCAACCATGCTTATTGCAGTAGGATGATCAGACATGTTTTCCTGCTTAATTCTCTGTACTGGGACAGTTTTGTTCTCATATAATTTGTGCCTTGGATAGTTACTAATCATCACTGCCGTTTCTTTTCTACCAGGGACTTCCTCAACTGCTCAAACACAGGTAAGATTCTCGTCCACAGCAAAGTTCATTTGGTTGTTTTCTTAAAATTTCACATCAGAGTTTTAGATATAATATAGCAGTACTTTATCTTGGTAAACTTTTTTCTCCTCCAATATTTTTGGAATTATGCTTCCTCATTGTGAATGGATTATGGATGTGTGGGCTTGCACATTTTAATGATTCCTTCTGCTTCTCTTGAGCTCATAAACGCCAGATGCTATGATAAGACATGAAAATCAGCATAAATGGAGTGCATGGATGTTTCTGCTTACATTGTGTGTGTGTGTGTGTGTGTGTGTGTTTTGGGGTGTGGGGGGGAGGGGGTGGTTGATGTGACTCGCTCGATCTTCGGTAACTCTCATTATGAAAAAAGTAACAATGGAAATGAAGAACATGCTGCTGGCTTCCTGTTTAGCGGTTGATCAGATGGCTTATTCCATTTATCAATTGTGATTGCTTGCGGAAGATAAAAAAGTAACAAATTGCTTTTAACTCACTGCTGACTGGTAGTGTAACGACCCGACCCTCCGGACCCCCACCAGGGCCCGAAGTTCGCGTCGCCACCCACGGATCCGAAGACCCGGAAGGGTTATATGAACAAGTCTAGTGAGATATGTACTGAATTTAAACAACTATAACAATATGTACAATATAGAAAAGTCTGTACAACGCGTCCCAAGCAAAAGCACAGGTACAAGAAGAAAGGTGCAGTCCTTAAGGGGCATACCCCGAGGACTTGCAAAACACAGCTCTTAGCTCACTCGGCTACAAGAGCTCACAACGCTCACTCTCACTGCTGCTGACAACAACACGGCGCCACAGCCGTCTCCGCAACCCGTCCGACACCGAGCTCCCGCGACGACGAGCCCCTAGCTGAAGGAAGTAGGGGGGGTGAGCCTCGCGAACAAGGCCCAGTAGGGATTACCAGTCCCTCACCGGCCAGAGCAGCAGGAACTCCGAAAATAGGAAACTACACTAGAAAGCTGTACAACGAGTAACACCTACAGCAGGGTACTACTAAGCAGCGGAAGAGAACAGCGCAACGCCACGACCACCAACGAGGTCGAGCCACACACACGACTCCCGCAGAAACCAACGGAGTCGGACACACAGCGCAAGCAACGCTTGGCACACCGGCCGAGACTACGCAACAACCAAGTTAGAACGACGTCTCACCACAAGCACGGCCACCTCAGACCTCCACAGGGTCGAGGGCCCACACGCAGAACCACTCCGGACCCTGGACACGCCACGAGGTCGGGAGACCACACACGCCGGTGCCACCACGGACTGGCACCCGGGAACGGAACTGCGAAGCCAAGAGGACACCAAAGCGAGAACCACTAAAAGCACTGGTCTGCACAAGGCCAGACCAACGACGCCCATGGAAACAAGGCACGGCCAGGCTATGACCACCGTGCAAGCTAGGGCAACGGGGAACACTTGGAAACGTCGTGAGAAAAACGTCGTCACAACAACAGCAACCAAGCCACCGCCGCTAGCAGCCAAGAGGGGGACACGCTGTCCACGCCCTCCGCTCACTAGCCTAGCTCCTGCCTCCGCCCTCGCGAAGGGCGAGACAGAGCCGCCACAGAAACATCCAACACACGCAACACCGCAGCCTGGCCAAGCTGCGGCCTCACGCCTAGCACCACTACGTGGCTCCGGAACCAACGCAGAGAGAGGCAGTGAGACAAAGGACTGTCTGGTCTGCGTCAGGAACTCCAAACACCTCGACGTCTCAGACCCAGACAAGAGAGCTCTACAAACGACTCATCGCCGCTGCCCAAACCTCGTTTTCCCCTCAGCTCAGAGTCCGCTCACGTGGGCTGCCAACTCGAGCACACTCGTAGCCCGGAGTACTCCCTCAACAGGCTCCCGAGGATGGGGGTCCCAGGAAACGGAGACAACCTCTAAATGGGACAAGCCCTCAAGTGCAGAGCACCGGGCGAAAAGAGAACAGGCGGGGCAATCACCACAAAAACGGCACAACTGACTTGTAACCAAGACAAGCCCAGCAGGCACGGGCACACACGGCACCCCTTCAGGAAACCCCGGAGGGGCCGTTGGCCAACGCCGGCACACACGGCACGGCACGAGAAGTCGGAATACCGCGAGGCAGAACAAAAGCCAGAACAACCTGATCGCGACCACAGGTGTGTCGCCTTCAGAACAGGAAGGCGACAGCCAGCCTGTCGCTACCAGGTCACGACGACCAGGGGGCCGCCTTCTGACCTGAACGCGACATATCGACCTGTCGCGTTCAGCGTCAGAAGGCCGGACCTCAAGCGGGGCCATTGGTCCGCAGCCAAACGGCACGGAGGCGAGAAGGCGACCAGGGCATCGTCGCTACCCCAAAAGGTAGAACGCGACGACTGCCCTGTCGCAACCCCGAAGGCGACAGCCAAGGTGCCGCCTTCAGAACAAAACCCGGAACCGAAGGGCAAGGGGGAACGCGACGGCCAACCTGTCGCTACCCGAAGGCGACAGGTTGCTCGTCGCCTCCAGACTGGTATCGCGACAGCCACCCTGTCGCGATCCCAGGCTGAGCCCCGAACGGAGCATGGGGGCCAACCATGGTCACCCCAAGCTACCACACAAGCACACACAGGGAGGGGAGCATGGGGAAAGCTGTAAATCTAACTACAAAACCCCGAGGGCTCCCGATCCACCCGGATGGGAGAGGGCACAAGAAATCCCTACCTTAGAATGGAGAAACCACCCCACGAAGGGGCCCTCGCGTTGGTTGGCCGCCTCCTCCTCGCTCCACGCACGCGCCGCCGCTCCGCACGAGCTCCCGGCCGCTCCACAGCGCTGGATCGCCGGAGGGAGCCCTCCACCGCCTGAGAAGAGGGGAAAAGGGAGAGAGGAAGAAAAGGGGGAAGAAAGGAGGGGCCAACGGCCTTAAGCCCTTGGAACCTGAGAACGCGACAAGATCCTTGTCGCGTTTCCAACAGGAACGTGACACCCCGCACGTCGCCTTCTCAAAAGTTCTGACAAGACCTCTGACAGGCCGACAGGCGCCAGACCACGTGTCGCGCGCGCAGGCGTCTCAGGTGAACGCGACACCCGGCACGTCGCCTTCACACCTGCGATGCGGACACGTGGCACACAGCCACAGCAACAACCGGAACGCGACACAGGGGCCGTTGCCTTCCAAACCAGAAGGCGACAGGGAACATGTCGCGTTCAGAACGCGACACCCCTGCCCGACTCGATCCCAAGATCAACGCCATGGCACACAGAACCCGAGGAGTTACACCAAGATGCGACAAGAAAGCGACGCACCCGGACGTCGCGACACAGATGACTATCGCGGTGGACACCCACGCCGCGACACCAACGCGTCACCCAGCCTGGACGCATCAGTGGCCAGTCATCCCACGACACCGGACGGAAGCCGGGACACCGGGTGTTACAATCCACCCCCCTTAAAACAATTTCGTCCTCGAAATTGGGACAAGCCCAACAAATCCCGAGGCACGAAATGAAGCACGGGGAGTAAACGCAAGACCAGCGCGAAAAAGCCACTAAGTCTCAACACGACTTCCTCGTGGCAACAATCGCACCATCAAACACGCGCAGAACTCACGAAGCCGGAAAATCCACGGTTGACACAACGGGCTCCAAACACCACGGAGAGCACAGAATCGAAGACCCAACGGCTCACAACATGCTCCAACGCTCCGAGAGCACCAAGCCAAGAAAACAACGGCTCACTCTAGCCACACGTGGGGCGCCCAAACGGAACGACAACCCCACCGGTGCCGAGCGACACCAAATCCGGCCCGAACAGTGGAAAACGCCAGTCGAAAACTACACGGCTGCAGCCACCGACAGACCCCGCTGTTGGGACCAACCAATCGGCAACCCACTCTGTCGCTAACAAGACCCGACAGAGGATGCAGTTGCCGAAAGCAACACAAGAAACGCCGGTCAACAACTCACTCTGTCGCTAGCGAAACTCGACAGAGCACACCGTTGCCGACAACGACAGGGGAAACCCCTGAGAGTCAAGCACGACACTCAGGGAACGGCCTCATGCCACTAGCAGCAGCAAGCACTGCCCATCAGCCCAACTGAGAAGCCACGCGAGAGACAGAACCACAGCGACAACACACTCGCGGAGGATCTGCAACACACGGAACAACGTCCACCGCCACCACTAGGTCTCACCCAGACCTTCCTCGAGGTCCAACGGGGACATCAAACGCATGCAGAGCCACAGAAACTGGGAGCTACACGCTCCACAACGTGGCACACCGTGCCGAAAAACACGGAAGACGTCTGAGGTTAAGCCAAAGCCGAGCACCTCCCAACGTCGACAAACCACGTGGTTGAGTACTAGCAAGCCGATAGACCTCACTGTCACCGCTCGAACCGACAGGAGACTCCGCCATCGGCTTCCAGACTCACCAACGCCACGCACAACCACACGAGAAGCAAAACAACTGCAGAGGTCGAGGACAACACGTCGACCTCAAAAGGACCCAAACCGAAGCAGGGTACCACAACCGAACACACTCGCTCCCAAAGCGAGAGGGAAACTCGGACACATGCTACGACCAAAGCCTGGCATACCACCGATAGGGCTACCTAGACAAGGCAAAGCAGCCACCCCGCAGCGGTAACGGTACAACCACAAGACTCGGGCTAGCACACGTGCCCCAGAGGCGGAAAGCTTAACGCCTCCAACACCGAGCGAAGTCGTGAAACGACGCACAAATCTCACGATCAGGCACACGACACATCACATGATGCTACCACAAGCACCAGGAGCCACCCAAGGTACGACACAATGCACCAAGGCTCCAGACGGCACAAAACTGAAACACTCGAGCACGAGCACGCGGTGCTACCACAAACACCAAAAGTAAGCAAAGTGCAACACCGGTGCACTAGCGGCCGAAACAACACCACAGGCCAACGGAAAGGACTCTTTACAGAGGCCTGCCGAAAGCCACACACAAAGGACGCAAGCCTGAAAGGGCACAACAGGCCATGCCGACCCCAGCCCCTTGAGGCACAAAACACACAAGGCATTGCGAAAACGGTCAAAGTGCGGCACACGCGACTGCACCACCGGCCCAAGACGACACGGGGCCCACCGAAGGGGACTCTCTACCAGAGACCTACAACAGAAGCGCGCGGAAAACCGACAACTTCTTCAAGAGCACGACTACCGGCTCTGCTCCAAGAAGCACACCAAAACACGGAGCACCGACTCCGCCGCACGGGGAGCGAAAACCACAGCAACTCCCTGGTGCGCACGAGCAGGAAGGCACCACCTCTATCACGACCCGATACAGGGGCCAAACACCAAAACGATGACACGAAAAGCCTCCAAGGCACAAGCCGAGGCACAAACGAGCATACAGCGGAACAACGCTTGCACGAGCAAGCCAACCAGAAAACCGGTGCATAGCAGAGCAATGCTCTCGCCTGCAACCCAAATAGAAAACGGGACTACCTCGCACTAAACCAACAGGGACCCAACGCCCCAACTGTTTAGGCAGGTAGCAAAAACTCATCTCGACAACAAATGGCATAAACAGGTCCACTGACCCATGGTGCCATACGGAAAAGGCGACACGAGGGGAGCAAGCAACTCAACCCAAAACAACTCAAAGGAAGATAACTCCACCGAAAGGTCGCAACGATGCGCACCCCGGAAACACGCCACAGTGGAGCATCACCACCTCGAGCAGCCAACGGAAAACAGAGGAAGGAGACACGCACCGCAACGAGTCTCTTCCACGCGTGAGAGGCAAACCACAACGCAAGACTAGTGCTTCCACAAGAAGCACAGCCAGCCGAGCACCTACGGCACTCACCAGACCACCAACTGCGAGAGCACGCCATGCGCCGAAAACGAAGCCGACCGCCCGCACCCCGGGTATACACAGAGTCCACCGGCACGGCCGAGAACACTTGGAAAAGACTAACAAGACCAGCTGGCCAACGCAGCGGCCAGACGCACGGCCAAGCGCACAACACTTGACCGACAACGCCCAAGCAGACTGCAGCACAGACAGTCCAACCGGCAACAACGACAGCTCATCTCCACCGAGAGAGCAGCGACAACCAAAACCACGCGAAGCAGCCCTGGGGAGAACCTCCACCCAAAAGCGCCAAGAGCCATCCTGGGAGAACCTCACCAGGACGCAGCTCAACCAAGCGACACACTTCAAACCGCAGGGGCAACACAACGGTGGCCCGAAACAAACACAGAGCACTCCTGGGAAGAACTTCCACCAGAAGCGACAAAGGGTGATCCTGGGAAGAACCTTCACCAGAATGCACAACCCAAACAACCAAACAACACGAACCATCAGAAAGGACACTGCAGTAAGCAAAACTGCAGAAGCAACACAAGCTGGTCCTGGGAGAACCTCCACCAGAACCACCAAGGCACCGTTCTGGGAAAAACCCTCAAGAACGCACCAGCCAAACCAACAGCGCACCTCAGACTCTGAGGTAGCACAGCAACAGCAGAAACGAGCGCGAAACGCTCCTAAGAGAAACCCTCACCAGGACAACAGCAAACGATTCTGGGAAACCTCACCAGAACACAGGGCAACCAGCGATGCACCTCAGCCTAGAGGGCAACGCAACAGCAACCAGAAACGCGCACAGCACAGCTCTGGGGAAACCTCACTTCCGCCAGAACCAACAGAGAAAGACTCTGGGAGCACCTCACCAGAGCTCACAACCATCCAGCACCAGGCCGACAACAACCACAGGCAAGTGTCGCACGCTCAACCAGCGGTGCAACACGGCACACAAGGCACCTGCTTAGCTCGGCGTCCCGAGCACAGCGCACAACGGCGCACAGGCACCCAAGGCCAAACACATAGCCAACACAACACACACCCCCAACAACAGAGGGGCAGCCAACAAGGCCGGGACACTTCGACCGGTTCCACAGACCACAACTCTGCACCGGTGAAGGACACACCACACGCAGGCTCTCTCAGCCTTCGCGGCACGCACGCACCCAAATGCCGGAGACGACCAGGAGCACCGCACCTGGACTTGCCTGCAAGTGTCCTCCATACGGAAAAGACCACTGCCGCGAGTCCAGCGCCAACCGCGCCGCTACGGCACAAACACGCCGAGCGACCACACTCATCACGCACGCGGCACAGCAACAACTGCAACTTGCAGCACGCGCACGAACTTGCAGGAAAGCCGCACACCTGCAAAACAATCAAAGGCACAAGCCTAACACTAGTCGGACGGTGTCAGCAGCGCACTAGTACCTTCCTTTGGGACAGCTATAGTTATTAACTCCTTACAAATCTCAGTAGACCCTCGCTCTGATACCAACTGTAACGACCCGACCCTCCGGACCCCCACCAGGGCCCGAAGTTCGCGTCGCCACCCACGGATCCGAAGACCCGGAAGGGTTATATGAACAAGTCTAGTGAGATATGTACTGAATTTAAACAACTATAACAATATGTACAATATAGAAAAGTCTGTACAACGCGTCCCAAGCAAAAGCACAGGTACAAGAAGAAAGGTGCAGTCCTTAAGGGGCATACCCCGAGGACTTGCAAAACACAGCTCTTAGCTCACTCGGCTACAAGAGCTCACAACGCTCACTCTTACTGCTGCTGACAACAACACGGCGCCACAGCCGCCTCCGCAACCCGTCCGACACCGAGCTCCCACGACGACGAGCCCCTAGCTGAAGGAAGTAGGGGGGGTGAGCCTCGCGAACAAGGCCCAGTAGGGATTACCAGTCCCTCACCGGCCAGAGCAGCAGGAACTCCGAAAACAGGAAACTACACTAGAAAGCTGTACAGCGAGTAACACCTACAGCAGGGTACTACTAAGCAGCGGAAGAGAACAACGCAACGCCACGACCACCAACGAGGTCGGGCCACACACACGACTCCCGCAGAAACCAACGGAGTCGGACACACAGCGCAAGCAACGCTTGGCACACCGGCCGAGACTACGCAACAACCAAGTGAGAACGACGTCTCACCACAAGCACGGCCACCTCAGACCTCCACAGGGTCGAGGGCCCACACGCAGAACCACTCCGGACCCTGAACACGCCACGAGGTCGGGAGACCACACACGCCGGTGCCACCACGGACTGGCACCCGGGAACGGAACTGCGAAGCCAAGAGGACACCAAAGCGAGAACCACTAAAAGCACTGGTCTGCACAAGGCCAGACCAACGACGCCCACGGAAACAAGGCACGGCCAGGCTATGACCACCGTGCAAGCTAGGGCAACGGGGAACACTTGGAAACGTCGTGAGGAAAACGTCGTCACAACAACAGCAACCAAGCCACCGCCGCTAGCAGCCAAGAGGGGGACACACTGTCCACGCCCTTCGCTCACTAGCCTAGCTCCTGCCTCCGCCCTCGCGAAGGGCGAGACAGAGCCGCCACAGAAACATCCAACACACGCAACACCGCAGCCTGGCCAAGCTGCGGCCTCACGCCTAGCACCACTACGTGGCTCCGGAACCAACGCAGAGAGAGGCAGTGAGACAAAGGACTGTCTGGTCTGCGTCAGGAACTCCAAACACCTCGACGTCTCAGACCCAGACAAGAGAGCTCTACAAACGACTCATCGCCGCTGCCCAAACCTCGTTTTCCCCTCAGCTCAGAGTCCGCTCACGTGGGCTGCCAACTCGAGCACACTCGTAGCCCGGAGTACTCCCTCAACAGGCTCCCGAGGATGGGGGTCCCAGGAAACGGAGACAACCTCTAAATGGGACAAGCCCTCAAGTGCAGAGCACCGGGCGAAAAGAGAACAGGCGGGGCAATCACCACAAAAACGGCACAACTGACTTGTAACCAAGACAAGCCCAGCAGGCACGGGCACACACGGCACCCCTTCAGGAAACCCCGGAGGGGCCGTTGGCCAACGCCGGCACACACGGCACGGCACGAGAAGTCGGAATACCGCGAGGCAGAACAAAAGCCAGAACAACCTGATCGCGACCACAGGTGTGTCGCCTTCAGAACAGGAAGGCGACATCCAGCCTGTCGCTACCAGGTCACGACGACCAGGGGGCCGCCTTCTGACCTGAACGCGACATATCGACCTGTCGCGTTCAGCGTCAGAAGGCCGGACCTCAAGCGGGGCCATTGGTCCGCAGCCAAACGGCACGGAGGCGAGAAGGCGACCAGGGCATCGTCGCTACCCCAAAAGGTAGAACGCGACGACTGCCCTGTCGCAACCCCGAAGGCGACAGCCAAGGTGCCGCCTTCAGAACAAAACCTAGAACCGAAGGGCAAGGGGGAACGCGACGGCCAACCTGTCGCTACCCGAAGGTGACAGGTTGCTCGTCGCCTCCAGACTGGTATCGCGACAGCCACCCTGTCGCGATCCCAGGCTGAGCCCCGAACGGAGCATGGGGGCCAACCATGGTCACCCCAAGCTACCACACAAGCACACACGGGGAGGGGAGCATGGGGAAAGCTGTAAATCTAACTACAAAACCCCGAGGGCTCCCGATCCACCCGGATGGGAGAGGGCACAAGAAATCCCTACCTTAGAACGGAGAAACCACCCCACGAAGGGGCCCTCGCGTTGGTTGGCCGCCTCCTCCTCGCTCCACGCACGCGCCGCCGCTCCGCACGAGCTCCCGGCCGCTCCACAGCGCCGGATCGCCGGAGGGAGCCCTCCACCGCCTGAGAAGAGGGGAAAAGGGAGAGAGGAAGAAAAGGGGGAAGAAAGGAGGGGCCAACGGCCTTAAGCCCTCGGAACCTGAGAACGCGACAAGATCCCTGTCGCGTTCCCAACAGGAACGCGACACCCCGCACGTCGCCTTCTCAAAAGTTCCGACAAGACCTCTGACAGGCCGACAGGCGCCAGACCACGTGTCACGCGCGCAGGCGTCTCAGGTGAACGCAACACCTGGCACGTCGCCTTCACACCTGCGATGCGGACACGTGGCACACAGCCACAGCAACAACCGGAACGCGACACAGGGGTCGTCGCCTTCCCAACCAGAAGGCGACAGGGAACATGTCACGTTCAGAACGCGACACCCCTGCCCGACTCGATCCCAAGATCAACGCCATGGCACACAGAGCCCGAGGAGTTACACCAAGATGCGACGAGAAAGCGACGCACCCGGACGTCGCGACACAGATGACTATCGCGGTGGACACCCACGCCGCGACACCAACGCGTCACCCAGCCTGGACGCATCAGTGGCCAGTCATCCCACGACACCGGACGGAAACCGGGACACCGGGTGTTACAGGTAGACTTCTCTTTTTTGTCTGTCATTATTTTGCAAGTGAAACACAATAATTCTCCCTCCTTGATGTCTTTTCTAAGGTGTTTCATTGCCCCCATTTTCGCCTCCGCTTGATCTAAATGTAAAATGTGGGGTTGCTATGTTGAAAAACTTGATGGTCAAGTATTGATAACCAGCTTTCTTTCCAGAAATCCTAAATGTGGAAGATGTTGTTCATAGATTTCGAGACCCAATATTGCAGAAAATAAAACGATTGATATCCCCTGAATTATTTATGAATGATCACCATACCCTCTACCTTCTACATAATCTTCATGTCTAACTTGAAATCTTTAAAAATAATTCTGTGTACCCCTAAATCCTATGACAAAGAGCTAAAAATAATACCTTGTACTCCTGCAAGTCCAGCCTTTAGGGCCATCACAACTATATTTAATGGATCTTGTGAGTGTTGACGTAGATTACAAGACGAGATCATTCATATAGATTTTATGGGTATAAACATGATCAAAACTTGGTAGACTAGATAGATGTTATCTATAAAGTTTTCAGGGGTATAAACATGATCAACCCTAGCTAATCCTTTTCATCTGGCTATTAATTTGGTGGGTTTATGTGCTGTACCCTTTGGGTGATGATGGGTGGATCATGATGAACTAAAACAACGCAGTCCTTTTAACATGATGGTGATCGATCTATTTCCCCTTCGATGTTTGAATTGTTTTCTATTTTCATCGGAGGGAAACTTCTGTCGTCTCACACACTCAATGATCGTTGTAAACAGCTCTGATTAATTTTGGTTACTTTATTAAAGACTTGGGGTCTTTGTGGAGGCTGTGTTCTTTGAGCATGGCACATCTTTAATTTCCTGCTTTTTTAATGGTAGTTTTTTTTTTTTAGTTTATAAAGTTAACAATGGCCTCAAGGAAATTATAAGTTTTTTTGTAAGGTTTTGTATTGGATAGCTGCTTTTGTAAGTTTATGGCTATCAGGGGCCTTGCTTGAGGGCATCGGTGTCAATCACAATTTCTAGGCAATGTTCCTGTCTGAAGAGGAGCTCATTCCCTACCCAGTACCCACTCTTTTAAATAAAAAAAACTTATCGTCATCCGGACAATACTTTGAGATGAAATGTGACTATATATATATATGTGTGTGTGTGTGTGTGTTTCAATTTAACCATATTTATGTGTTCACAGTATAATAAGTAAAAAATAAAAGACGCACAAAAGAACATTTGGGTTCCCTCACTCATGCCTTTTTCTTTTTCTTTTTCTTTTATGGAGTTCCCTCTATCATTCTGATAAAAGAATTTGTTTTCATTCTGTATCCAGGAACTACTTGTAACTTTATTTTCTCCAGTTAACGAATTATGGCTTTTTGCCACCTTCCAAAAGGTTACGATGGTGGATATATGTATTCAATTTTCTTACATACAACATTATGAATGTTTGTTCTTGTTTTTACAGATTGGAAGTATCTTCTATCCTTGCTCCTTCACTGTGCTAGATGCTTCCAATGTGGATTTTCTCTTTGGCCTCGATATGCTTCGTAAGCACCAGGTAATAAGCTGTCAAAGTGCCCAAACATTGCATTTTTCATAATTGTTTTTTGCACTGACATCTTATTTTGGAGCAGTGTATAATTGACTTAAAGGAGAATGTGCTAAGAGTTGGTGGTGGAGAAGTTTCGGTACCATTTTTACAAGGTTACTTCCTTCAACTATCTCATGGGGCATGTATACAATTCAACCTAGAACTGTTCTTTATAATCTGCATGTGAGATATGGAATGTGCAGGATTAACTATGAAATTCTATATTTTTCCCCTCCTTTCTCCATTAATGAATTGTACATTTCTGGAGTAGCTTCCAAAATACTCATTTTATGATGAGGAGTCTGCTGGACAACCTATTATTCTGTCATTTTTGGGTTCCTGTTTCTAGGAATTCTGTGATTGAAGGTGAATTTTCTTTTCAGAGGAGGACATTCCATCACATTTCCGTGATGAACAAAGGTTTTCTAAACAAGCTTCTCTTGGCCAAGGTTCAGTTCCTGTAAGTTGTCCTAACTTTTTAAACCTAACTGCAGTTCAGTTTCGTCATTTATGTCTGTTTTCTTATATCTTTCCTATCTATGAGTTGAATGACATTTGCATCTGTGAAAGGACAAATTCTAGCAACTCTATAAGACCACATGCCTGAAAGAATCCCTGGAAAAGCAATCTAGACCAGGTAATTTGCCTGCACTTAGATAAAAACTGGACTGGAAACCAAAACTGACAGGGCTAGTCTTGATTTAATTTCTGGTTTTTCATCCTGGCTTGTTTATACTTGAAAAGGCCATTTTTTACTTGCATCAGCTGGGTTCAGGCTAGTCTTAGGCTGGTATAGAGTATAGACATTGAGAGTCTTTAAAAAATAGAGAAAAAAATATACATCCACCCTCTCATAGACTTAACGCAGTAGTATGTTTTTAAATTTATCTTCTAAAGGTGATAACCATAAACTTACTCATACACACCCTTAAAAACAAAGAAATAATTAGAGAAATAGAACATGACTAATTATAATTATCAACAGATTTTGGTGGGAGTAGGAGCATCCTACAAACAAATGATCAATGCTCTCATCCTCCTCCCCACAAAGAAAATTTACAATTTCTTGGGGTGAGCGTCGCGTCCTTGTCATGTCGCCCCTAGCTGTCGCGACCCTGTTCTGACACGACTTGACCGCTGTCCTGTCTGTCAGAACGGTCGTGTCGGGTGGCAGGGTCGTCGGCGTTGACGCGACCTGTCAGGCCGTCGCGACTGCTTTTCCGGTCTTCGAGGTTTGACCGTGCTTTTGGTGTCGCGCCTTGGCGGGCGGCCGCGACATGGTCGCGGCGCTTGTGAGCGTCGCGATAGGGTCAGTGTCGCGGCGGGTCGCTGCGTCGCGTTCTGGTGGCCATCGGTTCAAAACCGAGGGCGCGCCCCATTTTCCCTCTCTTGCCCTTTTCACTCCTTCTCCCCTCTCTTGAGTTCCCTCTCGTTTCTCGGCGTTCCCTTTCGCTCGTGGTGCTTGTGCTGAGGCGTGGACGTGCCGTTCGTGCAGGGCGTGTGCTCGGGTTGTCCGGTGCGAGGAGGAGTTCTTTCCTACGAGAAGGCCTTAACGGGTTCGTTCTTCGTGTGGAGGTAGGGACTCTTGATCCTCTCGCCCTAAGCATGATCCCTTCCCCCTCTTGACCGTGGTTTCCTCGTGGTTTGGGGCTTGGGGGAGTGAGAACTCCATGCTCGAGTTGAGTGAGGCTTTCTTCGAGCGTAGATCCATGCTTTTGGGGAATCGTGGGTGGTTTGGTGGATTCATAGCTTTTAAAATAAGTTGTGCATAATCCCCTCCCCCCTTGTGAATGTATTTGGTGTTTTGGGGAGGGTTCCTGGAGGGACTGCTCCGGGACCCTGCTCAGCTGGTAACGCGGCGGCCTCGGAGGCCGCGATCATGTCGCGACGGCGCGTCCGGTCGCGACATGGTCGCGACACTCCTGAGCGTCGCGTTAGGGTCGCGACGCACGAGAGCGCCGCGACATGGTCGCGGCAGCCCGCCTTGTCGCGTCACTGACCGAGAGACAAGTTTGGTCTTTTCCGTTTCTGCTCTTCTTTTACTGTTTCCGTGGCACCTGTGCTAGTTCCCTAGTACGGTCTCACACTAGTCGTTCGCCCGGTGCACGGCACTTGAGGGCTTGTCCCGTGCGAGAGGTTGTTACCGTTACCTGGGACCCCCGTCCTCGGGAGCCTGTTGAGGGAGTACTCCGGGCTACGAGTGTGCTCGAGTTGGCAGCCACCTAGGCGGACTCTGGAGCTGAGGGGAAAACGGTGGTTAGGACAGTGGCGTGTGAGTCGCTTGCAGAGCTCTCGTGGTTGGTCTGGGACGCCGAGGACAGTTTGGAGTTCTACCCGGCGCAGGACAGCCAGTCCTTCTTCTCACTGCCTCGCTCCTTACGGCCCCGGAACCGTTTGGAGAGGTCAGGCGTGGGACCGTAGTCCGTCCAGACTACGGTGGTTACTGTTGTGTTCCTTGTGTCCTACCTCGCTCTGACGAGACGTGAGGGTCAGGACCCGGGTCGAGGATAAGACGTCGGTGGACGCACCTGACCGTTTGACTAGTGGTGGTGCTTTCCGTAGCTAGTGTTCTCTGTCCAGGCGGAGTCCCCTCCGTCTGTGTTTACTAACCGTGTGGTGGTCACGACGAGCAGTCGTACGGAGTTTCCGACCGAGAGTACTTCCCGTACCGTGTTAGCTTTAGCTTCGCTTCCGCACTTCCTTTTGTAGGTAGAAAGATATAAACTGCCGTCTTTTCCTTTATTAATAGTTGTATATGTTCCTCTGCCTGTTTAGAGCCAGTAGGAGATTGGTAGTCCCTACTGAGTTTCTGTTGTGAAGCTCATCCCTCTATTTTCCAGGTGAGTCTTCCCAACAGCGGCAGGGCGCGCGTCGGGCGGAGGAGACGGGGCGGTAGTCTTGGTCCCCGTAGCTAGCAGTGGTTTCCCCCTCTCAGTGTACGTCACCCTCGGGGTATGCCCCTAAGGGATTTGTCTCTCCCCTTTCCTTACTTGTACTAGTGTGCGTGCGTTGGGACTGTACTTAGAGCGGTACGCAGCGGTTTCGCTTTACTTTTCTGTTTCCGCTTGTACGCTTCTAGCTTAGCAGTTGACGTTTACCTCCGTTACATATCCTGTCAGACGCGTGTTATAGCCATTCCGGGTCCCCCTGATCCGTGGGCGGCGACCGCAAAAATCAGGTCCTCGGCATGGGCCGAGGGTCGGGTTCTCGGGTCGTTACAAAGGCTCCTTGGGAACGTAAGTCCCAGGATCAACAATAAAGAAGTCATCAGAATGGTCTGACGACTCACAGTCAGGCAGAGGAGAGTGGGACGTTCCATCAGAGGAAACAACCCCTATTGAGTGAGAAGAGTTCTCGGAAGGAGAACCCCCAGACGACAAGCCCTCGCGGAGACGAGGACCAGAGGAAGAAGACACATAACTTGAAGACATCGCTTACCTCTTAAGGAAGCAAGCAAAAATCGAAAATGGTTGAAGCTCGGGCGAGGGACATCGGCGCAACCCACGTCGGCACGTCGGCAGGTCGCTTGGTAGATGCTCGCACGCGAGAACAAGGGTGATCGTTCGGCAGCAGACCCCGACACTTATAGAGATGGGGGCCAATCGAATCCAACGACAAAAAGCCAACCCCCAATGCAAGTGGTTGAGATCGGTCCACGTGGCGTCACCAGATTGGCAATGAATCCGACACCTCAGATTCCAATCAGCGTGAGCGGCGAGAAGCGCATGATGGCGCTCGGAAGACGAGGCGGCGAGTACAACGACACAGAATCCAAAGCAGTACGTGACGGATCGTCAGATGATGGGACGTTCGGCGACTCTGACAAGGCCGTGACGCACCCTTGCGACGGCGGCTTCTGACTACAGGGTGACGTGGCGTCCTGATGGGTCACAGGTGTTAGCCAAGCCGCGTGACAGGGTACGTGTTTCCAGCAGAAAAATTTAGCTTCACCTCGGCCCGCGATCACGGTCCGACCTGAACCTAGGGGGCCAGTGTTGCGGAGGTTTCCAGGCAGGTCGACAAAACCAAGGATGGCCGACCTGTTCGAAGATTGTCCATCCCTGAAGACAGCCGACCACATCTGAAGGTAGAGTCCGACGTTCCACATCAAGTATTAGCTGCCCGACAGGCTCGCCTCCAGTTCCTCTCGGCTCGACCTCGAACTCGGATGAGGTCGACCTGGTTATCAGAACTTTCAGAAGTCCGTGAAACTGACGAAGGTACGTCAGCCACAGCTATGGTCTGTGCGTCTCGGGCGTCTACAGTACGACCTAGGCAGGCCTGTCTACAGCTTGGCCCAGGCGGCCTCGTGAATCAGACCACAAGGAAGCTCACCGTTTTGCACCTCGGATCATCGAAAGCTCAGATCTAGCCGACCTAGAGCTCGGCCCTCTCATGTGCCCCATCACAGCCCGCACGGTCAACGGGCGAATAGGGCAATGACCGAGAATCACGGAACCGCAAGTCACGACCATTAAGGCCACGATCTCAGCAATCAGGTGGCAACCACAATTATCGCAACTCAGCAGAAGTAACGGCACACAATCCGGCGGGAATCTCGGTAACTCCCAGCGAGATTGACAGCTCATCCAGCTCACACGTACGTGCCCTAACACTATAAAGGGTAGACACTCCACAAGTAAAGGTACGCTGTTCTCCCCCATGCTATGCCATTCTGCTCGGCTAGCGATTAACTTGAGCGTCGGAGTGTCTCCCCGCCGAGCCCACTCGGCGGACTTTGCAGGTCAGGTCGGGAGGTGGGGAGCAGCTTCACACGTCGGCCAAGCGCGCCTCAAAAGGATTCATCGGCTTGGTCGTCTTGGCTCTGTCTGGCGAGAAGCGCCTCAACGGTCACCTTGGCTGGAGCCGAGCTATGTTACTATAGCAGTAACATATACAATTCTGGTTCATCTCTGTATCTAATCATTCGTCTATGCATGCGCCTTTTATGCCAATGCTGAAACTTTGAAAATATCAATTTCAGAATTAATACGTACTAGATCACGATTAATACACATGTTACAAACTGTTGTTACGTTTAACCATGCATCTCTTTTTAACAAAAAGCCGGGTGGAGATAACAAAAGGGAACAGAAGGAGAGAGAGACGTGATCAAGTACTCCTGCGCACAAAAGAGACTAATTAATTAGTCTTGTAACGTCAACACACAACATTGAAATTAAGACAAAGAGTACCTAACATTTGACGAGTGGAAAACCTAACATGTTGTGATAAATTCAAATAAGCCTAGCTATATGAAGCATGAATGGGGGAGATTTTGAGTATATGAACAACTTCAATAATTAAGGTATGATGAATCTATTTTTAACTATCTAAACGAAGTGTATGACATAAAACGGACTTAGTAGAAACCTCATGAACGTGTTTCTGCAATGCATCCTTCCGTAGAACAAAGAGTAGGATCTGCACAGTGGACAGACCACTGGAGCTAAGATATCTAAGAACAGAAAGGAAGAGAGAGCCACACGAAACCCCATTGATCTCGTGGCAGTACGTACCTAACCACAGACGATTGAAAAATCCTACACATGCATCTAATCATGTTGACTTGGTGTTAACCCTATGCCAAGACCGAGTTCTCGAGAATTATGAAATCTCTTATAAAGGGACAAGACAAGAAGGTAGGGACTGCACTGCACCCACCTTTTAGATCGTTACCTACTAACATTAATTTTTAGTGTGAGGATAAGGTTGGTAAGTACGTGAACAAACCAGCTTGTTTCCTCGTTCTTTTCTTTCTCCTTTCTGACTTGACCATTCGAAGGTAAGAGTAATAAGACGAAGACGAAGACACGGACCGTTGATCCACACAGATAAAGAAGGAAAAGCAAGGGAACACAAGCAGAGAGAAAAATAAAGAAAAGGACGAGGAAACCCGCAAGCGCTGCTGTTTGGCTACAAAATGTTTCCGCGTGAATCAGGGCAGGAACAGCTTTGATTGGAAGATACCATGCATGGGGTTGGTAGATCGAACCGGCTAATCGAAACATACCGAAGTGGAGGTGGGAATTACTTATTGCTGCAACAAGCTATAGTGTTTGCAGCAAGTATTGTAAATTTATATTGTACAAATAGCTACCCACCATCAAACTAGCTGAAGTCTTCGGGCTATCTTTGCATTAATGGTCAACAATAGAATCACCTTCCTGTTTATCTCGATTAATGTTGGTGAACTGTATTTTAGGACTTTTTTTAATAATAAGATAATGAGACTGAGGATAAATAAATCATGTATAAATTATTCATGTTTAGAATTTTTTTTAATTTGAGATGATTTAAATGAGGAATATATAGTTAAGAAGAAGATAATTTTTAATATGATGTGATAAAGTGTATATAATTATCACCCATTTATACTTGATTTGACACCATTTAATTGTGTATAGGGAGAGATACATGATTTTTTAGAATACAATATTATAATTAATAAATTATCTCTAGAGATAAATTTTATCCCCCCTCCATGGGTGGGATAGTTATCCCTCTTTTATTATCATTTTATCATGGATAATATTTTTATCACCCAAGATTTGACTAAACATGTTTCAAAACTGCTTATAAAGTTAAAACAAGTGATAAAAGAGTGTAACCAAACACCCTATAAACCCCCTTCTCTCGTTACCAGAGAGGCCCTAAGCGATAACCCTTCCCACGACTGTATTCAAGGATGGTGGACATAAGTCATATAGTAATTTAGCAGTGGATCTATCTTTATATAATATTTTCTCTTTATCTTCTCAATATCTAGATTTGAATGGTGACTCTCTATTTGTATATGGTATCAAAATAGATTTTATTATTTAATTGCGCATCTCACGTCATCTCATTAAAATTTTAGTGACATATGCTTTATATGGAGCCGACTCTTGTGGATGCCTGTTGGATAGTCTCACATCAGTTAATTTAACAATGAATTTATATTTATAAATATAATATTATTTTTATCTTTCAATACCTTAAATTTTAGAGGTAACTTTATTTGCGGGGCAAGTGTTGGAAGATGGGGGTCCGGGGACACACAATGGAAGATCTATTTGGGTAGCGGGGGAGCCCTAGCTATAATCGGGGGAACAAGGATGTTTTCTAGAGTAAACTTTTTAGCCCATTTTTGAAATAGATTATTCTCATAGAACAGACGGCATATTCACACATTCAAACAAATGCTAACTGTGTTGGCTTTTAAATAATGGTTAGAGGATTTAAGCGCTTTAGATTAAATAGTTAGATTGGTGAAGATACATGATATTAAAATATTTTAGAGGTTTAACAGTGAAAACGCTTTTCTTTTTCTTCACATCTCGTCATGCCACTACATGTGGATTTATAAGAGCCGGGGGAGAGTTTTAAAGCCCTTGGTTTTCATTTCTTGCATGTGTAAACTACATTAGTATATAATTTATACAAGCAGGCCTTTATGCTTAATTTACCTTCTTGAGAATAACAACCCGGAAGCGTTTATTTATATATATATTCAAACCATAGTTTTCATCATTGGAACCTTGATCTGTATAATTTGGATATCAACCACTCATGTCATGGAGATTAAAGGGGTATGGAATGTTAGAACATGGCTCTCTCTTTCGATGACCCTCAAATGCACGCCATTGTCCTCTAAGATTTTGGTAATTATAGTGATATCAAATTCAATTATATTATCGAAGTCCGGTAATACTTCGTCATTTAAAAATAGTACAAGAGATATGATAATAATATAAAAATATTTTTAAATAAAAAAATAAGAATATATGAAAATAATTAAAATCATATTTATATTTAATTAAATATGATCAAACTTATTAATATTTAATTATACATAAAAATAAGAATAAAATTTAATATATATATATATATATATTTGTATGTAAATTTAGTCATATAATTACTTTTTTAACATTCATAATATGTATACTATACAATGTTATTATAATTATATTAAAAATTAATTTATACGGTTTCGATTCGATTTTCACAATTTGTCAAATCAAACTGAACCGAACTTCTATCCAATTCGAACTTTCGTTCAAACCGAACTTTCGTCTAAATCGAACTTCAGAATTCAATCATGTATTGACCAATTTTTTTATTTAAGTATTTTTTTAAACGTTTGTGCCGGCGCATCTATATATTAGCGCGGCCGTTAGATTGTCAAAAGTGTGTTATATTATTAATTAAAATTTTCACACTATTATACAGTTAAAAAAAGTTTTCAACTAACGCTATTTTTAAAGAAAACCCGCAGTCGGTGTCCTTAGGTTGATGAAGAGAATCGAAAGACGTACGTATATGGAGGGCACGACTAGTTAGACAATGGAGAGAAAAGGTAGTACAAAAGATTCCTCCACCAACTATATTGATAAGAGAGACTTTGGACATTTAATAGGTTTATGGGTTACTCCTCTCACCTATAAGAAGAGGAGACATTATATCTGGCTAGCTAGATACCCATTTTAAGAGTGAGTTTTATGTTGCCTCTCAAGTACACCTACTAGATATTAACTTATAATTGTGCCACTTAATAGAGGAGTTTTAATATATAACTCCCAACAGTACCCATAACATGGCCGTGCATGCATGCCTAGCTAGGCATCGAGGGCGGCGTAGCACAGCGTTTTGAAGGTGGGGAGATTTCTCCGGAACAGTGGCACGTAAGCGTCGATGCTGCCGTCGCCAATGAAGGATCGCAGCAGCACCACCGCGCCCTCCACCGGCAAGTAGCCGGGCATGAACAAGAAGGGTCCACCTCCGCCGAAGTCCAGCTCGTAGAAGGGGAACCCAAGCCAGCTATCCACCTCGAGGTTCGGGGAGAGCACCAGGTCTGTTGTTTCCGCCGTCGACTCGAGCCCCTCCGCCTCCACGGATCCCGAGCTGGCGTAGTCCACGAACGACCGGAAGTAACCATCGTCCACCCGGGCGACGGCGTCGCGGATGAGTTTCGCGGCGTAGGCCAGGGGCTGTGCCAGCAGGTCCCTGACCCTAGCCCGGGGGAACGCCCACAGCACGAGGTTGCCGAAGAACTGTTCAGGCACCGGCGGCCTCAGCCTCGACCTACCGTTCACCGCGATCCTTACCTGAGTCGTCTCTTGCGGCTCGAGCTCCCGAGCCCTCGTCGTCACTCGCCACAGGTGTGCCAGAAGGCACTGGAACGTGCTGTGGGGCCTCCCCGTGCTCCCTGATGCCTTCCCACCAATGTTGCCGGTGGCGACCGTCGCCTTCAGCTTGGTGAGGAAGTCGACCGAGAAGTGCGCCCTGTGGACAATGACGTCTTCCACATCCTCCAGAGCGACTACACCTTTATCCTCTTCCCCCTCCCCCACCTTTGCGCCGATAGGTAGAAGGGGTTTCTCCATCTGGAACTCGACGCCCCGGTGCTCGAACTCAACTTTGGGAGGGTTGCGGGGGACGAAGAACTCGGAACGGCCATGCAGG
The DNA here is from genome assembly GCA_014218235.1 of Colocasia esculenta. Taxonomy (NCBI): domain Eukaryota; kingdom Viridiplantae; phylum Streptophyta; class Magnoliopsida; order Alismatales; family Araceae; genus Colocasia; species Colocasia esculenta. The sequence continues at coordinate 2,750,490 of CM024757.1, forward strand.
GGGAGGGGATCCATGGGGAGTCCACGAGTGGCCTTCCCCCACGCCACCATGAAGTTGCTGGTAGCGTGGCCGTCCGCCACCATGTGGTGTGTCGTGAACCCCATCACCAGCGACCCGCAGGCGAACCTCGTCAGCTGCACCTGCACCAGCTCATCCGGCCCCTTCACGCTCGGGTGAAGACTCAGCATCGCCGGCGACGGCCAGAGTGGCATGACCTTCTCCAGGGCGCAGTCCACGGAGGCCTCTATGAACCGGACTCCCCGGTCATTGAGCAGGATGGCCGGCCTCCCGTTTGCGTCCGACCCCAGCCGGCCCGCCCACTCCCGGTACTCCGACAGAGCCATGGAGAGACCCTTCTCCACTTTGGAGTTAGGCGGCACGGGGGAGCGGTAGACGTAGATGACGGCGACGTGGATGTCGAAGTTGACAGTGTCGAAGACACTGAGGGGAACAACGAGGGTGGTGGGAGGGGGAATGCCATGGTAGCATGGCTTCACCAGTCTTGAGCTCTCTTTCTTCACCTTCATGGCCACCTTTCTAGGTCTTCCTCTGAGATTTTGAGGACAAAATAGGGAAGAAGAAGAAGAGTACGCGTGGGCTAGCTGGGGTGAAAGAGAGAGAATGTGCTCAGAGGGATGCGATTAGGTTTTGGTGGTGGAGAACAGACTCCTCCCCTGCCCTTTAAATAGAGCATGATAGAAAGCAATTAGGAGAGGTGATGGTTTGGTGATAAGTATTGGCTGTCAACTGCACCCTTTTATTAAAGAGAGATATTTGGTGCAAACTTTTGATTTGCAACAAGTGTTCAAATTTAACGGGCACCTCATGACATGACATGAAGTATTATAATAATATCCCATGTTATGATCACTCAACCTTAAATAAGGGGTTGGGTGACAAACTCCCATTGAATTTGCAAGTCTTGTTGCAAATTTTTGATTTGCAACAAGAGTACTTTTCCTTTATTAAAAGATAAAGAAGTTTGTAACACCATTTGATAACACATTAAAATAATATCATCATTAAAATTATGTCACATCAATAATTAAAATAAAAATATTAAAAACATCACGTAAATGATGAGGTTGTGGTGTCTTTTAATTGGTGTGTTATTTTAATGTGTTACCAAATGATATGTTATTAAACTATTTTTCTTATTAAAACTTTTTCAGGTAGATTTAATATCAACTTGTGTAGGGTTGATGACGACTAAAAATATAGCGAATTAGGTGGAATTCGGTGGCACAACAGAAGTCATCGTTCCTGCATGCTGCAGGAAAGATGAAGAGTACGTATGCTTCTCATGGGTTCCTCTTAAAAGAAAAATCTTATTTGGCCTTTGAATCTTTGATTGCTATATAAACACGTACATCACCATCCATCAAAGACTTCTCCGCCAAAAAATCTATCTCCTTTATAATAACATTAATGCACCGTCGTATTTTAGGTTTCTCTTAAATTCTTTTACTAGCTATTCACTAAGATTTAGTCACATTTTTTAATTAATATCACGTAAAGATGATAGTGCACATGTCCAAACCACTTGGATCGATTTTCTCTCATTTTATTATTAATTGAAGTTATTCCTAAATCCTTATGAAAGTATTTATTCCTAATCTTATTATTCTTAATTTTATAGCACATCCATCTTAGCATCTTCATCTTTGCTATTAACTAGTCAAGAAAATGAGCTACACAAGTGTACTATGTCTGTGGATGTAATATAATTATTAAAATAATTTAAATAATAAATAAAAAAGATAAATTTTCATATATTTTAAAAAAATAAATATGGAAAGAATTTTTTTTATTTTGAATATTTTTCTTTTAAATTTTTTTAACAATTATCTATTTTTACATTGAGAAATTTTATGATTATACTAAAAACAAGAGAGATAAGGAGAGGAGTCTAGCATTTAGCAAAAAGTGACATAGTCCAAATACGATATATATATATATATATATATATATATATATATATTTTAAGATTAGATTTGCCAAATTTTTGACACTTTGTCTCGAACCAACCACATTTATTACCCCACTAACAAAGACTTCAACTTCAAAGAGCAACTCTAATAAGAATTAAATGTACATACAAATCTTAAATGTAATACATGTATAAATAGTTAAGAAACAAGTCAAGCAGACACTGATCCCTGCCATTTGGACTGCCCTATTTGTATTACAGCATAGCCATCTCAAACAATTGGATGGCCCCTATAATGAGCACAATTTGATTGCATTCCTAGTGTTATTGGTGGCTATTGTATCAGCCTGATCCAAGAACTTCTATATATGTATAACTTCTTTCTGAGGACCCCAGTTGGGTCGATCGGTTAGAACTCTTGCTTAAAAGTAAGAGGTCCCGAGTTCGATTCCTGAGAGGGTTACCTGATTTACATGCAATCCTCGAGGTGTGTAAATCTGAGATTTTTTCGGTCAAGTGGGGTAAGGGCAATACGGGTACACGGAAAGTAGGAGCTGCCAAATCCTGACCTTGAAGTTCACAAACACCAATCCCTGAGCCCACAAAACCACACGAGGCAGGATTTCCTCGTTATAAAAAAAAAAAAAAAACTTCTTTCTTTCATTTTTTCTGAATGTATCTACATATGGATATACATAGAATTCTGCTATTGGTTATTTCTTGACTTATTGTGTTGTATATGCACTACAGGAAATATATGATATATATGTAGATAGCTATCGTAGTCTTCTACAAAAATAATTTAGTTTTATCTTTTGATTATCATGTAATCATCATATTTATGATCAATATATTCATATTATATTTTTATTTTTAAAATGTATCTATAAATATATTATTTCTTATTATGATTGTCATAAAATTTGCACTAATTAAATAATTTTGACGATAAAATACCATATTTCATGTCATATTCCCACTGATTTAACAGCTAGCTAGCGAAGGTGGCAGAGGTAAGCCAATTGAATACTTTCTGGTCCTGCCCCTGGCTGGACGGATGGGTGACTGCGATTAGAGCTTCTTCTTGCACCTGCATGGCAGTTTCGAATCAGTGGTCTAGAGAGAGGGTAAACAAGAGTAGAGGGTACGTAGAGAGAGAGGGAGAGAGAGAGAGAGAGAGACGAACGGAGATTAGAGAATGCATGCTCGCTAGCTGTCACGTTGTTTTCTGTCAAGTGTGTGTTTGTCGTTTTGTCGGGGGGGGGGGGGGGGGAGTGTTTAATTATATATATCGCTAAACTGAGCTGGCAGATGAGGTTGCTGAGGGGTATGAGATGGTGGTGCTGCAGAGGTCGCAGACACGACCTTCTCAGCGTTGGCCGTGAGGTTGGCCCTTCACTGACGGTAGCTTGCAGCCTTGTATTCAAGTATGGTGTCAAGAGGATCTTTCATATATATATATATATATATATATTGTGCCAGGGGCAATTAAGTGGCTAATCCTCACTGCAAGAGAAGTGAGATTTATCAATGACTTTATATCAACGACTAAAAAATAACTATTGCTGTAAAAGATATATATCAACGATTTATCAATGACTTTATGTCAACGATTAAAAAATAACTGTTAATATAAAAGATATATGTCAACGACTACATGAGGTCGGGAGAACTGCATCTACCTCTTGGGGCCGGGCACTGGGTTGAGCTGGATGGAGTTCAACATGGCTGCGGGTGGGATCGCCGAGAAGATGAAGCCTTCGCCGCCGGCAACACCCGCTTTGGCAGAGATGTGTAGGGGGGTTGCAGGGGCGGAGAAGGTGACATTTTTTTTTAAATTAGATTTTTGTCAACGACCGGAAGAAGTCACTGACGTATTCTTCCTTATGTAGCACCCCATGACTCCTAATATATCTACTATATATCAACTCCGTTGAAATATCCAATATATATCAACAGTTTTAAATGCTGACACATGAATAATATGTCAATGGTCGTTCGACAAATATTGGTTGACGATTTATTTGTCAACAACTTTATCAACGGTTCTATAGTCTTTATCATATGTCTATGTCAACAATTTTACGTTTTTTTTATCAACAGTTAGAAGCTATTGACATATGTACTGTTTCTTGCAGTGCGCGCGCCTTCCAACTCATTGAGGTGCAAAACATATGGCTGAGGTTTATTTCTTCTCATTTATCTATAACCTTCTCTGTATGATCGGATCAGGAACATTAATCTAGTGCAGTATATATTCTTTGTTCACACTCACGATATAATCCCAATGATTTGACATTTGCGATCGTCTGGCCTTAGCTTTTCACCTGCTGGATAGTGATGAATTGATCACCATGCGTGGTCTGATTTTCCAAATGGACCAGCTGCAAAGAAGAACGGGCAAAGAAGCCAAAGGCCAACCCCATTTCAGTGTTCCTATTTGCGTATCTTTGCCAGAATGCGAACATTGACCTAATTAACACTGGTGAAATTAAGTCCCCCTCGCCCCAGTATTGGTCTCATTAATTATACCCAATAAAATCTTAGCAACATCACTATTATATATATATATATATATATATATATATATATATATATATATATATAGAAACAGGTGTTCAACAGTCTCAGTCTCAGGCTTTGGAGAGGATCAGTATTAACAGAGACACCGCGAGCATCTAGAGATTCCAATTCTTTGCTCATTATCATCATGGAAGCATATTAAGTAAAATCCCTCAAAGCCAGAAAAGATATTTTTAAAAGATAATTATTAAGCCAAATTTTTTTTCTAAAGATATCATAAGGCGCTCATTTTTTTAAGGATAATCCTCCCAAGCTAATTACACCTCCAAAATATTCATCTGGCCGATCAACTTGAACGATTGATTTTAAAAAGCCAGCAAATAAGTCTGAATTTGTTGCGGAGAAAGATTGAAACCCCTGTACAATTGTAACGCCACTCTACTAGAATTCTTTCGGTATACCTAAATTTTGAACCGTCACCCACGAGTCAAAGTTCAGAAGTTGAACCAATCTCATTCAATTCCTACAATTCCCCGTCTCCAACTGAAGCAAAAGAAGAAAAGATAGACAACACTAGACTACAAACACTGGTAAGCACATCCTCGATCAGTAGCAGTTCCTGGTAAACGATAAATAGCCAAGTAGTTTCTTTGGTTCATATGTACCAGTTGCAGCTGCTAGTTGGGGAAAAAAATAGAATGCCTAGAGCATCTTGGTTCAATCCAGATTGGCTTAAAATAAGGTGATTCAGGAAGATCCAACTCAGTTGTTGGTTTGTTGTCAATATAAATAGAGTAATATTATGCTCCGGGCACGGGAGCATAGCCTACGTGGAGCGGCCGCGCCCCTCCACCCGCGCGTTGCATGGAGGGGGCGGCCCCACGTGCATTAAATGTTCCATTTTTTTATTACAATTTATGTGTACTAATATGTTATTTGTGCACATAAATAAATCATTTATGTGCATTGTTAGTACACATAAATTGTAAAAAAAAAATGGAGTATTTAATACATGTGGGGCCGCCCCCCTCCACGCGGTGCGCGAGTGAAGGGGTGCGGCCGCTCCACGTAGACTATGTTTCCGACAGTACCAGGAGCATAGCATTACTCATATAAATAACATGGAGTCAATTACAGCTCAAGTTAATTAATCTGGATCCTGTGATACACATCTCATACTAAAATGTCTACAAACATAAGAAATATATCCCCCATGTTTACAGTGCACAGATGATGTGCCACAAGAAAAATGATCTAATATACCCAATGACTCGACCAAATTGTCCTGGGCACGTTGAGTGATCAGTGTCTCTAGAAAGTTAACATGAGGTTTTCCAACAACAGCATCAACCTTGACAAATTAACAAACAGATGTTCAGAAATTTATTTTTAAAAAAGTTTCCCCAATCCTTTATCAGACAGATGATAAAGTTTCTATACCTTATGTTCCCTGCAGCGAATGCGTTCAACATAAATGTCCAAGTGCAGCTCTCTCATTCTTGAAATTATTGTCTGCAATTCAACATATTAACTGTGCAGTCTTGATAAGAGATTCCTCGCACACCTGCCGTGTAGCAACTCTAAAATTTTAAATTTGATAAATAAATTAAATAAAAAAGTGAATAATTAAAATCTATTAAGTAAAAATAAGTGATGGGTTTACATAAATGGTCCATGTATGAATTAATGGGCTCAAAAACTAGAGCCCAATGTTTGATGTGAGATAATTAAATCTAATTTTGTATCTAAATTATTAATATATTAAAAATGGTTAAGATAATCATTATTTTAACTCATAATTATTTTAAAAAGAAGTCATAATCCTATTCTAACTCTTTGGCCACGGATCTAGAGTCCACCCCTGTTAAATTATGGAAGGATAAATACTAGGAAAATAGAGATAAATATAGAAAATTTGGAGTTGGATGAGAGGGAAGAGTTTTAAGAAGTTTTCTAACCTTAAACATACAAATACCTATCTATTTCATATCTAACCAACCCTAGAACCCTTCTAAAACTTGGAGAACGAGGAAAAGGAGTCTTTGGACGAGGAGATAAGGAGGAGGAGGCTTGGAACGAAGAGCTTCTTCAAGTTCTTCACTCTTCTTACCCTAAGATTTCAAAGTGCTCAAAGGTAGGTAATCTTTCAAGCAAAAACAAATTAATTTCGACCCTAGATAGACCATGATCCAAGCATCAAAAGCTCATTGTTTGCCCCAATTTTCATCATGTCATTCATGAGTATTTTGTGCTCAAACGTCTATTAAGAACATGTACCCGACTTGACTTGTTCCTTTTAAATCTATGTCCACGCTTAATCTCGTGCCTTGAATATTGTGCATGCTACTTGATGTCAGGAATCTAATGATTCTGTTTTCCCCAATTTCTATCATGTACCCTTCTCCAATTGAATCGTTTTCCATCGTTGTGTTAGATTTTAAGTTCATCGTGAAGAACCTGTTAATATCATGATCAGACCCTGTCAGAAATCTAATCACTCTTTACTGTCTATACCTCTACATGTCTAGTTTTACTTAAAATTAATTTCATGATTTTTCATTATGTATACGATTTTATATGGATTTTTAAAGAGTCTTATATCAACCCTTGGAGGATTGGACCGAAATTCCAAAGTGAACCAGTTCACTTTTTGGGCTCGGCCAGCACCTCTGACAACGCGATGGCCCAACTAGTCGCGTTCTCAAGTGCGACGCGACACAGGCACACGTCGCGTTATTGACGTGACGACCTACTGGGTCGCATCCTTCATACCTGTTCTGATTGACCTGAACGCGACAGACACTGATGTCGCGTTCATGACCTGATCTCCCTGATCGCGATCGGTCACTCTGTCACGTTTCAGTGCATCAATCGATTGTCTTGGATTGGTTTTCTTGAACGCGACAGCCATTCCCGTCGCGATTTCAACGCGACAGGGACCCCCGTCGCGTTTCACTGTGTAAACCAGAAACCCTAGTTTCCATGCAAATCATATTAATCATGCTCTATAATCATTATTTAGCCTCTGCAATGTATTGATATGAACAGTAACGACATGTTAATGCTCTATAATCATTATTTAGCCTCTGCAATGTATTGATATGAACAGTAACGACATGTTAATATATTTTTGATAATAGTCTTGTGAATTATTTAATTAAAAGTCGTGTGCACAACTCTCTCTTGCTAGTTTGATTCTCTTACACATGCACACACTAATCATGAATTTTTGTTATGAGATCTTACTGAAATTTACTCAATAATATATCTGATAATTAAGTACAATTAATCATGTAATTTCCCTATTATTTTAAATGAACATGTCTTCGTTTTATTCGCTTGGAGTACCGCTATCGCGTCCCTCTGCCTTCGAGCACTCAAGGCAAGTAGGACAAACGTTTCTATACACACTTAATCTTAGCTTGGACGACATCTTCGTTGGGAATACTCTTGACAGGACCAGTCAATATATCTTTGAGAGACTCCATTCTTTCTTAATGTCCACCATATTAATTTTCTCGGTACTCGATCATACATCTTCTCCAAATAAAAAAAAATCATGCATAAATCTTTTCTCTTCTCTCTATATTTATCCATTAACTATTATAATATGAAAATAGCTTTTATAGTAGATCTACTCGGCATAAAATCAAACTGATTTTCTGATGTAATAGTCATACATCAGATATGTTTCTCGATTATTCTTTTCCAAAGTTTTGTAGTATGACTCATAAATTTAATTCTATGATAATTATTATAATTTTGAATATCATTTTTTATAGTAAGGTATCACAAATTTTTTCTTCATTTTTTTGACATCCTTCATTCCTTCAAAATTTTATTGAAAAAAATAGTGAGCCACTTAATACTAATGTCCCCTAGGACTTTCTATACTTCAATATATGCTATTTGGTTGTAAGGCCTAGCCTACTTTAATTTTTCTTAAAATATTACCCACTTTTAACATTTTAATACACTTGAAATATTGATATTTATTAAATTTTGTTGACTCTTGATTGCCTACTAAAGAGAAATCAATAAAGCAATACCCATTAAGTAGTTTTTGAAAATAGCTTCGACATCTCTTTTAATCTTATCTTCACTCTTAATGCAATGAATATAATTTAGATCTATACTTTATCTTAATTTACCAAGTTTAAATATATCCTTTTGTCCCTCTCGGATTCCTAATTTATTATACAATTCTTCAAACCCCTTAGATTTAACTTCATTAACTATTTTTTAGTCCTGATCTTTTTAATTTTTTAAGCTTATAAGATTTGATTATTTTGTTAGTTTGCCAACTTTAAATATTTCTCTTTTTGCTCTAATGATACTTTTAATTTCCTCTCTCTGTCACCAAGTCTTTATTTCTACATTCATTTTACTACATTCTTTATACAATTTGTAACATTGTTTCATATTACATTAATATCTTATTCTAAATTCTAAATATTTTATTTTACTAGATGCTTTTTAAATATTTTCAAAATTTTACTTTTCAAATTCCACCACTTAATCTTAAAACAGTTGTTTATGATGATTTTTCTTTTGAATTTTAGGATAATTAAGGACATCCATTACTAGCAACTTATGTTGTGTTGGCTAAACTCTCTTAAAAGATAACTTTAATTACAATCTTTACAGAAAACTCTATCAACCTTCCTAATAAAAAAATATTCAATTTAACTTTTATGTACTGTTCCACTCTTATATGTTATTAAGTGTTAGTCTCTCTTCTTAAAATAGATATTAACAATTACTAGATCATGCACTATATATAGCAAAATCAAGAATAATGGTACTCGTTTCTAAAGAAGATATCAGTAGCCTCCCAAAATTATTGTTTAATTCCCTCTTTTAACCCTCTGCTGGTGGTGCATATATACTAATTATATATATTCAAAATATATATCCTCACCTAAGATAAGATTAATTACAATAAACACATTCTCCAATCTATTAACTTCTACATCTTTATCTTTTTAATTTTTATCTATTATTATCGCCACACCATTAATTTCTAAAGTTACTATTTCTTCTATATACCAAATTTTATATCCATCAATATCTTTAACTTTAGATTCTTTCCATCTAATTTCTTGTAAACATGTTATACTAATCTTTCTCTCTCTCTCGTTAAGTTAATCAACTCGAAACTCTTATCCATTAAGATTCAAGTCGGTAGACAGATCCTATATATATATTTGCCTTTATCTGTGGTAATCTTGTGTCGCTGTTGACATACAATTCAGGTTCATCTCGATCTGTACCCTAATCATTCCTCTATGGTCTGTTTATGGCAATGTTGAAAGTTTCAGAATTAATATTAGATCACGATTTATACGTACTACTGTTACAAAGTGTTGTTCGGTAACCATGTATACATCTCTTTTGAACAAAGTGCCGTATGGAGATAACAAAAGGGGCCACAAGGAGAGAGACGTGAACTCCTGCAAGAGATATAGTTTTGTAACGTCAATACATAGCATTAATGACATTAAGACAAAGAATATATACCTAACATTTGACGAGTGGAAAAACCTAACTTGATTGTGATATATATTCAAATAAGCCTATATGAAACATGAATGGGGAGGCTTTGAGTTTATGAACAACTTAAATAAGGTATGACGAATCTATTTTTAACTATCTAATTAGCTAAGTGTATGACATAACATTAATGGAGTATTATGCAATATGCATCCTTCCGTAGAGCACAGATTAGGATCTGCACACAGTGGACAGACCAATTAATGGAACTAAGAGATCTAAGAACAGAGAGGAAGAGGAGTCACGAAACCCCTTTGATCTCCTGGCAGCACCTAACCACAGACGATTGACAAATCCTACACACAATGTGCATCGATCGATCTAACCATGTTGACTTGGTGTTAAGCCTTGGTCAAGACCGAGCTCGAGAATTATGAAATCTTTTACAAAGGGATAAGGCAAGAAGGTAAGGACTGCGCCCACATTTAGATCGTTATACCTACCAACATTTTTAATATGAAGATGTGGGGGGAAGGGTTGGTCAGGTGAACAAACCAGTGTATCCTTGTCTTCGCTACAAGAAGAAGTGGCTACACCTACCACCCCTACCTATGATTGGGTCTACGTATTGTTGGTGTTGTTTTAATTTAGCTACGGTGTAGATTATAAATAAATAAGGGAAATTAGTTTTTTATTCTCTAAACCTTTGTTTGGTATCCATGTAGGAGGAGATATCTGCGACTTATTTCTAACCCTATCGAGATAGGATGAGGTATCCCCGACTTACCTCAAAATTGACATTTGGTGTCAGTAAATTGATGGTGATATCCTTGTGATAAGTTGGCCAGATATATATCCTAAAAACAAGGATAAATTATTCTCACTTTTTGTGAAAATATCTATCCCCTCCACATATCTTCACTTTTTTGGCATATTTTTTCATTCATCTCAAATTACCTCTTGAAGGGAGACACGAGTGGAGAGAGGAAAATTACAAATCTCGATCGTTTCAAACGATCTTGTCAAGAAGTGAAAGCTTCTAAACCAATCATGGTGTGATCCGTATGTCACGATTTTTTGTTCTTGTTGTGCACCTTGTTTGTAGGTAATTGTAAGGTTCATACATTACTTGATCTATAGGATTTTCTCAATACTTTTAATGGCATTTTGATTCATCAAGTTTGGTGCTATTAGATCGAATAGTCTTTTGAGTTCTCGTTCATCTATAGTTTGGATTGTTGTTGTTTCTGTTGGTTGATTCATTTGATCTTTACGGAGGAGTTCTCTCACCGTGGCTTGGTTGGGCCTTCTTCTGTGCATTTCTTTATAGATGGAACAAGTAAACGTCACGTTAGAAGATGTTCTCACGTGATGTGTTTATTTTTTCTAACGTATAATTGTCATTTCCAACTGTTTATCCCCACTCTTTTCCTCTTTTGTACCAAACGTAGTTTATGGATATCCTCATTTCTTATTTTTGGCGGTACTAAAAGACATGAAAATAGATTATAGTACAGGGGATGGTATATTCCTATCCCCACTACTTTTATCTCAGATACCAAAGAAGGCTAATTTGTAGGTAACATTTGAACATACATACTGTTTTGCACCTGCATGGGACTTCTCCGACTTCTGATTCATCCTCCTTTTCCTACTTCTTTTCAAAGAAAAGAAAGGGACAAGCGAAATAAAAAATATGGATGAGAAATATTTAGTGCATACTAATGGCACATCCAATAGATCAAGCATGCTTAGGATTTAAAAAAATTAAGAATAGATGTATGTATATTAAACACTTTTAAGTAGAGGTGGCACATCCCTATTAGATGTAACTAGTTTGGTGCACACTGCTAAGTATTACTCAACATCAATATTGCCATACAGAGAGAGAGAGACAGAGAGAGAGAGAGAAAAAAAAAATCTTACATTACGAAAAACTAAATTAAATAATTTATTTATTTTATAAAATTGAAAGAAGAAGTTATAAACACAAATTCACTTAATCAATTCAGAGATTGATTCCTTGATCACCGTTTGTTAATTTCTTTCCACCATGGCTTTTTGTGGCTCTCATCTCCTGCTCAGCTTTCCGTGAGAAGTCTGCGACGTCATCGAGATCGGCCAGCAACGACGAGCAGCACTTGCCGTTGCCATCTTCTCAGCTTCCATCAGTGCCTCACGTAATTTGGATGTTGTCGCCAGTGCTGCCACAACATTATTCCTATCCCTTCAGCTGCTTCTTTTCTTTTACTTGGCAGTTCATATATATATATGATCATACATATACCTGTAGTCTGATCTTGTTGTTATTATTATTATTTTGTGTGTGTTAGATCAATTGATCTAGTCTCTTTAACCCAGTATAGAAAGGTCATGAGTTTAATATCTAAGACCAGCACTTAAATTCTGAATATATATTCATCTTAAAAAAATATCTTTTAAATCCTCCAAACTTAAGTATTGAAACCCCAACCCCAACCTAGTGTATATCTTGATGCTATTCAATCATCCCCTATTTACACATAGCTGATGCCATATGGTCTCATTTCTTGGTTCTCAACATTTCTTGACCTTGATCAGTATTTGGATATCAATCACTCATGTTATTAGAAATTAAAGGGGTATGGAATGCTAAACATGGATCTTTCTTTTCGATGAGAATGACCTTTTTTGGGGGGCTAAATGGCCTTAATCAGGCCATTTTATTAATGGAAAGGAGGCTAAAATAGTGGCAAAAAGCCAATTACAAACTGGGTGGCAATGACCAATCATGAATATCAACATAAGGAAAGAAAATATAATATAAAAGACTATTTTTTTTACTAATTCTACTTAGAACTCTGTGGAGGACCGATCCCAAGAATATATATGTCAAAGAACAGTTCGAGGGCAAAGACGTGAACATTGGGAGCAACGATAGTCATCATCCTCATCTATTTCTTTGTCCAACTCATCAAATACTAATTTTGCTCTAGTCACACCACCAATTTTTTGGGCCGTTTGGTATTAAGATAGATCAAGAATAAATTAAGAATATGTTCAAAATTTGAAAGATATTCTCAAAATTTTGAAGATATCTTCACTCTATTCTCGATTTATCCCGATACAAAATATGGCCTATAAATTTGCTTCCGCCTAATATGGGTTACTAGATATCTTTCGCATCCTTTCTTATATTTACTTAGATAGATACCGATAGTTTGTTTTGCGACAAAATAATATAAATATAATACTATGCCATCAACCTGAGATGTTAAAATATATTTTTTCATATTTTAACTCATTATTTTAAAAAAAATCATAAAGATGAAACATTTGGTACACTTATGTATATCAGCTCGAGCCCAGTTTAGGGCCCAAGTCCGGCCCATGACGGACTGGCCGCCTCCGACCAGTTTGCAAAAGTTGGCCTGCGACCCTCTCCATTAATCGAGCCCATTTCTGCACCCTGTCATCAGATGACTCTGCTGGGGTGTCGAAATCCTCTCAAATGGTACAAATGTTACTAGATTAAGTCTAGTCATCATGGTGGGCAAGTTCAGTAAATCCCAATCTAAACCTACCGATTCGACTCGTTCCAATTTATATTTAAATTTATAATAACAAAAAAAAAAGAAAAATTCTGACCGAATCAACCCAAGCATGAGACCTTAAAATCTCCCCGAAAGTGCGAACCGGACGTGGTGGGTACCTAACGATGCTCAAAATGCCATAACCTTTAGAAGAGAAGTGCTAGTTACTCGGGCGCCCGGGTAACCCAACTGAGATGGATCGGCTGCGCGGTCGATCTAATTGGTCGGCTGCGCGTGGGTCCCACACCGCCCTCGTGGGGCCCACGCGCGGCCGATGCACGTCGGCCAGCTACCCCGGGCGCCCGGGTAACAAGCATTTCTCCCTCTAAAAACCTGCAACAATGTAGCATTCCTCATGGTCACGATGTCATATTTTTTATCAAAGTTTTGATCCATATCTTCCACCAGTGATGAGCCCCCGAAAAGGGAGCCAACAAGTCATATGTGACTTGAGTACTGTTATTTACATCCGGTATCGCTCAGAAGTTGTGAAACATCTAAGTGTGCCATTTATGAAGTCACAAATAGGAAGCAAACTTGTATTATCATGGAAGATATCATAGGCGGACTCAAGAATTTTTTCCAATGAGGTTGTTTTTTTTAAAAAAAATTCCAATCAAATCAATTTAATAAAATTTTTTAGATTCAATGATTCATCAATAAAATTTTAAAAATTCAATAGAATCACGTGACTTCACTGGTTCTTCTTTAAATCCGCCACTCTTGGAACGAGGCGAAGGGGGAAAGAAAATAAAAATGTGCTTCCACATGCATGGGCTGATCCAAACCAAGATGTTAGTGGTTCGGGCTGGGTCTAAGCCCATCCGTAGATTAGAGGCGTTTCAATTTGATTCGGTTGAATTTGGAAGGGCAAAATTGTTGGAATATATCTCATATCGAATAATTTTAGAAATGATCAATTCTTATAAAATATGGTCCCTATTATCTCAATATTTAAGTTTTGAGATGGCATGCATATAATATCAGAGCAACTCTCATTCTCTCACTTTTAAGTCTCACATCATGTCATAAAGATTTAAGTGGTATTTGTTTTATACGGAGTTAGCACATGTAGAAGCATATGTAACCTCTGCCCCTCAATATCTTGAATTGTAATTATAAAAGATTGGCTATAACGCTCAGAATAAAAAAATCAGTATTTTTTGCAATTTTAAGTGTATATCAGAAATAAATTCTCATAAACTTCTATAAATATTATATCTTCAACATTAGACATAACACAGATAATATTCTTAGGCGTTAATCTTTATTAATATATAAAAACGAAATTTCGCAGACCTATGAGGCATGAGATTGACATCTAACATATATCAACATGATAAAGGACTCATGGTCATACCTTAATTTGTTAGTCGACATAAAAAAAAAATGATAACATAATTACCTGGTTTTAGACAGAAGAAATCATGGCGAAACCTACAATCTTATGCTAAGGAACCGCAGATGGGGGTCGAGGAACTGTGCAAATAAAGTCAAATGTCTATTGTTTATTTTGTTTGTCACATTAGAGATTGAATTGATGCAGAGAAATATTATTCTCCCATTCATGAAAAAGTTTTTACTCTGTTGGAATAGTCGAGTGGAGTGGAACAAATAGATAATTAAGTGAAACAAATTTACTTGTTTCACTTACATATTTATTTAGTCCACTTATATATTTATTTGTCATACTCACCTATCTATTTGATACATTGATAAGTGAAACAAATAGTTGAATAAGTAGAACAAATAGATGGATAAGTGAAACATATTTTTTTATTCTACTTGCATATTTATTTGTTTCACTTATATATTTATTTGTTCTATTTATCTATATATTTGATCCACTTATAAGTGAAATAAATAGGTGCATAAGTGGAAGAAATAATTAGATAAGTAGAATAAAATAAATTTGTTCAACTTAACTATCTATTTGTTCCACTTATGTACTTATTTATTCATTTATATATTTTATTAGGTTCAGATAAATATTAAATACTACTTTTTATGAAAATTTATGTTGCACTTCAAGGCAACTGATCAGAGACCACCCAATTATTTCAACAAGACAAAAACTCCCTCACAAACGGGAGCAAAATATTACTCATTGATGTAGCTCTTATTTTTTCAGATTAGAAGTGTGAGTTTTAGTCATTTAGTCCATTGGGTCTCTATTCGGCCCATTTGGGGCCCATAAGGAGTCCTTTCTATTTTTTCTGTAACTTTTGGTACAAATTTCGTGCTATTTTTTGGGCTCGAGTATTTGGGTCAATAGATAACTTTAGAGTCTTGTTAGGGTTGGGAATAGACCAAACCCCTATGTAAACTTATGTAAGTTTTTGTTTTGAACAATGAAGAATAATATTTTGAGATTCTAGTAGCCTCTCCCTCCCTCTCCCTAGCTTCCTTCCCCTCCCTCTCTCGCTGTCCTGCATTACCAATACCTATTTCATTCGTGTATATTGAGATTTCAAATTAAAAGATCTACTAATCATGTTTGTTTTGAGATGGGTATCGAATAGAACCAACGTCTTGTGAAGACATGTGTATTTTTCTTTATTAGCAAACATGTATGACCATCCACTGGATGGAAGAGAATGGACTTCTACTTACTAATATTCTCGTCTTAATTTAGTTGGACTATGAAGCCGAAGAAAAGCATGGTCATAGCTCTCCGCTTATTTTTTTCTTAATAAATTTTTATTTCTTAAAAAACCATGGCCATGGGAAGACTCAATTTTCCTCCATTTTCATTTTAATAACCAATTTCAGGCCGCTATTTTGTATTGAAATCATTTTTCAAAAAAAAATATCCCATTTTGATAAGTAATTCTCGGATATAATCATCTATTTTTTTCCACTCTCTCTCATCCATGCAAAAATAAGTAATCCAATTGCCATGCTGCTCAGGTGTACTAGTATTTACGTAAATATGGGATTACCATTGATAACATCATAGACGGATCTACAGTAGAATCAATGGGGGTCATGTGATTTTACTGAATTTTTAAAACTCTATTGACGGGTCTAAAAATTTTTATTAAATTGATTTGGTTGAAAAATATTTTAAAGGGAGTGACCCCACTGAAAAAATTTCTGAATTCGTCTATAGATAACATGATTAGTTTATCCCAGTAGTTGGCGAAGAAGACAAAACGACACATCTGAGGGTGAGGGCTTATACAAACCTCCTATTCTTTGTACAAAGTGGGTTCCATTAACTTATTTTTTATGTATCCTTTCTCTATTCATTTGTTTAGTCTTAATCATGTCCTAGCTACCTCACACAAGTTGGCCGAGGAAGCTAGCCTTCTCTTGTGATTAACACATGTGTATTGGCTGGTCTATGACTGCCTGGTTAACACACCAGTCTTGAAAGTTAGATGCACACATGAGAACAAAATCAATTTTCCATGTAGACAAGAGAACAAATTAAGTACACTTATGTATCATGCATGATAATCTCAATATACTAGTAAAGGGTCGGGATTGTTGGGTCATTTTGATAACTGGGTAAGTTATACAGAGATAGAAAATCTATCTTGGATAGTGGAGGCATATATAGTGAAATGACCTCTACTCTTCTCCACTGCGCTCACTTTAATATGGTGTGTAATTTTTATCCCTATTTAGGAGCGGAGATAGTGTCGTCCATATTTAACACTAATTATTTATATTTATTTTAACTGCAGCTCTTTATATCTAATATAATTTATATTAATTATCAAAATATTTTTTTAATTATCAAATATTAGATAACTCTCTTTATCTAATTATCAAAATAGGTTAATAGCTAGCATCTCCATAGGATACGCCCCGTACAAGTACTGCTCGTTCTAATTTGGCTTCGGAGGAAGGAATGGTAGGAGAATATTCTCATCTTGGGACATCGTTGAAACATGTACATTTGTGTAGTAGGCACAAAGTGGGGATGAGAAGGGTTGGTGGTAGTAATGTCCAAAAGAAGACGAGTCATAGTTTTCTTTCTCTTGTTTAAGGTTTTTCTTATAGCATCTTGGTGCTTGCTGTGGGCATAGTCTTGTACTTGTCAAATTGAAAGTGTAAGAATTGAAACACCACCTTTTTTTGTTAGTGAGTTAGTTTTCATTTCATATCTCATTCTCAGGGGCGGACCCACGTTGATGGTGGGGGTGGCCATGCCCCCCCCCCCACCATTTTGGCTCTTTTTATTTTTTTTTAATTTTTGTATTAAGTTTTTTAAACAATTTTCAAATTGGTTATATTTTACTTTACTTTAACATTTTCTTACTTCGGCCCCCCCCCCTTCCGTGTTATCCTGCGTCCGCCCTTGCATTCTCATGTCATGATGTTATATTAAAAGAGATTTAATCAATGAGTCCATAAGCATAAATGTTCTAGTATTCCATATGTTCTCTAAGTATAGTGAAATCTTTTTAAGGATTTTTATATGAATATATATCTCTCTAAGAAGATTAATTACATGATAATCTTTCTTAGATTTTTATTTGCACTTATACTATTCTTATGGATAGAAAATATCCTGAAAGACCCTATGGTAACATTTTGTGATGGAAGTTAATAATATGTTTCCAATATTTATTTATTTTATATATCATTTTTAGTAGTGGTATATATATGTAAAAGTGAACCAAATAATCTAAACAAGGGTTGGCCAAATCCTCGTATTGGGTCTGTGATGAGATGATCTTTTCGGATTCGTGTTTAATGGTTTTGGAGTGGTGCTCTTGACCAAGAGATGGTCATTGGGTCTTAGTCGAGGTTTCCGTACATTGTGTGGATGTTGTGGGTCTTAACTCTCAGCCCATTTAGCCCACATGTTCACTGGTTGTGAACGCGGCGTGTTGGTTTCCGAAAGGCGACGGTTAGGATCGTCGCGTTTAGAAGTTAAACGTGACGTCTGCCTACGTCGTGATTTTGAATGTGATTTAAATGCTCTGTTTTGCCCAGACATAGCAGAGGAGCTCTGTCCAGGCGAAGGGGGGAGGCTGCTGAGGGCTTTCTCCGGCATTTTGGCTTTCTGGCGGTTCGTGCGACGCGGATTCCATGCAGGGATGGCGTCCGGAGCGTGGATGTGCCGACGACGTGGAGTTTCTGGCGTTCTTTGGGTTCTTCACGATTGGTAGGGAGACTTCCCCTTGTGTTGATTCATTTTAAATGGTATAAGAGAAGGGAAGCATGTATGGGTGGTTTGCCATGACATGGTTATCATGTTTATTGCTTTAGTTTGATAATTGTATCGATCGGATATATGTGGGTTTTCCCAGTGGAGAAGGTGGGTTCGGCCTGTGAGCTGAACTCACAGTCGCATTTGAAACGCGACAGGGTGCACGTCGCGTTCATGGTATGAACGAGACGCCATGCATCGTCGCGTTTCTGGTTTGTTCGATGTGCTGTGGCGGTGGTTTGAACGCGACCATCTAACCCGTCGCATTATTGTTAAACGCAATGGTGTAGTCCGTCGCGATTTGGTTGTTGACTGTGGTATTGATCAGTTGGGCATGAAGGCGACGTATTAGGCCGTCACGATATGGTCCCGACACTGTGCCCTGTCGCGTTAAGGTTTTGAATGGCGTCCAGACATGTTGTCGCGATTTGAAAGGCGACGCTTGTGTCCGTCGCCTTTTAGCTTCTGTGGTCAGTTTGTGATGGTTGGGCAGTGAGGTTCCAGTGTGAACCTAGCCTTGGCCTTTTGATTGTCTTTAAGTGTTGCTTAAGATGGTTAAACTAGTAAAGCATGTGTAAGGTATTGTGTGTTGTCGCGGAGGTCATAAGATGACCAATGATAGGCAAGGTTATTACACGTTATTGGGATTCATGTATGTATCGGTGTATGATGGCTTGAAGGTCGCATGGTGACCGGTGACAAGCTAATCCTAACAATTGTATACATTAATAAAGGTTGTATAAGTATTTATGATGGTTTGTGTGGTTACCGAGTCTGGTGGTCCGGCGCCTATTCTGGAAAACCTCTTTAGTCGGGTACCCCAGGTTCTTTGGTGAGTCAGGCACGTGTGTTGTGCTCGGGGCGTGTGCCGGTACGGTGTGTACCTCTGAGGTCTAAGTCGTCTTTCTGGATATCCTCACTCCTGTGCTTGAGTTGTACGTCCGGTTGAGGGAAAGACGACTGTGTTAGCGATTTGTGTTTGTGAGTGTGCAGTCGCTTGTAGCGCGCTCGTGGTTGGGGGATGGACACCAGTAGACGTCACTGGTCCCCAGCTAGTCTTGTGTTTCCCGTGCCTCACTTTAGGGAGCTCGGGCGGAAGTCCCTAAAGGTGCCAAGCTTGGGCCTGCAGCGGTGTGGCCTGTAGGTGTGGTGTTGGTTAGGCTCCACTGTTCTTTGGCTTGTGGTTGTGGAGCGGCAGTTGGACCTTTCGTCCGTGACTGCGAGGCTGAGAGGTGGTTCTTGTGTTGTGTTGTCTAGGTTGGATACTGGCGTCATGAACCAGTAGTCCGTTCCCATGTGGTGGTGTCGTTCCTTTCCGACTCGTGCTTTGCCACTGGTTGTGGCTTGTGTGTTGTGATTCGCTAGTTGAGGTTTTACCTGTTGGGGTGTGCCCTGGTGTTGGCACAGTTGTGGTTGTGGTTCGTGGTTTCGTGGTGGTACCTCGTGGTAGTGGGTACCTATACCCTTCGTGGGTAGCTTTGCTTGTGGTACGTCGTGTACCAGCCACTTCAGGTGTTGAGGTGAACTTGTGTTCTGTGGAGGTCAAGTGATGTGACCTTCCACATGTTATATTTTACCCTTCTTGGGTAAGCTTCCGATTATGGTTTAAGTGTGTGGTGGATTGGCTTGCTGATGCCAGTCCTGTTACTCTTCGTGGGTAAGTTGCCTGTGAAGCTTGTAACTTAGGCGACCAGTTGTTGTAATGGTTTGCCTGTGAGCATGGACGGACACAGCTCATATCCAGTGTGTAACACCCCTCTCCGACCGCACACATACACATACGTATCACATATCACATAGCTCTTGATCGGAAGAGGGGTTACACTAACAAACTTCGTTATGGGCTATCAAATGTATGTAGTGCCCAAGACTAACAAACCGTTCCACAAAAGCATCTTTGAAAATTTTATACCTCAACAAAATAACTTAGCAACAACACCTCTTATTTACATAAAGCCAAACTTTCTCTTCTAAACCTTTAATAGTACAACAAAACTCTAAAGAGTCACTAAAGCTATGCTCTTCTACTTCTCCTTCTTCTCTGTAACACCAGCAGAGTTGTGAACAATTTGTAGCTGAGATTGATTTTTCCTTCAATCTGAAAGGGGTGGAGGAAACAAAGACATGAGTCGGAAGGACTCAGTAGGTGACAGTAGACATAAAGATAGGAGTTTCAAGTTGCAGAACTTTAAGAGTATTCAGAAAGTGCATATATGGAACAAACATAATTGCTCATGAATTTCATACTTAACAGAAACACATAGCTCAAATTGATTTCATAATGAGCTCCAACAAATCACAGAATAAAAGTCATATTTGTCTTTCAGAATTCAAACCATAACTTAATTTAGAAACAAATTCGACATGCATCACTGCTCTCAAGAGGTTACTATATAGACGTAATATATCATCCTCAGTGCCTAGGCGATTCCAGCACCTTAGATCTTGTTCATTGCGCAAGAACGGGGTATAATTATTTTATTACCCACCATCGTCGATTCCTTGACTTGGATTTACTTACGTACAAACTGTCGCCCTCAGCTGATCACAAGTAGCGGGTGCTACTATAAGTGATCCTAAACCCTCTTTTGAAGAGAGCACTGTCTTTAGATCATAAACTTCTTTTCATGAGCATAATGGAAATGGGAAATCCAAAGGTAGTTTTGGTTGAGAATTAATACAAATATCTTAGTGACAAAGTAGCTCAGAGTTCAAGAGTATAAGAAAGACAATTGGCTGAGACAGGGTTATGACTTAAGCCAATAACTTCGGAAGATTTGAATCATATAAGAATCCAAAAGAAAATGGAGATCCATAATGGTCATCACAAATTATTCACATCTCATGAGGTATTCAAACATATGAACTCTCAAGTGGTCAAGTTTTATAAACTTAGATACCGAATACTGAAGAATAGACTCAATCAGAGTAATCTTCGTAATTGCTAACTTTAAGAATAATTTAAGAGAGATTAAGGTACATAATGTAGGTAAACTTTGAGGTACTATGACAATAAATACCAAGGTAAATGAGAGGGTAACTTTCTTGGCTTTTAGGATGAAGTTTAAAAAAGAGTTCCACCATGAAAAGTTGCTAAAATCCAAGGCAGGACAGTAGCTGTCGATAGCCAGGAAGGGGCTGTCGACAGATGGCACAGACAGAGCTCAAATTTGCTGGCTCTGTGGGTATCTGTCGACAGATGCAAGGGATCTGTCGATAGATCCACACAGTCCAGTTATCCAGAGTTCAGGAAAACATGCGCTTGTCGACAGATTTGGGCTGTCTGTCGACAGCTGCCTGTTTCTCACTCATAAATGACTTAGAATGTACTCTAAACATGCTGACCATGGAACCTATGAATCAAGGCATGATGTATATCAAATAGAAGAGTCTAATTATAGTTCTTACAGTGGTTTATAAACCGAACAAGCGAGATGAAACGAGAGGTTTGTAATTCAAACTTGTCTAGCTAAAAATTAGACATAGTATATTGTTGGAAATGTGGTCTTGATAGCAATGGATTATTAGGAGATTCTTACAAGATGGACACTAAAACACAAGATGTTTAATGTTCCAAATCAAGGCTTGAGTTACAAACATCCGAATGGAAAGAAATCACAATATTCTAGGATATCGAAATTTCTAGCAAAACTCTATAACATAAACTTGGATCATGGGTGGAAGAAGAAGCTAGAAACCTACTTAATATGTAAGAGGAGTGGAGATGCTCCTTTGGTAATCACATAGTTCCAAAGGTAATTAGGGAATCAACAAAAGTTTAGAGTTACAATCACATATGCAGACTAAACCAAGATTGGTTAACAAGCTTAAATGCAATTTGAACAAGGCTATGATCTTTCTGACAAGAACAGAGGGTAAAGATTTGAAAGGAGAATAGGAACCCACAGACATACATACTTACACACGATTTCTGAGGATGGTTACACAGTTCATATGAGGATTTGCAAGTTTAAGACAAGTATATAGAGATCCTGAACTCTTTAGCCAAGGTCAGAGACAAGGATTTAGAAAAGAAGGAAGAACCCTACTTGACTTCAAGATCAACAAAATCCTTGAATACATCTAATTAAAAATGAAACAAAGCAAGAAGAACTATACAGGTCATGGCACAAATAGGAGACATGGTTCCTACGAATGAAGAAATCATGAGCATATACATAGGAAGCTGAGAAGGATTTGAGGTATGACACCTACTTGACTTGAAAGGTAATGCTTTCCTTCCGATGGCCCACAATTGATGAAAGGAAATGGAACCAAGGGTGCAACACAATAGTCCCCTGAATCAGCTCACAACACCTCCGATGGAAGCTATGGAAGCAACAACTCAACAGCCAGTCTCCCACGCGAGGGTGCAAGCACAGCTACCACAAGAACAACTCCAGCAAAAATGGCTTCAACGCATATAGCCCCAACAGTAATTCACCAACACCAGGCTTGTAACCACAGCAACAGCAGGACTAGGAAGAACAAGAGTGTTGGAAAGATGCATACGATGGGTGTTGGGAAGCTTATATAAGCTCCCAAGTTCCCTTGCAAACTAGGCACATCGGCCATGGACGTGTCATGGTCTAAATCCCCTTAAACCATGCGAGGCCACCTATCTCATGCAACTCTCTAAGCCTTACACCTAAGAGGTGGTCGTGTAAGTTTCTCCCTTAGTAAGGTGGCTCACCCAGCCCCCAACACGTAGGCAAACTTAATTCCCATAAAATTATTCCCGTAATTAGCTCAAAATTCAGTTGGCCCAAAGATCCTTATGTAAACATACCAAAATGATGTCCATTTGAGTTGAAATTTCAACCATAGACTAATATGAATGTTTTACAAATTGTCATGATTTTAGTTTAATTTTTAGAATTTATTTTCTACTGGGTGAAAAATCGCCCCAAAAATAATTGCGTCGGCTAAATCTCAAAATCCGTATGCCAAAAAGTCCGGATATTTACATATTTGATATCACAACATTTTTCTAAAAATTATGGTATTCTCATATTTCATTTTCGTTACAATTTTCTGGTGTCGCCCTGTGGGAGCGCACACCTCTAAATACGTTACTGGAATAACATTTACTAATGTAAATTAATCCTAAATGAGTGTTAATTACATATCATGATAGTGGTTATATTTAATAATCCAATTGTTCATAGTTTTCTAGTAAATAGAAAAAAAAATTTTTGTTAGAAACGGCCCTTTAAGTTGTGGATTTTGAGGGATTTTTATATGGAGGTGACCCTACTGAAATCTATAGTCTCCAGTCTTAAGTGTTCATTTTTATTAAAAATATTTTATTTTTATTTTAAATATATATTTAAAATTAAATATTTATATTATATATAATATAAATTATATAAATATTAAAAAATAATTTAAGTGATCTCACTGAACAAAATTTCTACGTCCGTCCCTGCCTGTGAGGCTTGTGACCTAGGCGTTACAGTTATCGGGCGGACTAGTGGTGCTGTGCTAGTCCTGTTGTCCCTTTTATCTTCCGAGATTTATGCTAGTTGGTGAGAAGATGTTTTAGTTGTTGTTATTCACGATTGTGGTAAGCATGATATGGTTTGGCTATCGGTGTTGCCAGTGAAACCCTTTGGGGTTGAGGTCTCTTCAGTTTCGGGTGTTGTTTTTGGGAGGTTTCTACTGAGCCTATGACTTGTTGAGACTCACTCCCTTACAACTATTTTCAGCTATTAGCCGGCTTTGTGTGACTTGCGGAGGCGTTGTGGCAGATTTGTACCACCAACAGTAGAGTTAGTTGTGTTATGTGAGCTTGTGCTCTTTTGGGGTATGCCTCAAGTAGTTATACTCTTTTCTTGTACATGTAATAATGTATTGGGCCAGTTGTACATTGTTGTATACAGGTATGAACACATCTACTTTCTTGTATCTTATACTATTGATGTTGTCTTTTATATTCTTACTGGACACTTGCGCACGTTATTCCTTGCGAGACTTCGGTCCGATCGCGGGAGGCGGACTTAGATATGGAATCTTATTAGACATAAATATTCAGGGTCGTCACAGGGTCGAACCGAGTTTTGCCTATTACGGTATAGTATCAAACATACCACACCATATTGGTCCAATTTGTCTCCTAGTTTGGCCCAATAAACCTAAATTTTTATTGTAAAATTGAACTATGCTAAAATCAAAATTGTCTAAGACAGTATGATATATACATATTAGGCTGGTTCAGTCTGATATGGCAAATCATGATGATCCAAACATCTTTTTTACATCCATCACGACGTGTTATGGTAAGGTCTCTAAAGATATTTTGTATCCATAAGAGAGAGATATATATGAAAATACAAATCTAATTTTTTAATATATATATATATATATTATATGTCGTGAAACCCTATATATATAAACTCTCTATAAATGACAAGGCATGATATGTGCTATCTAATTTAACACCCACAAAATAGTGCCATTATATAGGGTTTCACGACATATAATCATTCAACATAAAAGTTATATATATATAGCCCTCTTAGAAGATTAATCATATTAGAATTTTTAAGAATTCATATTTACATATATATATACTTGTCTTATGGATACAAAATATCTTCAAAGACCACAACATGTAGCAATGGACGGCAAAAAGATGTTTAGATTATTTCACTCACTTTTACATATATACTCCTACTAAAAATCATAGTGAAAGAATATTTGAAACAAATCCTTGACTTCCATTATAAAAGGTTACTGTAGGGTTTGTGAGGGTATTTTGTATCCATGGGAAGAGTACGTGTAAATACTAATTCAAAAAGAAAAAATTTTGTGTACTTGAATTTTATAATTTGTATTTATATTTCTTACTTCTTATTGAGTATATTGTATTTTTTTCATTGACTAATAAAAAAAGAAGAGTACAAGTGTAAAATGTAAAACTTAAATACACTAAATTTTTCTCGTTGAAGAAAAACTCTCGTGCAACTAATCTTCCAAGAGAGAGAGATATATATATAAAGTTCTATTGAATATATTTGTTTTCCGTTATTAGAGAAGAAATAGTTTGATAAATTACTCAAAATCTATAAATTCTCTTTAAAAAAGGGAATTGACTTATTGTCCGTACGGTTTTTAAATATTTCTTTAAAAAAAAAGTTGATGAGAGACGCGGTTGCCAGTCCAACTGCGGCTGCGGGTACGAGCTCACCGACAGCGGTGGTGACAAGTGTCAGCTTTCTGCTGGCAGGAAGAAGATTCGTCATGGGGATGCACGAAGCCAATAAGAAACAAAGAACTGGGACACGGCCGCCGGCGTCGGAGGTCGCAGCGCGGAGGGAAGAACCTTCCCACCGACTCCGATACCCCGCGTGGCATTTTACCGCTTCGCTGTCCAGCTTTAAAGCGGCGGCGCGGTTCTTCTCCCGCTGGACTCCTCTTCAAAATTTTATTCAAATTTTATTAAAAAGGAACTTTCTTCGCGGAAAAGGAACGCGCCAGGGAGATATAAAAAGTATGAAATGGCTAACGCAAGTACTAAGTTGGAGAAATAGAGTGTGGACTTGGTAAAAATTAAGTATGGAAAGGCTAACATAAGTCTTAAGTTAGAGAAATTGAGTGTGGACTTGGATCTTGTTCACATTTCTTCACCCTTAATCACCTTGCATTCAAAGATTTGGGTGTCATGAGCATAGAGTGTGTGAGAATCTATATACTTCGAGAAAAATAAATTTTTAGTGTGAGATTTAAATTCATGTTTTTCAGACTCTATATCAATTCACTTGTTATTGTGTAATTATATTTTTTGTCATAAAAAATATTTTTATAAAAATGTTTTCTTCTCACAATAGAATTTTAGGCAAAACATCGCAAGGAAGAGCATTCGACAGCCATATTTTATTCAAAGAAATTACAAATATAAATCTTGGTGCATTGCAGATTCCTTCAAAGTAAGCCAAATTAAGCCGACGACCCATATTAGTTTTTTCAATTTCATGTGATTAGATCACTTGTAAGACAAGGCAAAACACTTCTATATATGTCTCATGTATCCGTTTCGTAGCAGTTCTTTAAGGAATATATATATATATATATATATATATATATATATATATATATATATCAATTATATATATATATCAATTATATTGAGAATTAGACAAATCAAGTAGAACTTATTACACATATAAATATGTTATAAGTATTACTGAAGGCACAAAAATTTGTTCTTAAACCAATTAGAGTGCACATGCATGACAATGCATGAGAGACAGCCATGCATATGGGTTGCCAAAACTTAAAGATAGAACATGGTTAAATTTATTGGAACTAGCTCGTCTTGTGAACCTAACTGCTACAAAATAGTTTGACGTACGTTAGTAGTCCGAATAGGTCTCCATACCAATCTCCGAGATAATAGCTCCTCTAACATTTTGTTAACTTATACAACATCTCTTCGAAGACACGTAGTTGTCGCCCATATGTTGCCTCGAAATTTGTCGCTAGTGTCGATAGCTAACCGGTGCACAAGTTTCCTTTCCTACAATATTTGTATTTTCATATGTACCTCGAATGATTTCTTACACATATTAATTGAGGTGGATAAATATTATCGACACATACAAATTGTTGTGAAACTCTCGATCCGTACATATGTGGAGCCAACAAGTATAAGACTTCCCTTATCTGTATTTGAAGTGGATAATAATTACTCGACCTATCCTACCTCAAGACGTACATAAAATATTTGTCGTATTATTTCAATTATATATTTCATATGTCCAAGTAGTACAATGGAAGGCTGCTCTGTTACATGTAAAATACAAGATTTTAGAAGGACGTGAAGGTGGTGAATATTAAAAAAAATTAAGGGCATGTATGCCAATGTTTTGATTATGCAAGGAGTTAGATTGAGAGAGGACATGTAATAGCTCTTTTAATATTTTAATTTACCCCTGTTATTAAATATGAAAATTGACATTAGTATAAGTATGATCTAGAATCCGATTAAGAATTGAACTGCGGAAAATGGCATTATTATGTGCATATATGTACCTATGCATATAAAGTAACATTTTTTACTTAAACATGCATAAGCGTAAAAATCTTACAATTAACGACTCTTAAGAAACTCACGATCGACACAATAAATGAGCATTACTTTTATTAGATTCATGTATGCAATAAGATTCTTTTTGTAATTATATTAACGTGGCATGGTTAGAAAACAGAGACAACATGAATATTCGTTAACCATGGACTTTAATTTGGTCGATCACGTTGGCTTCAATTATCAGCCAGCAGCCACGTTGCCTCTTGACGGATCCAATTTTTCATGTCATTAATCAGCAGTATACGTGGTAGTACATTTCATTTCATAAACATAAAGAAAACCAGAGTATAGATCATGAATATTGGGTCTTTTTTTTCATTAATTACTTGTGAAAGAGGAGCCTTGTCTCATTTTTTTTTGTCTGTCTTATTTGTATTTTCTTTCATTGAAGTTAGAATGAGGAGGGAAAGAGGGATTCTGGATTCGAACTCTTAGTGGGGGTGGGTGTTTGTGATCTATAATCTTAATCATTAGTATGTTTGGTATTTGGATAGACTGTGGATAAAGTGAAGATATCTTTAAAATTTTAAAATTTTAAAGATATTTTGACTCTATTTTCAATCTATTTAAATATCAAACATAATTTAAGTTATCAACAACAACAAAAAAGAAGAAGAAAAATGAGGAGTGACACTGTCAAAGAAATAGAGGCCATTATTAGTGCAATTGGTATTATCCTTACTATGAGATTTGTACCATTGAAGGAGAAGATGATACTATTAACAACTGGTGTTAGGAAGAAGCAAATTAAAGTAGGCCCCCAAGTATATTTGGTGCCATTAGAAAACCAGGGGATGACTTTGTCCCCTTTTGTTAGGGGGGGGTGAACATGGAAAGCATTTGTTGTCATATTAAGAAATTATTACGCCAAGTTTTAAGTTGTGTGTAAAGATCATTATCTTTCTTTTTAACTTGATTATCAAATATTGTGCACGAATTAGGTTGGTCAGATCCCGTGAGCTAACCTTTCAAATCTCACGTCGTGCGACGTTACTCAAGAAAGATATTAACTCTGCCCTCCAGACGTACCACATCAACAATAATTTTATCACTCAATATTCTTATCATATTTGCAAGAAAATGAGATGGCAATTTTGTTGATAAATATACAGGGATGGTGGACGGTACACATGTTATTCAACAATCAAGAACAATATTTATAATATTTCACATTGCCTAACGATAACAAATATATATATATATATATATCATTTTTTAAAATATATATATATGTATGTAATAATTATGCTACCCTTTTAATTATAAGAAAAAAAATTACCTGTGAAATGGGTACAAAAATTGCTTGGCTCAAATAATCAGATTTCACACACCAACAAAATATAGGACCCAAGGTCTTATTAATCAGATTAGAAGTCGAACAATATTTACTACTCATTTCTAACGTATAACAAGTATTTCTCTTTTAACCATTGATCTCTCACATTTTTGTTTCTCATACGAGGGACGCAATCAGCAATGGGCGTACCCTACCGCGATCTCCTCGTCTCTCGTCACAAAACACATACGTATACACATACGCCTCCGGAGACAGACACACACACACACACAGAGGTATATATAGCAGCGGTCGCAGGAGGTGCGAACCCACCCACACACCACCTCTGCGAGGAAGGAAACCGCGGCTTCCGGACCTGCGAGGGGCGCCCGACACAGGCAGAGGCAGAGGCAGAGGAGAAAAAAGAAACCTTTTTTAAGTTAAAAACAAGAAAAAGCTGTGGAGAGAGAAAGCGAGGAGGCGGTTTGGGCACCGTCCCTTCGCGCGCATCTCCCTCCCTTCCTCTCCTCCGATTCCCCTTCTTCTGAACACTATTGGGTTCCCCTCCTTTCTCTCTCTTCTTCTCCCCCCTCTTCTTCTCTCTTCTTCTCATTCTTCCCCTATTTCCGTCGAGCTCCGGCGGCCATGTCTTCGACGGTGCCAGCCGGGGCCAGCCCCACGACGGCGGCGGTAGCGGCGGGGGGTGCGTGCACCGTCACGGCGAGGCGGCGGGTGTCGGACATGAGCGTGGACGTCGAGCGGCCGTCCCCGTCGGCGAACCCGTCCGACGAGGACGAGGACGACGGGTGCGATGGGAGCGGCGGGGGGGTGGCCGGCAGCAGCGGGCACCACCACGGCTACCACCACGGGCACTACGCGCCGCACGGCGCCGGGCACCTCCTCCGCGCGAGGGTGGGGGTGAAGCGCGCGTGGTGGTGGCGGCGGAGCGCCGGGGTGCTCCTGTCGGCGCTCGTCTTCGCGCTCTGCCTCGCCACGGTGTTCCTCGCCGCGCCCAGGCTGAAGGCCGCCGGCGGGGAGGAGGACGCCGGCGGCGGCTGGAGCAGGCACGAGGGCTGGCTCCAGATTGGCGGCGGCGGTGGCGGCAACGCCGTGATCAACCCGGGCGCCACGGACCGCAACAATGTGGTCGAGGAGCTCAGCGTGACGCAGAGGAGGGGGGAGGTCTCCGCCGCCACCGCTGTAAGATTAGCGTGACCTGCTGCGCCCCCTTTGATCGACCGCCTTTCTTTATTTCCTTTTTCTTTTCCTCCTGATCAAAGAAAAAAAGTCCCAATCTCTTCACATGGGTGGCCCTGTTCCAGCGTGCATGCTACACAACAACAAGCATCGAACAGATGACCTGCGACACACAACTTGTTCGCAAATTTCCGATCTTTAATCCGTTTCTCAGCACAAAACTGATTCAAGATTTGTTCGTCTTTGTAAGACGAATGCTGGGTGGTGTCGGCTCGAAATGTCTTTCTTTAATCTGTCCCCTCCGCCTGCAAAATCTCTAGCTCTAAATTCAAGTTCCCGTGGGTTTTTCACATGCCAGTCAAAAGAGCCGCCTTTTTCATTCCATGCTTCCCTTTTTTTTTCCTGCAAAAAAAGACAAGTCTGCTACTTGGACGCGTTGAAGGGCAGGTTCCTTGGACGCCATGAACTCTTATTACATCCATCGGTTCTCGTTTCACGGAATTGCGGGTGTGAGCCGTTCACAGCGGTGGTGGAGCCTTGGACCATGTCCCATGCTTCCCTGTTACCCATTTCTGACCTTTCCAGTTTTTATTCACATTGGAGAGATCTTTTCGACTTGCCTTATTGTGTCGGATTCGGTAGAACAGTGTAATTGGCCGTGCATGATTGCTTCGGCCGCGTGGATGTCACCTGTGTTATGTGGGGGAGGATTAGAGATCCAGATTCGTCCCCGGATTGTGATGGATTCTTCTGTAGCTTCGGGTGCATCTGTTTGCGTGCCTCTTTGCTCCACGCCTGATCCTGAGGAATCCGTTTGACTTCTTCGTAATTGAACTCGTTGGATTCAGTGATGGGTTCTTGGGATCAGTGCCTTTGGGAATCGAAGCTATGAGCTAGAACGCCCCCTTTTCTTGGGGTGCGCCCGTGGCTTCTTGTTTCGATAGGATTACGTAGCTCAAAGCCATCAAAGTTCTTCTTTTCTGCATCATTCAAGTGTATCTAGTTGCGGCATCATGTCTGAATCTAATGGCCGAGGGTTTCAAGTAGCTTCTTTGCTTTGTTCGTGTGGTGCAGCTATCCCAGCTCTGGAGGAAACCGGACACGCGCGAGTACTTCCAGTGCATCAAGCGCCCGAAGAACCGTTTCAGTATGTTTCACAGCTTCCAACTTGTGAACAAATCACTAGTGTAAACTAAAGAGCTCCGAATAACTATATGACTTTATTCTGCTATTTATTCTCCGAATAATGGAGTTTTTTTTTCCTCTGTAATTTATCCTCTCAGGGCTGATAAGCCCAGCGGCTACATTCTCGTCCATGCCAACGGTGGGCTCAACCAAATGAGAATGGGGGTATGCATACATCTGCCCTTCACACCAGCTTAACCTTATATATATATATATATATATATATATATATATATATATATATATATATATATATATATATATATATATATATATATATCCCGAGTGGGGTTATCCGAGACTTATTCCGTTGGGACCGCAGATATCCGACATGGTGGCGGTGGCCAAGATGATGAACGCCGGGTTGGTTCTGCCCTTCCTCGATCACACCTCCTTCTGGACAGACCCCAGGTAGGCTTCGAGATCATGGGTTGGGAACACTCGTGTTGCAGGGTTGTGGACGACGAACTTTGTTCGAAATGTGATGGTGTTCTTGATGGTGACGCAGTGAGTTCAAGGATATATTCGACTGGAGGCACTTCGTGAGCGCCCTGGAGGAGGACGTCGTGATCGTACAGTCTCTCCCTCCGCGGTTTCAGATGCTGAAGCCCCTCGACAAGGCCCCCATCTCCTGGTCTAAGGTTAGACATCTTGATGCAATCCAGAGGCGTAGTTACTGTGCAAAAGTTTGTGTTTTTTTTTCTGTCCTAACGTAGTTGATGATGGCTTGTTTCCGATGATCCTGGGAATTTCGTCGAACAGAGTGGGTACTACAAGCAAGACATGCGCAAGCTGCTGAAGCGGTTCAAGGTGATCAACATCACCCACACGGACTCCCGGGTCGCCAACAACGGCATCCCGCCTTCGTTGCAGAAGCTCCGGTGCCGGGCCAACTACAGAGCCCTCAGGTACACGCCGGAGATCGAGGAGATGGGGGAGAAGCTGATTGCCAGGCTGAGGCACAAGGGAGAGCCCTACATCGCCCTCCACTTGAGGTGAGCATGATCTGGTAGCTGGGGCGTGCTCGGCATCGGGTCGGACGCCTGCGGCTTGGGGAGTTCTGACGGCGTGATGCGTCCGACTGCAGGTATGAGAAGGACATGCTGTCGTTCACCGGGTGCAACCACAGCCTGTCTTCCGAGGAGTCGGCGGAGCTGGAGGCCATGCGGTGGGGCACGGCGCACTGGAGGGACAAGGTGATCAACGGCACCGACGTCCGGCTCCGCGGGGGCTGCCCGATGACGCCCCGGGAGGCCGCCCTGTTCCTCAAGGCCATGGACTACCCATCGGAGACGACCATATACATCGTCGCCGGGGAGATCTACGGTGGCGCCAGCATGGACGCCTTCCTGGCCGAGTACCCCAACGTGTACACGCACTCCAGTCTGGCGACAGCGGAGGAGTTGCAACCCTTCGAGCCGTACCAGAACCGGCTCGCCGCCCTTGACTACAAGGTGGCCCTCGAGAGCGACGTCTTCGTCTACACCTACGACGGCAACATGGCCAAGGCGGTGCAGGGGCATCGAAAGTTCGAAGACTTCCGCATCACCATCAACCCCGACAGGTAATCACCACCGCTCACATGGGTGTCAGCACGTAGCGTCTGTGCGCTTCCCCCTCCTTCGCTAAATCCCCCGATTCCCTATGCTCACCACCCGTTCGACGTTTTGTCTGCAGGCAAATGTTCGTCAGGCTGGTGGACAGGATGGACGCGGGCGAGCTACCCTGGGAGCAGTTCGCGTCCAAGGTGAAGCACCACCACGCGGGGCGGCGCGGCGGCCCCAACGAGCGGCACGCGGGGGAGCCGCTGCGGCTGGACCCCAAGCAGGAGGAGAACTTCTACGCCAACCCATTCCCCGACTGCCTGTGTGTGAACAGAACCCAGAGCAGCAGCAGCAGCAGCGCAGCTGGCCAGCTCCTCCGCCGGCATACATAAAAGTCCTTGGGAGACATCACACAGTGTCTACACCTTCAGATACAGGGAGGGGGCTGAGCTCTGTAGCATGCAGATGCTGCATGCCCCTCCCATGGCCGAGTTCAGGTACTCCGGATAGGACACCTCCTTGGTTTCCACAGATCAACAGCTTGGCGGCCAATGGGTCTTTTAGACTTGGAACAATTTACCACACAAGAAAAGATTTTGACAGTACCTGCAGGCACATAGTGTGCAGATTCTTTTCTTTTATTTTTTTTCCTTTTGTTTCTTTACACTTCTTTTTTCTTTTTCTTCTTTTCTTGGGTTGACGCTGGGAGGGAGGAGGCGTCTCCATGTAATTGACAAGAAAGAATAGAGAATAGATTTAGGTGTTAGTGCAGGACATGTCATTTCATTCCCCCCCACAAAGAAGATTGGGAGGATGATGAAAGGAATTCTTTTTGGCCCTTTCAAACTCTCTGGGTTTCAAGCTCTCCCTGACCCCAACTCTTGTACTACTTCCTCACTGAGACTGTTAATATTCTTTCTTTGTTTATTCTTTCAAGCCATGAATAATGCACACTAACAGATCCATCACATTCTCTCTCTCTTTCAGTCCCCTGACTGCTCTCTTTGTTGCAAACAGATCATTAACAACTGGCTTCTTCCTCTCTTCTCTATTTTTTTTTTTTTCTTCTCATGGGGAATGCTTGGGTGGGCGAGTCTCTTTGCTACTGTTTTTCTGACACCTTATTCTCACCATTCAATGCCTGAATGGGATAGCGTTATACACTTGCGTCCTGTATTTTTGAAGGTGGAAGCATCGAAATCAAGTTTGATGCCAAGAGTTCAAAGTGACTCAAGTAAATTTGATAAGGTAGCAAAAAGATTAGCAACCTAACAATAGGTTTACAAAAAATCGTTTTGTTTCTATTTCATCGTTGGTCCCCGACGGTGCGAGTCGTGGGTGAGAGGACCTCCGATACCTATCGTAGAGTACGTACCAAGATCACTAGACTAGGCTATGTCGCAGCATGATGAGACATGTTGTGCAGCAGATATAGAGTATTATATGTCATGTAAAGAGAGGTCACGCCGTAACCTCCAAGATCGATGACTTAACCTCAGTTTGGCAATGGGTTGGAGTTAGAGTTAACTCCAACCCATGATTAAAGTTATACAGGGTTAACTCATTTTTTAGTTTATTTTTTTGTGTTAACTCACTTTAACTATAATGAGTTAATTCACTTTCTCGCTTTGGCAAGATAAAGTGAGTTAACCCACTTTCATATCAAAAAGTGACTTGAAAAAAAAAAAGCAATTAATGTTGTGTTGAGAAAAGAGAAAGTAGCAATTAATGTTGTCAAGACAAAAAAATAGTTAACCCACTTGAGTTAAACCCAATCCACCTCTAGAGGTGGGTTGAAAAATTGTGAGTTAACTCACATTTGATCCACTTTAAATTTAACTCACTTGAGTTAACTTTTTTTTGTTACCAAATCACATTTTAAGTTAACTCTGAGTTAACTTTGAGTTAACTTCAAGTTAACTCGTTACCGAACTGAGGCTTAGTGTTCGGTGCATTTCAAGAAGTTGTCGTCTTGTTGAGCTTATGGACTTGCTCCGTGGGGACCTCAATTACGGGCCAGTGTCGTGCAAGGGTTCACTCCAACCCTTGGGAGTTGGCGGCCGGTCGATTGGGTCCTTAATAGACCACTTGGTCTTTCCCCTTCACAATCAAGCAAAGCGCAAATTCCACTTAATTTGGGATCTTTTCCTCTCACGACTATTCCGTCTATACAAATACGAGATAAGATGAGTCCAAAGGGACAGCATTGCTTTTAACTAACCACATGCATCCTTCACCGGGGGACTCGCAAACAGGACCAAGTCCATATTTCCCGTCCATGCGATTAGTCCATGACGTCGTACCATTTCTGGGGAATGGCCCAGTGGCCCTTTCCCCAAGTAGAAGACGAATGGGCAAAAAGATCGAACGGCAACCTTGCTCATATCGATGGGAGAAGAGAAGACCTTCTGACATCGGGGGTACGTAATCTTTCCATTTGGGAAGGGCCGGCCAGAGTTGCTTTGTGAGGAACCGGAACCAATCTCTCCTCCAAGATTGGGAGGTCAAACAGTGTTTAGGATGAGCATCCAAAAGAGGGTGGGAATATTACGTATTTATGGGGCCGAGGAAGGAACAAGTACAACACATGTGATGATGCAATGCGAGAAGTGGGGAGGAGCGAAAAATAGCATTCCTTCCATGGGAGGGCCGTGGGGTGTTTGAACTTTGATGGGGGCATGTTGTCACAAATGTGGTGTTTCTGCCGGACGACGTGACCAGCACAACATTTGTGTGTACTTAACTTTGATAGACTGTTAGGTTTGATTACTACGTGAAAGAGTCTTTTGTGGGCCGGGGAGGGGCCTGTTGATTCGTCCCTGTTTCCATTGTTGTAAATGTTGACGTGCGACTGCACATTTCACCTTAAAAAAAAAAAAAAATAGAGGGGTGCACGCGGTGGGTCCTGTTTTGGGAAACGAATTTTCTAAGAAAAAAAAATACTATAGAAATTGCGCATCCGGGGAATCGAACCCCGGTCAGTACCGTGGGAGGGTACTATGATACCACTACACCAGATGCGCTTTGTTGTGCTGTGTAGGTACAGTGAAGATTCTTTAATTTTCGATCGTTTAGGTAGACAGCAATTTTTCCTTTTATCATAGCCAAATAGATTGTCTCTGGTTAAAAATAAATCAGAATACTTCTACAATTACCTCAACAACAATCAATAAAGAATTTTGGTGCATAAACCTAGGGGTGTTAATGGAGGTGTTAATGGACCGGGCCTGGTCTGGCCCTGGCCCAGGCCCAGCCCGGTTTCTAGATAATAAGCCCAGGCCCGGCCCAGGTCCAGAGAAAAGCCCGATTTTTAAGAAATAGGCCTAGCCCGGGATGAGTTTTTAAGGCCCGGCCTGGGGGGAGCTGTGCGTGGGCTCAATTTTAAAAAAAGATAAAAAATTATGGCCCAAGCCCGTGTTAGACCGGGCTGGGCCACCGGGTTGGGCCACCGGACCTTCGGGCCGGCCCGACCCAGTTGACACCCCTACATAAACCATTGTTACACAAAAAATGACAAATATGCCATCAGTTGCTAAAAGCATTATCAAATATGTTGCTATAAATGAAAATTGTTGTAGATATGCCATCGTCGTGACTTGGTGTTACTCTCCATCTATTTAATTATAGATTTTTGTAATGAAAATTATCTATTTAACTATAGATTTGATTAAATTCTTGTTTGCTTTTAGGTTAAGCCATCCTAACACCTAATTCTCATTCCCAAAGTCTTAAAAAGACACAACAAGGATATTTTTGTCAAAAATTGTTAACCTAACAAGAGTAATAGGACCTTGGAGGAATAGTCGCTTCCTTCAATAGGAATGTTAACTGCAATGCCAATATCTACAACGTTTTTCCATTTATGAATAGCATTTATGTTTGCCAATTTTTTATGTAACAATAGTTTCTGTGCACAAAAAACCAATAAAGAATAACACAGTACTAGTAATAAACACGAAAGTGTAGGATAGACCGATAGAGGATACTTGGTCAAGTATGTTTTGTCAGACCCTTCTCACAAACATTTTTCTCTTGCCATTTCTATTAGGTGACATTCTCGCTTTCTCTTCAACATTCACATGGGTAGACCTCCAGTCGTGTAGATACCTCACTTTCAGTTAATCAGGTAAAGACATAGTAATAACAGCAATGTGCAGGTCAAAAGATTGACCTGTTTACTGAATATATAACTACACACCGAACAAGAATGGGAAAGCTCAGTAGCAGTACTGACATTATAATTGGCAAAGAGAGCCCATTGGAAGATGGAGCCTTTTACCCATAAACAGTAGCAAGAAGGAAACCATGCTCCTCTATCTATCGAATTTCATGAATCGCATTAACTATGCAAATCAACCTTGCACATGATATTAGTAGCTAAAGAAAGTATAGCAAGAAAGCTAATTATGTACGTACCCGGTTGACTTTTCCCTTTCTTGAAACCGGAAAAGGCCTTAGCATGAAGTGGAAACCTCTGCAGTAGCTGAAACATTTGAGACCATAGGCCAAGTGCTATCTGGCTGATGAATAACAAACAGTAAGCAAGAGAGACAGGCAGGCTTTGCATACATTAAAGAACAAAGTTCTTCATGTGAAGGTCACAGATATATTTTTATCATTTCAAGAATAGTATGGCATTTATTCAGAAGGTTTTATATGTTTGAAGAAAAACATACTGCTGAAAACCTTTTTGCTTGTACCCGAGATACATAGCATTACAAGACTGAGTTCTCAAACAAGGAGAAAAGGAATCAAGTCAATTTCAAGATGTAACTTGATTATATTACTTCCGTCGGTACCTCTTCGTTTCCTTTGGGATCTCCAATGAAAATAAATCAGTAGCAAGAAACAAATCAGGATGCAATCATCAATGCTTGTCAGTGTGCAGATATTTGTAACATTGCCATTCCTTTTTGGAGACAATGCTGCAGCTCTCAATGTCACCAGTAGTCACCGCAAGAACATTCCCCATCCTTGAAATGGTGGAACCGACTTACATCTCTAACAACAATATCCCGGGAAGCAATCTTTGATATGAACTTGAAAGCAACATGGCAATCATCACAGACACGTAAATTCTTCATAACCCTGATTGGGTGACCCTCAGGAGTGCTTAAGATTGCAAAAGCAACAGCTAGTTTTTCACTATGGTGTGCCAAGCAATGCTCTTTCTCCTCCTCTTCCATGTCATGTAGCACCATGCTAGTGTCAGGAACATACCCATGTTGCTTCATCTTGGATGCTAATTCACTCAAGTAGTCATTAATCTCTCTCCATCTTGGATGTGACCTATCTCCAGTAGAAAATTGGTACACCTTGTTCTTCAGTTCTAGCCAACTAATGCCAGGCTCTTTCTTCACCTTCATCTCTCTCATAATTTCCCTCACTTCAGATACATCCCCCCATCTCTCTGCGGTTGCATGAATGTTTGAGAGCAAAACATAAGAAGCAGAATCCTGAGGGTCTGCACTAAGAACATGCACAGCCACCCTCTTTGCCATTTCTGTTTCTCTGTGGATCTTACATGCAGATAGCAATGTCTTCCATATAACTGCATCAGCTTCAACAGACATTGATTTGATCAGTTCTTCTGCCTCCTCCAAAGACCCTGATCTCCCCAAAAGATCGACCATGCAAGTGTAGTGTTCTAATCGAGGCTGCAACCCATACTTACTTTTCATAAGCTCAAATACGTCCTGTCCTTCTTTCTTCAATCCACTGTGGCTACAAGCATATAGCACAGTCAAGAACGTCACATCATTTGGCTCCATTCCTTCTCTCACCATTTGTTCAAACAGAGAAATTGCTTCCCTTCCACGACCATGAAACCCATAAGCGGCAATCATAGCACTCCATAGAACGTCATCTAAGGCGTTGAATTCTGAGAAGACTGCGGCAGAGTCATTCAAGCACCCACATCTCGAGTACATGCTCACAAGTGAACTCTGTACTGCTACTTCCGGGAGAACCCCAGCCTTGATGGCCTGGGCATGGATCTGCTGGCCCTGTCCAAGTGTTGCCAATTCCGAACATGAAGCGATGGCACTAACGAAAGTGATCTTATCAGGTTCCAACCCGGTTGACCTCATTAGACAAAAATGGCGCAGGGCACCCTCTGCATCACCATTCTGCGCCCTCCCAGCTATAATGGTGTTGCAGGCAACTACGTTAAGAAAGGGAAGACCCCCCAGCACCCTTTCCCCTTCTTCAAGAAACCCACATTTCATGTACATGTGGGCCAGAGAACTCACAACACACAGATCACACTGGAACCCAGTTTTGACGACATACACATGAACCTGACGACCCGACCGGACACACTTCACGCTGGCGCATCCCCTCAGAACGCTACCCAGGGTGAACTCATCAGGCCGCAGATCCTGACACCTCATCTCCGTAAACAGCTCCAAACCTTCCTCATTGTGACCAAAATCAGTAAGACCCGCGACCATCGCATTCCACGTGGCAACATTCCTCTCGGCCATGCCATCGAACACCTCGCGGGCCGAACCCAGGTCGCCATTCTGGATAAACCCGCCGATCAATATGTTGGACGACATGACGTTTCTCCTCGGCATAGCGCCAAACACCTTGACGGCCTCCTGCAGCTGACCAAGCTTGGAATACAGGTGGAGGAGGTGATTGGAGATGAACCTGTCGCCGGCGGCGCCGGAGGCGACGATGAGGGAGTGCACCTGCTTGGCGCCGGGAAAGGACCTCCGGCGCAGACATGCCTGCAGGAGATGGGTGAAGAGGGAAGGGTCCGACCAGAGCTCGTGCCGGGAGGTCCGGAAGGCCTCCGTAAAGGACCCGCTCAAGCAGAGATTGAGGAAATCGCCACCCGGAGGAGGATCAAGCGGAGAGCAGGGACAAGGAGAAGCAGAGGCGGGAAGCGAGGAAGTTTTGCCGGAGAAGAAGCTGGCGGGGAGCTTCAGGTTCGCCGGGAGGAGGTGGAGACGCAGAACAGAAGGCGTCCCACCCATGCGAGCGTGCGCGAGCGGGCCACCGATGTGGGCATCTCAACATCGGGGGCCGCAGGGTTCACAGATCGAACGGTGAGGGATGGTGTTCCACGAGTCAACAACACGTGTCAACGATCGTACGGCTTAATCCATAGAAAATAATTTAGTGACACATTCACATGGATCAAATTTCAAAATATCATATATCACTCGTGACACAACTTTTAACGTGTTATTTTAAAATTTATGCCATATGAACGATGTCAAATACATATATTACAAAATGATGTTATTAAATTATTTTCTTAATCTACTCGTCCAAGAAATATTAAGAGTTAAATTTTTCACACGTAAACAACTTGGGATTTTTTACTAGTTCGAGATACAAAGGTAACAAAGCTGTGAGGCCCATCTTTTTTGTACATAAGACAAGCGAGTAATCTCACAAGGATAATAAGTTTTACCTTTTTTGCACGGATTAAATTATCCATTACCATTGAACTCAACGAACTCCTCATATATATTGTTGGGTAAAAAGGGGTTTTGGAGGGCAATATTAAGAAAAGGGAAAAGAAACTCGAAAATTGATAAAGCAAAAGGTGCATAAAAAGATGTGTTAATTTTATTTTTTATGTGAGGTTCTTAGTCTCACATGAGATATCTCTAAGGAGAAGAAGGGTTTTATAACTCTAAGTGTCCATGAGAGCATGATTTATAGACAATAGTGAGATTATGCTAGACCATATCACACACGCGTGTTGTTAGACTGGGCGGGGCAAGCTAATACGTGTGATGACGTAGTCCAGCCGGTTTATCTTGGCACCTTTTTACTTTTTCTTTTTGTGTTTTTCCTTTTTCTTGGAGAGAAAGAGACATTTGTTGACTAGGTCTCTAGGCTGCTGCTTTAGAAGCGGATCGCCACGGATG
Organism: Colocasia esculenta; assembly: GCA_014218235.1. Lineage (NCBI taxonomy): Eukaryota > Viridiplantae > Streptophyta > Magnoliopsida > Alismatales > Araceae > Colocasia > Colocasia esculenta. Next base: position 2,791,357 of record CM024757.1, read on the forward strand.
TGGACTCTTAAAGAGAGTAATTAATATTTTCTTAATTACATATTATTTCTAAGACACGTTTTCTACTCTCTGAGGAATCGCTCGTAGATCTGATGCTCTCTCTCTAGGCTCCTTGCTACGGATGGACGATCCTTTGTTGTTATCATTCTTCCTCGCAGTGCTTCTCTGACATGCTACTTCTTCCTCGCGATGTTGCTGCGATCAAGCCATACCAGGATCTGTGTTTTGGTGTTTGATGCATGCATCTCTACCCTTTCATACTTTGTTTTGTAACAGAGGAATTATGTTTACATATAGTTTTTGTCTTACGAAGCCGCTCTTGTGTGAGACTGATTTCATTACTTGTGGTTGTACGTTGAGAGAAAGTCGTTAGACTCCAATCGCACCGTATAGTGGGGGCGATACTTTCTCTAAGACGAGGTCCATTATAGAACACCTCCACAGTTTGAATATGTCTTTTGATTATCACGTAATCACCATGTTTATGTTGAATATACTCATGTTATGTTTCTGTTTTTGAGATATGACAGTAAACATATTCTTTTATTATGATTGCGATACGATTTGCACTGAATAACTTGATGATGAAATTCTATGATCCATGTCATATACCCACTATTTTATCAACATATATGTCAGTGACAAAAGGTTCCAATGGTTATAAAAATTATTTCTCAAATGTTAATGTACGAATCAGTCCTACAACAAATATTTCTCTTCTCATATTCCTATTTTTCTCATGGTTCCACCTCGCTGATCCGAGAGAGAGAGAGAGAGATGTGCTAGACCTTGGAAATCGATGGGGGTATTTTAGCTGTCTTTGTACTTCCAATTACAGAAACACTCCAACTAGAATTTTTTAGGACAAAAAGGAACCCACGGAATGTTTAATTTGTATGGTTATCCCAAATCAGTTACAGTCGTCATACGTTTTAATGTTGAAAATAAAAGCCAAAAGCAACTAAATTTTATCATAAATTTCACAATATTCCGTTGCATATAACCTTAAAAAATTTACCCACCAATTGCTCCTCACAAGGAAAGTTTTAAGCGGATACAGATACCGCCACCATCCCCGTTTGCCAGCAGCGGAAGCTGGTAAGACAGCCCAAGTCTTTGGTTCTGCAAAACGACGACCAGTGAAAGCAGGCGTTTCAACCCCGATTTTAAGGTCATTGCTCCTTGAAATGACTAATATCAATGCTTTACATCAGCTCAAACAAAAGAAAAGGAGAGAAAAAAAAAACCTATAGATTTCCCACTTTACATTTAACCAAATAGAACAAGTATGAAATCTTCATATATTCTTCTTGGCTGGATCCAAAAAGAGACACTAATCAGACAAGATCTTCAGAGATCTGCGAAAAGATGATAGTTTTTGGAATCGACGACGATGAGCCGCAGGGCGGCCACCGCTGCGGCGACGGCCAAGCAGCTGAACCCGACGACGTTGAGCCAGTGCCACGCCTTCTGCGGCGGCGACAGCTTGTTCTTCTTCACAGTGAGGTACATATGGTTGGCGAGGACAAAGGTGAGCGGGAACGTGCTCAGGGCGCCCGTCAGGCTCATGAAGTCCCCAAGAAACGGCAGCATGGCAGCTACCAGGGTGTTGATGGTCAGGTAGCCGCCCCTCACGACTATTCTGAATGAGAGGTTGTGGAAGGAGAAGGCGTTCCCTTTGCCTCTTCCAAACTTCGTGTCCAAGTATTCGTACATTGGGCTGGCGAATATCTGCGAGTATATATATAAAGCAGCATGGGAGGATCGAAGGAATCAGACATGATAACTGATGACTGAGAGTTAGAGAAATGAAAGCATGATGGAGAGTTGTTCAAAGTGTTCAAACATAAGTTTTTGAAAAAAAAAAAACTGGCTAAGCTGGGACGAGGAAAATGTAAAAGATGGTGTGATTTGACAAGGTGTTATAGGGTTAGGGTAGAGAACGAAGGGCATCCAATCTCAGGAATCTGTGCGGCAAAATTGGAATGGTTCTACCACTATCTGAAAGGAGGGGACATAAATTCAAGAACAGACACCATGCAAGTTGGAGTTTGTCACATGTTGAGATTGGCTATTATCTTGCAAACTAGAATCAGGCTGTGCGGTGAGTTTGGGGATAATGCTCTGTTTGCTGTGTAAGTATCCCATCCTATTGCCTGGAACTTGAACAGCTACGAGATGAAACTAGAGCTAAAGAAAAGTCAGAGATAACTATCCCAATTTTCTCCAGTTTATGCCATGTTTCCTCTATTGTCTTCTGAATTTATATTTAACATAGTGCAGGCAAAGTTTTATAAACATTCGGCAAAGGTGAGATGAGTAAATTACATGCAAAGCGATGACTGTTTGCAGAAAGGCAGCAACATTTGCCGCTGTCTTCACCCAGACTGGGCCATGAACGTTGTTGAGGAGATAGCTAGATGTTGAAGAACCATATGCCCAGTACCCCATGAAAGTGACAGCATACATTGGCAATACACCAGCAGTGAACTGAAACCAGAGTGCTTTCTCCATGTTTTTTATTACAGGAGGCTTCAAGGTTGCCTGTATAAAAAATGTTTAAGTTTGTCAGTCGCGCCGGTCTATCTGTTCAATAAATGTAGCCTAACTTTCATAGAAGTTGCAAATTAAAGATACAGACGGTAAAGGAGTATCCTGATCCATCTCATGTCACTCTGGGTATTCGTCAAAGAATGACCAAAATGTGTATAGACGATCTTTTCCCTAGGAATTGAGGAGAAGTTTGCATGTATAACCTGTATCTCCGGCAGCATCCCTGTGTTGTATGCAAAGACAAGGGTAGCAACGGCACCAATAGTACTGAAGATCTTGCCTGTCCTTGTTCCTGGAATGCTGTAGTCCCGACCAGGATTATTCAGTCCTGCAGTAGTAAAAAGATATGATTTGCTTAGTTTCCCATTTTGGCTAAACGTCAGTGCCTAAGTCAGGAATAATGCATGGTGAACAACAGAACATCCAGCAAAAAAAAAAAAGCAAATGCTGATCGATAAGCAAAATCCATCCCAACAGGCAAAACTGCACATGAAATCCTGTAGGGAGGCATCAGCAATAACCATTCAGTCTTGTGGCACACAAAAGCAATTTGGTGTCTACGTTGTTCTAGGCCTTTCCATTCATTAATTCAAGTTTTAGGTTGACTTTTTGGTTAGGCAATCCTTGTAAAGCAAGTTCATTTCTAAATGATAAGATATATTTAGTTCAATACAGGATTTGCTATGGCGGATCGAATAGGTCCGATTCGGCTGAATCGGATCGAATCATAAGAAACCCTATTCGCCCGATTCATATCGAATCGGTCCGATTCCCATGTGAATCGGGCCGATTCGGTTGAATCGTGGCGGATCAAGAAAAACCCGGTTCACCCCGATTCTCCGATGTGGCGAACCCTAGTTCAATATATTGATTTTTGTGTGTTTAATGTATGTAGTCGTCAACCAGATTCATCAATCTGCCAAACTTAAACATGATAGCTCCAGCACGCATTCCACTAAGTCAACTAATCAAGGATAATATATACATTATTTGGGCAAGCAGAAAGACAACTTCTCGAAAGATTTTATAGTCTGGACGATCTGATGTCTATGCATCTAAGTCATGTTAAGGGAAATTTGAAGTGGCACAGTGACTTCACAATATACAGAATTGCAGCAGGATGTGCATTCAAGGAACATATTATTAATGGTTTCAACTTAAAGAATGAAAAAAACTCCAAAGCGAGGCATGAAGAGGTGAGATACAACATAAGACAAGGCAGTAAGTTACCATCTTTAAGTGACAGCACGAATGCTGTGATTATATATATAAGGCTGAGGAATGTTGAGAATCCCAGCCAGATCCCCAGAGCAGATAGATGGGGTATTCCAAAGGCAAACAGAGCGCAAACAAGGCCAGCAATTGCAATACAGTATGGAAGTTTCAAAGCACCATCATCCCTATAAAGAACATATATTGCCTGCACAGGAAGCAAGTTCTGAGAGGTGAATTGTTCAGATAAATGCACCAACATAAAGAAATTGATCTAGTCATATCCTTCTCGAATCATGAGTTTCTCGAATCATGAGTCTGCAGTTAGTCATAGTGTACCAGGGATCACATTCTGATAAGATGTGAAACGGCTAGCCTTGTCATCATGGCCCTGAAGATCTTAAATTTAGTAGATTCACTGAGCTGTCATGTCTACGAGGCATTACACTAATTGAATTTGTTCAGAGTAGAATGATTATTTTGTACGGTAGATGTAAGATGATATCCGCTGAAAAAGGCAGTGTCCTGTGATAGTCATATAATCACATCCAGCATCAGAAAAACTAAGATCAGAAAAATACAGGCCATCCATCTAAATTTTGTTTATCTTTCAATATGATTTATCAAGAAAGTACCAAATTTAACCAACTCTCAGCGTGATCTCAGTCATCTGACTCCTGAACCAAGATTTCTAGAGGCAGCAAATCTCATGGATGTCTTATTGGCAAAAATATAGCCACTTTGCTGGCGGCAAATTTCAGGTCCAATCAGCTAACACATGTACAATGGCTGTGAATATGAAGATTGAGCTAATTTGTGAGGATTCTTTCCTTATGATGCAACGGATCCAATCAACATTGGCAAGATTAAGGTTCTATATAAGATGCTTCTGTCGTGAAACAAGGTCGTGCCAACTTGCAGGTCATTCACGCTAAGTATCTTCAGTATGCCAACTTCCTTGAATTTAAAAAAAATATCCCTGATGTATCCAAACACTTGCATTTAATAACCAAGACATGTTGAAAACATGAATATCCCTAGAGCTAAGCTTCATAAGGATATGACTGAGATCACATGTCCTATGGTCATCGTGGAATTTTATTACTTTTTATAGTTCAGTGCTATAAAATTAGGAAGTGCACAAGTGCAAGCTTTTGAATGTATGAGGGGCATCTTTGATAATTCATGGAGATGAGGGTCTATATATGTAAATATGATAGTTGAGAGAGGCAGACCTGTAAAAAATCCTAAACATTTCTGCTCTGACCTGATCATTCAGAGAACCTGACTATTTCCATTTTTGTAACTAGACTTTCATGATAAATTCCAAGAGATACACCAAAGCCAAATACCATAGTTGATTTGCTTTCAATTCGCAACCAAAAAAATGAAGATGAATTCTTTACTGTAAACAGCATACACACACTTCAGTTTTATGCACGGATTTGACGTTCATGAATTATGTATAAAAAATAAGTTAGAATCAGCAGGTAGAACCTTTAAAGCTTGACCAGCCAAGATAATGTATCCAGTGTTGATCATGAACAAATTTACATACTGCAATGCCCACGTAAGAGAATACATTTTCCTACCTGCATTCATGACAAATCCATCAAGGGGGAACCCAATTAATAAGCATTAGAGAATTTAATGAAAGACAAAAAATTATTGATGAAACAGAAAGGTATTGAATGAAGGAATTGGCAATAGATCAATAACATGAAGCATACACCTCCAAAGTCTAAACCATGCAGAGTCACAGGTGTAGCCCGTTCACTAATAGGTAAGTTCAAAGTCTTTTCCTTGATGTTCAATTGACTGCCCATCAACAATAATCTTCTTTAAACTGTGTTATTCCCAATTCTACTTGGTGATATGATGGCTTGGAAACCCCACCAACTAGTCAAACCCATTCAGAAGCACTGAAAGGTCCAACAATCAGAAACTTCAAGTTCCTTTTGGTAATTTGTCAGTGGAGGAAAAAAATGCATCTCGCAGAATTGGCTCAATGAAGAAAGTTCTATAGAATATTTAGGCTTCTCAGATGTCTCAATTTAATAGCTAACCAAGGTAGGGGGCACAACGCACAAGTCAAATTAGTGTGTAAAACTGGTGTGTGTGCATGAGAACATGCTTTGTTCAAGCTGGAATCTCTTGTTTCCCAGAACATAGTTTAGCTGAATAAATAACACGAAGAAACAAAAAAATATCAATAAAGTGATGAATCGTTCTGATCACTGTTTTAATCCAGCTGCAGAAAGAATGCTGATTCAGAACGGATAAAACAGTAACATGAAGATACATGCTTACCATAGATATGGCCGGCCAGGTCTCTGTACCTAATGTGTCGCTTACCCCCAACTTCATGAATGCGAGCAATAAGAATGTTTGCATAGAGAGAAATAGCTGCTGCCAAAATTAGACCAGTTACGCCAGCTATCCAACTTAAAGGCACCATGGCTGATCCAGAGTATCCCAAGACATAGGCGCTGTTCAATCCTGTCGTAAGAACAAACGCTACCTGATACCAGGGATCTGCCAAAATTTCAGACCAACATGCCAGATAAAAGGTCGTCAATGAATGTATGAGACAGAACAGGATCAAAATAAATAAAATTCAACTATCTGACAAGACAGGAAGACTGCTGCACTAATCAGTAGTCTTCAATAGGTCGTAAAACTGATACCGTATACATGACGCATGAAGGAAACGGCTAGAAACTAGCAACTTCCGAAGGAACATCGTTGAGACTGATGAACAAAGCTAGAATATGCAAAAGGAGAAAGAGAAAGCAAACCTAAGTTTACACCACGGGAGCATTTCGAAGAGCAGAAACAAACCAACTGTTTCAAGTACAAGGAGATGATGAAGTATAATATAAAATGACGAAGGATGTTGGATAAGAGAGCATTTTGTTTCAGTTTGAAATTTAGCTAAGGAACAAGTGGCAAAAAGGGCGTGCATATCCTTAAAGGAAGCTTGTATGAGATGCTATTCACATGTCCACTGTTGGACATGAACACAACCGCTAAAGTTTTGACCTGCAGTCCACCAAAAGGCCAACACTTGAGAAGTTCTATTTGGTGGAACTGCTACAGTAATCATGCCAATTCATGAGCTCAGCATCTAGGAAAAAGATAAACACGATTCAGATAGGGAATAGGCAAGTGGATGCAGAAACGCTGTCGAGAAATTATACAAAATTTTAGAATAACCACACAGACATATAGATTTGAGATTGGAGGGTCAGAAATCTATGTTCGAAGCAACAACGTCAGCATTTGACAAGCCTGAGCAGATGACCCGCACCTCCGTATGAAAAATATACAGCAGTAAATTGCTTTGTCAAATTGCTCTCTCTAAAAGAAGCTATGAGACGTCAGCTAGCGCCGGTGTTGCGTTCAAGAAAGGTAAACCATACGAAAAGGGAGGGGGGTGGTGATGGAGTTGGCATCGACAAGAACATCTACCAATTTCACAAGCCACACAAGAATCTGCACAATTCACGACACACACAAAATCGACACCACAGAAGACACTCCACAAATTCTTCGTCCAATTTGCAACACTCCCACCCCCGAAAACCCGACTAACCAGCAGAAAACAGAGACATGAAGAAGCAGACAAACAGAGCCACAACAAAGAAACCGCACCATGGCTGATCTGGTGCGCCGTCCCCTCGGACACCGCCACCCCTCCCCACTCTTCACCCCCGGCCTTCTCCGCATCCCTCACCTCCGCCACCGCCATCGCCCCCGCCGCGGCCCCTCCTCCCGCCCCCGCTCCACCCAGCAGCAGCGGCCAGGCGAGCGCACCCGCCTCCTCGTCCTCGGCGGCGACAGGGGCGATACAGGAGGCAGACGAATGGCTCTCCCAGAGCCTCCCGGCCAGCCTGCCCCGCCGCTCCCGCCGACGGCCTATTATAAATAGGAGGGACCGCCGCGACGCGACAGGGTGGAGTGCGGGAGAGAGAAGGAGTCAGACACCAATCACAGAAGCCACAGTCGCATCTCTCCCCGCGCTGCGGGACACCACCACCCCCCCCCCCCTCCGCACCTTGCGATCGAGCTGCAGCGATGGCGAGCAGGCGCAGCGAGCGGCACCTCTTTATAGATGTGGCCAACAAAGAGAGGAAGGGGGGGGGTGGGGGGAGAAGATGGGACAGCAGGTCATGATTGGTGCGCACTTCGGAGATCCTTTTTTTTTACTTCGTAATTTTCCGCTTTATACGTAGCTTTGCGTGCTTAAAATATTCACGTGGAGAAATATTTTTATTCTCCGTATCTTGGAAAGAAATTTAATAACAAATATTTGACAAATAATTTTATAAATTAAAAAGAGAGAAAAAATATCAAATTATTAACTAATATAATTATTTTTCAAATAATTCACATCAATTTTTTGTTCTCTTTGCGTTGCAATAAGTATTTTAGACATATGTTTATTTCTCTTCCAAGTGGACTCCGAGACATGATGACCGACGTCATAGTGAATGGAGGTGACGGGGACTTGTGGGCCCGCTGATGTGGACAGATGCTCCCCACCGCTAATGGAGTGTTTAAATTGCCCACGCCAGAAAACTTTCTATAAGTAAGAAGATATCACACCAAAGTGTAGATTTGGGTAATATAAAGTTTTTAGGCACTCAAATATTTAAATCATTAAAAATTAAACGTTTATATAATCTTATTTACCATTATGATTTGAACTTTTTAAAAAAATATTAGTTAAGAGTTGAACTATGCCAATGTATTCATCCAATAAGATCTGGGCTATCTCGAAGGGGCTTGGGTTTATACGGACGATCTGAGTTTATTGTAGGACTATATTATATGATTTCATGTGATTGTATGGCTACATCATTTATTGATAGATCTACATCGCAAAATAAATGATTAAGGTGACTCTGACATTTGGTATAGAGAAAAATTTATTATATTTGTATATTGTATTTCAAGTGTAATGTGATTAGAGAAATACTAGGTGCACGTCCGTTCGGTTGCCCGGGCGGACGTGGAAGCACCGCAGGCCGACTTGATTGGTCGGTCGCGCGGGCCCCACGCGAGCTCGGCGCGTGGGGCCCGCGCGACCGACCAATCAAGTCGGCCCGCGGCGCTTCCACGTCTACCGGGACAACCGGGCAGATGTGAGAAAAGTATTTCTCATGTGACTAGGTAATAATTTATGTAGTAGCACCTCTGACAATCTAATTGTTAGACGTCATATGAAATTGTTGCCTAGTCACATTACACTTAAAGTATAATGCGAAAGTACAATATGAAAGTACAATAAACCTTTCTCTTTGAGATATATCTAGATACATGGTAAATGATAAGATGATTGATATATTGTTATGTAATTAATTAATATAAATATGATGAAAATTGAGATATATAAGATACAATGGTAGTGTCAACTTACTTTTCCAATAAAAATACCCGTCCTCTCACATCTCATCAACCATGCATACCAATTGCATGAGGGAATCTATCATCTCATGATTTAATGTGTATCTAGATGTAGAATTAATATCATTCTATAAGTTACATGATTATTACGCCAAATTTACATGACATAGTTGCCCGGAGACAAATCAAAATCTAAGACCCAATTTGTGTAAAAAACGAGATATATAAATAGACATGTGTTCCATTTCATTCTTACATAACATATCTTATTGCTGTAATACATTTCATTCTTGCATTGCACATTTATAAACTATATAAATTACATTAAAATATTTCTCATGGTGGGAGCCGAGGGGGCTGGGTGCCCGGCTTAGCAGATCTAATTAGTGCCCACAAGAAAAATAGTTTAGTAACACCATTTAATAACACATTAAAATAACACACCAATCAAAATGTATCACAAATATTTTTAATTTTTTTATTTTAATTATTGATGTGGCACAATTTTAATGATAATGTTACTAAATAATATTACAAAACTATTTCTCCCCCCACCGCCCAATATATCTCAGGATCGCCATTGGTCGTTTCGCGGTCAATTCGGTGACGTGGGCTTCAGCCGCTTGGTACGCGATCCAAACCAGGCTCCAATATAGAAGCGAATATTTGAATAGGGGTGTACACAGTTCGGTTCGGTTCGATTTCCTCCATTTTTGGAGGAAACCGAACCGAACCGAACTCAAGTGGCGAACCGAACCGAACAGAACGTTCGGTTCGGTTCAAACTGAAATCCACAGTTTTGACATTTTTTGGGTGTTTTTCTGACATTTTCCTGAGATTTAAACAGAAAAAAAAAAAACCAAAACAACCCCTTTCTCGAACTCGCGACCACCCATGCGCGTGGAGGGCGCGCGACGCCGCCATCCACTGCGCTACTTCTTTTTTTTTTGTTATGTTTTATTTTTATATAATTATATATCTATATTCGGTTCATTTCGGTTTCCCACCTTCAAACCGAACTGAACCACTTAGCCTACGAAACCGAACCGAACCGTTCGGTTCGGTTCGGTTCGATTTTACGGTTTGGACCGTATTATGAACAACCTTATATTTGAGGGCACAGATTGGTTAATATATATTTACATTTTATAATACAAAATTTAGATATAAAGAATAATTTATCAGACCAACAAATATCGATCAAGGGCCTCAAAATCCGGATATCAATAAAAATCAGGGTACCACATTTGTACAGTACGATACCTCGAACTATAATTCATATGCTCTTTTTTTTTTTTTTTTTACAATGAACTATACTTCATATGCTCATGGTATTGATAATAATTATGTGGAATGAGAACAACGATTTTAGCCACGGTTGGGATTTCAACCCGACTCCCTAGATCTTACAGTAAAGAGTGTGGATTGGTTCAACATGCACAACTATTAAAAAATTCTAGGTATTTTTTTGACAGGAAAGTATGAGAATATAATTTAAACAAACAAAAATACAAGATTACAAGGAGAGGTGTGCCCAGTCACTAGAGATGGAAGGAAATTTTCCAACTTTGCACATAACATGGCAAGGTAATAGCTCATACACCACGCAGAGGAACACACATTGCTACTCGGAAAATACCAAAGATCACACACATAACTAACATGGTGGATAGCACATAAGAATGGAAAAAATAGATCAACAAAATAAAAAACACCCTTCCAAACAAAAGGAGCAACCGCCACTATGTGATAAAAGTCGAGCACCATCACAGAAAGGTGAGAGACGAGACCCTCAAGATCTTGCTAGCGCCATTTTGGAAGGAGAAAATCTGCACTACACATTTATAGTTGAGAAGGATAAATAGCTTGGAAGAAGCAATGATGTGCTGAGTAGTTCCTGAACACAAGCTAATTCATGTCCTCTAATCTCTTAAGTAAAGGTCTTCTAAGATTGAAAAGTTTGTAAAAAGAATTTGAAGCTAGCGCTCTTACACCTTGACTAGTAGCCAAAATTTGAGAGAAAAATATAGCCCAAAATAAAACTGTAGATAAGCTGCAGAAGCTAGATAAATGATATCTAGGAGTAAAATGGGACGGATGTAGATGGGCGGAGTAGGGAAAGAGGAGGGCTAGATTGAGAACAGGGGAGGGGACTTGACAGATCTGGATTGAGAAAGAGGGCGATGGAGCAAACATAGGGGGAAAGATTGAGGGCACAGTTGGAAGATAAAGAGGGGGATTTGTGGGGGAGATAGTTATCGAGAGGAGTGCGATGACAACTAGGTGGGTACTAAAGACAACTCTAAGGAGGACGACAGACAAGGATCGAAGGGTAAAATTCAAAATGGCGACGAATTGTCAGAGCAGGCGACAAGACCGTTGAAGAACACCACAGAGAGACAAGATTAGTGAGAATACTTAGAGCTTCTCTCTCTAGAAAACCTAGAGAGAGAGCCTCCAAACTTTAAAAAAAATATGAGTATTTGTTCAAGATAGATATTGCTCATCTAATGTGTCATCATATCTCAAATTGTGTTATATTACAACATAATGTGGCATCATCTCACCACCCCCACACGTATTGGTCAACTAACTATCACCAACAGTTGTCACTGGTCACTATCGCTACACACATGTCGATCATTGTTAGTGCTCAATAATCACCTCCGAATGCTACTGTTGTTGGGGCTACCACTATAACACTCTTACTATCGTGATATTTTGTGTGGCATCACGAAGGATGTGCGATAATCGTCAACATGACATAATGTGGCATCGTCTCACCACCCTCACTTGCATTGGTCGACTAATTATCACCAATAGTTGTCACTCGTCACTATTGATGGACATATGTCGATCATTGTTAGTGCTCAATAGTCACCTCCAAATGCTAATATTGTTGGGGCTACCATCATAACACTCTTGCTATCGTGACATTTTGCGTGATATCACGATAGATGTGCGATAATCGTCAAAAATGAATGTTTACTAATATCCTAGTTTGAATAAACTTTTATGTATTACATGAGCGCTCATTATTGTATCCACACAAGATACGAATTAGATGTCGACAGTTTTCATTTCATATCTATCGGATAAATGAGGAATATTTGAAACCAATAACTAGTCCAAAACGAATCGTATCTGCCACATTAATGAGGAATATTTGGAATTCCAACAACTACCGATCAAACAATTAGACCACGCGCCTAACCTTCGTATATACATGGCTAGGTTCAAATATATTTTTTTTATTGTACAAAAGAAATATTATAAGTTGTAAATCTGTCAAAGTGACAAAAGTTTGAAAACGTTTATTCTCTACATCAAAACGTTCTGATCCAAAAGAATGAGCTAACAGGGAGTTCAATCACTCGATTATTGAAAGAAAAATCTTTTAACAAAGATGTATACATCACCTGATTAAATTAAAAGTGGGTTTATATATATATATATATATATATATATATATATATATATATATATATATATATATTTCTTTATATCATTAATTGCATAAAAAATCCCTCTTGGGTCGACACTTGCAAGTATACCTATCTTATATGAATAGATTATCCTAACAACATTACTATAACCTGCTAGAAATTAACCAGATGTTTATGACATGCCATCCTTGAATGGAAACGACAAGACAACTCAATTCTAACAAAAATACTCCTGCTTTGCTGATGAGGAAATAAAGAATAACAGCCACTAAATTATATATTACGAAAGATAAATTAATTAAAAGTCTCTATCAAATTTTGATTTATTTTTTAATCTTTGACAGAATTATAATTCAGTACAATAAATATTATTCTTTATTACATTACATATTAAATTTTATTATAATAAAAATTTTCTCTGTTACAGTTAAAAACTGTTACTTAATTTATCTTATTAAAAATATATTCGTATTAGTTGGAAACGAAGTAGGTCCCGATTAGCAAAGATTTTGATGGGACAACCTCTGTGAATCCGAATTTAAAACTCGCCTACTTGCACTTGTTGGCCTTTTTTTTTTTAAGACAATTTAAAAGTAGAAGGAAAGATGACTAACCGATATAGGATTAAAATTCCATTGAGATTTTTTTCACCTTTCCCATTTTCTTCTTCTCTTTGAGAGTTATAGCTAGTTAGAACTCATTGCTTAATTAGACCCAACCCAAAGAATCTATATATTAATTCGTTATGATAAAATTTCTCGAGATAATTTATATCTGAAATAAGGATATGCATGCAAATGTTAGATATAGGATCAATTGTAGGGGAATATATAAGAAGGAAAAAAAAATTCCAAAGAAAACTAGCAAGGAAACAAGAACATTTGCTTTCTCTTCACAACAGTGGTGGTGAGCTGACGAGTAGTCAAAAATTGTAAATGAACTAATACACTCGACAAATAACTCAAATATTATTTGAATTCAACTTGCCTAATAAAATAAATGAGTCAAGTTGAAACACAATTTTTAGTTAGTTTCATAAATGAGTATAGTGTGAGTAAGGGTTTACTTGACTCAGCATAAATTTGTATTTTTTTAATTATATAAATTATAAATATATATTAAAAATATTTTAAATATTATATTAAAATAATTAAATTAAGTAATTTATCAAGGCTCTTGAGATGTGAACTTAAAATAAGATAGATTTAGGTCTCATTAATTATTAATTTTTTACTAATAAATTAGATTTGACTTATATATATATATATATATACATGATCTTGAAAATTCAATTGACCTCATTAAAACATTTGTTAAAAGTTTAGCGTTAAAGGTTCGATCTCTAAAATATTTAAATAAATCAATTTTAAATAATTATTTTCAATATTTAATAAAATTTAAATTCGATTCAAATTCTATTAAAATTAATAAATAGAACTTTGAACAAAATAGTAATTAATTTGACTAGAGTCATGTGTATTTCTCCGGACAACAAACAAATCACTTTAGGCAGTGGAGCAGCCTCTCCCTTTTGAAGTGAGCAAGTTGGAACGAGCAAGTACGACTTGCGGATCATTGGTGCGGGATCAAACATACTCCTGTGCTGTCATGTGTGTCTGAAACGATTAGTTGTGTCCGCCTAAAGCGTGTGGAAAGCATTTTTCTAAACATGCTGCACCTTTTACTGAGCTGCGGGCCTGCGGCTTATGATTAGTACGACCTTGACATGGACCGGTGGTTCAACAGGTCAATATATTGGAGTTAGAGATAATTTCAATTTATGATTAAAATTATGTAGGGTTAACTTATTTTTAAATTTATTTTTGTGTGTGTTAATCTAGTTTAACTACAATAAATTAACCTACTTTCTCTTGATTACTTTGATATTGTAAAGTGAGTTAACCCACTGTTAATCAACTTTCATATTAAAAAGTGACTTGAAAAGTGAAAGTAACAATTAATGTTGTGTTGGAAAAAAAGAAAGTAATAATTAATATTGTGTACCATCGAGGTAAAAAAGTAGTTAACTTAATAGATTAACTCCAATCTACCTCCAGAAGTTGGTTGGAAAATTATGAATTAACTCACATCTGACCCGCTTTTAGTCTAATCTATTTGAGTTAAAAATTTTTGATTACCAAACTATATTTTGAGTTAATTTTGAATTAATTTTGAGTTAACTTTACACTAATTCGTTACCAAATTGAGACTAGAAGGTCGTGTTTGGGTATTTTAGGAATGAGTAATGTTGTGCGCCCGAACGTGGGATTTATCCGGACGTCTGAGTTGGCGCTACCGTATTGAGCAGCGCCGAACTGCGTGGGGCGTAGCAATATTCGAGCGCTGCCCAGTGTGACAGCTCCAACTCGAACGTCCGGGCAATAAACATTTTTCTTTAGGAAAAACATCTCCATGATCAATGTTCGGTACGACCCACTTCCAATAATTTTCTTTTTTTTTTTGTTTCCTTTGGGTGGTGTTTGGAACTTTAATAACTTTTGCATTTATAATCCCATCGTATTCGTGATTCCTTGATATTTATACCCGAAAAGGAGATGAGGGAGATCTGTGGGCCCCCGACGTGGATTGATGCCTTTCACAGTGGAGGGGACATGTTTGGGCCAGCCCACTAACTGCCCCGCCCTTTTTCCATTCATGGATTGGCTGGGTCCTAGGGGGAGGAAGGTCAACACTGGATGGGGCTCCATAGCGGGCGTAAACGGGTCGGATCCCCCTTAGAACTGAACCGGGGCCCGGTAGTACAAGGATTGATACTTTCTTGGAGAGAGAGAGAGAGAGAGATATATATATATATATATATATATATATATATATGTGTGTGTGTGTGTGTGTGATATTTCTTAAATTTTTATTTACATGTATATTCTTCCTAGAATACAAAATACTTTTAAAGAAACTACCAAATACACCGTGGCAGAGACCATGCCAATCCTAATATGGTGCGATGGAAGCTTTCTTTCGAGGACAGAAGAAGAAAAGGCAAAAAAAGGCTTTTCCAGAGCAAGAGGAAGAGGTTGAGAGGGGAAGGGAGGCCAGAAGGGTTTGGAGCTTCTATCTTCTTCTCCAAGGCAGTTGATAAGAGGCAGAGGAAAAGAAAGCTCAAAAAACTTCAGTCCCTTCAAAGGGTGTTGCAGCAGAAGTAGGAAAAGAGAAGAAGAAGGTGAGAGAGCATAGAAAAAGGTAAGAGAGAGTTTCTTTTTCATCCCATGGTGTTTTGTCTTGTCCTCCCCTCCCCTTTGATGTATGTTGGGTATTTATGACCCTCTTAAATGTCATGTCATGAGAGTTTTATATGTATAAAGGAACATATCTACTCTTCTTTCCATGCAATAAGATATAAATAGATTATTTGATGCTCACTTTTCTTGTCTAATCGGATATTATTTGAAGGTTTCCCCTCTTTTCACACTATGTAATAGATGGGTTTCTCTCCATTTGGGGTGGATAATCTTAATATCCAACCTCCTTTTGTGAGGAAAGGGTGCCCAACCTCTTGCATAACCGTGGGGGCCCTCCCCCTCTTCCCTTTTATTATTATTATTATTTGTACTCACATATGAATAGGTGCTGCCGACTCATGTAGGCAGAAGCATGTCTATTGCCGACTCAGCTAGAAATGAGAAATCTATGAGAGTTCGGGTTAGATAATATGGTATCTATGCCCGGTTAACTGAACTCAAACACCATTGGTTCATCGATCGGGTTTATTTATGGTCTCGATAATAACCGATCCCCTTGTAGGCGTGCTCCGGATCAGCACCGTGAGCCATTTGGGGTGACGTTGTACACGATAAACACATTATTTTTGGTACCGTCTCCATCATGGTGGGCGGGTCCTGTGACTCCCCCACACTCCATGAGTTAAGGGGAGATGCTACCAAATTTTTTCCGTGAGTTTTGAGCCGGTAAACGTTTCTGGACTGATGAGTCGGCAAGGATTCAGCAGGTTGCCAACTCACTAAACTAGTGAAGTAGTTCAGACTAATGAGTCAACAAGCCTTATGGGTGATGAGTCGGAAAGCTTCAGTTAATCAGAAGGTTTATTTGTGGTCTCGGTATTTATCGATTCCCTCGTAAGCATGCCTCGAGAATCTGTACCATATGTCATTTAGGTGATGCCATATGCGGCAAACACCTTATTTTTGGTAGTGTCTCCTTTGTGGTGGGCGGGTACCATGAATCCCCCCACATTCCATGGGTTCAGGGGAGGTACTGCCAAATCAATTAATGAGAAGGTTTATTTGTGGTCTCGGTATTTATCGGTTCCCTCGTAGGCATGTCTCGGGAATCGGTATCGTGTGCCATTTGGGTGACGCCATATGCGGCAAACACCTTATTTTTGGTAATGTCTCCTTTGTGGTGGGCGGGTATCGTAAATCCCCCCACATTCTATGAGTTCAGGGGAGGTGCCGCCAAATTTTTCCGCGCATTTATACTGGTAAGAGCCTTTAAAATCCTTACTGGTTAGGTGAGTCGGCGGCATCTCAACAGTCTTGCTGACTCACTGATCCAGCAAGGTCCTGCCGACTCAGTTGTGCTCTGTCGATTCAGGAATCTTGCCGACTCAGTTGTGTTCTGCCAATTCAGTAGTCTTGACGACTCGATTAGATCCTACTGACTCAGTTGTGCTCCGCCGATTCAGTAGTCTTGCTGATTCGATCAGATCCTGCCGACTCAGTTGTGTTCTGCCGATTCAGTCGTGTCTGCCGACTCAGCTGTGTCTTGCCGAATGAGATGTCTTGTCGAATGACTGTGTATGCCTTACCGAATGAGATGTTTGTCCCGCCGAATGGGCTATGCCAGTGTTGCCGACTAAGCACACAATGATCAAACAGTACCAAATTACGAGCAGAACTTTGACTATCATGTTTCAAATGGAACAAAGAAAATACATTGGAACTATTCTATAAATAAAAACAAACAAACAACAAATGAACAAAAGAATAAAGTGGTTCAATGATGACATATAAGATGATAATGATCACAATAAATTAAGTGCCATCAAATAGACATCATTTCTTGTTGCCATTTTGGCTTAATTTTCAAGACGCATTTTGCACCTTTATCGAAAGTTTCCTTCTAAGCCATAAGGCTTTCTACTCTCATGATTAATCAAGGATTTTCTCTTTTAGAGAGATATAATTAACGTTGTTGCGCTTAGGCAATAACGATATATTGGTCCCGGCATGATATTCACTTTCGTTTGACGAAGTCAAACAGCACGCAAAGAGATTTAAAACCCTCCGACTTTCGGAGGTAAAACATGTTGTCACTCACGTGACTGGCACGTCTGCGCTCTGTAATTACAGGTTCATCTTCCGTCCTCATGACTCGATTAGCATTTGATGAAATTTGAATTTGTAATATTTAGTCATACACACATGAGAACATGATAAAATAAATTTTAAATAATTTGATGGATACATATTTCCATTTCCACAGGTTGAGAGAAAAAGAGAGAGAGAAGGGTTGGGGTAAATTTTCCCCTTGAGATGTCACATTACATGATTAACTGGCCAAAAATATGGAACCCATATCAAATATTTTTTTGTTTAAAAAAAGTTAGTAACTTTTATTATATTGATGCGGTTCCAACATATTGTACGTCTGTATCATATATAGGTAGGGGTGTTCATGATTTGATTTGGTTTAGTTTATAGGAAATTTTTAAGAAACCAAACCAAACCAAATTCGGATCCAACCCGAACCAAACCAAACCAAACCAAACCGAAGTCCTTTGTAACCAAACCAAACCAAACGGAATTAAATTCAGTTTGGTTCGGTTTAACTTGAAAATAAATAGGTCTTTAGATTCTCTTAGTCTTAAATAAGATTTTAATCACTTATTGTAGAGGTTATTTTTAGCCTCCTAAGCCCATAGGCCCATCAAGACCCAGCAACGCAAAATGGCTATGGCCCTCGCGCCACGTGTCCTCGGCTTCAGCCAACCAGCTGCCGAACACGCTTCAGCTGTAAGCGCCCAACGGTCTCAGCGGTAGTTTCCGAACACCGCACCGGCTGCTCGAAAAGGATTTGTCCTTACCGAGCAGATCAGGCGGCTCCTGCTCGAGCCCGCAATCGCCAAGATGCCCGAGCACCGGGCACCGCACGGGTTCCACGCCCGAACACCTCCAGGATCCAGAGAGTGGTCTCCGGACACCCCTCACTCTGTTCGGTCCAGGCCCCAGCCTACCGAACAGGTCCTGCTCAAGACGCACCGTGGTCCCATTGGCATGCACTGCGCCCAGACACCGGTTACCGAACAACAGGTCTAGCCTACCGAGCAGGCAACCTGCTCGGTACCTCTCACCAAGGAGCCTCCAAGCAGCTCCCCGTCTCCTGACGACGGTTACAACAACTCCATCGTGCGCACCCCACGATCGTATGGTGCATTAACTGCAGGCCCCCTTAACGGACGCCTCAACGCATAACTCCCCGCCAACCGCGCGCCCTTTCCGGGCACGATCAAGAGACGAAGCGTCCCTTCTCTTCAGCACTTTTCGCCCATAAAAGGCTCAGGTAACCTCCATGTAGAGGTACGCGCTCTCGGACGCTCACACGCAGTCTCACAGACTCACACTCGCCCTCGTGCGATTTACACACGAGAACCCCCTTTCCTTCAAGCCTCTCAAGTCTCGTTCTGACTTAGACATCGGAGGGTTCTCCCCGGTTCTTCAACCGGGCCCTCCTGATCCAGTTCTGGTCTTGCAGGCTTCCGTCCGCACCGGCGTTCATCTTCCCCATCTTCTTCAGTGGAGGCCCGTTTGGCTTCGGCCCAAACAGGAAAACGCCACCACACTTATTTTTCTAATAAATCGCTATCAAATAATATTTAAAATAAATTATTAAATATTCATGACCATATTAACCTCCATAATATGTATTTTTACTTAAATATATTGAAAAAACTTGATAGATATATACAAATTAAAACTTATTATTGTAATTCGATTTAATCAGTTTGATTTGGTTTCTAGAGCTTAGAAACTGAACCAAACTGAATTTTTTTTTTCGATTTGATTTGGAACCAAATCAAAAAAAATTTATGTTCAAACCAAACCAAACCAAACCGAATCGCTCGGTTCGATTTGATTTTTCGGTTTGAACCAAATAGTGAACACCCCTATATATAGGTGATCACCACTAACTCAAGTATGGTCAGCACAATGGTCACTTACATCGTCGTAGATCTAAGTTGTCTTTTTGTGTTACTATTGATGTAAAAAATTATTGCAAGTAAGTAGGAACTATTTACAACAAGTTTTAGCGTGAAACTAAGATAATTGAAAGTAGATCTATCGGTTGACTTTATACATGTTATTAATATTTAGTGACAATAAATTACAAAAATTTTAAAACAAAAAATGTTGAATCTAAAAAAAAAAACAGAAAAAAAATCTGCCGTCCAAGAAATTTATTTTACTCCTCAGTCCTTACAGATGGGGAGAAGTGAAATCTGAAGGCCGGAAACTAGCATCAGACTAGTGTGACCCGGCCCAATCAATTCTTCTGGATTTGGACCGAAATGGGCAAGGTTGAGACCTGGGCTAGGAAATTCCCATCTCGATCTCAATTGGGCTCGGCCCGGTTCCACTGATTCCATTCCCAGCCCAGATACAGTTCTTCTCAGGGATACCGTGGTGACTTGTCTCTTTACGGCAGAGATGAACCCTCAAACATGTTCTTACAAGCCGGCTAAAAGTAAGTTATTAAACTCTCTTTAAAAATGGCAATTCTTTTACTCATATCTAGCATTTGTAATAACATGTTAGATCGCCTTCAATACGTGAATACCCGTAGCTCAGAACTAGCAATTTGGCGTTCTAACACTTCTAGCCAAGTTGATTTCATTTGTTTTCTAAGGCTGACGGAGGTATAAGAAATATCTGATTATTTTAACCAAGGGTTTACTTTTTTTTTTTGGTAACGAGGAAATCTCGTCCCGTGTGGTTTTGTGAGTTCAGAGATTGATGTTCGTGAACTCCAAGGTCAGGATTTGGCAGCTCCTATTTTTCGTGTACCCGTATTGCTCTTATCTTATTTGACCGGAAAAACTCCGAATCTACACACTTCGAGAATTGCATGTAAATCAAGTAAACCACTCCCCCTCTCTCAGGAATCGAACTCGAGACCTCTTGCTTTTAAGTAAGAGTTCTAACCGATCGACCCAACCGAGGTCCTCAACCAGGGTTACTTAATCTCCCTTTTAACCTATCCTTTTTTGACGCTAAAAAATAAGTTGGGGGGTTAAAGCCTAAAGGGGGTTAACTTTAACCCTTCTAAATAGGTGTGGTATCCAAACCCACCCACCTCACTTTTCCAAAAAACTAATCCAGTAAATTTACCCCCCTCGCCAAACTTCTATTTCTCCTTAACCCTCAACATATCCCTCCTTAACTCGACATATATTCCTTGTCAAAGTCGCCCGATGTCTTATGTAACGTTGTTGTAGACCGAAATATATGTAGAAGTGCTTAATCCATGAACTTACATATATTCTTCATGGAATAGAGATACAAACAGGGAACAACGCTCATCTTGAAGAAGGGTAAATATATATGTGATGTGGCTGACCTTTTTCTATATGATTAGTATACATAAAAGTGATAAAAATCCCCGATATATACACACATAAAGTTGTTGACATTTTTTTTGTTCTCTTATCTCATATCTCATAAAATTTAGATAAACGTATACGAATAAATGCACCATTTAGTCCTTAATTTATCCTGAAACAGCAATTACTACATATCTATTAATCGATCCTTAGCTTCAAATGATATATTAGTGGCTTTTTAACTATGTAACCACGGATGAGCGAGCTCGAAATTGATGTCATGTTTGAGATTTTGTGGTTCTTGGCATGGTCTAGTTAGTAAAATTATTTTTTATTGTTAAAATTTAATTATGAACTAGAGTTCCATTACTCTGTGATTTGTATTGGTATTTGGAGAATTCGGTTGGATCGATCCCGGCCAACTTTGAATATAATAAAGAATTTTGTCAATATATATATATATATAATAAAGAATATATATATATATATAATAAAGAAGTTATTTTTATATAAAAAATATTGAGAAAAAAGTGTTTTTTATGTGTTCGGGACCACAATTGACCACGTGGAAAGGACGGCGCGTTTTCCCGCCCGTTCTCAACCGAGGAGCGATCTAGACCGTCCATCCAACCACCGTTTCAAAAACTTTCGAACGCTTCACCACGCTTCCTCCTCCCAGCGCCGCCCACCGCTGCCATTTCTTCCCGCCCTTCCCACCTCCCTTCCGCTTCTACTTCACCCCCCAGAACGAAAACCCTAACCAGAACACCTCTCTCTCTCTCTCTCTCTCTCTCTCTCTCTCTCTCTCTCTCTCTCTCTCTCTCTCTCTCGGCATCACACCATCGGCGAAGATGCGCGAGATCCTGCACATCCAAGGGGGGCAGTGCGGCAACCAAATCGGGGCCAAGTTCTGGGAGGTCGTGTGCACCGAGCACGGCATCGACGCGACCGGGAGGTACAATGGCGACACGGAGCTGCAGCTGGAGAGGGTGAACGTCTACTACAACGAGGCCAGCTGCGGCCGGTTCGTCCCCCGGGCGGTGCTCATGGATCTGGAGCCCGGCACCATGGACAGCGTCCGGTCGGGGCCCTACGGCCAGATCTTCCGCCCCGACAACTTCGTCTTCGGGCAGTCCGGGGCCGGGAACAACTGGGCCAAGGGGCACTACACCGAGGGCGCCGAGCTGATCGACTCGGTGCTCGACGTCGTCCGGAAGGAGGCGGAGAACTGTGACTGCCTGCAAGGTGCGCGCCGTCTTCTGTTCTTAACTTCGATTCCGCAGGATTAATGCATCTTTTAGTCGTATATATTGTTCTGATTGGCTGTTTATCAGTTCTGTCTTCTTGGATTTGAGTTCCACTGGTTCGGTGATGGAAGCTTTCATAAGCCTTTGTTAAACCATGGTTAATCCTTTTGTGTCAACTGCAATTTTCATGCTCGCAGATCAATGGTTGGTTCCTGAAACATTTCCTGTCTTTAGTGTATTTATAACAGATTGTTCGTATCATATGGCATGTAAAGAATTCTGACGCCCTTGTTTCTTCTTATGTTTTCTCGCTGGTTATGAAGTGTTTGAAGAAACTTTGATAGCTTGCTAGGCAGCGATGATTCCTGTTTCATGATTACTGGATGGATTCCTTAATACACTTCCAAGTGTTTACAAAGAGCAGGCTTTTACAGGGGCATTTATCGATGATGCCATTCTCCACTTCTCTGTTCTACTCTTGCTTGTAGGTTTGGTGCTTGAGACAAAAAATAAATAATAACATCAGTGACTCTTAGATCCCGTCTTTGGCCCTTTGCCATGATGTGTTTGTGATAACTTTGATGCATCTTGCCTAATAGGATTTGAAAGCCCGATAGTATGGTAAACCAAGAGAGGGGGGGGGTGAATTGAGTTTGCCCAAAATTTAATTTGAGCCAGACCCCAAATTTAATCCACGGAAGAAGACTGTCCCAAAATGAGCAATGATGGACAGTGCCACAACTTAGCACAGATTCAAGATGCAAAACACAAGACTAAGATAGCAAGACCAAGCTAGATCTATTGATTTGCCAAAGAGATATCCAACAAATTTTGATAAAAGCAGAACACAAGAAGGGGATAGAAGAAATAGATGAGCAAACCACTGCACAGAGATTTTTTAGGTGGTTCAACCTCTCGCCCATCCCTTCACAACTTGTGAAGGTTTCACTATCCTGGCCAAGGATCTACAACACACACACACAAACACAGAGTGCCCTTGTACTCCAAGGATGTGAAGTGCACCCAAGAACACACACACACTCTATGACCTCCCACACACTTTAAATCTGATGTTAAGAGTATGAATCTACACAGTAAGCTCAAGAAATAACGTATGCACAAATAAGAGATGTTGAGATAGATGAAATCCTCCTTGTTAGACTCTCAACGTTGTTGTAGGTTGTTCCCATTGCTTCCAACTTGAGGCCTTCATAGCATCTTCACGTTCCAGACCTCTCCCTTTGTGAATGACCTATTAATCTTCCAGAAACTCCATGAATCTTCTAGCTTTTAGCTTCAGATCTTCAAGGATATTCACGTCCCATCTAAGCCTCAACACTTTAGGCCTTCAAATCTGCAAGATCAGAACAGAAGGAGCACAAAAAGCAAGAAGATTCTTCATGGATGGGGTGGCTTAGATGATAGTGGAAGAGAGAGTGGTATAGCCTAAAAATGGATGAGAACATTCCCCTTTTCTCACCCCCAAATGGTGAAAGAGTAAAGGTATATATATGGGAGAACATTAGGGTTAGAGAATCTCATTCAAAGAGGCCTCATGTGAGAGTAAAAAGTAGCAAACGACCGGAAGCGGTCGACCTTGAACATGGGGCGGTCCTCCTCAACCAGACAGCACCAGAAAACCATTTCCCTGTAAAAAGCGATCCACCTCTTTTTCATGGGGCGGTCCACTGCCTGCCAGTCAGTGCAAGAACCCATTTCTGGGAGAAATGGTGGAGTGTCCTGTTCTTCTTTGCATTCACTTTGAACATGCTCAAAAAATTTTGCACAAACTTTGCAAATCTTAAATATGGGTTAATGATCATCATATCAAAATTTGATGACAATTGGAGATGTGTATGTAATGTTAAGCTCAGTTTATTTACATCTATTGAAGGAAAAACACATGCTAACTAACAACTATTTTGCCATCATCAAAATCCATGTTTGGAAGCTAACATGATTAATTGGTGATTGCAACTTTTACTGTTCTTCGTGACCGGGCGTATGAAGAAGGAAAAGATTAAACAAGGAGACGTCAGCATCCTGTTCATCGGCATATGCATTATTTCTTTGTTCATGATTTCCTCGTGAATCATTAAGGAGATCTTTTTGCAAACTAGTGTTCGTGGATGACGGTCTTCGTCTCCTGAACCAAACCCCTCTTTGGTAGTTCGGTTGATGTCATTCTGGAACATTTGTATACAGGCTTCCAGGTTTGCCATTCACTGGGTGGAGGCACTGGATCTGGCATGGGAACCTTGTTGATTTCCAAGATCAGGGAAGAATACCCAGATCGCATGATGCTGACCTTTTCAGTCTTCCCCTCCCCAAAGGTCTCCGACACGGTGGTGGAGCCCTACAACGCCACCCTCTCTGTGCACCAGCTGGTGGAGAACGCAGACGAGTGCATGGTTCTGGACAACGAAGCCCTCTATGACATCTGCTTCAGGACGCTGAAACTGGCCGCACCCAACTGTAAAGCGTCATACTTTCCCCCTTACGAGCACTCGAATTGCCCTCTCCCATTCTCACTCTGCTATTTCCTGTCACAGTTGGAGACTTGAACCATCTCATCTCTGCAACCATGTCCGGGGTTACCTGCTGCCTGCGGTTCCCTGGGCAGCTCAACTCCGACCTCAGGAAGCTCGCCGTCAACCTCATCCCCTTCCCCCGGCTCCACTTCTTCATGGTGGGCTTCGCTCCCCTGACCTCGCGTGGCTCCCAGCAGTACCGGGCGCTCACCGTCCCGGAGCTCACCCAGCAGATGTGGGACGCCAAGAACATGATGTGTGCCGCCGACCCCCGCCACGGGCGCTACCTCACCGCCTCCGCCATGTTCCGGGGAAAGATGAGCACTAAGGAGGTTGACGAGCAGATGCTCAACGTGCAGAACAAGAACTCGTCCTACTTCGTGGAGTGGATCCCCAACAACGTCAAGTCCACCGTTTGCGACATCCCGCCGACGGGGTTGAAGATGGCGTCCACCTTCATCGGCAACTCCACGTCGATCCAGGAGATGTTCCGCAGGGTGAGCGAGCAGTTCACGGTCATGTTCAGGAGGAAGGCGTTCTTGCATTGGTACACTGGGGAGGGCATGGACGAGATGGAGTTCACGGAGGCGGAGAGCAACATGAATGATCTGGTTTCCGAGTACCAGCAGTACCAGGATGCAACGGCAGATGAGGAAGGCAATTACGAGGAAGAGGAAGAGGTCGAAGCCGAGTATAACTGAGATCAGAACAAGTACTCTGCAACTCCCAGTTGCCGGTTCAAATCTGCTCAGGCGCACCTATCTGTATTTTACATTTCGCTTTTAAGTTTATTTTAGTATAGGAACTCCTGGAAGGTATCGTTTACTACTGCGCGTCTATCACCTGCTATCCAGATCAGAAACTCTTTAGCAAAGAGTGCAGGAGTTTCCCTTCCTTATGTGACAAAATGTTTCCAATCTTCGTTAGTTCTTTCATTGAAGTAGTCTATAAGATGATCTTTAAGTTTAATCGAGGCCCTTTTGTCTACTAAGCTTCTTGCATGTGATTGATTCCGTGGATTGGCCGTGTGGTGGTTCTTCCCAAAGTGAGAATATAATTGGATTTAGTGGTCTTCTTCTAAAAAAAAAAAAGATTAGGAATGCGTATTTCTGTGAGGATTTAGGAATAACTCTAATAGATAGAAAAATAAGAAAAATAGACTTAGGTAGTTTGAACATATGTACTGTCATCATAACTCGGCACAGATTAAAAGATGTAACTAAATTTTAGTGAATGTCAATAAAAAAGTTAGATGTAGGTCTAAAATGAGATGGTGCAATACTATTATAAAGGATTTAAATTTCTTGAGTTTAAACACGAATATAGCACTTGATAAAAATTGTTGGCGAAAAAAAATTCATGTAGTCGACCCCAAATAATGGGATAAGGCTCTAATGATGATGAGTGGTCTTCTTCTACTTGGTCATGGGTCGACCTACAACAAGCTAGATTCTTTGAATTGTTCGACATCTCCACACCGATTACAGCTACATCTCTGCTCTCTGATTAGGGTTTGCGGTCTCAGGTTGAGCTTTCAGGCACTTGTTGACACAAAGATAAGATAGCCTTGGATGGAATTGCTTCGAAGTTCAAGTTTTTGTACTTCTTCTGTATGATGATCTTGGATAAGATAGCGTATAATATTTTAGCTTATTGATATAGTAAGAGAGTGCAGAGATTGAGTTATCGATATGTGGCAGTCCCCACTAAACGGTGCTTCTAGAATAGAAGCAATTTGCTGAAATTTGTCACCCCCACTCTTCCTAATATGCAACAAAAAGTACACAGAAACGTCATTTAAATAGAAAAGATTCGAATTTCCATGTTGACACAGACTAATCTCCATATATGGAAGCATTATCTAACTAAGAGCGATCCCCATAAACGAAAGCATATTCTGAAAAGAAGGATCTCCATATATGAAAGAATGGTCAGTAGCGGAAGAAAAAAATATTAGAGCAACAGCCGCATATTAGTCTGCTCAAGCTCAAAGAGATGTACAACGGAATGAGATTGTGGGCTTCCAGCTTTGAAGGAAAAAGAGATGAAAATTTATGCCACATATAATAAAAATTTCAACTAAGATCAACTCCAACAAGGAGAGACTGACATGCACAGTGAGGGGATCATTACCTGGTAAAAGAGAGAATAGTGAGAAGAGAAGCATTAAGATGAGTGTGACCATAGAGAAACACTGTTAAGGCGAAGCCCTCAAGACAATGGTAACAACACCCAAAGGAAGAAGAAGATCATGAGAGAATCTAGCAACAAACCATTTTTTTCTTGCATCAGTATGCTGCACAAGTTCTCCACAAGTTAGCTACGAATCACCTCACAAAATGCCCCTTCTGATCAACAATCCAATGCAGCTCTTGTTCCTTCACTTTAAACAATCCTAAAATATTCCACTGGGGATTTCCCATTATTCCTCTATAAAGGGTGTGGGTATTGCCTTCTGCTCTTTAATCAGGCTTGCAGACAGTACCATGATTCATTGAGATTAATCAGCGCTGCAAACAGTATCATGATTCATTGAGAAAGTCAAATCTATGTCGAGAGCTGCAATGCACAACCTTATTGTGACTGTTTGCTAGAAAGAGGATAGCACGATGTATTCGTTAACCAAAACACAATGTCTAAGTCAATTATGTGTCTAGAATATACCACATTAATGGATAATCCAATGCATTGAATCGGCCCAAAGAGAATGTTTACTATGGAAAACAGAGGAAGTATACGCCCATATCACCAAAAGATCAGACAACACCCCAAGTTTTGGGTGGTTAGGGGGAAGTGTTTGTGCAAGTAATAGCAGTCCAACAATACAAAGGAAGGTTATACATTCAGGATACTATTTGCCCATATGACCAAAAGATCAGACAACACACCAAGTTTGGGTGGGTAGGGGGCAGTGTCTGTACAAGTATTAGCAGTCCCTCAACAATACAAAGGAAGTTATACTTTCAGGATACTATTGCCCAAATCACCAAAAGATCAGACAACACACCAAGTTTGGGTGGGTAGGGGATGTGTTTGTGCAAGCATTAGCAGTCCCCCAACAACACAATGGAAAGTTATACTTACAGGATACTACTGCCCTTATCACCAAAAGATCAACACCAAGTTTGGGTGGGTAGGGGGCAGTGTTTGTGCAAGTATTAGCAGTGCCCCAACAATACAAAGGAAAGTTATACTTCCAGGATACTATTGCCCATATCTCCAAAAGATCAGACAACACACCAAGTTTGGGTGGGTAGACAACAGTCCCCCAACAATACGAAGGGAAGTTATACTTTCAGGATTTTATTGCCCATATCACCAAAAGATCAGACAACACACCAAGTTTGGGTGGGAAGGGGGGAGTGTTTGTGCAAGGATTTTTTTTTTTAATGAAAGGCCAAAGATGGCCGTTTTTATTGATAAATTAAAAATGAGAGAAACATAGACAATAGCCCAACTCAGAAAAGAAAACCCGGGTAAGAGATAACTAAAACTCTAAAGAGGATCTATCCCAGAAGTGAGTTCGCCGGAGAACAGCCCGAGGACGTAGGCCCGGTTGACGAGAGCATCTCTCCATTTCTTCTTCATCTGAATCCATTTCGGATGCCTCAGAATGAAAAGTAAACCCAGGCATGAAAATATTCTCAGCTTTAGCACGTTCAGCAACTGACATAACCTTCGTCTGTAAACCAGTAGTAGGTGCTTGAGGTAGCATATATATAACATCTGTAGGATGCACAGGACTGGGAGATCGTTCTCTAGTGATTGTTTGTGCAAGGATTAGCAGTCCTCCAACAATACAAAGGAAAGTTATACTTTCAGGATACTATTGCCAGGTCCCTGAGAGAAGGTTGCGGCAATTTAAGCTGGCTTTTAGCAGGGTGAGAACAGTTCTGTATAAATATGTCGCACAGAATTTGACCTCTACTAATGCTTGGGTTTTAGTTGCATAGAAAGGGAATGATCAACATCTTGGAAAGACTAAATCATCTGTTTCCTAAATCTGACTTTTGCATGTTTATTGAAGCAATCTTATCTTACTGAACAAAAAACAAACAGAAAGTGGTAAGGAATTTCGGGAAAAACCACATCGAACTGCTAAAACATCTAGAAAGGTTGAAGTGACAAATATCAAGATGAGAAAGTGCCATTTCATTCCCAAAACAAATAGATAAGATGTCGACTCTCACCAAATTTTGAGAGAATCTGCAACAGAAGCTTTGTTTCTCATGAGCATACCAGCAAAGAAACCAAAAACTACAAAAGAAAGACTTCTTTTTTCCAAGGATCAGAAATTTACAAGAAAGTAAGCGTCCCCGACAGGAACCTAGACCTTGGTAGCGTTACCAGCGTTCACGTGTCCGGCCACCACCATCTTCTCGTACCCAAAATCAACAGGATGCACAGGATACTCAACAGGTACCATTGGACGTCTGTCCACGAAAGCAGTCCAAGCAAACATGATGAGGATGACAACCATGGCACCACAAGCAGCTCCGAACACCAAACCTATGAGGACTCCAGGAAGGTAGTCCCTTCTCAGGTGAATCATCGGTTCCTTCGGAGGATTCAGGAATGGCCGAGGATCCAGAGGCTCCGAATGCATCACATAAGCAGCTGCATGCCTCAGAGAAAAGCTCCAGGCATAGAGAGTGCAGGTCTGAGTAGAATCCCCAGCGTGGGTAGAATTACCACTCGAAGAAACAATACCAACGGACATGGCGTTCTTCCAGATCAACCCCGACAGATCAATTGGGTAAGAGATCGCCGGTTCAGACGGCCTTGCATACTCAGCTTTGCTCAATCGCACTTCCAGAAACTTGGAATACCCATCGTAGTCGATCCAAGCTTGCAACTTTTCGCCACTGTTGAGATCCAACTTGAGCCTAGAAACATTCCCGGTTAGAATAGACATCGGAGTACCAAGATCGACGCCCACATGGTTCCCATTCGGATCATTGTGCTCAGAATCCATGAAGGTGTCGAACTCCACGGCGAAGACGCCAGGTGTGACCCCAAACAGGTGCCCATCGAGTAATTCCGGCCGGACGTTGCTCGGGGCCGCCAGGAAGGCCAGCCCGTTGCCCTTGCCCTTGGAGAGCGAGAAGGAGAAGTACGTGGAGAAGCTCGGCTTCCTCCCGAATGCCAAGGTCTTCCTGTACATGATTCTTCCCCTGCTCAGGGCCCGGCCGGAGGTGATCCTCACCGTGGAGTTGACGACCTCGGCATCTCCGTGGAGGGCAATCTCTGGTTTAGCACCGGGGGTCTTCTCAAACGTCCTGAAAGAGAACGAAAAGGAGGCTCCTCCCGCTGAGTCCCGCTCGCAGTGGCCGATGGACAAGACCAAGCAGAAGGTGAAGAACAGGAACAGGAGGGCGAGCGAACGCCTGAAGCGAAAGCAGAACCCCATTGCGAGCAAAGACATGCCCCTTTCACTGTCCTTGCAGTAGATTTCCGATAATAAACGCCAAACCAGGTGCTGTGCTAACTACCAAACCAGCCAACCTTCCCCCCACCCACCGGCCACCTAGGGCTCCAGTTCCACCCTCTCAAATGAGCAGATCGGAACCATGCGCTTCACAAGAACACCCCTTTCCTGCCAACACCAACTACACCCCACTGGGTTCCCCAAGAACAACACCAGAGAAGCCTCTCCAGCTCCCCCGAGCCCCCGAATGCGAAATGGGTGCCCACCTCCGGAAAGTGCCCAACCAAACCATCCACCTCCCGCCGAACACACACCACATATACCCCCCCTCCCCCAACAGAACACCTCCAGCACCGGCGCCGGCGATGCAGCACGGATCCGCGTCGGCAAGCGGGGCAGCCTCCAATCACTAGGGTTTGGACGGTGGTTGCAGCGCTACCACACTAGGGTTGGCATTTGGGGAAGAGGAAGATGAGGAAGTGGAGCTGTGGAGGAGGGGAGTGAGCAAAAAGGAGAGTTTTTTCCCCTTTTCTTGCAGCCGACCGTTCCTGAAACAGGGCGACACTTGACCTTTAGTCAAAAGCCGTATTGGGAGCAGCAAGCAAGGCATCATGTTCGGATGTTCCGGCGGAACTGTCAAGAAGACGTGATCTACGCGTCGAGGCAATAAATGCTAAAGGATAATGTCCGTCCGATCGGAAAAACGGGTTGGAGCACGATTGGATTAAGAGGGAGATTAGGGGATACGATATGCGAAGATGGGGTCCAGTGCCACGGTGGCAGGGACAACCAGAACAGGAAGGCGACAGGGGGAGTTAGTTGGTGGTACTGCCCAACGTATTAAATTCGGGGTCACGGTTTTGTCGCCGCCTGCGACTGCGGGCGTACGGTGCAGTGTGCGCGCTGCTGCGCTGTGCTCTCCCCACATAAAAAAATATTTATTTATTTATTTCACAATTTATGGTGTTCTTCTATTTCTTTATTAGGAGTTAAAATTTCATTAAAATGTCTAAAAGTGGTTCTATTAATATAGATGGGATCAATTTGACTAATTTCACAAATAAAATAATTTTATTGTATAGTTAAATGTATATATATACATGAGAGGTAAAGATGATGGCCAAATATATCTTTATGTAATTTATCCATAAAGAGGTGGCAAACTTTAGTATGTGTGAGTATGATAAATTTTAACCAATAATGTAGGTCAGACAATTATATGAACATCAGTAAGAAATTATGTTGTCACCTAATTTTTATTATATACCGAAATGTATAGTAAATTATTTTCGGACATATAACTTCTTAATGAAAAGTTCTATGATTGAAATGGTGAGTCCATCTCAATCACATTGGGAAGATTTGATAGGTC
The DNA here is from genome assembly GCA_014218235.1 of Colocasia esculenta. Classification (NCBI taxonomy): domain Eukaryota; kingdom Viridiplantae; phylum Streptophyta; class Magnoliopsida; order Alismatales; family Araceae; genus Colocasia; species Colocasia esculenta. The sequence continues at coordinate 2,823,133 of CM024757.1, forward strand.
GTCTTCTTTGTTAGGTTTTTTTAACAGAAATATTTATTATAAAAATTAATTTTATAATAAAATTGATGTAGATTACTTTAAAAAATAATTTTATGAATGAGTCCGATTCCTCTCACGAGAGGATTGGAGTCAGTCAATATTAGAGAGAAAAAAGGTAGAACCATCTTTGCGAAAAAAATTCAAATAAAAATATGAAAAAAAATAAAAATAAAAATTCACGTAATTCTCTTCCTAATATTGACTGAGTTTAGCCTTCCACTGTACCGAGAGGAACCAAATTCTTTATTAGTTAAGAGTCTAAGAAGATTTTTCTCTCTTTTAATCAATAAATAAATTAATTGTCAAGTAGTACATATCACAATAACCATTCCTATTTTTTTTTAAATAGTGCTCAAGATGGTGATCTATTAACAGATACTAATTTTAAGTCCTTTGTTGTTGGGGATCTGCCAGGATAAGATTCCCCAATGAAATTTTTATCTTTCTGAGATGCGTTACTTTTTTGTAAAGGGTACGTAGCTGAGGGCTATTAATTGCACCTGTCCTTGCTTTGATGTGGTGGGTGGGGGAGAATTTAATGTGATTTCAAGTCGATGTGAGGTGGACATGTTTTACGTGGTTTTTATCAAAAACCTGTAGGCACTTAACACCCCATGTCTTCAGCACCACACTGCCTCCTCCCCCCCTGCGCGCTTCCTCTTAACTTCTCACCGGGTGCTTCAGAACTTAATTTACTCAGATATATAATATTGTAAGAGAGGGAGTGTGTGTGTGGGTGTGGCAGGGACAGGCAGCTCACTCAGTGATCTGCACACGGCAGAACCCACTGATAGGAGAGAGAGAGAGAGAGGGACCTGTTGGCTGTTGACGTGCAAACAAGGAAAGGAAGGAGCTTGATGGTTCTGTGTATTAATAATATATGAGCAGTACCGTCGTCGTTCTCGTTGGGAGAGGCTGTTGGAATCTTTCTACAGAGACCACAGATGCCGTGTTGGGGGAAGAGAGCAGGACTTCGTATTTTTTAACTAGGAAGGTGCGCAGAGAGAGAGAGAGAGAGTGTGTGTGTGTGTTATCTTAATCTCATCCAAGATGAGCAGATTAAGCGTCGTGAAGAGTGTGGAAAGGGAGGTTTTGCATGCAGATTGCTTAGGACCGAGGTTTCCGTATCGTCTTCTTCCGCGTTCTCTATCCCACTGGTACTGAGCGTTGGGGTTGGGAACTCGGAGGTGCTCAGCCTGCGCACGCGGCGGTTTTTGTTGGCCGGAGCGCACGTCTGCAGCCTTTGCGCAGCTGCACTGCCCAGGCCGAGAACCGAAGGCCCTCCCTGCGGCCGGGGGAAATCACTTTTAAGGATGAGATTATTGATGATATGAATAATAAAATTTTGGGATAATTGTATGTAATCTCCTATAATCTTGCATATTTAATTTATCTACATGTATTCTTTTAGAAAGTGTAGCCAAGATTCATCTTACTGTAATATCGCACCGCATGGGACTTTTGGTGGGGCGGTACGTACCGCAATAATTTGCCCCGTGTTCCCCCTCCCCACACAGTCCTTCGGTGCACCCTGCCCTGCCTCTCCCTCTCTCGACACCTCTCACTTCTCCCTCCGGTGCACCGTGTGTCTGTGTGTCCCCTCCCCCCGCACGCAATCCTTCGATAGTCTGGTGCATCTTGCCCCACCCCTTCACCCCGAGGTGATCTCTCTCTCTCTCTCTCTCTCTCTCTCTCTCTCTCTCTCTCTCTCTCTAACTTCCCCTTCCGAAATGCACCCTACCCCATGTCTCTCTCTATTTGTAACGTCCCTATCGTGTGAATTTTATTTTAGTAAATTTTATGTGATTTTTAAATCTATGTGTGATTAATGATATGTGTTTTAAATTTTAACCTGTTGTATGGATGTTGTAGGTAGAAAATTTTGACCCACTACATAACATTTAAATTCTCTGTTTGAGAACATGATGGGAGAGAGCATCGTGTTCATAACGAGATCTTCACTTATGTCGCGATCTCTGAACCGTCAATTTTGATCTTTCGATTGCATGTGCGACATGTGATGCACGTTAGGGTGTCTTGTGGCATTGCGTTTAAAAACTTGACGAGTTCTTGATCTTTAAGGTTTTAATCTCTATTTGTCGGCCAAATAGGGCAAACGGTTATGATTCCAACAGCCAAGTGGGAGAGGCTGTTGGAATCTCCGTTTGTCGGCCAAATAGGTCATGTTTGGTTAATTAGAGGCTTCCAGAGGAGGGTTTTGACGATTCAGGCTTGACAGATGATGGTTTTGTTCGATTTCTACACGAGAAAGACAATTGGAGCGTGGGAAATGATGATCGAGCATTGTTCTTCACATTTTTCATGTGGGTAGGGGAATTCTCTCGCTCTTTTGCGTTATTTATGTAGTTTGATGCATATAAATGGATTTTTACAATATATGTATGGTTTCTTGTGGAGATAGTTGATTACAGTGGATTGTGGAATGAGAAAATATGGTTTCCTTGGGGTTTTCTGGATGAAACCCGTGAGATGTGTGTTCTATCTGAGAACGCAATAGGCAAGGTGGTCGCGTTCTTGTCGCGATCTTTGACCCCAACGCGTTCTCACCCAAAACGCGATGTAATCTGAAAGTCGCATTCTTAATGCGTCTGTTTCCCGTGTCGTGTTTTGGTTACTGAGGTCATTCGGCCTCCAATTTGCAGTGTGGATCTAAGGGGTCATGGCTTTTGGCATTGTCTCATTAGATAAATATATTCAAATATTTACTTAAATGTGTTTGATCGAGAATTACCAACCTTGCTAGTAGATGTTTCATGAGTGACGAGTTTCATATGAGGAATTTAATGGTTTGAAATGAGATTTAAATGATGGAATTGTCAGTTTTATGAGCGTTTTATGGTTTAGAATAGTTTTAGTTTATGAATTTGGCTTGTGCGGCTATTTCTGGGATGCTATGTGTGAGATCCGTAGACTGGGCGATCTGTCGAAGATCGCATCTTATCGATTGGAGGCCTTATTGAGGGGTTTGAATTGACAGACGCGTTAGCGTTTGTTAACATTAGTGTCGCATCAGGGATTTGTGTGGCGTGTTCTAATTTTCTGTGAATCGAGTTTCTTTCTGCGCTTGAGGGTTGACCTTTGGGTCAACAGTACCTCAGCTTGTGTGCCCGGTGATTTTCTTGTATTGTGATAGTAAGAATAGTGATTATTGATATTTCATATAAATGTTTAATGATGTAAAATTAGTTTACCGAGTTCGATGGTCTGGCGCTTATCCGAAATGTCTCTCTAGTCGAGTATCACAAGTTCTCTGTGAGCCATACACATTAGTGTTCAGGACTTGTCCTGATACTGTGTGTATCGTAGAGGTCTATGTGGTGTTTCTGAACACCCTTACTCATTTGTTGAGTTGTACGTCTGGCTGAGGGAAAGATGACAGTGGGGTAACGACTTGTGGTGTGGTTGGTTTTCAGTTCGATCGCTTGTAATGTGCTCATAGTTAGGGGTACGGAGACTAGCAGACGTACTGGGCTCTTGCTAATCCTTTGTTCCCACTTGCTTCACTATACGGTTCTTGGAACCTTTAATAGATGTGTGACAGGCGTGGGTCTGTAGTCTAGCCAAATTACAGGTGGTGTTAGTTGGTCTTTATAGTTTGTTTGTACTTGTCGAAATGGAGCCGCAGCTGGACCTTTTGTTCCTGGCTACGAGATTGAGAGATTTTTCTTGTGTTGGTTTGTTCGAGTCTTATATTGGCGTCATGAACCAGTAGTGGTAATCCGAGTGATAGCGTCATTCCTTCCAACTCAGTTTCTTGGATTTTCTTTGTAATGTCTGGTGTAGAATTTGAAAAGGGCTTTCCGTTTATACTTCTTGTTTATAGCTTGCTCTACTTGCTTTTCAGTCGTTTATTTGCAGTACTTGTTCTGCCGTAGTGATTATTAAAATAATAATTTATTTCAAGTAATTTACGTAGTTACTTTTATTTCTATTGATTATGAATTTCCATTAATTAGTGTAGCTGCTTAGCTATTGTTAATGTTGGGTTCACTTGCGTTAATTGAAATCATGCTTTAATTCCTATTACTTATAAGTTTCTTTCAAATGGTTGTATGTAAGTCGACCGGTGAGATTGTGTATTTCTCTTGCTACCTTTCCATTACACGTAGTTTATGTATGTTGTTTTGAAGAGTTTTCCTACTGAGTCAGTGATTTTATCAGGCTCACATCCCTACACCCCCCCCCCCCCCCCCCCCCATTTTTCAAGTGTTTTAGTTGGCATGATTCTTAGATACCAACATGTACCACTAGCAGTAGTGTGAGCTTTTTGCTCCTGTTGTACATCTCGGGATATGTCTCAAATTATTGTACTTTTTTTGACATGTATTAATATTTTGAGACAATATGTTTTTATGTAATTGGGTATAAGATTATGTACTAGTGTAGTTATCTTTTATATTCTTACTAGACACGTGTGCGATATTTTTGGTGAGACTTTGGTCTATTCGTAGGAAACGGATCTAGATATGGAGCCTTTTCCGACCTGTGGTGATCTCCCTCCCCTGTCTCACTTCCCCCTCCAATTCACCCTACCCTCCCTCTCCCTCTCTCTACATCTCTCACTCCCCTCATATTGGCACCAAAGGGGGGAAAACTCCCTCCAATGCACCCTATCTCTCCCCCTCCTCCCCCCCGAAACTGTGATCTCCCTCTCCCTCTATATGTATCTTTCAGCTCACTCGACCTGATCAAACTCAATCATGCCTAGGGATCGTAAAGTCCCAGGCACAGTATGGTTTGGACGTATTGAACTCGTACAGTTTGATATGTCGAACCATGAATGTAGCAATACAATATTTCTCTAGTCTTTTTTTTTGGTGTGTATGTGGGGGGGATCCTTATGACTTTTGCATTAAAGGATGAATTTTACGATAAATACTTATTACAAGATTACTCTTGTTTGTCGAGGAAACAATTTTGTTACTGCTAGAGTAACGAGCTCGGCCCTAGCCGAGTGACCCCCAAGGGAAGACTAGCCGATCGCGGGCGCCCGCCGCCGAGTGTTGTACCTGCAAGACCACCGAATGACCTCGGTGGGGGAAGGCTCCGACGCTCAAGTCAGAGTCGGCAGAATGGAAAGACAAGGTTTTCGTATCAGAAGTTGCATACCTCAGTTGTGAGAGATGCCTCCCCCTTTTATAGTGGCTTCGTCAGTGCGGTTTACGGTAAGTGGGTAGAAATCGTGCTCCGGGGTTCGTCCGAGATTCCCGTTGACTGATTTCATGGCGCTAATTGCGAGTAACTTGCGATCACGATCACAAGCTGTCTTACCACTTACAGGGCTTCCATAATCGTCGTGCGGGAGCGGTTAAAGGACGTGGTCCGTGGCCTTCGGACCCCTTCCGCGTTGACTTTCCTTCGCAGCCATTCGACGCGCTAGAGGATTTAGTCATACGAGCTCTCAGTGCTTTCCTATGCAGCAACTCGGTCAGCAAAGCTCGCCCGGCTGGGCCGTCCGGAGCCAATCTAATGCCGAATGCCCTTGTCTCAGCAAGGTCGACTGAGACACCCCCTGCGCCGGTTAGCCGAGTGAACACTCGCCCTACTTATGAGCCGAGCGGCCGAATGACGACCCGTAACAAATTCCATTATGTTGACAAAGAAAAAGTGAAGAATATAAATTAATGATATTATTTTCTTACAATCCACTTTAGTTTTATTACAAGAGTAGTCTTGTGATAAATGTTTCCAAATTTTGTTTCATAGTAACTAATTAGAAAAGAAAAGGTTATGATACATTGATACAAGAGAGATCAGTTAGAAGTTGATTAAAAGGGAAGGAAGAGATGGGTGTGAAAAATTAAGCACTTTTCATGATTTCCCTGCAAATATTTCCCTTCGAAAAGGGAATTAGAAGGGAAAGCATGCAAAGTACTTAAAATGTGTTGGGTATCTGAGTTTACACGTTGGGCGTTACCGGCATTTTTATTGTTTTATACTTAAATAATCTTTTTTATAAACTCATGTCAGGAATATTCGCCCAAAGTTGGATACGTGAGAAGTCTAAATGTATAGTTAATTATAATTACTCGAAGAGTTCCCGAGTACTTTTGATATTTGTAAAAAAATGGGGAGTATAGACGTAAATATACATATCATGGATTAGATGTCCCAAATATCTGATCATTCTGCTGTCCCACGGTCTGTTCCCCTCATTTTAATATGATGCAGTCATGATCTATCTTGGCAATTATGTGACTATGACACCCACTTTATCTTCACATGATATTAAGCCAGTGATGATTACATGATCCTTCGGATAGTCTTTGGTATAATAACTTAATCAAGTGTCACGATCAAGAGGAGTTTCTCTTAATAGGGGTGTTCATGGTTTAATTTGGTTTGGTTTATAGGAGATTTTTAAGAAATCAAACCAAACTAAATTCGAATTCAACTCGAATCAAATCAAATCGATCGGTTTAACTTGAAAATAAATGAGCCTTTAAATTCTCTTAATCTTAAATAAAATTTTAATCACTTGTTTCTCTAATAAATCACTATCAAATAATATTTGAAATGAAGTATTAAATGTTGATGATCATATTAACCTCCATAATATATATTTTTATATAAATATATTGAAATTTTTTTATAGATATATACAAATTAAAATTTATTATTGTAATTTAGTTTAATCGATTTGATTCAGTTTCTAGATCTTAGAAATCGAATCAAGCTGAATTTTCTTTTTTAGTTTGGTTTGGAACCAAATTAAATTTTTTTCATGTTCAAACCGAACCAAACCAAACCCAATCGCTCGGTTCAATTTGATTTTTCAATTTGAACTGAATAGTGAACACCCTTATCTCTCAGTACCGAGTTGAAAGGACCCTCGTAAATATTAGAGGAATATTTTATAAGGAAATTCCTCTTACATATAAGTGCTGAGGTGGGGTTGAGTGTGAGAGATTTTTTATTATAAATTGTTCCTTTAATATTTACTAGGTTCCCTCTACCTCTGTACTGAGAGGAACTCCTTTCGTCACAATCAACTCAACAAGATTTTTTTTCCTGTAATTTATCCATTCGGTTCGATTGTTATTATTAAAAATAAAAAATATTCTTTATATCAAATTGTGTCATAATGGAAAAATACTTGACATTTGAACGATATGCACGTACCAGACCTGTTCAATCTAATACAACAAACTATGGTCATAATTAATTATACTAATATTTTATTTTATATATGTCTTCCTTATAATCGTAATATCACGAATATCAAATTCATAGATTGGTTAGTGGGTCTGCTAAATAATTAGTCATTTCGCGACAATTACAATTTCTTTAATATTATTTCCGGGAGAATTGGATAATTAACATATGGAAGAAGTAATAATGATAAACTCCTCAAATCTTGATGTTAACTTTTGACTGCCCCTTGTGATTACACTTTCATCTTAATAATATGATAAATTGATATCCACATAAGATAGAATATGTTGTTAATAAGACGACGGATCGATAAATCGCGCTGTTGAGACGATATCATCTCCATACGGAGATAGAAGAGCACGAAAAACCTATATAGAAGACAACACCAAAAGATAATAAAGAGAAAGATGGCACAAATGTTTATTCTCTTTTGTCTCTTCTCTTTATGATGGTAGAATTTCACATTGTGGAAAGATAAAGAACTCACCACATTTTATAAGTAAAATAGTTAACATGTAAACTTGATGGGTTATAGGGGGTAATTTTTATAATTACAGTATCAATGTTGTTTTTTGTATAAACTTTACTTTGCCAGAGTTATCCAAGAAAACAATTATGTGGTTAAGAAAAAAAGAAAAAAGAGAGAGGAGAAAGGTAGCTGGCAGTTAGAAGTGTTAGACAGAGTCTTGACGGGTCAGGTTCGGGCTGGGCCTGAAGAGGCTATGGTTCGAGCTGGGTTTGCATTTTGCAATGGCCCAAGAAAAGAAGGGTTTTGCAGTCTTGCTTGCATGTATATATTTCTTAGAAGATTAATTGTGTAAGATTTTTTTTTAAAATTGTATTTGAGCAAATATATCTTTTTCATGGATATAAAATAAAATAAATTAATTAATAGTTTCTGACTGTTATTTAAGAGGTTCTTACTGTAACACGACTTAACATATACTGTAACAGAGAATAATATTTACTGCAATGAGTTACAACTTTATCAGAGACTAAAAAATAAGTCAAATATTTGATAAAAATTTTAATTAAATTTTTCTATAAAATATCTTCGAAGACCTTATCATAACATACCGTGATAGAAGAAGGGTTGGGCATATCGGAAAACTAGGCCGACCTGAGTTTCCTCTAGTACTATATGGTATTGGGCATTCCTTACTATACCAGATTGATACACCTAACTTTGGCCTAACAAAATTATAAGAAAAAAATAAAAAAATAAGAAAAGACACTATTCAGGCGAACTGTGACAAACCATGTTGGGAACCGATAAATTCCTCACATAGTATGACTCGATTGTGTCACACTGGTATGGTACGATACGACCAACTGTGGATGAATGTCAAAAAGATGTTTGAAACATTCATTCACTTTTGCATATATACCCCTTCTAAAAGTGGTGGTCTAAGAATATTCGAAGGATATATATTCTTGACTATTATCATGGGATATTATGGTAGGATCTTTGAAGATATTTTGTCCATAAAAGATATATACCTATAAATATAAATATAGAAAGAATTCTCACATAATTAATCGTATAAGAGGGTATACATGCAAAAAATCCCCCCGATAAAAGAAAGAGACGATCCATGCCCACGTCCGGATTGGTCCTAAAGGATAGGCCCCATTAAGGCCCGGCCCAATCTTATTTTTTTATTTGCTTTTAAGAGTTTCACCTGCTGCATCACATCACAATGCGGTCGGTTTTTATTAATTTTTTGAATTTTTTTGTCATGTCAAGTCTCACATGAGAGACATATTCATATAATGTGATCATGGAAAACGTCAAGAAAACAAAAAAAAATGTTGAAGATCTTATGGGTTAAAGTATGATAATATTTTTCAAAAAACAAGAGGGGATGCGGAAAAAGGTAAATTCTTTTAATTAAGATTTATGGAAATATATCTAATTCTAATCTATTTACAAAACTACACCAGATTTTAACATATTTATAAAACTATGTGTGGATAGCTTATAAAGATATGCTATATCGGTAGCTTATATAAATTTGTGGAATTTATATAAACACACTATAACTTCCACAAATTTACTATAAATTATATAAATATATTTTAATTTATGAGAATATCTTACAATTCATACTAATTTACTATAACTTACACAATATGCTACAACTCAACGTTTGTCGTGCAGTTGAGTTGAGTATCGGTGGCATAGCTATTCGTAATGTCAATTGTGATAGGGGCTTGGCAAGTGATTGGCACGGTCGACCCATGACATGGTCTATTCGATCTAATTTGCTTTGTTCTTTATATATCATATTAGTATTATTATTATTTATAATAGGATTATTCGAATCGAAATGTACTGATATGCGATTCGTTTTGATTCATACCGTGTCAGGGTAAACTCGACATGGCCGAGTCATCCAGCACGACAAGCCTTACTACAACTTACACATATTTATTTAAGCATACAAGTTTGTGTAAGCTGTGCTAATATAGTTTTGTAAATATGTTATCAATAGACATATTTTTATAAATACGTTAGAATTAGATATATGTTGATAAATATTTATTAAAAGAAGGTTATTCTTAAAAAATTTCCCTAATGGCGGGAAGCTATGAAACTGCTCGAACGGGAGAGGAGAAGAAGAGGAAAAAAACGAACCCCCCGCCCACCGAATCACCACTCCCGCCAAAACCCGCCTTAGCAGTTTTGCTGATGGCGGAAGCTTCAAAACACCCCCTGCAATCCCTCCCCCTTCCTCTTCTCCTCTTTCCCTCCATCTCCTCCTCCTTCCTCTCTCTCTCTCTCTCTCTCTGGGGGTTTTCCGGCCATGGGGAAGCAACAGAGCTCGCCGAAAGGGGCCGCGGCGGCCACGGGGAGGGGGGAGGTGACCCCCGTCGAGATCGCCTTCCTCGTCGACAGGTACCTCGCCGACAACGGCTTCTCCGCCACTCTCGCCTCCTTCCACTCCGAGGCCGCCGAGATCTTCGCCAAGACCATGACGAGGGAGGCGCCCAAGCGCCTTCTCACCCTCGCTCACATCCTCGACGAGTACGTCTCCCTCAAGGGGCAGCGGATCGCCGTCGAGCAGGAGAAGCGCAGGGTGGAGGCCTTGCTGGGTGGCATCCAGGACGCCGTCAACGCGTACCGTTCCGGCAGCGAGCCGCATCCTCCCCTCCCGTCTCCGCCTCAGATGTCGCCTCCGGCTCCGCCTCCCACCCCGGCGGTAGTGCCGGCGCCGGTGCCATCGGGCCGGATCGCGTCCGCAAACCCTGGCAATAGATATCGAACAGGTAACCAAGCTTGTTGTTGTTCAAATCTTCTGTTAGTTGCAGAATTCATTGCCTCCATCATAATTCCTTAGCTAGCTTGAACACGGGCGTTACCTGTTTTCTTTGATTGCAATAAGATTTCCTGCTCTATCACAGGCCCTCTGGTACCGCAAATTCCACTCGTCAGATCGTTGCCAGTAGTTGTTCCAAGCAAGGTTCCGCAGGCTAGCTCAATCTCACCTCCTCTCGGCAACAACACGCGTAGTAACAAGAGGAAAAATCCCAAGCCTGTTCTGAAAGCACCTGCTGCTCCAAAGAAACACCGTGGGCAATCACAAGCAGATGTGTCAGCACTCGAAGGTACTTTCTTAATTTCATGCCCCAGAGCAAAGCAATTAACATACTCTTGTCGCTGGTTAAATTCTAACAATTTCCCCCATTCTGCTCATTGAAGGTACGCGAGGACCATCGGAATCCGATGGCGCGAATAGAACTGAACAACCAGTTCATCAGAAATCTCCTGCTTGTAACTTGCCATCTAACAGTGATCGGAATCCCGACCCATTTGTTGAGCGATCGTCTGTTGCCAAGAGTCCATCTGTTCAGTCACCTGATTCCGACATCAACTCCACTCCACCTAAAACTCCTCAGCAAGCATGCTCTTCTCAGAGCCAAAAGATGGTTCCTTTCTTGGCCAGTTCCTCCAGTTGCCAATCTGCCAGTGGCAGTGCATCCAAAGAATTGACACCCTCAAAGTGTTCCATTACTTCCTCTAAAACGGTTGTCGTCAGTCCTTACAAGAAGGAATGCTACTATACTGTTCAGAAGAGCTGCCGTATAACTTCATCGCCCTTGAAAGCAAGCCCAAGAAGGGCAGGGATAAGGGATTGTGTGAAGAGCAGGCTAGATTTTGATGATTCGGACCTGCCATCAGCCGGTGAGAATCCAGCTCTTGCTGGATCTCCCAACTCTTTAATTGATGATAAGCTGGATGATATCTTCAACTTCGACATTTCGGATTTCGACATGGACTTCTCCTTTGCTGAGCTTCTGGTTAACGGCGATCTTGATTGCGGAGAATTTCCCGGGTCTTGTCAGCCAGCCATCAAATCTTCTGCCGATTCCATCTCAAGGTACAGCATTCTGTCTGCATTGAACTCTTATTCTACGGCTCATCTTCTCACTGTTTACCTTGCCTTAGTTGAATTGTTCTATTTCAAATGCCAAAAACAGGTCAGAAGAAGCAGCTGCAAATGCCTGTTTGGGGATGAGTCAAGATGTGCCTGTCCCCTGCTTGACAAGCATGTCGGGAGTTATGTCTGAGGAAGCCATGCGTGTCACAGAAGGTAAGTTAAGCCTCATAGAACCTTCATGTCACAGGCTTCCAGCCCTCATTGATATGCGACCAGACCTCTCACTTGCCTCTATCATCTGGTTTATAATGCAAGCAGGGCATGATTCGGTCGCCTCTGTGAAAACTATAACAAAGTGTATCAAAATTGTTAGTCCTGGTAAGTTCGCAAGCTTCTGTTCCATCTTCATATGAATTGCTTTATTTTGTTGATGAGCATCTAAATGAGGATTCTCCATGACCTTTTTGCAGCTAAAGGTAGAAGAAACTCCTGCTTGGAGCCCCTGGAACCATGAACAATGGCATAACTAATATTTCCAATAGATACTGAGGAACTGATCGAGGTGTTCTAGATCTCCTACTTATTTTTCCACCAGGGAATTGGAGTTAGTTTTTTGACATCTGGGTACCTAATTCTTTCTTTGTGACCATTTTTTTTTGGTTCTGACCAAGACCCAACATAGCTCCAGCCATTGTTAAATCGGTAAACGTCTGTTTTGAGAAAAAAACTGAAGCAATCAAGCAGAAGTGTTCGCTAATTGTGTACTCACCGCACAATTTTCAGAAGAATATAAAGCAATGGATGGTTCTGTAAATGTGGATTGCTTTCTCTATTGTCATACTTGAAGCATGAAGTGGATGGTTGAATCATTGAATGGGCACTATTAGCTACTAATTATTTACTTTCCTTTCCTTGCAAATATATCGACTCTGCGGGAAGAAACGCACGATGGCAGCTTGCCATTCTTGCTCTTCTTGTGGCGACGATAGCCGTAGATGCCGCCCTAGAGCAGGGTTTGGTCAGGGCTGTCTGTTTTCTGATTTTTCGACTTGTTTCCAACCTTCTTGTATCTATTTTTTCATTTTTGATTATTTTCTATTTTGCTATTTTCGTTTTCGATAAGATATAATTTTTATTTTATTTATAAAAATATATTTTTAAAATTTTATTTTTAATATTAAAATATTTTAATTTAAATTTTTAACTTCTCTTTAATTTGTAAATAGAATTTAATTAATTTATCTTTCTCATAACATTTATTAGACTTATTATTAATAAAGACATCTTTTTAATTATTATTCTTAATGTTACATACACCTATCATTTGATCGTATAAAATATTTTTAATTATTTTCTATTTTTGATTTATTTTTTATTTTCTTATAAAAAATAAATATGAAAAATATTATTTTCGATTCTGACTCTGACCGTTGAGAGACTTAGTTCGGTCCGACTAATTTGTATGCAATCATGGGCTCTGGCCTATCCTGCCCGCACAGATACGTATGGTGCATGGGGATCTGGTTTTGAGTGGTTTGGTGGAGATGAGATGAGTGTGTCACACCGGCGATGGACCTGAGACCAAGTCTATGGCCTTGGGTTTACAACTTTTGCATGGGGAGGAACATGTTTAATTTGCAGAGTGAGTTCTTTGCTTGGTAAAGTTTGAGAACTTTCATGTGTAAATTGCAGTAACAACGGATATTGTGGAATTATTAAGCACTCTTGCGTTTAAATTATAATATACTACAATATTATTAGCATGAAAAGATAATTGGGACATTGTCCTTAGTGTGCGTCGAGATGGTGTGGTGGCATTCTCGGATGAACGAATTGGAGGCGTGCAGTCACCTCTTGTACCCTCTTAAATGTTAGTTGTACGACTTGACCAGATGTCACGGAGAATTAAATACTCTTTAAATATTGTTGTATTATTTTTTATAAAATAATTTATCATATTTATCTATTATTTATCACTTTTAATATTGAGACTGACAGATAACATATTAAAAATAACAAATAATTTCTACATGTAAAAGTTATTTATGACATATAGCTAGTTAAAAATGATAAATAATTTTTTACATTGAAAATGTGGGTCGGGAAACAAAAAAAAAAAGTGAGAAAAGATGGTGGGGTCCACAGGTCACATGAGTGGCTCGATGCTGTTCCCCATAACTATTCGAATAAGAGAAATGCTTTGTGCACGTCGGCCCTCATCAAGTATTTTCCTTCGAACAAAATATTTTCTCTTCCAAAATTCTGCAGTTTTTTTTTTTTTTAACTCGGCCCACTGAACCCAAGGTGCTGTACAGGGCCCCGGGGGTGGAGTGATGAGAGAAGTGGCCCAATTTAGTTTCTCGGAGTCGGCCCACATTTATCCACCGAATGTCTAAGTCTAACATCGGACTGGGCCGGCCTTTAAAATCCCCAAAGCCCACACTCCCAGGCCCAAATAAACGTCAGCAGGCTGCTATCTTGTTATGGGATCAGGGGAAGCTCAAGCTTGAGCTGCATCAATGGAACAGTTCCGAACATTGGTAAGAAAATTTATGGTTTTCATAGAGAAAAAGGGTAAGTCAGTCATGTAGCATATCGAAGTAAGCAGAACCAGGAATAATTATGTCAATAGAGTTGGCAATGTTATTGAGGTTTTCATGGCTTTTGAGAAACCACTAGAGTCTGGCTTTTTGGTAGCTAGCTGTTAGGAAGGGCACTTTCATATGGTAATGGTGCATGATCTATTTATTTATTTATTTTTTAAATTAAGAGAAGGTAGAGAGTAAAGAGAACGCCTTCGTCACAAATACTTATTTCTTCTTAAATAAAAATTGAATTCCCAAATAAATCCTTGTTATTGATTTAAAATGATTGAGCTCTTCTTTAGTCAACTTCATGGGGTTGTATTGATTGCTATATTGAATGCTCTTATTAGCAGCAAGTCAAAGTTTTCCATGGGAAACCCAATAAGTAAAACAACTACAGAGCTAATGCCATCAAATCATTGGTGAATTTATACCCCTTTGAAGAAAGTTCACATCAAACTTCCACTTCAGAGACTTCTGGGGAGGTGGGTTTTTAACATCTTATTTTCAAGGTTGGAGAGGTTCTAAATCCACACTCCTCAGTACAAGTTATTTGCTTGAAGACACACTTTCTCTTTCCCTGTGAGGGTTACCTTTATGAGGCCACTTTGATTCCCTTGACCATGGAATAAATTGGCTTCCTAGCTGACATGTGGTAAGATTAAAGGCTATCTAGCATGTTTCCTCTCTTATTCCAACACCCTTCTCACAAGAAATGCATCATTCTTCACCCTTCCATGATGTCCACTTTAGGAGCTCATGGCCACTCTGTCTTCATCCTGTATTAGAAAAAAAGTAATACTTATAATAGCATATGTAGGTATATATGCAGGAAACGATAAGGTGGAGAAGACACATATTTGATTGGTCTATGCATGGACAAAAAGAAACAAAACAAGCCATATTTTTATTAAAAAAGTAAATAAAATTTATCATTATATCTTGTCTCATTTCTTTTCATTTTCATATGAGTCAATCATATGTGTAGTAAGTATTACTTTTAGGAAAAACATGAACCTAATCTAATCTTCAATATGACTTAATAACATAGATAACCCCCCTAAATGTAAGAAGAAATTTTTGTAAAGTGCTGAGGTTGTTTGTGTTGCTTTTCTAGTTGGAGAGAGGTGAGGAAAGATGGCTTGGAATTAGAGATACCTAACTTCTAAAAGGGAATGGTTATAGGGCAGGGGCACTTGAGCCACATTGCAACCCCTTCAGTGCACTGACTAGCTAGAGAATTAAAGAGCAAATGCCCTTTAGGCTTTTCCTACAAAAGGAAGCTCATCAGCACACTCCACCTTCACTAATTGGAATAACTCTTTTATGAAAGACCACATGTTTACATCTTCCATTTCCCAGTGTCTTGCTACTGAATTGAGGGGCCAAGCACATATCAGTTCTTCCCCATCTGTGGGGATTTCTTCATGTTTTAAGACTTTTAATGTTCTTGCCACCGATGCTTTGAGATTATTAGATCATCTAACTAAAATTTTTAAGACAAAATGCAAAGGGTATAATTACTAAAGATTTTAGCCCACGTTATTGTTTGATGTGAGATTATTCTATCACACAATTTAATATGTAACCCACCAGCATACATGTCAAAAATAAGTAATTGGCTCAAAACTAAATTCTTAGGAGCACTTTTGAAATTCCTCCATCATGATCGATGTTTCGAATTTAGTGTTGATCCAACAAAGAATCGACAGAAACCTAACTTATTTACTTGTTTAATGAAAAAGCTTTAATGAGTCTCCATTGGGTATGGGTCTAGAGTTTTTGGCTCTACGTCTACATCCGCATTCTCTTGGTACTTCTTTGAAAAAGAGTTAAGACAGAATTAATTCAATTTAACATTTGGTTAATCTAAAGAGTATTTTAGAAACAAAATTTTTTTATAGAGTTAAATTGAGTTTAACCAAATTTAATCTAACGCATCTCTTCAGGTGGAGTATAGTTCACTTCTCTTTTAGACCCAATTTTACCCTCACCATATCCATCATTTATCGCAGTAGAGACACCCCTCTCCTCCCCCCTCCCTCCAACTTTAGTGCGACAGTAAATTTTAAATTGACTTTACACCGTACCCATTAGATAGTTACGATGTCAATTTATATCATCTAAATATGCACATGAGTAGGACATGACATAAAAGAAATTAATAAAAAAAGTAGTAGATAATAGCACATGATACAACAAAAAGTAAAAAAAAAATAATAGTGGAGGATATAAGATGAAGACATTCTAAATATTACAATATAAAGGTAGAGGGGTTAGACCCTTGTACTACCAAAATATGAAACAAAAAAATAAGTTAACTCACTTTAATTTCTGAGATTAACTCTTATGTTACTAAAATAAAAAAGGTGTTTTAACTTGACATAACATTAGCTCAAAAGTTGAGTTGGGTTAATCCGATCTTTTTCTAAAATAACCCTTATATGATGGGGGACTATTTAACTCAAAATCATAGAACAATAGACGAAAAGATATCACATTAAGTTCACATCTTACCCCTTTTTGTCCACCCAAATGAGGACGACCGAAATAATTCTCCTCTTTTCTTCAGGTCAAAACAACCTAAAGAGTTAGGCACGACTCATGAGATTCCTCAAATGATTCGGTTTTAATCGTGTTTGACAATGTCGACGGCAGAGATTTTCATGCAAAAATCTCTGACAATCAGACAAATTTTTTCAAATAAATTTAGACGATGTCGACTTTAGTGTGAGGTAGATTTTAGATGGAAGAGAGAGATAGAGAGAAGCCGTGTCTTCTCTCTCTACTAGTGAAAAAATAGACATTCACTAACTTTTGAATTGATTTTGGATATAATCGATCGTCACGTAAAAACGGATGACGGAAAAAAAAAATGCTTTGGTCGCCCTTTCGTTAGTAGATACGGATGATGAAGTCTCGTCATCCGCACCGTAAAAGACATAGACGACAAGATCACACAGCACTACGCGACGCTTTCCGAATAAAATCAGATTCACCTATTTTTTACTTTTTTTGACGAGTTGAGCCAAACGTTGCCTATCCATAATCCTTAATGTCAGCCAATCAAGGCGCATGTGATTCTAGATGTTCATAAGAGAAGAAATGTTTAACTCGTACCTAGTTTCTTGATCTACTTCAATAGCCGATGAATACGTTCATATATATATATATATGAAATAATATAGAAGAATAAATAAAACATTATATCTTATCTTAAATTGTCATTTTATTATAATTTAATTACATACAAATACGCCTATTGTATCAATATTTACCGTAGGCTATAAATATGTAACCAAATTTACCGCATATTTCGGAGAAGTCAATGGTCTCGAAACCTACCGCTCACGTCATCTTTAGGGCTTGGAAATTTCTGCGCGGTCTTAAGCCGACAACCGCACCGTTGGACGCGGTGAGAACGCGGGGTAGGGCCACGGGCCGGCCAATTAGGTTGGGCCGTCGTGACCCGGTCGGAAACCTCCTCGCGACTCCCGAGTCGTGCGCGGTGGGTTCCACGTTGTGCACTCCCCTCGACTTCGGCACCAACCACCTTTATGACAAACTTCTATTTTTATGGGAAACAAAAAAATGGATAGAAAAATTTATAAATATTTGTGATTAGATGTTGTCGGAAAAAAAAATTGTGATCTCATGTGTGTGAAGGCATGTCTTGTAAGATAGAGAAAGGAGTACCGATAATTTTGTATCTCTCCTCTCTCTCTCTCTCTCTCTCTCTCTCTCTCTCTATATATATATATATATATATATATATATTTATAAAGACTAGAGGCACTCAAAATTTTTAAGTTAATGCTTTGCCCAGGATAACCACGGACTGAGTACTCCTACCCCAACCTTGAAGTTACTTCTCCAAGAGTCTTCATGGACCTCTTTAAAATTGAAATGAATAATCTCAATTTTAATAATTTTAAGTTTATAAAGATTGGGCTTAAATTATATTTTTTCCCACATTATAATGGTAAGAAAAAGAACATGACAAAGAGATGGTACTGAAAGGGGTGGCCCCTCACCGTCTCTCTCCAGGTAACAAATAACACATTCTATACTCTATAGTAAAGAAACCATACTTCATGATTAGTCAAAAAAAAGTTGTTGGAAAAGATTAAAAAAAAACAGCTCATTTTACTACCACAAATCAACATAATCTATATTATGCATAAAAACTTATATAATTGGTGTCCAAATAATATGCCTCCGAGTCAACCAGTTTTTAGCTAGCTGAAATTAAAAGCGAAGGAAGCAGCTAGCCGCGTGATTCCACTTTCCCGGCGTGTTGAACAAGGACCCCTCCCGTGATGACGTCATGATACCGTGATCCCGGCCATTGGACGGTCGTGATCGCTTGGGTTGCACACCGCCATTTACGTTAGCGTGAGGCGAGGACGACGACTCAGAAAACGATGACTCGTGCCACAAGTCGTAGACTCACCACTGAAGAAAGCTCTTCTTAATTCCCGTACCAAACTAGAACCCTTCAAAGGTTCAAACTTGGTGGTTTTGGGCTCAAATTCACATTAATAGAACAATATTTCCCCACATATGAACCTTCCATATACGCCTTCTTGCTCAATACGCTTATTGATGTGGTAGGTCCGGATCTGACTTTCGGATCCTAATGAAGAAGACTACGTCAAGTCGAAAAATTTTATAAGAAGGTCAACAATCACATGTGTGTAAAGGGAAGAGGTCGAAGGGGAAACATAATTCGGCGCTCAATCTCACTTAAATTCTCTCTTAATTTAATTCTTTGTTCGGATCGAATTCTTATTTTTATTGATTTAATTGTCAAAAAACCGTCTCTAAAATTTACATTTTCAGAATTAGTTATTTTGCAAATTAAAAAAAAATAAATCAGCAAATAAGATTCAAAAGTTGATTCGAGACCGATCATATATATCATTAATAAATTAATAAATAAATATTTAACACAAAAGCTATTTGATGTGACTTATTCAGTTCTTATAGCATTGTAATTATGTTATAAGAACAAAATAATAAGTGTCTAATTTTATAAAAATTATACGTCTTGTCATTTTTCCACATATATACCACAATCTAATTTTGTCCGAGTTTCCAAAACGTGAAATGGAAGTCTCAGACATGGCGAACGGAAAGCCTACGCAGACCGCCATCTTTCGTCTTCCAGAAGGGGACATGGCAAATTCCGATTTGGAGGTTCATATGGGAAGTACGAACCGCCTCTCCGGAACCAGCTGCGAAATTTGAGAGCACCATCAGATCTTTTGCAGATGCACCCCTCTAGATCTGGTATTCGTATACTTTTGGTCGATTGTAAAGAGTACCCTTCGATATATCCAAATAATTATAGTTATACTCACATTATGATTTATGTATGTATGTATCTACCTTCTAGTTAATTAGGTTCCATAAAAACATAGCACCTTTCTTTTGGTGGTTTAAGCACACATCAAATGTTTGATAGAGTATTCAAGGAGTGATTTAATAATTAGTAGTAATCCTCTATATATATATATATAAGGAAGAAATCAAGAGTTTAACTTTTATACTAGATTTGTAAAGAATTTTTTAAGGATGCTATTAAGAGTTTAACTTTCATTAGATGATATAATAAGTTTATTAATATTTTTTAAAAAGATTATTTTAATGAATTTATAAATATAACTATGAAAATTCATAAAAATAGGGATGTAATCACAATACAATAACTTATAAAGGTATATATATAACAAAATAAAAAAATTTAATACCTTGCCAAAGCAATACGCGTGGTAGTTGGGATCTCGTTCGCTTCCAATTCTTAGAAGTTAGAAGAGCAACCCTTCTTTGCCCACGCCTCTCCTATAAATCGTCACCGGACTCTTCTGCCTCCTCCGCCAACTCCTCCACAGGTTACTCCGGTTCATCCAGCTCTCGAGACCTCCTCCTCCTCCGGAGTCGCTTCAAGAGAAGCCCGGCCTCATATACATACGCCTCATTCCCGAATAGAAGCCAGCAATCCCTGCACGATGGCCTCTCCGAGGATGGCTCTGGCCCTTGTTCTCTCTCTTGCTCTGCTCCTCCCTTCCTCTCGAGGTACGTAACAGCTAGCCCATCGTCTTCTTCCCTCTATCTCTCTCTCTCTCTCCCCCTTTCTTCTGTGCATGGAAGTGTTCGACGTGGTTAATGACGCGTTTTCGGCGGTTCTTGGCTATGCAGGGTCGCCGGTGATATGTGAGGAGCTGCCGCAGGACCTGTGCGCGTTCGCGATATCGACGGCGTCGAAGCGGTGCGTGCTGGAGAGCGCGCCGCGCGGGGACGGGATGACGGAGTACCAGTGCCGGACGTCGGAGGTGGTGGTGGAGCGGATGTCGGACTGGATCGAGACCGACGAGTGCGTGAGGGCCTGCGGCGTCGACCGCAGCGCCATGGGCATCTCTTCTGACTCTCTGCTGGAGCCGCAGTTCGCTGCCAAGCTCTGCTCCCCGGCGTGCCACCAGAACTGCCCCAACATCGTCGACCTCTACTTCAACCTCGCCGCCGGAGAAGGTAACAAAAATTAACCTGCACCCACCCACGTATACGTACGTATACGGTTCCCATCCGACTTATAGACCGAATGCATGTTAATAACATATGCATCATAGAAACAAATTAAGAGCCTGCAGCCTCTAAGATCAAAATTTCAACTTGAAATTAATCTCCTAATTAAGAAGCTTGTGAATATATAGTTTACCTTCGAAGATATATAGGAAATTCAAATCTGAAACGATCACTTAATCTACACAGATCAATTATCACAGTTACATGATGAAACGCACGTGTAACGTACAAACGTATTCGAGGACGCAACCATGAGAGTTGTACTGATCTCACGGCCCACAGTCACCTTGATGGTGGTCCAGTGCCGAATATTAGGTGATCACTTTGGGCTCTCACAAGCAATTAGGTCCCTCGGAATGGTATGCACGTAGCAAAGAAGACATGCACGGAAGGGCATGCACGCACTGGCCCTCGGGACTTTAAGAACAGGAAAGTTTATGCATGTGGTTATATATAGAACCTATATAAGACCGCCTTGAAAGTTTGATCTCTCCTCTTCCAATGGCTGCGAATTCCCTGATGTCGATCCCTGCGATTGGAAGATGAACCACGAAGGGATTCTGACTTTGTGTGTGGGTGGGGGGTGGAAGAAAGTGACTAGATCGATTTAACACTTTGTGGTAGAGAAAGCCAAAGGAGGAAGGTAGCTTTGCACTTTCGTGCCGGGGAAGATGGCCCTGTCTTCAGCTCTCTCTCTCTCCCTGTTCCTTCTGATTTTAATCAAAACATCAGATCTTATGTAGGACCTTGATGAATGATGGGCATGCAACTCTCTCTTATAGACCACAATCCTTGACCCTTGTGAAGGTCACAATAGTGGAGCTTCAGCACTAGATTCTCCAACGAAAATTTGTCTTGCCACCTTCACAAAACGAGATCGTACAAGAACCCTCATATTAATTTGTGTATAAGTTTCTCAAGAAAAACCCAATTTAAGTTTGCTTAGAATAGCATGAGGTGGTGATCAGCACTGCTATACAATAACATTACCAAATTAAACCAATGCTTTCAGAAAAATACTTCTAATTTCCACCTGATTTTGTACTGTATGATTGCGTCAAAAAAAGAGGTATTATATGATTCACGAAATTTCATGCGTGCACCATCATAGTTTCAGTAATCGTCGATCTTGGAAGAAAAAATGAGGTAATCACTAATTAATCCATGATCTTTTAATTATAACCTTTTTTTGGTGGGTGACATCGACAGTCGTGGGCAAAATAAACTTTCTGATTCCTTCAAGGCTAAGTTTCGAAGTGATCTAGACCTTTCTAGGCCCTGAACAGAAGACCTGGTCATCAACAAATCTTGTGTCTATTTCTGACTTGATCAAATCATGTCTGAACGCGGTTCCTGAGTAGTGGATGTACCTTTCGATTTGGCGAGCATTTCCGCGCGCGTTCTTGTCTTCTTCTTCCCTAGCCAGGGTCAAATTGAGAGATGGGACATTGACGAGGTCAAAACCGAAACAAGCATATCTTGCTTGCGGGGTTGACCTCAGCAGTAGCGCCACAGTTTGGTCTCTGCTCCCAAACCACAAATGGGAGCTCGGCAAAAGCCTAATGACCTGTACCTTAGTATACATGGATCGGGGCAGGTTGCAGAATACAAAATAATGGTGACAAAAATGTAGTATATATAAATAGACAATATAGCACTTCTTATAATAGTTTTCTTTATGAGATCTAGCTAGTTCTTTCGAATTCTGACGACATGTGTGTTTTACAGGTGTTTTCCTGCCAGACCTCTGCGCAGCAAGGCGATCGAACCCCCGCCGGGCCATGGCGGAGTTACTGAGCTCCGGCGCCGCCGCAGGCCCTGCTTCGTCTGAGGCCCTGACTGCCTTCCCCACGGCGCCTGCTCCGGCACCTTCCTCTTAGATTCCGATCAAAAGTCCGGGCACCGGATACTTATGATTCATTGAGAGCATACACTTCTTTTGTACGTGGGTGACTATAAAGATTTAGTGTACATGTGAGGAATAAGTAGCACACGGACTCAGGGGGGGCCTGTGAGACAAACATTCGTTGTCCAATCGAGTTTTCTGATGGGAGGCCAAAGCATGTTGTTATTCTTTCGATTTCATCTCCTTTTGCTTTCTCTCTCCCTCTCTACTCTCTATATACCCTACAGGTTGGATGGACAACTACATATCTATGTTGTACAAGTTTAGATGATGGTTTTATCAAAGACTACATTGCCCATGTGTGTGTGAATGGAATAGATGTCTATGTTGTACAAGTACTTAATTTAGTCGATCGATATATGATGGTGATGATACTTATCATCGGACATTACATTATAAGATTCTTAAGCATGATGTGGTGTATCTCAACAGCTTATAAGATTTCTTGGGGTCTGAAAGTATATAAACACCAAAGAATAGGATCACATGCAGAGGGAAGGATTAGTTAAATGAAAAGAAAAGCATCCTGTGAGTGCTCCAATGTAATCAGGTGCCAATCCTGATGAGGTCGGCATAAAACTATTGGTGTAACTAAAAGACACTGTGCGCGCGAGGCCTGGGATCAAGGGGACTATTGTTTGGCTGGAAACACCTGCATATTATAATGCAAAGAACAGTCCCGCCGCTGCCGACATTGGCAGCTTCATCATTTTTTAAAAGAACCTCGAAAGCGATCTATGAACATCATGGTATCATGTGCTGCACTTAGAGACGACCCCTTTATTAATATGGCCTTTGCAGCTTTCGCCTACCTGTCTGGTGGGCAATTGGCGATTGGATGCCAGGCAGAGAACAAAACTGAAATTTGAATCAACAAAGAAGAACTGATCACATCCCGCAATACATAAGAAACTATTTATTGATTTGATTAATAATTTAATATAAGTGCTAGCATGCATGAGTCCAAAGTCCTTTTTCAGTGGCTTAAATATATATGTATAGATGTAGGCACATGATTCGAGTTGAAGCAAGACCAGTCGTGAGTAGCTAAAAGAGAGGAGGGGGGAGAAGAAGAAAAGGAAGAATCAAAGGCGAGAAGAGCAAGGAATAGTTGTCGTGGGAGGGGAACAAAATAAGGGTCTCGATTGCATGCATCAACTGCTTTTGGATGAAAACAAGAATTCCTGCCAAAAGAAACAAAACTTGCAATCATATATACAATAAACAAACTCAATTGCTGCGGCCGGGAGAAGAGTGAGAGATTTCTTCAAACTACGTACGGGGTCATAAGCATAACTGATAGGTGAATTAATTCCAACATATATTCCACTAGATAATTAATATTGTCCCATCTTCTTAATTGGTGTTCTTTCTATGTAAGCAGTGAATTCAATTCCCTTCTCTTGCCTTGCACAAGGATTCTTTTATAATTAATGATCGATGCTTGAATTTCAAAAAGTTTCCAAAGCGATTTTTATCATCTCGGCAATGAAAGTAGGAGGGGTTTAAAAAAACTAAGAGGAGAGAGAACTAATTAAGTTTAGTGGCCAGGGTCAATTCCTCATTATATATAGTGTTCTAATTACTCCATGTCCATTTTACCTCCCTACTCTTCAAGCGGACTTTTTGTCTTGCCACTATTTCCTTACTGCATCAAATCCTTCATCTACAAAGAATAAGCCTCCAGAATCATCCCCAGCTAGAGCCCCCTGCATATTACCGACATTGAAAGCCAAATACTTAATCCACAGATATGCATGTGTGCATACCCAAAGCGGGATATGGAGTTAGCATAAGTCCAAATAGTACTTCTATGTAACTATTTCCAATTTACGTCACCCAAAAGCTGGAAAATCAGGAGATGAATGCTCTGACAAGAGGTACATTAAATACATTGTACCATTTATTTCTAGAGCAACGACAACAATATTGTTCTCCCCTATACCATTTATTTTTAAAACCTCCCTCAACTGTTTCCTAGTAATACTGTCCACTTGCTGCCTGCTGGTGACTAATTAACCGGAGAGACATATGCATAGCTCAACCTGCATAAGTGCGCGCAGTTCTCATCGACACTAATGTGGAGCATAACCTGTGCACATTCAATAAATGTGGTTATACAGCATATATATATATAATATAGGATATATAACAGATTTATGAACACAGATGAAAAATGTAGAACAATTGCAATTGGCTGCATGTGATACGGAGATTATAAGTTCATGGTTGACACAAGTTTACAAATATATATAACAGGTTAACAATTGGTAGTATACATGTAGAGCTGCGGGCCTAAACAAATTACTGATAGCGGCCATCTGAGAGTGCATTATCTGCAGCTTCTGAAGAATGTTCTGTGACATGTATCTACTCACAGACGCATAGAGACGAAGCCCGCCAACCGCCGCGGCAGTAGCAACCACTGCCACGATCGAGTGGAAACAGCTGCACCTGATGCAGGCACTGCAGCAGCCATGGCTGGTGTTGATGTTTGTCAGGGAAATAGATAGCCACACCATGTGCCCCAATGCCACACGCGTTGTCGCTTCTAGTGGCCGGTTCGATCCACAGGGGCGTTAGGAGTTACTGTTTGCTGGTTACTTGCTCCTACAGCAAAGATCAGACAGCAACTGCTTCTTGGCGATTATGTTTTTCTCACTTGTGTAGGAAAAATGTGTGCCTCATCTGTTCATCAGGCCGCTGGGACACGATTAATGGAAGATCGAACATTGATTCCGTTCGCATTTTATATAAGCATGGTATAATTTTAGGAGACAAAAGTTATTCTCCCGGTTGCAGAAATCATGTCTCATGCGTTAACTACTACCGACCATTAACATGTGAAAGAAGAGGCCTAGCTAGAACTAGAGGCAAACATCTATCTTTGAGACACCCATGTCGGAATAATCATGGAAAAGAGAAGGTTTGTCCATCTTCTTTTCACCCTTTTTCTTTTCTTCCTTCAGGGCCATGTGCTGCCTTCCGGTGTGAATCCACACAGATGTAACTCCAGACTTCAACACTCGACCGGCAGTCCTAAAAATGGGTTGGGAGTTGGGGGAAGGGGAGAAATTAAAAGGAAATGACTGTGTAAAGAAGAAGAAAAAAACACCATGTATAGGTTCTACCACACGGAGCTAGCAGAAAAAAACACTGCTCCGATCCGAAGAACTTACTAGCCATCTCTTCTGTGTGCTTGAACGTTGTCTAATATAGGGCGCCATGCCTGCGGCCACTTCACGTTCTCGAGTTCCGGCGGCTGGTCCCTGAAGTTGGTCTTTCCTGCACTTGAGAGATGCGTCTGCTTGCGCACCAGTGAGGTATAGAAGTGGCCGGAGGAGGGATCCAAAAGGATAGCATGATCACTTCATCCAACAAGTGCACGATATGGGTAGACAACACGGAGATGGAGAAGAGATCAATGCGATCCCTTTGGATGCTTCCCCGAGCCACAAGGTGAAGAACATATATGGGAGATAAGTGCCAACCTCCTCGTGTCTCCGTCCTTCCCTTGTCCTTCTCTCTCCTCGCCCTTCCTCTTGCTCCCCTCTTCTCTCTCTCTCTCTCCCACTCCCTCCCTTTGCTCG
Source organism: Colocasia esculenta (assembly GCA_014218235.1). Lineage (NCBI taxonomy): Eukaryota > Viridiplantae > Streptophyta > Magnoliopsida > Alismatales > Araceae > Colocasia > Colocasia esculenta. The sequence continues at coordinate 2,849,396 of CM024757.1, forward strand.
CACATCGCCCAGCTGCCACAGTAGGAATGGGGTCGCAGCAGCCAGCACTCCTTATAAAAGGGAGGAGGGGAGGTTCTTTTACTGTTTTTTTTTTCCTTTTCCTTTGCTTCTTTCTTTTCCCATGCCTTGGTAGAACAAATGGCCTCATTCTCTCCTACAATTGCCAGGGTTGCCCTGCGCACCACTGTTGAGAGATGTGCACATAAGATAAATGCTTCTGTGGGTCCAGGGTCGACGCTGTTATAATTATAATCACTGGGCCTAATCATCATGCAATCCCATCACATGTAACCATGTCAGAGATCCTATCATATGCGAGATCAATCATTTTGGCATTGATATATATATAGATGACTTCTAGCTAGCTTCTACTGCCATAGCTGTTTGCACGCCATGCCATGCTGCTTCATGCCACTATTAACGTTTCTGACTAGCATTGTTCTAATTAACCCAAGAGAAATAGTAACTAGTACATATCAAAAGTAAACCGAAATAAATGGGTTTTCTTTGGATTTTGTGGTGACCCTTTTCTAGCAATGTAATGTCGTCTGTAGTGAAAGTTTGCGTGGAAAGAGCAGAGAGTTTTCGAGAACAGAGTTATGTTGGACTACATTTAGTGGGTGATAATGTAACTGTTGTTAATGCAATCTTAGAGCCGGACAAAGCACTAGTTGAGATCAAATGGATGGTTGAACAGACAAGGAATTTGCTTAACAGATGGACTTGTACTACCGTTGTGTTTGTGTTGGGGAGCCATTAAGGCTCTTGCAATTAAAAAAAATGAGAATAATTTAATGTACTTGAGTTTTACACTTTACACTAGTACTTCTCATTTTTCATTGAATGAATATATTGTGTTCTTTTTTTATTGACTAATAAAAAAAAATACAAATACAAAGTACAAAACTCAAATACACTAAATTCTTCAAAAGAAAAATATGAGCTATGTGATCGAAGGCTTCTCCACAGTTGGGTACTACTTCACAATTGAAAAAAAAAAAAAACTCCCTTCACGTGAGGAAGGGGGGAGTTCTCGGGCGTCGAGAGAGTGTGCTAGCTGTGGGAAATTTTGTGCTCCCTCCACACTCTAGAGAGAGATGAAGGGGGGGGAGTCATCCTTTGAAGTCCAAGTCTCCTATAAATATAGCCACTACCATCCTCACACAAAACAAACAGCTATAATCTAATATAGAGAAAGATTTATTGCACTTGTATATTGTACTTTAAGTGTAATATGACTAGACAATAGCTCATGTAGCACTTCTCACATGAGCAGTGAGAAAGTGATAATCCAATTGTTAGATGCCACATAAATTTGTTGCCTAGTAAATACAATATATATGTAAGTGCAATAAATCTTTCTCTCTAATATAACATGAACAAATTAAAACCATATTTTCTTATTTTTAACTTAAACAAAAAGGACAAGGTACAATATCTTTATCCTGACATATATATATATGCACGCTAACTAGTCTTCGAAATAAGGAGATACCTAACTCTAAATGAGACTAGTGGTTCTCGATCGGTAACACATTGCAGGAACACAAGTAGCTAGCTAGCTAGGATGCCTATAACATCTCCAACCCCCTCCCCAGTCCTCCCATCTTGAATGATCACGAAATATGATTCATGGTCTTTTGTCTGTATATCCTGTTGATATTAGGCAAGTATTAATTCGTGTTCATGCTTATGACCCTGCCTTCTTCAACTTGGTTCAGCAGATCTCGTACATCCACACCCGGTCTTCTTGGGCGCTTCATATTCTTCTACGTACGTTACCATGCTCAGATGAGAAGTACTGCAACAGTAATAACTCCACTGTTCATAGATTAACAATTATTTTACATTACATATAGAGACTAAACTAAATCAAGAATATATATGCGGTATATATATAATATAATAGTAGAGATAAATTTTAATCTCACATTAAAAAATAATAAGAATAAGTATATGTTTATCAATAAGAGTCTTATCTCTTCTCTCGAGAAGATTTTTTTAAAAGATAAAATCTCAAACATGGAGATAATATTTTTTGAGAGACACATTAGCACCGTATGTGGAAACGAGAGATCATGTGTTTTGTCCAAACGTCTCATTTTCATGAGATCTGCATATCTTTATCTTCACTGAGAGGTTGTGTTCGTAGATATATATTTTAGTTCCACATTGAAAGATAGTGAGAATAAATGTGTACTTATTAGCAAGTGCACCTTACCTCTTTTCTCAACAGAGTTTTTTTAAAGAACAAAATTCCAAACATGGAAATAATACCTCTTGAGAGACATATTGAAATCATGTCTATTAAATAATATCTCTCTCAAAGTGATCTTCAGATTTTGAGTTAAGTAGTTTTGTATGGGATCAGAGCCTGTGATCGCTCGCATCCTATATTTGTTGTCGTCCAAATGACAGAACCTAAATGAGGCGTGTGCACAGGGTGAAGGATTAATGTGTTAATTAAGAATTGTCCCGATAAACTTAATTTGATACCATACGCTTTGAAGTACGTACTGAGGGCACATGCAACCCATCCTACTCTCTGCATCATAAAAGCCTTGGATGAACCCTTGCTAGCTAGGCGGCCGGATCAACATATCCTCATCACGGCAGCAGTACTAAGACACAGTAGAATCAGTAAAAATGGGGAGCTAGTAAGTAGTAAATGAAGGGGACAGGCACCAACGCTGCCGTGGCAACAAGGACATTTGGACATGGAGGTCTCGTATAGTACGATTTGTTTGGTCTATCCCCCGCAGATGCATCTCTGAATGCTTTGTTCCCTTCTTTGCTAGACATGAATGCTGGGATCCAACCCTTTATGTCTACCCACTGATAGAGCTAGCGCACTGTGGACTTACTTCGATGCTTCCTGCCCCATATGTAGTGCTCCTCCATCCAAGTTCCGACCCCACTCCACAGTGGAGGAGCCAACATCACCCACCTTCCCCACCTTCTTACCTTTCCTAATCCTTTCTTTGTTTCTTAATATTCTTCACCATATGTATATATATATGGATTATTCACAGAGGGCGTTTATTGTAGGTTCCCTGCAGGTCCCACAGGAGACCGTGCACCTTGAGCATTACACTCTAGAAGTCCTCAAGTATTGGGATTTGCACTTGATCAGAGAGGTTTGCTTTATCTAAAGATGTAGATAACTGCATGCTTCAAAGAGAACAATTAGAAAGAACCTATGACTGATCAGCAGTGCTACTAACACCAAAAGGAAAGTCATAACTTCAACCACAGTTAATTACATGTGTGGAAGCTAGAATTTAACTTGAGGATCTGTGAGGTGCCCATGTCACACAAGCCCTGTCATAAGACCATGCATGTTGCACCCTGAACATTACAATGAAGTCTGCAAGTATATACAGGGATTTGCATGCAGAACTTGAGCGATTTGGCTTAAACCTTAATAACCCCTGGTTATTTTAACCAGGGGTTATGTCACCTAACTTTTAACTCAAATGGGTTTGGCACCACTTTTTAAAAACTTGGTTAAATTAAGGGTTATGCTACTCTAATCTTTTGCCTAGGATAACTTAACCCTGGGTACATATCCCCCCATATATCTCAAAAACCCACTGATTAGGCTACCTTAATTATCAAAGTGAAAAAATACTCTAACCAAAGTTGTACTCCTCTCTAACCCCACTTTTAACCCTTATCAAAGCAACAACAGGAATAGGAGAATAGCACGAGGCCAGCTTCTATATATACAGTGCCGTCAAGAACACACTTGCCCTGGCACCTTGCCATGCGTCATTGTATGCCTGTCCTCCAAGGGGTGGTCCATGTTATTGCACTTTGTGCAGCTGTTAGCGGGTGCACAGCCATTAATTTATGCCGCGTGGTTGGGGTGGAACCCCTGTCATTGGAATCCTTTGCCTTGATTGCAAATGATGTGTGTGTGCGTGGGGGGGTACGTAGTTCTTTTGCCTTTTCACCTTCATCTACATGTAAAGATATGCCTGCCATCCAATTACAGGGATACCACGCGTATGGGTCCAGCTTTATTGATGTGAATTTATTTCCGGGGGAGCCTCCTAGAATCGAGCGCCATATATAGTTCCCTCGTGCCTCACAAGCAAATGATAGAAGAAGAAGTGATTTCATCGAGGGGGCATCTAATCTATAATTCTGTTTAGAAGGTGCAGAAAAATTTAGAAGTTTTAATGTGGAAGAGTTAGTCTTAAAAGGTAACAATGTTGAAGTGATTAAAGTTTGATGTGAACCAGTTAAAACTCTATTAGAGATCAAAAGAATTGCTGTCGAAGTTGGAAGATTATTAGACAAGTGATCTCTAAATAGAATAGTTTTAATAGGGAGAAAGTCAAATGCCTGTGGAAATGGATTTTGGAGATCCATCACAATATTTTAAAATTTAAAATTATTTATCATGTTCTCATATGTATACCCGCATATTATAAATTCAAGTCATGTTTAGTACTAAGTGAGTCACTGTAACGAAAGATGAATCGGTAATAGCGGAGCGCAGGCGTGCCAGTCGCTGAAGCGACAACATGTTCTGCCTCCGAGAGTCGAAGGGCTTTAAGTCTATTTACGCGCCGTCTGACTTCGTCAAACGAAAGTGGAGATCGGGTCGGGACCAAGACCCCGCCGTTGCCTAAGCGCAACGACGTTAATTACATCCCTCTAAGAGGGAAAACCCTTGATTGATCACCAGAATAAAGAGCCTTGTGGCCTTGAGCGGAAACATCCGATAAAAGATATGCGCGAAAATGTAAATTTAGTTACGCCTAACGCGAGATAACCAGAATATAACACTTGACGCATTTTTGTTGTTATTTCAAATTTATTAAAAGAGGTTGAATTGGTTTCAACGTTATTTGGGTTGGTTTATTTTCTTTTAGTCTTTTGCATTTTTTTCTTTTGATCTTGCTTGGTCTTTTTATTGGATTATCTCTTTGTCTGTTGGTTATTTAGTTTGGTCTAATTTTGATTGTTTGGCTTGATGTGGTGTTTTATTTGATTTCAAATGTCTCTTCATTTATTTCTTTGGGTTTATTTGAGTTTGCAATTTTTTTGAGTTTTATTCCAAATTAGAAGGTTAACTCAAAATTATTTGATTTGACCCCTCTTTTTTTAAGATTATTTGATTTGTAAACTTTGGATTTATATTTTTTTGAAGCCATCTTATTCATATACATTTTTTAAAACTTGATTTGAACTTGTAGCAACTTTATTTTAAATGGTTTGATTTATTTAACTTTTGTAAATTGTTGTTTGTCCTTTTCCTTTTATTTATTTATTTATTTATTTTGAGTTGATTAAATGAAAGAGGCAATGCGTATATATGAATAATGCAGATCGGTGGGGCTAGTGGATGGAGAGAGAGTGTGTAGTGATGTGTATGCATGAACAGTGCAGAACGGTGGGGTACTGTATATAGGGACCTGAACGGTGGCTTTATTGAGATTGAAAATGAACAGGGAAAACAGAACGATGGTTTGCTCATGTATGCAGTATGCTGAACGGTGGCCATAGAAATCTGAACGGTGGCCTGCCTATATGAATGTATGGCTGAACGGTGGGGAAGTGCTGCCTGCACCGATCAGGCTGAACGGTGGCTGCTGTTCATGTGGATCTGAACGGTGGGAAAGTGCTGCCTGCACCGATCAGGCTGAACGGTGGCTACTTGTTCACTGGACCTGAACGGTGACACATATATACATGAGTATGGTCTGAACGTGGGGTGGCTGCACCACCGATCAAGCTGAATATTGATGGACAATTTGAAAATGTTTGTTTCTTTTGATATTTCCTTTATTTTCATTTCTTTTGTCATCATTTGTGACTATCATTATTATTATTGTTATTTGTTGTTATTGTTATTTTCCTTGTTTATCTTTGCATTTGATTTGTTAATCGGATGATATACATTGCACCGATACTCATTTATTTCTTTTGCACTCACAAAGTACAAAGTAAGCCGATATAATTACAACATGACGGAGAAAAACCCGGGTCACTCGGCAGAATTTGTCATGATGGGAATCATCCCTGCCCACCATATGTTGGGATGATCCTTTAGTGTAAACACCCACCAACTTAAGGGTATGCACACGGGACGATGTTCGCCACATAGCGGCGACACGATGTTTACCAATAGTACCGAATCACAACACAAGTTGCTTGGTGACTATATAGGCACAAACCAATTCGGAAATCATCGCGGCGAAAATTCGGCAGCACCTCCCCTTATTCTACATGTGGGGGAGGGGGTGTGCATGACATTCGTCCACCACGATGGAGACGGTGCTAAAAAGAGTGTTGTTGCCGAGCGCAACAACATTGCGGCACATGGTACTGGTCTTCCGGACATATCCAGGAAAGGACCATTATGTACCAAGGCCGGAGGACGTTGTAATCCTGAACGGTGGTATTTCATGTTGAAGGAATTCAGAACGGCGGCCTTCCACAGTGAAGGAGACCTGAATGGTGACCTTCCCTAGTGAAAGGAACCTGAACGGTGGCCCTTCCACAGTGAAGGAAACATGATCGGTGAACGGTGGCCCTTCCACAGTGAAGGAAACCTGATCGGTGGCCTTCCACAGTGAAGGGAACCTGAACGGTGGCCCTTCCACAGTGAAGGAAACCTGATCGGTGGCCTTCCACAGTGAAGAAAGTCTGAACGGTGCTCCCCACATGGTACAGAAAACCTGAACGGTGGACTTTCTACAATGTAGAAACTCTGAATGGTGGGCCTTCTACAGTGCAGAAACTATGAAATCTCACAGTGAGACAGTCTGAACGGTGGCTATCTCACAGTGAGACAGTCTGAACGGTGACCATCTCACAGTGAGGTAGCCTGAACGGTGGAATCGCCCAGGGCCACCGTTCAGAATTTAAATGCGTAAATCAGAAGAAATTGAGACCAACATCTCAAAGAATGATTTCAGAATTATAAAATGGAGATTTAAGGAAAATTTGGCAGTGGGGATTATATGTTTATTTAGTGAACAGAGTCCCTCACATGGAGAGAGTGAAGACCCTGTAAACACAAATAACAACAGGCCACTGTTAAATCTTTTCCATATACTCGAAATGGGGCAAAACAGTAAGATGTGGAAGGAAACTAAAAGAGAGGGGGGCTACTGATGGCATGATGGCGCAATATCCACATGCAATAATTGCATAGAATTTTTTATGCCACAGTGAACAGCCGGAGAAGACAATGGGGGGGAAATTAACAACATCACACAACCCTTACACAGAGCTATATGATCCACTCATCCAAACCAGTAAAAGAAAAAAAAAAGAAAAGAAAACGCAGAAGTAATAGTAAACTTAACCCATCGGTCCTTAAATCAAGAATAAACTATGGAAAAATAGGAGAACAGTAAGCAATGCATAGCATATGGCTCTCCACACAAAACCAGTACAATTCTGTCAAAGATAACAAGAATAAAACATGTAAAAGAAGAGTTCCGAGTGGAGGACAGAAGGAAACAACAGAAATTTCTAGTAATTCCTATCATGAGCATACAGAGGATTGAGAAGAGAAGAACACATTTCCTTTCTGAAATCGGTGCCCCTTTCTCTCTCTAATTACATCTCATTTCTCTGCAATACTCACCCTCTCTCCTCCCTGCTTCCTGCTCTCTTTTAAAAAAAAATCCAAAAACCTCACTCCAAGGAATTCCGTAGCTACCTCTCCCTCTGCTCTCACCACAAGTTCCCAGACGAAAGGGAGTCTGCCACCTCCTCTCCTGCTCCTCTGCCGTTTCCTTCTGCTGCGGGAAGAACCACCCAGACGCTCCTCTCTCTGCTGGCCGCCTCTGCCCTCCTGCTGCCGCCTCCTCCCTGCTGCATGGCTAGAAAAGGCTTTTTAAAGGGGCCCTTTTCTGAGGGTTACGGTGGCTGGGATAGCCCCTCCTCCTATGAATATTTACACCAAGTGCCATTAGCATGTTACATAGACCATACACTGCCTTTTACTCTTGGGCTGCTGGCCCATTAATGGCCTGGTAGCTGCAAAAATGAGTGTAAACAAATGCCCCCCACCTGGGGACGGTACGAGTGAGGGTCGAACGGAGTAACGTCCGCAGGTGTACCCCTTTTTTAAACCCATCTTATATTTTATCGTCGCTCAGTCTCATTGTTGTCGATCTCTTGTTGCTCTGTTGTCTTGTAGCGTCTGGTGGTCTGTTGTCTCGTAGATGGCTGGCGGTCCTTGGACGTATTGCCATGCCAGTGATTCTATTGTATTGAGATTGGCAGCCAATAACGTGAGCGATCAGACTGACAATTTTTATGCTGATCAGTGCATCGACACACCGATGTCTTAGTTTGACAATGTTAACAGGTGAAGATATCAACATTGTAGTTTGCATGGATCGACAAAGATATCAAATTGAAAATTTTGCCCCAGTGATATACATCGGATCAGTGACTTTTGACATTCCGGTGACAATCCTGGAATGGTGTCAAGGCAATAATGCTGAACCGGGCTTCTTCCCTGAAGATCGGTTGCATTAAACCGGGCAGTTTATTGGTGTGAAGTGCCAAAATGATTTCTAAACGGTAGGATCCGATAGGTCCTTGGTGAATAATGGGATCCAACTAATTCTGAATGGTGGGATCCGTTTTGGAGAGCTGAAGTGGGTGGCGCTGCCTGGTGGCGGGCCTGACAGGCTCGATAATAATGAGGCGGTGGTTCAACTCAGAACGGTGGGATCCGTTTAAGCCTCCTGAAAACCAAAAGGCCAAGACGGTGGCGGGTCTGACAGACCCGATAAGGATGAGGCGGTGGGATCCGCTTGGGTCCTCAAAAGGCGTGTCGCGCTTCCCTCCCTTTCTTCGGCGGTGTCTTGGTGCGCAAGGTTTCCCTTTCCTCTCGCAGCATCTCCTGGGCAAACATAGCAGCGAGGAGAAGGCGCGAAGACTCCGAGGGTGTTTTGAGATCGGTGGGCACTACTTCTTCCGCTCGGGTTTTCCCCTTCTCCCTTGCGACGGTGGTCAGACCAAGGTGGCGACGGTGACCCTGTGCAGCAACGGAGCAACTTAGGAGCACGGCGCTGCACATGTGGTGGTGCTGTTGCATTCACGGCAACGGCTGCGCTTGCTTTAGGGCGGCATCAGCGTTTCGCTTGTAGAGGCAACCCTGGTTCAAGACAGCAGCCAGGCACTTCATCCTTCTCTTCAGAAGCGGTGTTCTCGGCTTTCTCTCACTCATCGGAGGTGGTTTTTTTGACACTGTTCGCGCTGAAGCGCGCAGGTTAGGCTCTTGCAGTGGCGGTGGAGTTAAAGCTTCCGGAGGCGACTGTGTCCGTCTTCCAGGGCGGCAGCCTCTAACCTTCCCTCTGGTAGTAAAAGTGAAGAACCAAGGCAAGGTGGTACGGGCGTTGTTTTGGCCTTTACGGCATTGGCGGTCAGACCTTTGAAGCTTCCGGTTTGCAGGGGAGACAGAGGATTCTTTTGAGTTCAGAGGTAAGGATATGGGTCAAAAGGGCCGACCCCTTCTCTCTCTTTTTGATGGCATGAAGTTTAGGAGAGATCAGAGGTCTTAGACCTTTATCTTCCTATTTTGCTTCTTCCCTCCTCAGCCCCCTTTCACGGCGGTGTGCAGGTGGAGGGTTTAGAGTACAACGGCGACCTTGGTTCTCATTAGCAGCGGCGTTTGTTCCCTGGTGGTCTGCGACGGCCTTCCCCAATTAGGGCGGCTTCTGTCTCACTGGTTGCATTACGCGAGTGAGACAGAGACGCTTCTACTTTGTGAAGGCGACAACGAAGGTGTTCTTCCCCCAGTTGCGGTGATTGAGTCAAGACGCATCGTCCAGATTTCACCACCAGTGACCAACCACACCACTAAGGGTTGGCGACTCCCCCTTCTTCGAATTTCTTCTGTACTTCCTCATTCAAAATTAATCATCCTTATGTCAGCATTGTGGAGACTCTTTTCTCCCTCATTCTAGTCTTCTTTGAGGTCAGACTGTGTTTATAAAACAATGAACCCTGTGCACATCTATTATGTGCGACCAGATGTGACTTTGTGATGCAGATTTGGTGGACTGGTGGTGATCTTGTGTATCTTCCCTTAGGTGATCCATTTGCATTTTGTGATGAACCTGGACCGTGAGCTGCAATGCCCCTCATCAGTAAGAGGATTTGGTGCCATTGGGTGTGGGAGATCTTGATCAGCCAATTTTCTTGACCTCTGCACCGTCGGGGCTTCATCCGTTCCAGCGATGTCCGATGAAGAATGGCAAGAGGAACTATGGGACTGTTGCGTTTATGATGCTAGTCGGCGAAGGCTTTAGGGCTTTAGCATCCACGTTCCATTCTCTTTTCTGTTGAGTGGAAACTGTAGGGAGTTTAATCAAGTCCGAAGTCATGGATATTTGCTTTTTTTTTTTTTCAAGACTGATATCTGGTGGTGCATTGTATAATTCCCTTTTTTTTTATTGACAACTAAAAGCTTTCCTTTTGTGATGGTGTCAAATGACAGAGAATTTCATACATGAGATTTCAATATGTACAGTGGAAAGGCCTTCATTTCTTTAAATTGCATCAAGCAGGGGTACCTCATATGGTTTAACATTTTAAAAGCATGACTTGACAGTCTTACAGGGGTCCAATGATGTACATTTGTATATGTCTGATCTCATGTGACTAGCCTTTGGGTTTAGTCAAGCACTGGGCCATCCTCCCTTGCAGGCTAGGCCTCGGGGTCGGGACGGTTCCCGGAGAGCCTTTGGCGTGCTTGGCACGGCCATCTGTTTGGGGTCATCTCGCCTTTGTGCGTGGATGCGTACCCATGGCACCCTCTCACAGCTCCCGGGCTGGGGAGGTGCTGTCGAAATTTTGTCTGCAAATTTCTTTTCTCAACATATTTTTAACTTCCGACTAATTTGCATCTTGTGTCGCCTTCTGTAGACTTATGGCTTCAGAACCATCTTCTTCTTCTACCCACGTCACACTGGCGGGTGGTGCTAGTTTTGCTATTGATAACATGGTGCCAGTAGTGACTTGGGGGAATTTGTCCGAGTTAAACCGAAGACATGAAGACTTTGTGGTGCTAGCTGATTCTTCTGACTCGGACACTGATACTATGGATGAATAGCGGCTTGCCATAGATGCTATTTCAGCTACATTTAATCGATCAGGGGACTATCGAATTGATTTTCCCAAAGATAAACATTTACAGCTTTTCCTTCGATCCCATCAGATAAGAGGAAAGCGTGACACATTTTTGGTTGGGCAAATTGAGAAGGCCATCCTTTGTGGGCGAGATAGCATGACAGGCAGCGTACCACGGACTGAACCGATATACCGGTTGGGCGAGCCTCGGGCATGGAAACCTATTCTAGGCCTTGAGGAGTTGATTCTGGAGGACAACAAGTTGACCCGAGCCCCCATCTTTGTTCCATCCAGATGGGACAATTCTTCCGGCAGAGTAAATAAAGAGGAATCTTCTTATGGCCTATTTCTGGCTCCATTAAAATGGGGTTATCGGGACGAACCCTTTGTCTTGGACTGCTTAGCCATCCGGTTCAAATATCAATTGGCTGTTGGCTGGTTTGCTGATTTGAAGGTCACTGATTCTCACAAGTTCCGGACTTTTGCTGTAGAGGCGACAGAGTACGTGCTACAGAATTATGCGCCTATATTAGTGACTGCAGGGGTGTACCACAGCGTTTATGCTGCCAGATACCAATATCCCATTTCTCGTGGACTCTGCTGTGGTTTGATCGAGATGTTTAACAGCAAATTCAACACTTTCTACACAGCAGAAGGCGAGACATCTCTGGATTTGTGGAGCCTGCATCAACTATCGGGTTTGCCCATCGATGGGGAGCCTTATGAGGAAGTAGGCTTGCCCGATGCTCTGAAAGATGAAACCGATGGAGAAGGTCAGTACACCTTGGGGATTTCATATCGCTATCTCATGAAGGTGTATCGCACCCTTTTCCTCTCTTACAAAAGAAGTGCTGCCCCCAAAGATCCTCGCAGAATTAGGTGTCATATGTGGTTAGAGTATTTCTTTTCCACCGAGGCAAGATATGAAGGTTTTCCCTCCATTGATGGCATCATCAAATTGGCAAGGGCGCCGCGCCGGAAGGTTAAGCTTTCAGAGTCTACATTTAAAGGTGACCGCAAGGGACCCAATCCTGCTAATGTAGACCCTTATACACACTGTGCCGCCTATTTGGTGTATTGGCTATGTACTTTTGCCATGCCTAACGGTGATGACACAGTCATTCGCCCAGAGACCATTTATCCGGCATGCCAAATGGCCTGGGGAGTCAGACTGTCCTTGTGCCCAGCAGAATTATGCCTTATTTATCGGACTTTAGGAGAACTGAGCCAGCACGACTTTCCTCGCACACGGCGCATTATCAGTCCGATTCATTTTTTCAATGCTTGGGTCTGCACCTTGTTTCCAGAATTTGCCCCCAGGTCAATTCAAGCTTCTACGTTGTTTCCTCGGATGCTTGAATTTGCAAGTGTTGAACCACCTTCCGCCTCTACCCAACTATATGATATCCGAGGGCGGTTAACAAATATCCCCACAGATTCTCCTGGGACGATTCACTTTTGGACGCTGGCTGGTCACTCACGTCCACTAGTAAATAGGCACCGGGAATGCTGTGATAATGTATCTGAAGAATATACCCATGTTCTTGGCAGCAAGAAGTTGATGAGGCCGTGCTTAGAGCCAGAGCTGAGGGATTGGGCTTTATCTATTCGCCCAAGTGTGCTAATCTTCAGGAGAGGGCAGACGGTTTACATGGAACCATACTATCCTTTCCGATTTGGTAGAAATTTTGGATATGACCAGCATATCCCTCCTTCCAGCGCACAATTTTTTTTGGATGAAAGAGCAGTACAAGGTTTGAAAGTCGTCGATCACTCAAGGAAATGGTGGGATTTCTTTCACCGCCAAGACCCCTCCACTTTTCGAGTGCCAACACCCGGCCGGGTACCTCGGGTGACTCAGGGATACATAAAATGGTGGAATGCACGGACGGGCTTTTACCAGAGCATCCGGATGGACTATTGGGATAGAGCCGAGCGGCGGATTTTGAAAGCACAAGCTGAGCCATCCATTGACATTGATAGAGAGCATCTGCTTCGCCTCAAATCAATGAGTGCAAAGGCTGTGGATTCTTATCTCGAGCTCAGGAAAGGGCCAAGGACACAACCTTCCGCTTCCTCCCTGCTCGAAGCCCAGATACCTACTACTGATTTTCTCGACACTCTCGAACACTTGTGCAAGCTCAGTACAAATGCATTACCGCCTGCTGCTCCTCTGCCTCTTGAAGAGAGCAATCCATTTGTTGTGTCATCTCGCAGTGAAGTTGACTCTAATTTCCCCTGGAGGAGTTTCGTGCCTGGAGTCGAGCGCACACCGGGATACTATGGAAGAACCAATTGGCTTTTTGTTCTGCTGCAGACTCACAAGCTGAATATTGAGTCTGACATTGACGTGATCTTGGACTGCAACTTACATGTCTCATTTCATTATGCGGAGGCTTGGGGAATGGATTACCTAAGCCTATATTATTTCCTTTGTTCTTCCAACAATGAGGATCTGGCTGACCTGGCGGAACGGTGCCGAAAGGTTAATGACGTTTGCTGGCTGGTTAAAGAGGCTGCCTCTCGGAGCAAGCAACCTGCTTTGACATATTGGCCCTTATCACAATTGTATAATGGTGCCCCAGGTGATTTACCTTCTTTTTTTATTTCAGTGGCCTCTTGTCTGCATGCTCCTCTTAGCATGTTTGACCTTATTGCTTCTTTTCCTTGTCAGATTATGCTGTTGAACAAAGAATCGCTCGGTATCGGAGGCTACTATCTGCAGTGAAGCAGCCTGCTTGTTTTGATTCTGGAGCCCCCGTCACAGAGACTTCATCTCCCTCGGTCAAACATGCTAAGGCCACCGAATCTCCCATAGTGATTGCTATTAAGAAAGCCACTGTTTCTAAACGGAGAAAGCTTGCGACAGAATCTGAAGCTTCCTTAGTTGGCCCAAACATTCCTTCATTTGAGGAGTTCACTAGCCAGACTTTTGGTAAGTGCACTTTCGGAGAAAGAGAACCCCTATAACCTCCCTTCTTATACTTGCACATAAGAGAGACTCTCTTCTCTTTTTTTAAACTTTTAGTGGTCTTGTTGCAGCATCCGAGACCATGGTTCCTTCGGCGGCGGCGGCTCCGCAGGACACACCTAAACCTCTGATGACGGAGGAAGTGATTGTTCCTGGCCCGGAGCAAAGGACGGTGCTGGAGGGTATTCCCGCGGCTTTAGGTGTCGCAAAATTACCTTCTGAGTCAAGCCTCCCCTCAAGTAAGGCTCCACCATATGCTGGTCTATATGCACCATTCTTTAGGTACTTTTAACACTCTTCATGTTTGGATGTTTTAGGTGTCGCCATTATATCAGAGAAGGGTAAGCGTCAGGCGACGAAGGTACCTCCCAAAGTGTCGCAAGCTCCCTCCCGAGCAAGCTCTCGAGCTGCCGGGAGGCTTGCACTATTGAAGATTCGCGAGGGCGCGCCAGTCTCTTCTAGGGAAGCTCCAGTTGCCATTTCTTCGGAAAGTTCTTCGAGTACCAGCGGGGCCGGATATGCTTCCCCGCTTGGTGAGACAAGAGGTTTATCTGAAACCTCCTCTGCAGAAAGGATTTCTGCTTTGGAAGATATCGGGGACGACTCTGCTAGCAGCGCAGACATTTCCTTGGCAACCAATGTAGAACAGCATCACGTAGCTTCTACTGAGCTTGCCCTTGTGAGTATCATTGTTTCTTTTCACATTGAGCGCTCTTTTAACACAGATATTTAATGTGCATGTCCCCCCCCCCCCCCCCCCCCCCCTTTTTTTTTTTTTTAGGAATCTGCTCCTCACCCGAACATTGCCCCTACTGAGCCTCAGGCAGCAGTTGATATGACTCCTGTGACAACAATAGTGTTGTACCAGCAACCTTTGCCGGAATTATTGGGCACTACTGTGACGCCCGTGCCTGATGCTGATGCTCGTCTGGTTGTATCTTCCTCTAGTGACAACCCTCATGGCTCCCCGCTTGTACCAGCTTCTCAAGTAGCGCCTACGTCTGTTGATAGAGATGCAGCCTCTTTTGAAACAATGGTGTCTTCCGCCGACTTGACTGCAATATCCCATGTTTCTCCAGTGGGTGTTCTGGCTACAGCGGATACGCTGCCCTCCTCATCATATGAGGTTGACGCTAGCATATGGTCTGATATAGATGCCCAGGTGCACTTTGAAGTGCCATCCATTGATCCCTCTGAGGTTACATCTTCTTCAAACGCCATGATCCAGAACCAGTTGTCCACCTTGCACTTAGTGGTGAGCCAGAGACCAGACATAGGCTATGAGGAGATGAAGCAGTTTGCAAATAAGCTTACTGAGGTCTTGGTCTTCACAAAATGTCCCTTAGCCGACTGGGCATACAAGGTTACCATGGTGCTCAAATCTATAAAACGGCAGGACTATCTTCGCTATGAGATGCCGAACCAACTAACTGCTTTGGAGATACAACTGTCTGAATATGAAGCAGTATTGGAGCCTTTGCAAACCAGCACTAAGTGTCACCGGTCGACTATTGCGAAACTTTATACAACTTTGGAGGATATGGACACCAAAATTGCCAAATTGCGTGCAGAATTGGCCGCAGTAGAGACTGAGCGGGGTAAGCTAACAATTTCTCTGGAGCAGGAGAAAGAAGCCCTCTTACTGAACGAAGGCCAGACTGTCTCGGCTGAGGAGAAAGTAAAAGAGATTCAATTACAGCAGAGTCGTTTGAAAGAGAGGGCCTCCTTGCCCAATTTGGGTATTTTGTCTTTGGAAGAAATATTTTGGGGCATATGAAGCTACAGTTACCCCCTCTTTTGTATTGGTAAAAGTGTCTATCATGTAATGTAATTCTCAAACCAATGAAAAATACACCTTTTGAGCACAAGTGGTATCTTTTGTGTGTTCTGCATTGTTCTCTCTATTTATTTCATTCTAATTTTTTTGTTCACATTATCAAATTGAGCGTTCTTTCGGATTTTCGCCCGACTTGACCCCCTCTTGCTTTTGCCTACACACCCTTTCGGGTTTTCGTGTAGCGGGGTACTCTATTTTGCCCACGGCGCCCTTTGCGGGTTTTCACCATGGCCGAGTTTTAAGTCCTTTTTACCCTTGCCCAAAAGACAAGTCCGACGAGGCATCTCTATTTTTAGCCTCTTTTTTTATCTGTATGACGGGACCTTTTCCATCTGGTGACTATTGGAATGATGGGACTTTTTCTGTCTGGTAACTATTGGAGTGGCGGGAACCTTTGTCGCCTGGTAGTTGTTGGAGTGACGGGAGCCTTTGCCGCTTGGTAGTTGTTGGAGTGACGGGAACCTTTGCCGTTTGGTGACTGTTGGAGTGACGGGAGCCTTTGCCGTTTGGTGACTGTTGGAGTGACGGGAGCCTTTGCCGTTTGGTGACTGTTGGAGTGACGGGAGCCTTTGCCGTCTGGTAATTGTTGGAGTGACGGGAACCTTTGCCGTCTGGTGACTGTTGGAGTGACGGGAGCCTTTGCCGTCTGGTAATTGTTGGAGTGACGGGAACCTTTACCGTCGGGTGGCTGTTGAAGTGATGGGAGCCTTTACCGTCTGGTGATTTTTGGGGTGACGGGAACCTTTGCCGTCTGGTAATTGTTGGAGTGACGGGAACCTTTGCCGTCTGGTAATTTTTGAGTGACGGGAACCTTTTCCGTCTGGTAATTGTTGGAGTGACGGGAACCTTTGTCGTCTGGTGGATGTTGGAGTGATAGGAGCCTTTGCCGTCTGGTGACTATTGGAGCGACGGGAACCTTTATCGTCTTGTGATTGGGTGACAAGACCTTTGCCGTCTGTTACTGTTAAAGTGACAGAATCCTTTGCCGCCTGGTAACCGTTGGAGTGACGGGATCCTTTGCCGCCTGGTAACTATTGGAATGACGGGAGCCTTTGCCGTCTGGTGACTATTGAAGTGACGGGAGCCTTTGCCGTCTGGTGATTTTTGGGGTGACAGGAACCTTTGCCGTTTGGTAATTGTTGGAGTGACGGGAACCTTTGTCGTCTAATGACTGGGTGATGAGACCTTTTGTCGTCTTATACCCGTCAAGGTGATATGGCCTCGTATCGTCTAGTACTATGATCTTGCTAACGCTTGATCTTCGTGCTTGTTGATGTCTTGGCATTTGACTGATCCCTGTTGTCTTTTTTTTATTTTCTCTTTATCGAATTGGGCGCCCTTATAGGTTTTCACCCAACCCGACCCCCTCTTGCTTTTGCCTACACGCCCTTTCGGGTTTTCGTGTAGCGGGGTACCCAATTTTGCCCACAGCGCCCTTTACAGGTTTTCACCATGGCCGGGTTTTGGGTCCTTTTTACCCTTATTCGATGAAGCAACTCAAATAAGTCCGACGGGGCACCTCCATTTTGAACCCCCTTTTTTTTATTATATATTTTTTGGTAGGGAAAGCCGCCATCTACTCGAGCTCGTTGATGACTATGATCCCATGACCATGCTATTGATTTGGCCTCGTGTCGCACTAGCATGATTACTAGCGAGACTCTGCTAGCGCACGATGTAGATCTTTTATGTTCGCCATTGCCTCCAATTCTCGATGTGGTCCCGACGTACCAGCCTCAATGACGATTTTGATCCTTCGGATTTGGTGACTCCAATTCCTCATGCCCCCTGCACATTAAAGACCCCAATGTCAGATCACAAGATCTTCATTCGATTTTCTTTCTTTAAATTTGGGGAAACATTAAACTGTTGATCTTTTAAGATGTCTTTTAAATGGGGAAAGAAACGGAAATTTCAAAGAACTTCCGCGGAAAAATAATGCGGTCGTGTAAACGAGGGGACTCCTTTCATCATCCTCCCCTTGAAAACAGCGAGAACCACGGGAAATCATAATGTTTGTTGAGACGTGCGTCGCCTCAGAGCCATGGTCCGGCTAGCAGTATGGCTGCCTCTTTTTTTTTTTTTTGCCATGCATTGTATGCCATTTTTTTGCATTGTTCTTTTGGCTCTTTGTCATTGGCGACTAACGTCCCGGGTTTAAGGGTTATATATATTTTTTACATGGGGAAGACTGAGTGTAGAGACTCCCTGTTGTTGCAATAGCAACGTCTCTTGATGACCGAGCTCTTCATTCATCGAATATGTTGCCCGGGTCTGGTTCTTGTTCTTCCTCTTACTGCCTGTGATGCTGGTCGCCGAGCTGTGGGTGGCATGCATGGTACAGCTTCAAATGTCTTCCATTGAGGGGTGGAAATTGGACCATACCCCGATGGTCGACTATGACGTACGCGCCACCCTCATAGACCCTCTGTACCACGTACGGACCGGTCCAGTTCTCATTCAACTTACCCTTTGGGTTGCCAGCCATGACCTCTTATCTTTTGACCATCACCAGGTCTCCTTTCTTGAACTCACGACCCTTGACTAGCTTGTCAAAGGCGCGTGCTATGCGAGCCTGATAGACTTGAATATTCTTTTGTGCCTGTAGTCTTTTCCCCTCCAAGTCAGAGAGTTCTTCAAGTCTTCTTTCAATATTGGTCTGGTTCTCGGATGCGAGTCCATGCTGAATGGCCACTCTGAGAGATGGTACTTCGAGCTCCACTGGGACCACTGCCTCTGACCCATACACCAAGGAGAAAGGTGAGCAACCCGTTGGTGTCTTGCAGACAGTCCGATAAGCCCACAAGGCCTCATACATCCTGTCTTCCCAGTCTCTTTTATTTGCACTGACTGTCTTGGCCAGCAAGGTGCACAGTATCTTGTTGAAGGCTTCTGCTAAGCCGTTGGCCTGTGGATTATAGGGAGTAGAGGTTCTCCAATCTATTCTGTACCTAGCAGCCATTTTTGAAACCTTTTGGTTCTTGAAGTGCGTTCCATTGTCTGATATAATCCGGTCTGGACTCCCGAATCTGAAAATAATATTTCGCTGGATGAAGCGAGTCACCAGCTCTCCTGTTACCTCTCTTAGTGCCACAACTTCAGCCCATCTTGAAAAATAATCAGTAATTGCCAAGATGTACTTGCACCCGGAGGAGGAAGGTGGCAAAGGGCCCACGACGTCAGTGCCCCATTGTGCAAACGACCAGCTTGGGATGGTCGGATGCAAATGTATGGGGGGTTTTCTCAGTATGACTCCATGCTCTTGACATTTCTGGCACGTCTTGGCAAATTTACCACAGTCTTCGAACATAGTCGGCCAATAATACCCGAGCCTCTTGATCTCTATTTTCATTTTGGGTCCGGCCTGGTGGGCGCCAGCGATCCCGGCATGCACCTCCTTCATAACCCTCCAGGCTTCTTCAGGTGACAAACACCTCAACATGATCTTCTTTTTGGCGTCTGCCATGATCTTGAATAAGACCCCGCCTCTTAGCTCATATGAATCTTTTATCCGGACCAGCTTGATCCGTTCTTCTCTTTGTGTTGGCAATTGCTGGTGCTCGAACCACTGCAGCAGGGGCTTCCTCCAGTCTTCTTGTCTGACCTCTTCTGCCATGGAGACCTCTTCATGGTCGTTCTCTTCATTTTCATGTTCACTTTCTATCATGCTAGGAACCTGTCGCCTATTCATGACGACGATTTCCAGCTTCTCATCTGGTGGCACTGCCAGTGAACTTGCCAGCTTAGCCAAAGCATCAGCTTGTGCATTTCTGCTTCTGCCAATGTGCTCTATTTCTATTTGGTAGAATTTTGACATCAATCTTTTGACTTTTTGATAATAAGGCAGCAATTCCGGCTTTTTGACGTCAAACTCTCCTTGTACTTGTTTGACAATCAGCATTGAATCGCCAAACACTTGCAATACCCTGATATTCATGGAGAGGGCCACTTGCAAGCCAATGACCAAGGCCTCATACTCAGCTTCATTGTTGGTACATGGTTTGTTGATAGAGCAGGAGGTATGTGTGACCTCTCCTTCTTGAGATCTCAGAACAATACCTGCCCCTGCTCGGACTCTTGCACTGCCATATGCAGTCGCCTCTATTCTTGAAGCTCCATCAAAGTACAGCTGCCAGGTAGCTGTATGTAGCTGGTTCACTTCAAGGGTCTCATCTTCTGGTAGCTCAGTTACGAGCGGAGAATTTTCTGGCACAGGGTGCGCTGCAAAGAAGTCTGCCACCGCCTGGCCTTTGATTGCTTTCTGAGGGACATATTTGATGTCAAACTCCATCAACATGATGGCCCATTTACCAATTCTCCCTCTCAGCGCAGGCTGGGAAAGTATATATTTGATGGGGTCAGCTCTGGATATCAGCCTGACCTCGTGTGGCAGCATATAGTGCCTCATTTTCTTGGCTGCAAATACTAAGGCCAGACAGACCTTTTCAATTGGAGAATATCTATCCTCCGCCCCGACCAATCTGCGGCTGAGATAGTAGAGGGCCTGCTCTTTTCCTTCTTCATTTTCTTGTGCCAACATAGCTCCCAAAGAATGCTCCGTGGTTGCTATGTATAGTATAAGAGGACGACCCTTTATTGGAGCGCCCAGAACTGGCGGAGTATTCAGATATGCTTTTAGGTGGTCCAGGGCGTTTTGGCACTCCTGGGTCCATTGGAATGGGACGTCCTTCCCCATTAACTTGTGGAAGGGTTGACACCGCCCAAATAGATTTGAGACAAACCTACGGATGTAGGCCAGCCGTCCTTGTAACGATCGGAGCTCCGTCAAGTTCCTTGGCGGTGGCATCTCTTGGATAGCTTTGATTTTGATAGGGTCAATTTCAATTCCCCTGTACCGGACAATGAAACCCAAGAATTGTCCACTAGACACCCCGAATGCACACTTCATTGGGTTCATTTTGAGTTCGTATCGTCTCAACCTTTCGAATACAACTCGAAGATCAGCCAGATGATCTTCTCTTTTCTTAGTCTTGACTACCAAATCATCAATGTAGCATTCCACCTTCTTGTAGAGCAACTCATCGAAGATTTTGGTCATGGCTCTCTGGTACGTAGCTCCAGCGTTCCTAAGTCCAAAGGGCATCCGTTTGTAATGGAAAATCCCTTTAGGTGACCTGAAAGCTGTGTGTACTCTGTCATGTTCAGCTATCCAGATCTGATTGTAGCCAGATGACCCGTCCATAAATGACAGTGCCTCATGCCCGGTAGTTGCATCGATCATCACCTCAGTAATTGGCACTGGGAAGTCATCTTTCGGACAAGCTTTGTTCAGATCTCGAAAATCTACACAGATTCTGATCTGCCCATTTTTCTTTTTAACGGGT
The DNA here is from genome assembly GCA_014218235.1 of Colocasia esculenta. NCBI lineage: Eukaryota > Viridiplantae > Streptophyta > Magnoliopsida > Alismatales > Araceae > Colocasia > Colocasia esculenta. The sequence continues at coordinate 2,870,661 of CM024757.1, forward strand.
ACAATATTTGCCAGCCAAGTGGTGTACTGGTTCTCTTTAACAAAGTCAACATTAATCAACTTGTCAACTTCTGCACACACCTTGTTGATTAGTTCTGGTCTCATCCTCCTAGGAGATTGTTTGACTGGCTCAATATTTGGGTCAATGGCCAAGAAATGTTGAGCAACTTGGGGGCTAAGACCCGGCATCTCTTTGTAGTCCCAGGCGAAACAATCCCGGAACTCCTTCAAGAGTTGAATGTACTATTCCTTTTCTGCTTCTGGAATAAGGGCACTGAGGAAGGTAGGCCTATGGTCATCTTCTGTACCCAAATTTATTTCTATTAGCTCATCAACAGTGGCCTGACCACCATCCTCAAGCTCTTCAGGTGCTGGCTACAGGTCTATAAGACCTTCTTCCTCATTTTCTGCTTCTAGCACTTCCAAATATTCGTCCTGTTGATCTTCATCTGGTGTGCCTCTTCTGATCTCTTCTGATTGCTGGATTTCCTGATTTAAGTTTTGTAAATTGTCTGTTGTAACTATCTGGCCTGGTATCTCTCCCAGCTCAGTGAAAACTGATTGGGCAACTTTGTCATTTGTCAATTCTTCTGTCACTGGCAGCACTTGGGTGATAGATGGCTCAGGGGGAGTGCATATCGGGGATACTACCACCTCCAGGGGAGATTCTTCATTTGCAATTGTGTCTATTTCAGCTTCAGGTCCCTCTTCTAGATAGTCATCATATACTACCCCTGAGGAGCCTTCTTTTTTTTGATTGACGATGCTAACCATGTCAACGGTGTAATGTTCCCCCAATGAGAAACCAAGCCTTGGACACAGCGTAATTTTTAGTAGATCCTTATCCAGATTTGGAGGATACCACAGCTTCCTGAACATCTCTCTCTGACTGAGACATTGATAGAAAGGAATCTGTTGTCTCATGGTCATTTCGGTTAATGCAGATGACATGTCGGGGAGACCCAAAATCGGCACAAGGGGGTCTCCAATCTCTTCGGGAATCTGACAATCATCATCCCTTCTTATTAAATGCTCTTCGGCTGCATAGAAAACCGTAAAGCGTCCACATGGGTGGGATATCACCATAGTCTTTAATGCTTTCACTGTTTGGCAGTCAACCTCAACGATTGGCTTCGTGAGGCCTTCTGGGACCAGGATGGACTTTCCTTTTTCATTCCCTTCTTGTATGTTGAGGTCGTGTGTGCAGACTGGGGTATCACATAAATGCACAGATGCCCCCTTTGTTGGTGCGGGCTCTACAGCGACAACCCCTGGCGGTGGTGGTGGAAACCACTCATTTGTGATGACAACCTCTTTCTCTTTACCCTTGAAAGGGGTCTGCTCTTCTGAATGCTCCAAATACAAGCTTGCATCTAGGAGATGACACTCATAAACTTCGAATGGATGTGCATCAGCGAAGGTTCTGTGCTCCTCCCCTCCTTTGGTGTATTTTATGCACTGGTGCAATGTGGACGGGACTACGCCGTTCTAGTGAAGCCAGGGCCGACCGAGCAGGGCCTTATATGAAGTGTTGGCGTTGATGACATGGAATTGAACTTTTGTTGCAAAATCTCCCAGCACCAGGTCAAGCTCTATGACCCCTAAAGGGATCTTAAATTTCTGGTTGAAGCCTGCAATCCTCACATCATGCACGGAAGTGAGGTGCACATCAAAGTGGTATTTCTGGTAAATCTTGTATGGCAATATATTGACTGCTGCTCCGGGGTCTACCAGAATTCTGTTTAGGGGCTGCCTATTCAATTGCCCCCTCATATAAAGAGGTCTGTTATGAGTAGTCATGGGGAGGAGCATGTCATCCGGAGTGAATGTAATGGACTCTATGCTGGCAACGGCAGCCTCCACTTGCATCTTTGCCAAACATGCCTTATACTGTGTTGGAGTCTGTAGGGCTGAAATGATTGCCCTTCTGGTTTCTTCACTGAAGGATAGAATTTCCCAGACGCTAAAACGTGTGGGAACCTTTTTCAATAGCTTAATGATCCGGTCACCTGCCCCCACATTATCTAGCTTCAGCTTCTCCTGATCACTTGCAGGACCTTGAACTTCAATTGTAGGGCCGACTGCCTTCTGGTTGACCTTCTTTTGTGCCTTTGGAGGTGTGGGTGTTACCTCAACTTGCTCTTTGGCCGCTAAAAATTCAGCAAAGGATGGGACTGTGACCCCAGTCTCTTCATTCTTGTACAGCCCTGGAGGAGGTGGAATTTGTGTTCCTCGAACCTCAGGCTCAGGAATTTGGTAGGATGGCTCTCCTCGGAAGATAATGTTCTGATTTGCTGGGGCAGGACGTCCCCATCTTTTTCCAGTTTTAGTTGTAAACTCGAGCCCTGAAGACCCAACTTGGTTGACGTCGTTGGATGAGGAACAGATTTCCTCATTGTCATAATGCTCCACCAAGCCCAGGAGGGACGAAATAGTGTTGCATGAAAGAGTTGCAACTGCCTTCTTCTTCTTCTTAGATCTTTTCTTCTTCTTCCTTTTAAGCTCAACTGGCTCTTGCCCCCAGAATAACTCATCTTCAGGCTGGGGCGTCTCCTGTGCAACGGGTGCTTCCAGAGTCAGCTTTTCAAGCTCCTCCCATGGCACGTACTCTTGCAATCGGACGAGATGCCTGTCCGGTTGCTCATATTCATCTAGCTCGTCAATTAATGCCTGCAATCGTTCCAGTGACGGGTTGCCCCCTCCATATAATGGCAAGGGCGTCCGCCTCCTTCTGTTGCTGTTCCTTGGGATGACGAACTGGGGGAGTGTTTCATACCACACGGGAGTGATCACTGGTGTAGGTGGCTGGGGTGTTACCCCTCGAATTTGCACTTGTGGTACTGGATTCACTTCTTGAACTTGCACATGTGGCGCTGGTTTTACTTCTGGTTTCTTTTTTGCTCTTTTAGGCACCTCATGCCATCCCTCCTTTTCTTTGATAGGAATGAGGACATAATTCTCATAAGTTTTCTGAGTACTGGCCTCGGAGATCTCCTCTGGCAGCTGTTGATATAACGAGATCATGTTGGCTGCAGCTTGCCGAGCAGGGGGCTCATGTGGCTGAGGAGGATTTACTCTGTACTCCCCCATCTGCAGCTCTCCCTTTTTGACCAAACCTTCCATAATATCTTTAAACACGTAACAATCTTCTAAAGCATGTCCAAGGATCTGATGGTACATGCAGTACCGAGGATCATCTTTCTTCAAGGCTTCATCTGGTCTCTTGGATGTTGGGAGCACGATCTTGTTGTATCGGAGAGCCCACTCAAATAGAGTTTTGGTCTTCTCCTTAGGGAAGGAATATGGTTTCTTCACCTTGTCTTGGAAGGGGATGAGCTTCCTCTGAGGCCCAGGTTTGCTATCAGAAGATCCAGCAGCTGCTCCGCCTTTGCTTTTCTCCTGTTCAAATGTCTTGAGGTCAACAACATGTACCTCCTTCCCTGCGGGCTTCTCTTCAGCTGGCTTGCTCTTCGGTGCGGAGGATGAGCTGGTAGAGTATTTGACCAAAAAGGCCTCAATCTCTACCACTACATTGTTCAGTCTATCAAAGGATCGGATTTCCATCCCGATCATCCTTTCCAACAATTCCCTCTTCAAGTTCTGTTTACAGATCTGCACTGCATCTTCTTGGTGAGGAGGACGTTTGCATCTCATGATGAGGTTCCTCCAGCGTTGGATGTAGTCTAATGCGGACTCATCATTTCTTTGTCTAGTTGCATAGAGCTCAGCAACTGTAACCTCCCTCTCCGCTATATAAAATCTCTCTCTGAACTTTTCTGCATATCTGCCCAGTTGGATATAGATCCTGCAGACAGACTGGAATACCATTCAAAGGCTAATCCGGTTAGAGAAGAGCCGAAAAATTTGAGCAGATAGGACTCGTCTGAAGCTAAGTCCCCCATCACATTGATGTAGTATGCAATGTGTTCTTTTGGGGATCCCCGTCCATTGAACTTGTCGAATTTCGGGGGCTTGGTGATGCCTGGCGGCAATCTCTTCACAACATGATGTGCAGGGTAAGGCACCCTGTACATGTCGAAGGCGACATGCTCCCCATCACCCCGCTCTGCCAGCTTCATCTCAATCATTTGCTCTACCATCAATTTGCTGATGACGGCGGGGTCCACTTGTTGAGGGTAGAAGTGGGCTGGCTGATTGCTTGGAGTGTTTATAATGGCCACTGGCGGTGGCATTTGACTTTCCACTTGACGCTCAGGAACCTGAGTCGGCAGTGAGTGTTGCTGCTGTTGGAGGTGGTCTGATTGTGGTTGGTATTGTTGTTGTTGCTGCTGAAAGAACTGCGGCTGTAACAATTGATATTGGGCTTGCGAGTGCTGCTGTTGCACGGTAGTTGCCGGTGACTGTTGTGGCTGCTCATTCACTGGCTGCACGATAGTGCGCTGTGCTGAGACTCCCACTGATCCTGAGGTTGCATGGGGAGTTTCCCCTAGACCTTCAGCTTCTCTGACTATGTGGCTCTCTACTTCTTTGCCTCTTATCTGCCTTTTGAGCACTTCGATCTCAGCCTGATACCGCTGCAGCAAATCTAGGACAGCTGGGTCCAGTTGTGTAAAAGCAGGAGTCTCTTGCATCGTGCCCCCTGCCATTTCTAGTGGAGGCGGGGGAAGCTCATTGCTGCCCCCACTACCTTGAGTGGTGATAACATTGGCAGTGACTGCCGTCCCTTGCATTGCATGTGCATCAGTATTCCCATACATGGCTGCTAGGGCTGCTGCCGCGGCTCTTCTTCTGGTCACAGCACCAGGTCTCTCTGCTAGTTCAATGATTTCTCCATCCTCAGTGGGTAGAGCCCCATATCGGCTCCACACACCGGCCATATGACATGCAAAAATTTTCAAGCTCCCATTCTGGTCTCTCTCGACCCTTCGGGAGGTTTGAGGGTGAAAGGATAACCTTTCGAAGACTGATACCCAGGGTTTGGCTCTCCCGGTCTGCTCATGGATGTGTCCACACGGGACATCATTTTCATCAGAACTACTCCCGGCTTCATCATGGAGTGCTTCCATAACTTGTAGCATCCTCGCCCTCTGCAACGGGGAATTTGCGAGATGCAATATATGGTCGCATATGACCTTTGCTGCCCCCGGCCGATCATGAGTGGTGGAAACCATTGATACGGGATAATTCTCTCGGATAGGTGGGAGGTGGGCTGACCTCCGCAATTCCGCCCTCTTGTCGTGGAAGCGGGCATAAGCACATGCCCCTCCCTGATGAATCCTGGCCCTGAACCCTCTGGGCGGCCTATAATAGGTAGGATTTCTCTCGTCAGCTATCTCTTTTGGAGCTTCCTCTTCCAGCACAATTTCCTTCGATCTGGGCTGCTGCACTTTCTTAGGTCGCCAGACCTGTTTGAATTTTATGGGCTTCGGGGGCAGCTTCCCCTTGAAAGTGTTGTTCATTGCTTTCTTTCCAGTCAATGCCTGGAAAGTGTTCTCAACAGCCACCGCCAGTATAACTTGCTCCGGCTCAATCCTGCTGCGCCCATTGCTTAGGTTAATCCTCACCTTTCCCACCAGTACGCTCTTTCCAGAATTGGAAAGGCGAGCTTGATGAGAAATGATTTTCTCATCCTCTTCAGTTTGTCGTTGCTTCCTCTGGGCCCTCTTGCCCCTGTTCTTCTTGCCATGGTCCACGTGGTGAACCTGGCAGCTCAGCTTCTCTATAGCTTCTTCACTCTTATCTTCAGCTTTAGGATGGAGCACGTCCACAAAAGCGACCCCCAAGAAATTGGGGAACTCCACGACTGGGGGAAAGGCCCCAAAGTGGGTCGGGACTGCCAGATAGCCATTCCGAGCATGGTCCTGGACAAGCTTGGTTTGAGGTTTATCAAAGGTCATAGAATAAATTTCCTCTCCTAGGAAAGTCACTTGTCTCAATTGGCAATCTAGATTTATGTGGTATTTCGATAGCCAATCGACCCCAAGGATTACATCATAATCCCACATTTCTAAACATATCAGATCACCGGATAAATCATGTCCTTTGATAATAATCTGGCTAGCAGGGTAATATTCTTTAAGCTTTTTACCTTCACTTAAAGGAGTTGCAACTTCAAGTTGTGTGGTTAATGGAACTGACTTTATATCCAACAATTTAGCAAACTCATAACTAATGAAAGAGTGCGTAGCTCCAGAATCAAACAACACAAATGCAGGTTTTGAGTTTACTAATAAAGTACCTTCAATCAATCCGCCTTCCTGCGGGGATTCAGGTTCCACATTCTGAATGGCTTGTAGTTTTCCTTGCTTTACTTGGGGGTTCTTATTTGTTGGTGCTGTCTTAGCCATCGGGCAGTCCGGAATTCGGTGTTGAGTGCTACCACACCGGAAACATGCACCCAATTTACGCCAGCAATTCTCAATCTTATGCCCGATACGATGGCAATGCTTACAAACCTCCTTACTTCCTACCGGAGCTTTGCCTGCCTTCTTAGCAGCTTGCTGAGTCTTCGGGGCATTCCCCGACTCATACTTCCTTTTCCGATCGGAAGACCCTTCTCCAGATTTCCCCCTAATCTTATCCACAGTTTCATTCGCAGCTTCTAATGCCAAGTCTCTCTTTACCATTTCTGAATAGGTAGTAATCAGATGAGGAGTTAACTGCGTAATAAAATTAGGACACAGTCCATTCATAAACCTCTTAGCCTTTAGCTTTTCCGTGGATATAAGATGAGGAGCATATTTTGACAATCGGGCAAATTGAGCCTCATACTCGGATACCGACATTCTTAGCTGCTTTAACCCAGCAAATTCATTCGCTTTCTTCTCCTGAACCACCTCAGAGAAATATTGCTCATTAAACAGTTCCACAAACTCTTCCCAACTGACTTGATTTGAATCTTCCATGGTAGCTTCCACAGTTTCCCACCAAGCACGAGCATCCCGATCCAATTGGAATGTAGTGAGACGAACCTTTTCTTCTTCCGTACATTTAATCATTCTGAATATTCTTTCAATGTCTTTTAGCCAATTCTCAGCTTCATCCGGATCCGTACTTCCTGTGAATCTCGGAGGGTCCAGGCTTCGGAAATCCTTGAACAAGTTTGTCCCATTGTGACTGTTATTTCTAGCTACTACCTTCATTACACGGGTCAAATCATGCATAGAACTTTCCATCTTCCTCAAATTAGCATCACCACCATCCATGATTAAATCAAAAGGAATCTGAAATATTCAGTAATACATTCATTAATTTCACAAACATCCCAATCTTGCATTCATCACATACACAATTCAATTTCACATAACATACCATCTATATTATCAAGTCAAATATTTACATGGTAGTACATTTCCATGTATCCACAAACCAAAATAACACAGCTTTCTCCTACCAAGTTTACCATTTATACACAACTCCAACCTCCCTAAACCTCTCACTCCAGTCACATATATACAATCAGTGTTTACACAAAAAGAGAGGTATACAAAAAGATGAGTGGTCTACGTCTTCTTCTAGTTTCGGGTAAGATCTATAACAGTTTCCATTTGCGGTGCTTGCTGCTCTACTCCGGCCCCATGGTACAGCTCTCTAGCTGCATCAGTCAATGCCTCCCAATGATCTTCAACTTGGTGGAGCAACAGATCTTGTCCTAACTTCAAGTTATCCAGATTGATCATAACTTGACTCATAATTTCTAAGGAAGCACATGGATTGCCTGCCATGAAAGCACCTGCAGTCAAGTTGAGCACCTCTTCCTTAATTTCCAGGTGGGCTTCTCGCTGTGCTTGAGCATATAATTCTATATCCTGACGTAGCAATTCCATGGCAGCAACCAACCTTTCTTGGGCATTCATGTCCATTCTGAAATGATTAACAGGTTAAGCATTTACATGATTACAAAAATCATGCTAACTAATCCCATGTTTCTACCCCAACTCACTGATTTCCCTAGGTTTATCGAACTAATGCTCTGATACCAAATTTATCTGTCACGTCCTAATAAAAGGCTATTTATCGGGAGTGACAGAAAAACAGGTACAAAAGTAATAATTCTTTATCCATTCATAACGTCATAACGCGGAAGTTTAATTACATAGATACTCCTCATAACAACTAAGTGAGGAGTAGATCAAAACAAACTTAATTTACATATCTCATTTCACACTACTAAACAAAAGTAGAAACTAGTTGGCTTTGCTTGTCATGTCGGTCCACTCAGCACTCAGACCCTTAAATGTCATCCCCATCTGTATTACCTGAAAATGGTAGGAAATAATGAGCTAACTAGCCCAGTAGAATTCAAATTCCATAGTTCAGTTGATAGTTCAAGAATGTATACATGATAACTAAGACAAGGGCAGAATATCAAAGAGAGTCACACTAGATTTCAGGACAGTAAGCTTGATGCAATGACAGTAAAACTCAGATCATGCTCAGATATATAGCTCGAGAATTGATTCATATATCATCTACATAGTACTGGAATTATGATGACCATATTCAGAAAATAGTTGATGCAATGCCAGACATCCAGACATCCTTATCATTCCACGTGGTCCGAAAATGAATTCGGGTGCTCCTCCCAGGACTGGACTAGCCCTATTTGCACAGGCATAAAAATCACAGGGGGTACAAAGACCCAACAATGTCATCTCCATTTATTCACATCTCATAAGGTGTTCAAGCATATGAACTCTCAGGTGTTCAGATTTTATAGACCCAATTACCGAATACCGAAGAATAGACTCAATCGGAGTGCTATTCGTAATTGACAACTTTAAGAATAATTCAAGGGGAGTTAAGGTACACAAAGTGGGTGAACTTAGCAGTAGTATGACAGTAAATATCAAGGTAAATGAGAGGGTAACTTCCTTGGCTTTTAGGATGAAGTTTTGGCATGGATTCGGACATGAAAGAGTGCAGAAATCCGAATCAGCATGGTACCTGTCGACAGCCAAGAAGGGGCTGTCGACAGATGAGAGCAGACAGAGTTCAGGTTGTCTGGCTCTGTGTGTATCTGTCGACAGATGCAAGGGATCTGTCGACAGATCCACACAGTCCAGCAACCTGAAGTTCTGTCAGACGTGCGCCTGTCGACAGATTTTGGCCGGCTGTCGACAGGTGGCTGCAGAACTTTTAAAAATGGCTTCAAATCTATCCTAAACAACCTAACTATAGAACTTATGAACCTAAACATGTTTGATATCAAATAGAAGAGTCTAATTAGAGTTCTCATAGGGATTTATAAACCGAACAAACAAGATAAAAGAAGGGGTTTACAATTCAAACTTGACTTGCTTGAAACTAAACATAGTTTAGTACTAGAAGTAGAACCTTGATAGAAATGGTTGGATGGAAGGTTCCTACATGATGGACACTAAACCACAACATGTTTTATGGATCTAAATCAAAACTTGAAGTATCAACCATCGAAACCGAAGTCTTCATATTATCCTACAAAGATAGTTGAAACTTCTACAACTTTATAACATGTTCAAAGATCAAAGGTGGATGAAGGGAATAGGAGTTAATTTCTAAAATGGAACGAGGTTGTTCCTCTCCCAACAAGAGTGTTTCTATCATGATTGGAAAGGGAAAAACAGAGGATCACAAGTACAGTCACTTATTCGTTCATACGAATTCCTTGTGACATATGAACAAAACCCGAACTGAACCATAGAGAGATGAATCCTACCTAGTTGAGGAAAATGAAGAAGGACCACAAGTGAAGGAATAAACAAGTGGAGCTTGATGTTGTAGCAGCAACAGCCTCCAAGATGGCTCCACAACTACTTCTCAGCAACAGCTCCAACAAGAGTTTGACCAGGAACAAGATGTAAGAAGAACCAGCAGTTCAAGCAGCAGCAACCTCTTCACAGTGCTTGCAACCAGGAACTCCTTCCCAAACAAGATGTTATCCAGAGAAATGGCAGCAGCATAACAGTAGGAAAGGGTGCAGAAGGGTTCGAACTAAGGAGAGGGAGTGGCTTTTATAGCCCAGTCAAGTTCCCCTGGTGAAGACACCTCCCATGCACAGGTGTAAACGGTAAAACCCCTTGGTTTTTACTGTTTACACATGTCCCATGCATCCAACCTCACACCTACACCTCATCCACCATCATGAAGAATTTTAACCCCAGTTCTATCCTTATCCTAACGTGTGCTGGCCTCCTCAAGGCTTCACACGTAAGCTCCCGTAAATATCCCAGAAAATGGTTACCGTAAATAATCTATAATTCAACTGATCCAATCTTCACTATGTAAACCCATCCAAATGGTGTCCATTTGTAATGAAATTTTAACCATAGACTAATATGATGGTTTTACAAATTATGGTGATTTTAGTTTAATTTTTAGAATTTATTTTACAGTAGGTGAAAAATCACCCGAAAAATAGTCGCGTCGACTTAATCTCGAAATCCGTACGTCAAAAAATTTGGATAATTACATATTTGACTTCTCCACATTTTTCTGGAAATTATGATGTTCTCGGATTTTTATTTCGTTGTCGTTTTCCAGTGTCGCCCTGTGGGAGCGCGCATTTCGATGTACGACACTAGGGTAATGTTCATTACCACTAATTATATCTATCCTCTAATTATCACAATTTAATAACATTCCTAAGGTATTTTAACCAATTTATGTCTATTTCTTAACACCTTGAATTTCTAGGGCGTTACAACTCTCCCCTACTAAAAGAAATTTGGTCCTCCAAATTTAATAACATACAGATGTAGTTACTAACCTGTAAACAACTCTGGATACTTGTCCTTGATGGCATCTTCCAATTCCCATGTTGCTTCTTCTTGTCCTCGCTTATTCCATTGAATCTTTAATAAAGGAACTTCCTTGTTCCGAAGTTGCTTGATTTTTCGATCGATGATCTGTACTGGTCTTTCTTCATATGCCAAATTTCCTTGTACATCCAAATCTTGGTATCCAATAATGTGTTCCGGATCATACACATATTTTCTTAACATTGACACATGAAAGATATCATGAACATTGGATAATTGCGGTGGAAGTGCCAGTTGGTATGTCATTTCACCAATTCTCCTCAATATTTCAAAAGGTCCAATGTATCTTGGACTCAATTTTCCCTTGATACCAAATCTTTTAATTCCTCTTCGGGGTGACACTTTAAGAAACACATGCTCTCCTGGCTGAAATTCTAACTCTCTTCTACGTCGATCGGCATAACTTTTCTGTCGATCTTGAGCAGCTTTCATCCGATCTTGTACCAATTTGATAACTTCTGTCGTCTCTTGGATCATTTCTGGTCCAAGAATATGCGTTTCTTTTAATTCGACCCAACACAATGGTGATCTACATTGTCGACCATACAAGGCTTCAAATGGTGCCATTCTAATAGTAGACTGGTAACTATTGTTATATGCAAATTCCATAATTGCTAGATGAGTGTTCCAGTCATTTCCGAACTCTAATACACAAGCACGACACATATCCTCAACAATTTGATTCACCCGTTCAGTCTGTCCATCTGTTTGAGGGTGAAATGCGGTACTAAATTTTAATTTCGTTCCCAAAGCATCTTGCAACTCTTTCCAAAAATGCGAAGTAAATCTTGCATCTCGGTCAGAAACTATGTTCTTTGGAATTCCATGCAAACGTACAATTTCTTTCATATATAATGCTGCCAAAATATTAACAGACCATTTTATCTTTATTGCTAAGAAATGAGCTGATTTGGTAAGTCTGTCAATGATCACCCAAATAGCATCAAATCCACTCCGTGTTTTAGGTAATCCCACAATAAAATCCATACCAATGCTATCCCATTTCCATTCTGGAATCTCAAGTGGTTTTAATTTTCCTGCAGGTTTCTGGTGTTCTGCCTTAATTTTCTGACATGTCAAACATTTTGCAATAAATTCCCCAATATCCTTCTTCATGTTGCACCACCAGAAATACTTCTTCAAATCTTGATACATTTTGACAGCTCCAGGATGAATAGTGTAACGAGACCGATGAGCTTCTTCTAAGATCTGTTTCTTGATTTCGGAATTATCCGGTACACACAATCTGTCCCGGAATCGAAGATTTCCATGAAAATCTTCATTAAAATCAGGTTTAGAAGCCAATTTTTCTCTGATTCCTACCAATATAGGATCATTGTCCTGCTGCTCATTAATTTGCTTCAGCAAATCTGACTGCACTACCAAATTGCTAATCACCATTCTTTCTCCTTGTGTTTCAACTTTCAAGCTCAATGTGGAAAATTCTTCCAACAATTTCCATTCCCTTACTTGCAACTGAAACATCTTGGCTATAGGATTTCTGCTAAGTGCGTCAGCCACAGTGTTTCCTTTTCCCGGATGGTATTCAATCTTGAAATCATAGTCTTTGATATATTCCATCCATCTCCTTTGTCTCATGTTCAGTTCTTTTTGTGAAAATAAATACTTGAGACTCTTATGATCAGAGTACACTATGAATTGGTTATCATACAAGTAGTGTCTCCAAAGCTTAAGAGCAAAGATCACAGCAGCCAATTCTAAATCGTGTACTGGGTAGTTTTTCTCGTGAGTCTTCAATTGTCTTGAGGCATAGGCAATAACTCTTCCATCTTGCATTAATACACATCCCAGTCCAATGTTGGAAGCATCAGTATAAACCTCAAATATTTTTCCTTCCACCGGCAAAGCTAGAATTGGTGCAGATGACAAACATTCTTTTAATAATTGGAATGCTTCCTCACAATTCTCATTCCAGATAAAATCAGTTCCTTTTCTGGTCAACTGTGTAAGAGGTGAGGCAATTTTAGAAAAATCTTTGACAAATCGCCGGTAGTAACTGGCCATGCCCAGAAAACTTCTTACTTCAGTGAGATTCTTAGGTTGCTTCCATTTCTGTATGGTTTCAATCTTTGAAGAGTCTACTGATAGACCTTCTTTAGAAATAATGTGTCCTAAGAACATTACTTCTTTCAACCAAAATTCACACTTGCTAAACTTTGCATATAACTTATTGTCTCGTAACAATTGCAAAGTGATCCGTAGATGGGCTTCATGCTCCTCCATACTTTTGGAATAGATCAGTATATCATCAATAAATACAACCACAAACTGATCTAAATAAGATCTGAAAACATCATTCATCAAACGCATAAATGCAGCCGGTGCATTGGTTAATCCAAACGGCATCACTACAAATTCATAATGTCCATATCTTGTTCGAAAAGCCGTTTTATAAATATCTGATTCTTGAATTTTAAGCTGATGATATCCAGATCTTAAATCAATCTTGGAAAAACACTGAGCTCCAGACAATTGATCAAATAGATCATCAATTCTCGGCAGTGGGTACTTATTCTTTATAGTCAATTGATTTAACTGCCGATAATCTATACACAACCGCATAGATCCATCTTTCTTTTTAACAAACAGTACTGGAGCACCCCAAGGTGAGGTACTGGGTCTAATGAATCCCTTCTCTATCAATTCCAACAATTGTCTTTTCAGTTCTTTCAGTTCTTCTATTGACATTCTGTAGGGTGTTCTAGAAATTGGTGTAGCTCCTGGTACCAACTCAATTGAAAAATTCACCTCTCTATTAGGTGGTACGCCAGGTAGCTCTTCAGGGAAAACATCAAGAAATTCTCTTACTACCGGAATATCTTCCAATCCCGCAATGCTCCGATTTAATAGGGTCACGGAAGCCAAATATCCTTGACAACCTTTCTGTACTAACTTACAAGCTTTCACTGCTGAAATTATTGGTATTCTTTTGGTTTGAGGTTTATCAAAGGTCATAGAATAAATTTCCTCTCCTAGGAAAGTCACTTGTCTCAATTGGCAATCTAGATTTATGTGGTATTTCGATAGCCAATCGACCCCAAGGATTACATCATAATCCCACATTTCTAAACATATCAGATCACCGGATAAATCATGTCCTTTGATAATAATCTGGCTAGCAGGGTAATATTCTTTAAGCTTTTTACCTTCACTTAAAGGAGTTGCAACTTCAAGTTGTGTGGTTAATGGAACTGACTTTATATCCAACAATTTAGCAAACTCATAACTAATGAAAGAGTGCGTAGCTCCAGAATCAAACAACACAAATGCAGGTTTTGAGTTTACTAATAAAGTACCTTCAATCAATCCGCCTTCCTGCGGGGATTCAGGTTCCACATTCTGAATGGCTTGTAGTTTTCCTTGCTTTACTTGGGGGTTCTTATTTGTTGGTGCTGTCTTAGCCATCGGGCAGTCCGGAATTCGGTGTTGAGTGCTACCACACCGGAAACATGCACCCAATTTACGCCAGCAATTCTCAATCTTATGCCCGATACGATGGCAATGCTTACAAACCTCCTTACTTCCTACCGGAGCTTTGCCTGCCTTCTTAGCAGCTTGCTGAGTCTTCGGGGCATTCCCCGACTCATACTTCCTTTTCCGATCGGAAGACCCTTCTCCAGATTTCCCCCTAATCTTATCCACAGTTTCATTCGCAGCTTCTAATGCCAAGGCTCTCTTTACCATTTCTGAATAGGTAGTAATCAGATGAGGAGTTAACTGCGTAATAAAATTAGGACGCAGTCCATTCATAAACCTCTTAGCCTTTAGCTTTTCCGTGGATATAAGATGAGGAGCATATTTTGACAATCGGGCAAATTGAGCCTCATACTCGGATACCGACATTCTTAGCTGCTTTAACCCAGCAAATTCATTCGCTTTCTTCTCCTGAACCACCTCAGAGAAATATTGCTCATTAAACAGTTCCACAAACTCTTCCCAACTGACTTGATTTGAATCTTCCATGGTAGCTTCCACAGTTTCCCACCAAGCACGAGCATCCCGATCCAATTGGAATGTAGTGAGACGAACCTTTTCTTCTTCCGTACATTTAATCATTCTGAATATTCTTTCAATGTCTTTTAGCCAATTCTCAGCTTCATCCGGATCCGTACTTCCTGTGAATCTCGGAGGGTCCAGGCTTCGGAAATCCTTGAACAAGTTTGTCCCATTGTGACTGTTATTTCTAGCTACTACCTTCATTACACGGGTCAAATCATGCATAGAACTTTCCATCTTCCTCAAATTAGCATCACCACCATCCATGATTAAATCAAAAGGAATCTGAAATATTCAGTAATACATTCATTAATTTCACAAACATCCCAATCTTGCATTCATCACATACACAATTCAATTTCACATAACATACCATCTATATTATCAAGTCAAATATTTACATGGTAGTACATTTCCATGTATCCACAAACCAAAATAACACAGCTTTCTCCTACCAAGTTTACCATTTATACACAACTCCAACCTCCCTAAACCTCTCACTCCAGTCACATATATACAATCAGTGTTTACACAAAAAGAGAGGTATACAAAAAGATGAGTGGTCTACGTCTTCTTCTAGTTTCGGGTAAGATCTATAACAGTTTCCATTTGCGGTGCTTGCTGCTCTACTCCGGCCCCATGGTACAGCTCTCTAGCTGCATCAGTCAATGCCTCCCAATGATCTTCAACTTGGTGGAGCAACAGATCTTGTCCTAACTTCAAGTTATCCAGATTGATCATAACTTGACTCATAATTTCTAAGGAAGCACATGGATTGCCTGCCATGAAAGCACCTGCAGTCAAGTTGAGCACCTCTTCCTTAATTTCCAGGTGGGCTTCTCGCTGTGCTTGAGCATATAATTCTATATCCTGACGTAGCAATTCCATGGCAGCAACCAACCTTTCTTGGGCATTCATGTCCATTCTGAAATGATTAACAGGTTAAGCATTTACATGATTACAAAAATCATGCTAACTAATCCCATGTTTCTACCCCAACTCACTGATTTCCCTAGGTTTATCGAACTAATGCTCTGATACCAAATTTATCTGTCACGTCCTAATAAAAGGCTATTTATCGGGAGTGACAGAAAAACAGGTACAAAAGTAATAATTCTTTATCCATTCATAACGTCATAACGCGGAAGTTTAATTACATAGATACTCCTCATAACAACTAAGTGAGGAGTAGATCAAAACAAACTTAATTTACATATCTCATTTCACACTACTAAACAAAAGTAGAAACTAGTTGGCTTTGCTTGTCATGTCGGTCCACTCAGCACTCAGACCCTTAAATGTCATCCCCATCTGTATTACCTGAAAATGGTAGGAAATAATGAGCTAACTAGCCCAGTAGAATTCAAATTCCATAGTTCAGTTGATAGTTCAAGAATGTATACATGATAACTAAGACAAGGGCAGAATATCAAAGAGAGTCACACTAGATTTCAGGACAGTAAGCTTGATGCAATGACAGTAAAACTCAGATCATGCTCAGATATATAGCTCGAGAATTGATTCATATATCATCTACATAGTACTGGAATTATGATGACCATATTCAGAAAATAGTTGATGCAATGCCAGACATCCAGACATCCTTATCATTCCACGTGGTCCGAAAATGAATTCGGGTGCTCCTCCCAGGACTGGACTAGCCCTATTTGCACAGGCATAAAAATCACAGGGGGTACAAAGACCCAACAATGTCATCTCCATTTATTCACATCTCATAAGGTGTTCAAGCATATGAACTCTCAGGTGTTCAGATTTTATAGACCCAATTACCGAATACCGAAGAATAGACTCAATCGGAGTGCTATTCGTAATTGACAACTTTAAGAATAATTCAAGGGGAGTTAAGGTACACAAAGTGGGTGAACTTAGCAGTAGTATGACAGTAAATATCAAGGTAAATGAGAGGGTAACTTCCTTGGCTTTTAGGATGAAGTTTTGGCATGGATTCGGACATGAAAGAGTGCAGAAATCCGAATCAGCATGGTACCTGTCGACAGCCAAGAAGGGGCTGTCGACAGATGAGAGCAGACAGAGTTCAGGTTGTCTGGCTCTGTGTGTATCTGTCGACAGATGCAAGGGATCTGTCGACAGATCCACACAGTCCAGCAACCTGAAGTTCTGTCAGACGTGCGCCTGTCGACAGATTTTGGCCGGCTGTCGACAGGTGGCTGCAGAACTTTTAAAAATGGCTTCAAATCTATCCTAAACAACCTAACTATAGAACTTATGAACCTAAACATGTTTGATATCAAATAGAAGAGTCTAATTAGAGTTCTCATAGGGATTTATAAACCGAACAAACAAGATAAAAGAAGGGGTTTACAATTCAAACTTGACTTGCTTGAAACTAAACATAGTTTAGTACTAGAAGTAGAACCTTGATAGAAATGGTTGGATGGAAGGTTCCTACATGATGGACACTAAACCACAACATGTTTTATGGATCTAAATCAAAACTTGAAGTATCAACCATCGAAACCGAAGTCTTCATATTATCCTACAAAGATAGTTGAAACTTCTACAACTTTATAACATGTTCAAAGATCAAAGGTGGATGAAGGGAATAGGAGTTAATTTCTAAAATGGAACGAGGTTGTTCCTCTCCCAACAAGAGTGTTTCTATCATGATTGGAAAGGGAAAAACAGAGGATCACAAGTACAGTCACTTATTCGTTCATACGAATTCCTTGTGACATATGAACAAAACCCGAACTGAACCATAGAGAGATGAATCCTACCTAGTTGAGGAAAATGAAGAAGGACCACAAGTGAAGGAATAAACAAGTGGAGCTTGATGTTGTAGCAGCAACAGCCTCCAAGATGGCTCCACAACTACTTCTCAGCAACAGCTCCAACAAGAGTTTGACCAGGAACAAGATGTAAGAAGAACCAGCAGTTCAAGCAGCAGCAACCTCTTCACAGTGCTTGCAACCAGGAACTCCTTCCCAAACAAGATGTTATCCAGAGAAATGGCAGCAGCATAACAGTAGGAAAGGGTGCAGAAGGGTTCGAACTAAGGAGAGGGAGTGGCTTTTATAGCCCAGTCAAGTTCCCCTGGTGAAGACACCTCCCATGCACAGGTGTAAACGGTAAAACCCCTTGGTTTTTACTGTTTACACATGTCCCATGCATCCAACCTCACACCTACACCTCATCCACCATCATGAAGAATTTTAACCCCAGTTCTATCCTTATCCTAACGTGTGCTGGCCTCCTCAAGGCTTCACACGTAAGCTCCCGTAAATATCCCAGAAAATGGTTACCGTAAATAATCTATAATTCAACTGATCCAATCTTCACTATGTAAACCCATCCAAATGGTGTCCATTTGTAATGAAATTTTAACCATAGACTAATATGATGGTTTTACAAATTATGGTGATTTTAGTTTAATTTTTAGAATTTATTTTACAGTAGGTGAAAAATCACCCGAAAAATAGTCGCGTCGACTTAATCTCGAAATCCGTACGTCAAAAAATTTGGATAATTACATATTTGACTTCTCCACATTTTTCTGGAAATTATGATGTTCTCGATTTTTATTTCGTTGTCGTTTTCCAGTGTCGCCCTGTGGGAGCGCGCATTTCGATGTACGACACTAGGGTAATGTTCATTACCACTAATTATATCTATCCTCTAATTATCACAATTTAATAACATTCCTAAGGTATTTTAACCAATTTATGTCTATTTCTTAACACCTTGAATTTCTAGGGCGTTACACATCACAATATTTTAAAATTTAAAATTATTTATCATGTTCTCATGTGTATACCCGCATATTACAAATTCAAGTCCCGTTTAGTGCTAAGTGAGTCACTATAACGAAAGATGAATCGGTAATAGCGGAGCGCAGGCGTGCCAGTCGCTGAAGCGACAACATGTTCTGCCTCCGAGAGTCGAAGGGCTTTAAGTCTATTTACGCGCCGTCTGACTTCGTCAAACGAAAGTGGAGATCGGGTCGGGACCAAGACCCCGCCGTTGCCTAAGCGCAACGACGTTAATTACATCCCTCTAAGAGGGAAAACCCTTGATTGATCGCCAGAATAAAGAGCCTTGTGGCCTTGAGCGGAAACATCCGATAAAAGATATGCGCGAAAATGTAAATTTAGTTACGCCTAACGCGAGATAACCAGAATATAACACTTGACGCATTTTTGTTGTTATTTCAAATTTATTAAAAGAGGTTGAATTGGTTTCAACGTTATTTGGGTTGGTTTATTTTCTTTTAGTCTTTTGCATTTTTTCTTTTGATCTTGCTTGGTCTTTTTATTGGATTATCTCTTTGTCTGTTGGTTATTTAGTTTGGTCTAATTTTGATTGTTTGGCTTGATGTGGTGTTTTATTTGATTTCAAATGTCTCTTCATTTATTTCTTTGGGTTTATTTGAGTTTGCAATTTTTTTGAGTTTTATTCCAAATTAGAAGGTTAACTCAAAATTATTTGATTTGACCCCTCTTTTTTTTAAGATTATTTGATTTGTAAACTTTGGATTTATATTTTTTGAAGCCATCTTATTCATATACATTTTTTAAAACTTGATTTGAACTTGTAGCAACTTTATTTTAAATGGTTTGATTTATTTAACTTTTGTAAATTGGTGTTTGTCCTTTTCCTTTTATTTATTTATTTATTTATTTTGAGTTGATTAAATGAAAGAGGCAATGCGTATATATGAATAATGCAGATCGGTGGGGCTAGTGGATGGAGAGAGAGTGTGTAGTGATGTGTATGCATGAACAGTGCAGAACGGTGGGGTACTGTATATAGGGACCTGAACGGTGGCTTTATTGAGATTGGAAATGAACAGGGAAAACAGAACGGTGGTTTGCTCATGTATGCAGTATGCTGAACGGTGGCCATAGAAATCTGAACGGTGGCCTGCCTATATGCATGTATGGCTGAACGGTGGGGAAGTGCTGCCTGCACCGATCAGGCTGAACGGTGGCTGTTGTTCATGTGGATCTGAACGGTGGGAAAGTGCTGCCTGCACCGATTAGGCTGAACGGTGGCTGCTTGTTCACTGGACCTGAACGGTGGCACATATATACATGAGTATGGTCTGAACGGTGGGGTGGCTGCACCACCGATCAAGCTGAATATTGATGGACAATTTGAAAATGTTTGTTTCTTTTGATATTTCCTTTATTTTCATTTCTTTTGTCGTCATTTGTGACTATCATTATTATTATTGTTATTTGTTGTTATTGTTATTTTCCTTGTTTATCTTTGCATTTGATTTGTTAATCGGATGATATACATTGCACTGGTACTCATTTATTTCTTTTGCACTCACGAAGTACAAAGTAAGCCGATATAATTACAACATGACAGAGAAAAACCCGGGTCACTCGGCAGAATTTGTCATGATGGGAATCATCCCTGCCCACCATATGTTGGGATGATCCTTTAGTGCAAACACCCACCAACTTAAGGGTATGCACACGGGACGATGTTCGCCACATAGCGGCGACACGATGTTTGCCAATAGTACCGAATCACAACACAAGTTGCTTGGTGACTATATAGGCACAAACCAATTCGGGAATCATCGCGGCGAAAATTCGGCAGCACCTCCCCTTATTCTACATGTGGGGGGGTGTGCATGACATTCGTCCACCACGATGGAGACGGTGCCAAAAAGAGTGTTGATGCCGAGGGCAACAACATTGCGGCACATGGTACTGGTCTTCCGGACATATCCAGGAAAGGACCATTATGTACCAAGGCCGGAGGACGTTGTAATTTTGAACGGTGGTATTTCATGTTGAAGGAATTCAGAACGGCGGCATTCCACAGTGAAGGAGACCTGAATGGTGACCTTCCATAGTGAAGGGAACCTGAACGGTGGCCCTTCCAGAGTGAAGGAAACATGATCGGTGGCCTTCCACAGTGAAGGGAACCTGAACGGTGGCCCTTCCACAGTGAAGGAAACCTGATCGGTGGCCTTCCACAGAAACCTGATCGGTGGCCTTCCACAGTGAAGGGAACCTGAACGGTGGCCCTTCCACAATGAAGGAAACCTGATCGGTGGCCTTCCACAGTGAAGAATGTCTGAACGATGCTCCCCACATGGTACAGAAAATCTGAACGGTGGACTTTCTACAATGCAGAATCTCTGAACGGTGGCTATCTCACAGTGAGACAGTCTGAACGGTGGCTATCTCACAGTGAGATAGTCTGAACGATGACCATCTCACAGTGAGGCAGCCTGAACGGTGGGATCGCCCAGGGCCACCGTTCAGAATTTAAATGCGTAAATCAGAAGAAATTGAGACCAACATCTCAAAGAATGATTTCAGAATTATAAAACGGAGATTTAAGGAAAATTTGGCAGTGGGGGATTATATGTTTATTTAGTGAACGGAGTCCCTCACATGGAGAGAGTGAAGACCCTGTAAACTCAAATAACAACAGGCCACTGTTAAATCTTTTCCATATACTCGAAATGGGGCAAACAGTAAGATGTGGAAGGAAACTAAAAGAGAGGGGGGCTACTGATGGCATGATGGCGCAATATCCACATGCAATAATTGCATAGAATTTTTTATGCCACAGTGAACAGCCGGAGAAGACAATGGGGGGGAAATTAACAACATCACACAACCCTTACACAGAGCTATATGATCCACTCATCCAAACCAGTAAAAGAAAAAAAAAAGAAAACACAGAAGTAATAGTAAACTTAACCCATCGGTCCTTAAATCAAGAATAAACAATGGAAAAACAGGAGAACAATAAGCAATGCAGAGCATATGGCTCTCCACACAAAACCAGTACAATTCTGTCAAAGATAACAAGAATAAAACATGTAAAAGAAGAGTTCCGAGTGGAGGACAGAAGGAAACAACAGAAATTTCTAGTAATTCCTATCATGAGCATACAGAGGATTGAGAAGAGAAGAACACATTTCCTTTCTGAAATCGGTGCCCCTTTCTCTCTCTAATTACATCTCATTTCTCTGCAATACTCACCCTCTCTCCTCCCTGCTTCCTGCTCTCTTTTAAAAAAAATTCCAAAAACCTCACTTGAAGGAATTCCGTAGCTACCTCTCCCTCTGCTCTCACCACAAGTTCCCAGACGAAAGGGAGTCTGCCACCTCCTCTCCTGCTCCTCTGCCGTTTCCTTCTGCTGTGGGAAGAACCACCCAGACGCTCCTCTCTCTGCTGGCCGCCTCTGCCCTCCTGCTGCCGCCTCCTCCCTGCTGCATGGCCAGAAAAGGCTTTTTAAAGGGGCCCTTTTCTGAGGGTTACGGTGGCTGGGATAGCCCCTCCTCCTATGAATATTTACACCAAGTGTCATTAGCATGTTACATAGACCATACACTGCCTTTTACTCTTGGGCTGCTGGCCCATTAATGGCCTGGTAGCTGCAAAAATGAGTGTAAACAATGCCGCAATAGATTAGCTGGCAAAATAGGTGAGGATAGTTAGATTCAACATCAATTGATCTTCTACTCTATCAGAAGAACAAAGTAGAATTTGCATGGAGAAAGTCTCAAAGACACATTTTAGTGAGAGAAAATCACCTTAAACATGGCGCCTATGGGTGTTCACTATTCGGTTCAAATTGAAAAAATTAAATTGAATCGAGCGATTCGGTTTGGATTCAGTTTGATTTTGTTCGGTTTGAGCATGAAAAAAATTTGGTTTGATTTCTAACCAAATCGAAAAAGAAAATTTAGTTTAGTTCGGTTTCTAAGCTCTATAAACCAAATCAAACCGATTAAATCAAATTACAATAATAAATTTTAATTTGTATATATTTATCAAATTTATTTAATATATTTATGTAAAAATATATATTTTGGAGGGTAATATGATCATCAACATTTAATACTTCATTTCAATTCAAATCTTATTTGATAGTGATTTATTAGAGAAACAAGTGATTAAAATCTTATTTATATAATAAGAGAATCTAAAGACCCATATATTTTGAAGTTAAATCGAACCAAACCAAATTTCGATTTGGTTCGGTTTGATTTCAAAGAACTTCAGTTTGGTTTAGTTCGGATTGGATCTGAATTTGGTTTGATTTAATTTCTTAAAAATCTTCTATAAACCAAACCAAATCAAATTATGAACACTTCTAATGGCGCCTTTTAAACCAATTTAAGATTTTGAGAGTGACTACAATGTGTAATTAGAGTCATTCATTCTAACTCGACACTTTTTCTAAGATTTGTACTTTTTTTTTTTACCTTACTCTGGTAGCCGGAAGGCTCCATCCTACTACCAAAAAAAAATCTATAATACAACCCACAAATAAGTTTGAACTGTACCCTCCATGGTCACGCATTGAGCAGCCTGGTGATCATGATGGTCGATCGGCGTCATGCACACAGTTGCTCGTCGCACTCTTCTTATATATATATATATGTTTGATACCTCCAAGAGTAGGTCACGTTTCTTGTTGAGAAAGTGCAGCTTAATAGTAAGTGTGAAGTCTCCTATCAAGTGTGGATGGATGGTCTTCCATTTGTTGTACTACTCTATAATATATCTGTAGATCCTTTCTGATCAAACTAGTGGCCAGGTTTGAGTGAAGGGTTGTCAAAAGTCTTGTATATATCAGCTAGCTAGTTATGGATGTACTTAATCATGCATTTCTGTATTAAAAAAAAGAAGAAAAAAAGAAAAAAAAATTAGAATCTTATCACTCATGAAGTACGTACTATTAATGTTAAGTGAGAAAATTAAGGTTCTTTCACAAATCTAAGATTGAATATGGCATGAACTAGCTCAATGAGAACTCAATGCGATATTAATTAAGTTTGCCCCAATTGTCCTGATGTTTCTAGCTAATCTGTTCATCTGGGGTCAGGTCATCCCGCAGGATCAGATCACAACATTCCAGAATGTTTTACGAGTTACGACGGTAATTATAATTCAGTCATGGATTCCTTTGTCTCCTTATCGATCTCCCACTGTAGTAGGACACGTCTCGATCTAGCTAGTGGATGCTGCACATCTGATCAGCAGACGACCAACCAGCTGCTGCGCGCGGCTCCACGCCAAGCCCTAGCTAGCTGCCTGTGGGCACTGCTTAGGAGATTGTTGCATGTGGTCGCTGCACTGTTGAATCCCCCACCAATGCCCTGATCATGTTGCCACAGTGGAGAACACCCAATTCATGGATATATAGTTCGAGCGTACCAACTTTTTGGAGTGCAAAAATTAAGTGAGACCTGCATATGGATATCGGGTCGGGTCGGGTCTGAGAGGTTCGATCCAATACGATACCGAGCAGCTGCTGGTACTACATGCACCGGATCCGAACCACGTCGTTCTTGCGATGGTTTGAAATATCGTCTTAACATCTGATCCATCACTGTGCATCCATTTCGTGGATCCCGGAGCATCCGAATCTGGAATTTCTCTTGGAATATTCATGCGTCTAATATTGATAAAAATATTATGAAAATAAAATTGTGATCATTTACTAATCTGAATGTTCTTGGTTGGATGTATGTATTAATTATAAAGATATTATGAAAATAAAATTTGTGATTAATTATTGTTTACTAGTTCAAAATGATATTCAATTGTACGATTTATATAATGTGTACAAATTAACACATTTATACAAATAACATGAACTCTGATCATGAAACCTTTCAGACCATTTGTAGTCAAAATCTATCTATTGCTTAAGTACATATAACATGATTAACACCATCATTTTCTATCTATTGCTATAAAAGCAACATTAATCTTTGAATTCTGCAAGAAATAGGTTATTTTATGAAAATATTAAAATAAGATGCCTTGGCCCGGACCGGGCTAGCTAATACGGTATGGTACACCATGCGGTACTATATACTGTCCCATAAAATTCAATTCAAGATGGTTTGTTGGTTCGGCAAACTATGGTAATTAAGCATTACAATTGCAAATTAAAGAAGATTTTTTTCGCATATATATCTTTGTTAAAAATATAATTGAGAGAAATTTTATCTTAATTTCATATTGTCATAAAAAATCTCTATTACAAAAAAATTACTTACACCATAAACCCCAGTCATAACGTTCTTTAACGAGTTGGTGATGGAGGCGTATCTGATGATGGAGGTGTATCTTTGGGCTAAGAGGTATGAGAAATGTGTATAATTGGCATTGATCAACATTGGAGGGGGAGGCTACCCCCTCTGGCGCTCCCACCCTACTTCTATCTTTAACTCTCATTCTTCTCTCACAACTAGCATGGCCAGTGTTGGAGGGGAGTTTGCCCCCTCTGGCTCTCATTCTTCTCTCACAAATGGCCAGTGTCGGAGGAGAGTTTGCTCTCTCTCTCTCTCTCTCTCTCTCTCTCTCTCTCTATATATATATATATATATATATATATAGATGCTGGGGTACGGCGGGCGGCCCCGCCGTACCCCAGTTGCTGTCGCTGGATGCACATCCAGCGCAGCGATGCGGCGGATTTTTTTTTTTTTCACGGCAGCCGCTGGATGTGCATCCAGCGGCTGCAGTTGGGGTGCGGCGGGGAGCATATATATATATATATATATATATATATATATATATATATATATATATATATATATAGAGAGAGAGAGAGAGAGAGAGAGAGAGAGAGAGAGAGAGAGAGAGAGATCTTGATCTCGATTGGCATAGCTGCCACCGAAAGGTGAGGCAGCCCCCTTTGGTCACCCCGCTCCAATGCTCTCTTTATCTCTCTACGTGCGACTGGCA
The DNA here is from genome assembly GCA_014218235.1 of Colocasia esculenta. Lineage (NCBI taxonomy): Eukaryota > Viridiplantae > Streptophyta > Magnoliopsida > Alismatales > Araceae > Colocasia > Colocasia esculenta. Next base: position 2,896,158 of record CM024757.1, read on the forward strand.
CAGGTGGTGCCAAAAGAAGGAGAAACTCCCCCTCCAGTGCCCCTCATTTTGCTTCCATCTTTGCTCTCACTTTGTCTGTGAGTAGCTAGCATGGAGCGCTGACATCGGAGGAGAAGATCCCTGATTGGTATCCCCTCCGGCCCCGTTCCCATTCCCCAGCTCTCTCTATGGCATTGTTTGGGACCGAGTTTGAAAAAATTTCGAAATTATAAATCTTGGACAAGACCTGCCTCATTCCCAAACAATCCAACCTTCGCCTTGGTTTTGAAGCCCTTCAAAATAGTGAGAAGGAGAGAGATAGACAGATGTAGAGACATGTGAAAAATCGGGTATAATGCCGCTTTTAAAAGATTCTGGGACACGTAGAGAGAGATTGACACAAGGCAGCGCTACCCCAAATTTTGTCATTTTTTTTCTTTTGAATTGCGCAGCACAGATGACATGACAAAAAGCACACTCCCACGTCATCTTTTAGCCAAATTGCGCTTTCACCGATTCTTACTTTTTTAAAATCGGAACCAAACGGTGCCTATATCGTTAGAATTAACCATGTGCCATTGGTGCAAAGAAAGATCCAAAGTGGTGAATTAACTTTTTATTTAAAGGTAAAATTGTCCAAAAAGAATTTAATTGTCTCTAAAATTGAGACATATTCCATATTCCATAGGTCTGTCACTACACGTTATGGCAAGGTTTCTGATATAAGTATATTTAAGTAATAGGGTTTTCAGTGATAATGTAAAATTGAGACAAATTTTCATCTAATTATACTTTTAATAGGGATATCTATGCAAAAAATCCATTAAAGAAACTAATTGTTTTGAGTTCAATATGAAGGAACTGACATTTTAAGGGGTGGTTGGTTGGTTCCTTTGGATAATATTTGTTTCTAGAATGTTCTACTTTCGTGAAAACCTAATCATAAGTCATGCAAAAAAACTTTTTTTGACATTGAATTCATAACATTATCACTTACATATGCTCTTCTACTTAGCTAATTAATACCCATCACCATTTACCGAAAAAGTAATAATTAATCACAATTCTCTGTTCAGTTGATTAATGTGCATTGATTTTTGTTCAATTTTCAGTGAAAGAAAGAAACTTTTTTTTGTCATCTATGGCTGTGTGACTCTAAGTCTCTAATATATATGTATATATTCCTGAACAATAAAAGCATATAAGTGTGGTAGCACGTTATGCATATTGATCAGAAAAAACAGCTGCTTGTGACTCTAATATATATATATTCATCCTCTTGGCTTGAGCAAGGCTGTGCGCCCTATTGGGCCCGGGAATGGGCTTTTAAAGCGACAAGCCCACCACATGTACCTCCCTCGACCTCGACCACGAGCGACCACGCAGACATTTTGTTCGCTAAGACGAACTCGATCGTTGGATTGAGATCAGACAGTCTTAATTGGGTGCATGTGATAAGTAGTCCACTATATGTACGTATATACATGTAGAGATGCACATCATGTATGCATACGTGCATGTACGTCTACATGTGTTAGTATGTCTCTATACGCAATGAAACATGAGATGGTCATTGGGTCCTGAAGATGTACGTACGTATGTGACAAATGTTAGAGAAATGTTTTCCGTACGTTCTGTTCTGAGGGTGATGGAGAATTTTTCTCCATATATATATATATATATATATATATAAATTATAATATATAAAACACGGATTTATGTGCTGCCAAGTGACAGCACCAAGATAATTTTTAACCCTCCAAAATATTAACTCAAAATGACCAAAAAGGCATGCGGCCTATTGCCTATTCGAATGATTTCAAATCCAATCAACCATTAATCCTTTGCGTAATCTACCAATACTTAAATTAGGAGATAAAATGAGGCTATAAATAAATTAGGAGATAAATTGAGGCAAATCGCGTATATGGACCTTCTTAAATTGAAAACCCGCCAAAAAAAAAAAAAACAAATTGAGGCTACGATGTTTTTAAATATGTTCTTCTTTTAATTGTTCTAATCATTTCTAAAAGAAACCAAGACATAAACTTTTACTAATATATAGAAAAATTAAATCTAAAATTTTTCTCTTTTATAGAGGAGATAGAATTATCACCTTTTTATCTATTAACTAACTTTAGTAGACAACCTATACACCTTACTCAAAACAAAATAGTTTTTAACCTCCTCAAAAGTTACCTCTCACTTGGGTAATTTTAAGGTGATCATGAGCTAAAGTATTCCATATCAATTGCAAATATTAACGCTATGAAGAACATAGTCATTCAAGAAGCACAAATTAATTAAGGGTACACGGAGGCTGTCAGATCTTGATTCTGAAATTCACGAACATTAATTATTAAATTCACAAAATCACAAGGCACAGAGTTCTTTGTTACCCAAAAAAAAAAAAAAACACACAAATTAACAACATTGTCCTTGGTTCAAGTTTAAGCTATGATACATGCAAATCATGATCTCATCGCTTCCGTGGCTGTGCACCGTTTCTTGCAGACACCTACAAGCTCACGGTGGTTCCCGGGAAGACCTACCTGCTCAGGATCATCAATGCTGCGCTCAATAACCAGCTCTTCTTCAAGGTCGCCGGCCACACCTTCACGGTGGTCGCCGTCGACGCCGCCTACGTCACCCCCTACCTCACCGACATCGTGGTCATATATAGCCCCCGGGCAGACCGTCGACGCCCTCCTCGTTGCGGACGCATATATACTACAGCAAACACCTTCCTCACGCGGCCTCTTTCTTTTCCCTTGTCCATGTCGATGATCAGGACATGCAAGAGACATCGAAATATATATATTAGCACTGCCCATTACATGACTTTATGTAATTAATTAGTTTGCAAAGTCTTGAACCCCTAGCAAAACTGTGAGATGGCCTCCCCAGATCTAGAGCTAGCTAGCTTAATTTGGGGAAGAGGAATGCTTCTCCCCTGGCTAGGCTAGGCATAATTCTTCTCCTTTTATTCTGGTCAAAACAAAAAAAATCTTCTCCTTTTATCAGCAGCGAGGAAGGTCTCGAGGAGGTGGGGGAAGCCGGGAAGAAGGCGTCGGCCCGTCGTCCACCTCGAAGGCCATCGCCATGCCCCATGAGGAGTGCACGTCTAAGTGGCAGTGCATCAGCCACACGCCTGCATCACGCACACAGCAGTTCAGCTAGCTAGTCAGTAATTGGAAGCGTGCAGGCATGTGTGGTGGGATATGAAGTAGGAGAAATTTTTAATACTGGGACCAGCCAAGCCATCCGCTTTCACAAGGTAGAAGGTTTTATTATTACGTTGATAGCAATGCTATCTTACACTAACTTGTGAGCAGATAACATTCAGTTGATCATTAAATATTTTTCATGAAGTAGATGAAGCTAGAGACAGAAAAAGTTATTGCATCTGAAGACTGAACTTGGCATTCAGAGGGCGTGCCCACATCTTATCCTGACCGTGGTTAATGGCCATACGAGTGTTATAGTATATATATATATATAGAGAAAGGCTTTGTGCACTTTTCCATTGCACTTTTCATTGCACTTTGGGTTTTTCATTAGGTTGGCACAATGTGCCTCTAGTGTATTGGCCAATAAAAAAATCAAAGTACAATGAAAAAGTACAATAGAAAAATGCACAAAACCTTTTTCATATATATATATATATATGCCTATCAAGTTTATATATATTATTGTTGAAGGCGTGATTCTTTGCAGTGTTGTCACCTCAAACAGTTGAGTGATTGAAACCTTCGAAGCTTTTCATTACCTGTTATCAACCCACATGAGGGCAAAAAGTTGAGAGATTCATATCTCCCATTTATTAGATGTATGGATCGCTTCAGTCAACAGTTGCTTTAAAATTGAGTATATGCATGCTTCAAGAATATACGATTCATGAAGATGATCGTTTCACATGTTCAGTTTGGAACATCTGAATAATTTTTACTTTTTAGGTAGGACGAAAGCTGAGTAGTCTTGCTAAGTTATATCTCATCGAAGTAATTAAAGCTTGTGGCGTACGTTGCGATCGGAGACGCACCTGGGTTGTTCGCCACGAAGCGGATGACGGCCCAGCCGCCGGTGGGAACGGCGATGGTGTTCCTCACCTGCGGGTTCACCAGGTTAAACCTCCTCTCCGCCGCGGCGGCGTTGTACGTCCCGAACCCCTGCGCCAGCACGAAGAAGTTGTAGCCGTGGAGGTGCATGGGGTGGTTTTGCAGCGCCACCAGCGACGTCTTCTGCAGCACCACCTCCACCGCCGCGTTGTACCTCACCCTCTTCACCCTCGTCTCCTTCACCGTCTGCATCAGGTCCAGGTCGTAGGCCAGGTCGGGGTTCGCGAAGTCGAACTCCACCGGCGGCCGGTCGGGGAAATCCCGCGTGTACACTCCCGGGACGCCGTGGAACTTGGCCTCCAGAAGCGAAGTCCTGGAGGGCAGCTCCAGGGAGATGTTGTTCATGCTGCCGGCGAGCTTCTCGCCGATGGGGCCGTCGCAGAGGGCGCCGGACTCGCAGGCGATAAGGCCCAGCCCGATGGTCACGAACATCTTCTCGTCCACGGCTAGGGGGACGGTCGGGGAACCGCCCCGGCGGAGCCCCGTCAGGCTGCTGTAGAAGCGGTGCGCGGTGGCAGTGTCGTTGACGAGAGGAAGCGCCGGCATCGCCGGGGCCGGCGACGGTGCCGCTGAGGATCCATACTGGATGATGCCCCTGGTTGTGGTGCCGTCGTACTCGACCCCCTCAACGCTTACGTAGGGAAGCGCCGCCATGTAGTATCGGCCCGGGCGGGCGTCCGCAACGAGGAGGGCGTCGACGGTCTGCCCGGGGGCTATGACCACGATGTCGGTGCGGTAGGGGGTGACGTAGGCGGCGTCGACGGCGACCACCGTGAAGGTGTGGCCGGCGACCTTGAAGAAGAGCTGGTTATTGAGCGCAGCATTGATGATCCTGAGCAGGTAGGTCTTCCCGGGAACCACCGTGAGCTTGTAGGTGTCTGCAAGAAACGGTGCACAGCCACGGAAGCGATGAGATCATGATTTGCTTGTATCATAGCTTAAACTTGAACCAAGGACAATGTTGTTAATTTGTGCAAATTTTTTTTTTTGGTAATGATATGGAATACTTTAGCTCATGATCGCCTTAGAATTACCCAAGTGAGAGGTAACTTTTGATCAGAAGGTTAAAAATTATTTTGTTTTGAGTAAGGTATATAGGTTATCTACTGATAACAAAAGTTAGTTGAGAAATGATAGCTAATCAGATGCTCGAGTAATCAGCATGATGTGGAATGGTAGCGCAGTCGACTTGATTGGTCAGTTGCGTGGGCCCCACGTCGCCCCACGCTATGATTTTGTGGGACCGTTCTACGTCGACTAATTATCTAGATGTCTGGATAGTTAGTATTTTTAAAGTTAGTTAATAATTATAAAAATGTGATAATTCTATCTTCTCTATGAAAAAGAGAGAACTAGATAAATTTAGATATTGGGGATAGGGAAGAACTTAAATTCACGAATAATCTCAATATAAATTATCCAAAAATCAAAGTGACATTGAGAGTAATAAATATCACCACGAACCAAGTTCAATTAATCATGGTCAAAGTTTGACTGTCACCTTCGGAATGGAGAATGTCATAAGTTAAGTGCATAAGTTGAAATATTGCATTTAACGGTTCCCCCCCCCCCCCCCCCCCCCAAAATATCTCTCTTACAATTAAAATTATCGAAAATCTATCCTCGAATCAGATTTAAATGAATACCTTTCTGATGTGAATTACTTGTCACGAATGTCTTTTTTTCATTATTTTTCTGTTAACAAATGGTCAAAATTTCTGAAGGAGTGATATATAGAGATTCTATGGCCATTTTAACGAAAATTCATCATAGGTCCTCTTATTGTAACATCTGATTCACGTAACAAGAATATATATGCAAATGTAAATTTAGGGTCGATTTTTTGTGTAATTTTCAACTTAACAGCAATAGTTATGCCAAAAACAAATCTTATATGGTCCAAACCAAAGTCCACTTTGTATTAAAAATATTATAATAACAATAATAAAGAATAAAAAATTAATCTAACTAACCGAGTCACGATAAGAACGGGGAACAGTGGACCAACCCAAACACCGAACACTAGGTAATGAGATTTTGGATATAATAATAGGGAAATACCATTTGCACGTCAGACGCGCCCGCCCCGCGCCATGTGATCGCGCCCGCTTGCGTGGCGGGTGCGCGGCGGACACGTCTGGCGCGTAACGTGCACAAAGCACTTCTTTTAATAATATCAAGAGTGTATGTAAATTGAGATGTGATTGACTATTCGATGGGATGGGCAGCCAATGGCCAACGACTGTTTGATTGAGATTTGCACACACACCATCTCGCGTTGAGAAATAGTTGGGCACACCCACTAGGGGTGTGCCATATTATCTTGGGGTTGGGAAAAGTGGGATAATCCCCCCCAGGCCAAATGGCACACCTCTAGTGGGTGTGCCCACCTTAGTGCACACTTTGGCGTGCACTAAGTATTTCTCCTCGCGGTGATATACATCAAATATTACTCTAATTTCAGTTAAGTATATATATTTAAGGTAGTATAACCAATAACAAGAGTAGTGGATCACAGTAGCCCAACGAATAGATTGGCATGGGTGGTACGTGCTAATTAAGGTAGGCGGCTGGAGTTTACCCTGCTGGGAGCAAGGGTAGAGATCTCCGGGGTTGCCGTTGATCGTGTAGGCATTGGAGATGTTCGGAACGTTGCCGGTTGCCAGCGACGCGAACTCCACCGCCACCACATCTTCGTTCCACCATTCGCCTGCGCCATGTATCAAGATTAAACAGATAAGAGCGTTATAATTATTAATTAAAGGCCAGGTTATAATTTTTAATCTCTAGAAGTCCGAGATCTCGTCAAGATTATGGCGTCTGCATGTTATATATATATATATATATATATATATATATATATATATATTACCCAGCATGATGGGCACTTCGGCGAACGGCTGGGGGAAGGGGTAGCCCCGGCCGCCGGATCGGGGGAGGACGATGAGGGCGCCGTAGACGGTGGCGCGTAGCCATGAGGCGTGAGCGTGCCACCACAGCGTACCCTCCTGGCCGACGACGTCGAACTTGTAGGTGTAACTCTGCCCCGGCAGGATGGGGCACTGCGTGACGTAGAGCGGCCCGTCCGCCCAGGCGCTGAGCAACTGGAAGACGCCGTGCCTGAGGAAGAAGAAGAGGTTAACATATATAGCTTTAGCTGCTCACTAGCTCACCTACACATCATGCTGCAGATCTCAAGTGGAGAACGTATCATTAATTGGTTCTGTAAGTACCAGTGCATGGAGAGGTTTTGTGGGGAGTCGTTGACGACGTGAACGATGACGGTGTCGCCTTCATGGGCCACAATGGTCTCCCCAGGTACCTTGCCGTTCACAGCTACCACCACCTGTTCCCGGCATAGCTGCCGGATAACAAGGTTCCCAACCTGAAAAAGATCAAAGAAAGTTTAAGCGATCTGGGAATGTACGTTTAAGTCAGAACGCCAGAAGCCACCGTGCACCCCTTTGCGTTGTGCTGAACAAAGGAAAGGGGCTTACTAGCTACAGCTCAGAGTTGGCAAAACTTGGGGTGGTCAACTCAACCAGACAAGAATCTGTTAGTAATATATAGAAGACCAAAACATCGTGTAGAATAAGGTGATCGAGATTACATGGAAGGTGTGCTCGACGACGGCGGCACGGGCGCCGCCCACGGCGAGCAGAAGGGCAAAGGCCTGCGCCAAGACCACCACCACCCCCAAGCGGCGTCCCATGCTTATGATCTCTCGAAGACGGCGAGCGCACGCAGTACTCCCAAAGGAAGACGAGACGAGATTAAAAGCCTAGCTACCTGATCGGATGACCACGCCTCTAGCTTTATGACACCAGCAGCTGGCAGTAGAGGCGTGGACCTTGAGACTAGCTGGTTAATTCGTGGGGGGCCCTGATCAGCTGACCAAACGGCCGCCTGTAGCCTGATGGCCCTGATCCCGGCCGGCAAAGGTCAAGGATATCCATGCCTTCTCTCTCTTGCCCCCGATTTAATGGAGGTAATGCTCACTGGCCGCCTCCCACCTGCACACCCCCACGGATCAACGTCCTCGCCTGACTAGATCTTGTTCTAGAGTTTTGGCTCTACACGTGACGGGGATTGCAAGTTGCATGCACAGTCCTGTCTAGGGGGAGTATACATTAAGTCACTGTCTGTGAGGTACGAATTCTAATTAAATTTGTAGGTTTTGCCGGGGAGTGTAGAAGAGAAGCGTTGGGGGTGATTCTTTACATAGGAGGATCGCGATTCGCGACTCCGACAAATTTTAATAATCGTGAGCCAAATGTCTCCCTTTTTTTAACTAAAATATAATAATAACACTAGAATACATAAATATCATAATACATAAATTCTTAGAAATACACGTATTAAAATATAATTATAAATATTTGAATACAATTATAGCACTAGAATATAATCGTAAATATTATTTTGTATTCAAATATTTATGGTTATATTTTGGTAGTTATATTTTTTAATAATTTATAATTATAATTTTAATATTTATAATTATATCATAATATTTATAATTATATTTTAACTTGAAAATTAGATTTTCAAGTAAAATAATATTTTAAAAAAGAAGCTCTCAACACTTGGCGCATGGCTATTAAAGACTGTACGAGTCTGATTCTCCTCTATACCGAAAAAGTCAAGACTTTTCTATATATCTTGCAATATTCAAATGGTAGTATTTCCAAATTTATAAGCTCTCGACACTTTGCTGTCATCTGACTTTTATTACATTTGTTACACTGTAATAAGTCTTTCTCTTGTTCTTCTTCTCACCTATGACATGGAAGATATGAATTTTTGTTACCACCAATTCTAAGCCAGTGTGATGCTTACGGATGGATGCTGTAGGGCACAAACAACTTTTATTCTCCTCGAGAGGATAGCGACATTATTGAGCCATGTATGTGGTGCATGATTTTCTCTCTCTCTCATAAATAATTAATTAGAGAATATTATCACTCTTTAACTCACTAATAGATCACTGATAATTGTGGCAGGGGAAGGCATGTTGTTACATTTATATATATATGGTGATACGCTGCCATTTATTCCGGTCAACTAGGGATAAGTGTCAACAGTGTCCATGTGTGGGATTAAGAGTAGCTGCACTACTGTCCAGATGCAAAGGCCTACTCAACGAGAAAACTTAATTTGTGGGTTATATGTGTGTAACTAGTGTTGATATGTAGGGCACACCTTTACATAATTGATTTATATGCATATACCTCCATCATTAATGTGGCCATTTTCTTCTGGATTACATATTTGGAACAATAAATATTTAGGATAATTCTTGAAAGAAGTGTTGAAAGGGTTTAGAAATTTAGGTCAGGTTTGTTTTAGATTGTTGGTGCGTTTGATCTAGCTAGTATGAGTTTTAAAATTGATCATATTTAGTTAAAAATTTTAATATTGACGCTGATGTTAAAAGAATGGGAAATGCTTAAGGCACGTCCTCCCAGATAAATGATTTGTCCGAACGGATGAGCCAGGGTGACCGAGTGCACCATGTGGGTGCGCCCTGACTTGCTGCCCAGGCAAATCATTTGTCCGGGCGGACGTGCGCAAAACGCTTCTCTAAATGAATATGGAGGAAGGATACATGGTTGAAAGGATAGTAAACAGTTAGGAATGGGAAAGAAAAAGAGAAGTAGTGAATCATGAGATTTGCATACAATACATTATAATTACAGTTTCGATATGAGTCATGACATGCATTAGATTTGTTACGGAAAAAACACTTTTATCAAGATAGTGGTATCAAGATTTTGGTAAGGTATACCGAACACCCTTATTAGTCTCAATATGAAAGATAAAAGTTTAACTTTATAGCTAAGGATTCCAGTTCTTTATATTGCCTTCAGGAGAGGATCAATTTCCGATCTACACGAGATCATTGGCCGAAAATGATTAAAAATTTGGGAGAATTAATTGCAGGTCCCTGGTAGGGACCTGACATTAATTTCAGGTCCCTGTCAGCTTTTTCCAAGCCATGCGATTCTTACTTTATGCAGGACTTATTTTTAGGTCCCTACTTTTTGTCCCCGTTATCCTCCCCATTATCTCAATGTGTGTAACCGTTATCCCAAAAGTGTGTAACTTGTTACACAGTTACACATATAACTGTGTTACACAGTTACCCAGTTACCCACTTACTCCGTTACCCAGTTACTCAGTTACGCAGTTACATACTTACACAGTTACACATGAAACTATGTAACTACATAGAAAATTTATAAGTTTGTAACTCTATAATTAGGACTTACCTAATTACATAGTTACATAGTTTTAGAAGGATTTATCTAATTATTTTATAACAGTTATCCCAAAAGTGTGTAACTTGTTACCGAGTTACACATATAACTGTGTTACTCAGTTACCCAGTTACTCAGTTATCCAGTTACATACTTACACAGTTACATATGAAACTATATAACTACATAGAAATTTTATAAGTTTGTAACTCTATAATTATGGCTTACCTAATTACATAGTTACATAGTTTTAGAAGGATTTATCTAATTATTTTATAACCGTTATCTCAAAAGTGTGTAAGTACGTACTTACACAGTTACATATAAATCTTGTAATTGTGTAACTTGTTACCCAATTACACATGTAACTGTGTTATCCAGTTACCCAGTTACATACTTATACAGTTACACATGAAACTATGTAAGTATATAGAAAATTTATAAGTTTGTAACTCTATAATTAGGGCTTACCTAATTACATAGTTACATAGTTTTAGAAGGATTTACCTAATTATTTTATAACTGTTATCCCAAAAGTCGTTTGTAAGCACGTACTTACACAGTTACATATAAATCATGTAATTGTGTAACTTGTTACCCAGTTACACATGTAACTGTGTTACTCAGTTACCCAGTTACATACTTACACAGTTACACATGAAACTATGTAACTACATAGAAATTTTATAAGTTTGTAACTCTATAATTAGGGCTTACCTAATTACATAGTTACATAGTTTTTATGTAGTTACATAGTTACGTAGTTTCTATAATTAGGGCTTACCTAATTACATAGTTTCTATAATTAGGACTTACCTAATTACATAGTTACATAATTTCTACAATTAGGGCTTACCTAATTGGGTTCAATTCTGCCTGACAATAGCTGTCGACAGACACTATCAGGACCCCATTTAAACTAATTTTTAATAGAAATGGAGTCTTTTTCATTTCAAAGCATACGGTCTCAAGACGCCAGGAGGAATCTACGTTAGCCCTCGAAAAGGAAAGATAAATTTAATCCAAATGTTCACATAATTTTAAAATATCCACCCTCAGACGTCAGAAAACCCAAACCGTTTATCTAACTTAAATTAGAATCTAGATTAGATTCAACAGCAAATATCTGTTAAAACCCAAGCACGCGATTTTAATAGATATTTACTATTTAATCTAATCTAGGAGTTTATGCTAAAATCTTAAAATCTTAGATTAACACCCAAATTACCCTTCTATTAAAAATTAGTTTAAATGGGGTCCTGATAGTGTCTGTCGACAGTCTGGCTGTCGACAGCCACTGTCAGACGGAATGGAACCCATGAGGCAGCCTAAAAATCTCAGAAATTCCCCACACGTAACTGTGTAAGTACGTACTTACGCAGTTACACATTTTTGATATATTACGAATTAAAATAATTAGATAAATCTTTCTAAAACTATGTAACTATATATGTAATTAGGTAAGCCCTAATTATAGAGTTACAAACTTATAAAATTTCTATGTAGTTACATAATTTCATGTGTAATTGGGTAAGTATGTAATTACATACTTACATGTGTAACTGGGTAAGTTACACAATTACAGGATTTATATGTAACTGTGTAAGTACGTACTTACACACTTTTGGGATAACAGTTATAAAATAATTAGGTAAATCTTTCTAAAACTATGTAACTATGTAATTAGGTAAGCCCTAATTATAGAGTTACAAACTTATAAAATTTCTATGTAGTTACATAGTTTCATGTGTAACTGGGTAACTGAGTAACTGGGTAACTGGGTAACACAGTTATATGTGTAACTGGGTAACACGTTACACACTTTTGGAATAACGGTTATAAAATAATTAGATAAATCTTTCTAAAACTATGTAACTATGTAATTAGGTAAGCCCTAATTATAGAGTTACAAACTTATAAAATTTCTATGTAGTTACATAGTTTCATGTGTAACCGTGTAAGTATATAACTAGGTAACTGAGTAACTAGGTAACTGAGTAACTGGGTAACTGGGTAACACAGTTATATGTGTAACGGGGTAACAAGTTACACACTTTTGGGATAACGGTTATAAAACAATTAGATAAATCCTTCTAAAACTATGTAACTATGTAATTAGGTAAGCCCTAATTATAGAGTTACAAACTTATAAAATTTCTATGTAGTTACGTAGTTTCATGTGTAACTGTGTAAGTATGTAACTGGGTAACTGAGTAACTGGGTAACTGTGTAACTATGTAACACAGTTATATATGTAACTAGGTAACAAGTTACACACTTTTGGGATAACGGTTATAAAATAATTAGATAAATCCTTCTAAAACTATGTAACTATATAATTAGGTAAGCCCTAATTATAGAGTTACAAACTTATAAAATTTCTATGTAGTTACATAGTTTCATGTGTAACTGTGTAAGTATGTAACTAGGTAACTGAGTAATTGGGTAACTGTGTAACACAGTTATATGTATAACTGGGTAACAAGTTACACACTTTTGAGATAACGGGGAAGGATAACGGAGACAAAAAGCAGGGACCTAAAAATAAGTCCTGCATAAAGCAAGGACCGCATGGCTTGGAAAAAGCTGACAGAGACCTGAAATTAATGTCAGATCCCTGCCAGAGACCTGTAATTAATTCTCCTTAAAAATTAGACGATATTCTACAGTTATAAGTGTGAGACCTATGCAGAGGAGAGCGAGGGATTAAGATATCCTGAGAGCGGCGTCCCAGAGAGAAAACCCTCAATACCTAAGTCGATCGGATCTTAATAAAAAGGTGAACAATTTCAGATCACTCTTCACTAACATTGTTAGGTACCTAGAATTTGGGATTCTTCTTCCTTTCTTGCTTTTCTTTCTTAAGACTTGCTTCATATTGAAGGGTTCATTGTGGGTATTGTATGTCTTAAGCCTCTTTATTGATCCTCTTGTGATGGGGGCTGTAGTTTGGTTGGGATTATGAACCTTTAACCAATTTATCATGGAACTTTTCATACGTAGAACTTAATAGGTTGTCGTCGACCATATGTGGACTATCTGTCTCACTATGAGTATGGGCACTTTTAAGTCTTCTACTTGTACATGTACCATATTTTGGAGTTGACTCCAAAACATATGAAGGTGACGTGCGCCATACTCTTTTGGTGTATGCATGGAGAGGTGCTCGTTGTAGCTAGGTGGATGTCATGGGGGTCTGGAGTCTATGCTCCTGCGGTATATAGACCAGCTATTAAGTTAGGAGTGTTTGCCATTTCCTCGTCGAGCTAAGGCTCTACCTACTTAAGAAGTGGTCAAGCGGGAAATCCTCTTGGTCAGATTATTGGGTTATTATGACCTAGTGAGATAGGTATGGGATAGGCCGAACTAACATCTTTTTATTACACATTCTAAGTCAGTTAACTTGGGAGTCATCCTCTGTTGTCGAGGCTATCCTTACGACATCGATACCAAGCTGAGGGGCCCTCCTCGTGGGGATGGTGGATCAGATGTTCGTTGACGCTTCATGGGCCCCGATTTGATAATCGGATTCTCTATTAAGTGTATCTTGTTGGACTTTTGTCGGGCATGCCCCATTTGATAATCACTGGACTTTTTGATTTGGGTTAGAGAGCTAAAAAATTTTCTCTTCACTTTTATTATGGAAGATATCTTTCACTTCACTTCTAATTTTTTCCAATTATTTTTTAAATTATCAGAAATTATCCCCTCTCCGAGTATGAATTTTATATATTATATCTTTTCACTTCACCTCACCACTTAATTACCATCTGACTATTTTAAACATTTTGGAAAATGGAGCCAGAGGGGAATTTCTAGCACGTTATTGGTCCGCGTGCTTTAGAGCGCATGCATGTCCTACCTAACGGCTAACAGAGTATTTATGCTCTTTAAATATTTCTATATCATTTATCATTAAATTATTAATCACTGTTAAATATATTATTTATTATTCTTAGTACTAAATGTGACTTATAACTAACTAAAGAAAGATAAATAACTTTTAATTGAAAAATTGTAAACATGCGTTTGCATAAAAGAAGAAGGAAAAGATGACGAAGCGATAGTAAATTACCCGTTCTTAAATAAGCTGGCATCCATGTGACACTGTTATTTTTCGTACATTTTATAGCGGAAAATATTTTACATTTGGTAAGAGTTATTTACTCTTTTATATCTATAAACACAAGAGAAGGAACTCCACAAGTATGAATCACACTACGCACAAGGGAGCAGACAAGTCTCACAAGTCGCGATACTTTCCCTTCTGCAGCCCATGTCCATTATTGCAGTCAAAGACGAGTAGTTGGTCTGTGCTATCTAATCTTAACCAAAAGAAAGCAAAGCCCATTTAACGTTACTGCTGACTTAGTCAACCGCATTCATGAGCTGCTGTGAGGTCTCCTCCTAGCTAGCTCTGACTGTGCAGAAGACCAATAGTGCAAGGTGGGGCCCTTCTTTATTGGAGCTGATGTCAGACATACTCTTTTCTCTCAAACATGAGAACTACTAGTTAATCGGGCGCCCGAGTAGCTAGCCGACGTGAAACGGTAGCACAGTTAACTTGATTGGTCGATTGCAGTGCGGTGTGGGCCCCACGAAATCACAGCGTGGAGTGGCGTGGGGCCCACGCGGCCGACCAATTAAGTCGGCTGCGCTGCCAGTGATAGACGCATAAATTTAATTTAGTGGGATCACTCTAAAAATTAGGGTGCACTAATAAGTTTTGTGCTAAAGTTTAGTGGGGTCACTCTACATAGAAAAATTTTCAGTCAACCCAATTTAACAGAAAAAATATATACCCATTAATAGAGTTTCAAATTTTCAGTGGAATCACGTGACCCCACTGACCTCTTCATAACTCTGTCACTGCGTCCTGCTGTTCCACGTCATGTTGGTTACTCGAGCGTCTAAATAACTAACATTTCTTTGGAAGAAAATAATATTTGAGCAGAATTGCCGGATGTTTAGATGCTTACATGGAAATAACAAGACATGAGATATTATGATGTTTTATTGAAAAATAAATATACTGTTATATTATGTTTTATACTTTGTTATTTTTATATAAAACAGTCATAGAAAAATTAAATAAAATTCCTCAAATTTGTTGTACACCTAGTATTATTCTGTTGAAGAAAACATTTCAAGCTTTTAGTAAGAATTGGAAATTAAGTAGGATTAATACCATGAGCAAGGAAGTTGGAAGTTGGTGTGTGAAAAAGGTTTGAAGAGTATTTTGCTATTATATATGCACTTTCACTAACTTTGATCACTACCAATTGATTGATTTGGACAGGAAAGAGTGCTAATTAAATATCAAGCAAAGAGATAGATCATATCTGTGACTGACAACCAAGTTTCTTTAATGTTCAAGTCTTTCCTCATAATTGCTTGTATTCCAAACGAGTAATTGATTATATAATACATACTTATATTTTTTTAATAAAACATTTATCATGGCGTAGTGGTGTTCTCTATGATTGAGTGATGGATTTAGTTTGTGAAAATCTGTTACACAATACATATTATTATATATGTATATATATATATTTATATATGGCAGTTGACAATGAAATCGATTAGAACCTACTTTAACCTAAATATTTATCATTAATTATGTGTCCATCAATTGGTTATAGATTATAATGTTTTCACGTCATTTTTAGCCAAGTCTCGGGTTATTTATTGAGAGTTCTGTAGCACATCTTAGAATCTCTTCTTGTCATGCCCCGCCAATTTAGCAGCGGAATAAATCAGGGAGGCATGAACAACGTGTATGGTAATGTAAATCGTGCATACATTCGTAAATATCAGAGCAACTAATGAACAGTAATTGTAATAAACTCTTTATTTTACTGATAAATCACCTAACTATTACAACCACTAATTCTGAGCCGAAACATAGGGCTCAATAACACCATGACATCAGGAAAAGATAATTAAGCAAACATCTAACTATACTCTAAGATACTAAGGACACTCCATCACTATGACTCCGGGTCGCTCATCACTCCAGTCCACTCCCATTGGTGTGCGTAGGGTCATCACTTGACTTACCTGAAACACATACAACAAAAGCACAGGCTGAGCGATAACGTTCAGTAGGACTTAATATCTCGTGTAAACAAGCATGCTTTAAGTGATTAATGTCTTGTAACGCAGATTAACTAGAGAGAACGATCATGTATAGTCAAGAGAGTAATAGAGTATGATGGCAAAAGAATGATAAAACTTTCAACATGGATATTGTAAAACTAGTATGATAAATGATTGACCATGTAACGAAATAGTGTATATGGTTGCACTACGGTGCACTAGTAGAGATAGCACCTCTGGTCGAGCATCTTGTCAACCCAGAGAACGATAGCATAGTGATTGATATATTGATTATCATAAATTAATCTAGATAGTAAACTGGCGCTGGATGCATGTCATACACATCCTGATCATGTAACCCTTGCAAGGAACTAGCACTCTTCGGGAGCTCCTCCCAGGACCAGACCGGGCCCTATTGCTTTGGCATATAGTACTTGCTTGTTGAATTTAGACAATCAATTGTATGGCCAAGAGAGTACCAAGAAATAGATGAGAGTAGTAGAGAGAACGTGAACAGATGAGAGGATATAGATAGTAGACGAGATAGGGACATTTCCGTAAAACGACGATAAACACACGATAGTAACGGTTGCACGGCACTAGGTCGAGTACCGGAAGTCTGGCAGAAGTCACAATCGCCCCTTAGTCGTGCTGTGTACACGGGTCAGGTGGTCCGGTGTGATCTCAAGACAAGAAGGAATACGCTAAGGCATGGATCGTACTGATCCCTAAAGTGCATCGGGATTTGGGGTACAACCAGCTCGTTGACTAAGGACGTGCGCCAAAGCTAAGAAGACTTACGGAGGTCTTGCCAAGGAGTCCCTAGTCCAATCGAGAGTATTCCCGGTGGAGAGTTGGTCCAAGTCAAGAGAAAAGTGTGTACAAAACGGGTCCGTCGTGCCTCGAGTGCTCGAAGGTCGAGGGAAACAATAACGGTATTAAAATGCGCGTATAAAACGAAAACAATTATATTTAACAAAAATAGGGTAATTTAGTCATTTATTTCGATAATTTACTGAATACATTATTGCATAATTTATCGGGGTCAAATGGCATTTAATAATATTATGTGTGTGTAAGTGTAAAGAAATCTTGAGCATATAACAAGTCGTGCAATGTCATTTTAAATAATTAAATTTATTTCATTAATGTCATTTATTAATTTACCAAGTCGAATTAATTATAACATGGGTTAATCATGGCTAATTAAGAAGTATATAGACTAATCAGCAAGGATACAAGCATAATTATTGTTCTGGCTGAAATTTTAAGAAGGCGACGAGGGTGCCAGTCGCGATCATGTCGTGACGGGGCGCATGGGCGCGTTAAGCAACGTATCGCGACGGGGTATCCTGTCGCGGTTCAGGTCGCGGTGGTGCGGCCTGGTGCGACAGGCGAATCGGCCGGCCTTGCCTGGTTCGGGTTTGGGAACGTGGCGGCGAGGCCCGTCGCGTTCATGACGCGGCCTGAAGGCCGACCGCGACACACCTGTTATCGCGGCGTATCGCGCCGTCGCGATAACAGGGGCAGTCCAGGGTTTTTCCCTTTTTCTCTGTGTGGACCCTTCTTGATACAGGGTCAATCTAAATTCAGTATAAATTCGTACGGTGATCGAAAAAGCACAAAAGTAGTTTTAAACGAAAGTGGACATGTATATCTATCAACATGAACGATTAATTTGAAAATAGTCAAGGTTTAGACATGCATTGATGAGGTTAATTTTCAGTAACCTAAATAGGCGCAGTCAGTGTTCCACGAATTATTCCAGGATGAATATATGATGAAAAGTTACGAAACTATGGACGTTTGAAAGATAACAGGATGTAGTATTTATGATAATTTTATCATAATCCGAGATCAAGTATAAATAGGGTTCACACGCAATCATGAAGGGTCAAGTGCATGTATCTGACAGATATTCAAAGAATTAATTCTCCCTCATGGGAGATTGAAATAGAACGAAACCAAGGGCGTTTGAAAGCTATAACATGTTAGTATCAATGAGAATTTTCTCATAGCATGGGAACAAGTACGTGCAAGGTATTAGAGAAAATATGAGATTCGGGTTTATGGTGATAGCAGGATTTCACGAATTAAATTCGCCCAAATGGATGAACAGAATACAACGAAACCATAGGGCTTTTGAAGATGTACATGAAGGATACCTAGGGTAATTATTTTACGATTGTTGCTTAAGAGGTTGCCTACCTTTTTGCGCTGTAAAGATCCTAGGGTTGAGGGATGACGAATTTCCAAGTTTTTCTTGCTCCAACCTCCTTCTTCTCCTTGCTCCAACCCTTCTCCTCATGCTCCAGAGCTCCAGCCACGAAAATGGGGTTGATAGGGTCAAATGAGAAGTGTATAGGGTGGTAATAGAGTCCACACAACTCCGTACTCTTCCCTTCTCTCCTAAATTTCGAAAATTCACAATTATCCTCTATTTTTCTACACTACAAGAAAAAGCGGAAATAGCGACCGACAGGTTCGGTCGCTATTCGGTCTTTGTTCGGTCGCTGTACCGATCGGCGACCGACTAACCACCGAAGTGCGACCGATCAAATCGGTCGTTATATATCGGTCGCTATACAGCGACCGATTGTTATCGGTCGCAAAATCTGTCTCTGATAGCGACCGAAATATATCGGTCGCAAAGTTTGTCGCAAATAGAGACCGCCCTTTTCGGTCGCAGATTGGTCGCCCACAGCGACCGATAGTTGGTCGTGTTACGGTCGCTAACAGCGACCGATATTTATGGTCGCTAAGGCGGTCGCTAATTTAGAGACCGACTTAGCGACCAATTATTGTCCGTCGCTATCGGTGAAGCACCAATTTTAGCGACCGATCAGCGTCGGAATTCTATCGGTCGCTATTCGGTCGCTAATTTGACAATATTTTTTTTTAGAAATTTACATAAACAACAATAAATCACCTGATAAATAACAATATCACCTGATAAATAATAATACCACAAAACCACAATAAATCAACTATACAAATCACAATCTCCACAAAGTTCAAATTCATCACATAAAATACAAACACACAAACTAATCATACATCCATAACAAACCTCAAATTCATCACATAAAATACAAACACACAAACATCATACATCCATAATAAAATGACAACATGCACATAACTAAAATGAAATCACAAATCCTCCGCATATGTGTCATCCTCATCCTGGTCGTCGTCTCGTCCAACATCTCGCGACAGATAATCCTGCATATTATTTAAAAAAATTAAAATTAAATACTTAATAAAGAAATCAATTATTCTTGAAAATTAAAAGCAAGATATTTTTTATTTAACTGAAATTGACGAATGATAGTTTTAAACGTTTTGCTCAAATTGGTAGTCCAATTTACAGTCCAATTTGAACTCCGTCAGTTTTTACGTGTTACTTTCACCCCCCATATCGTGTTTAAACAATCGATAGATTGATTGGACATTTCTTTTCAATTTCGGACTCTCAAACCCAAGTTCATAGATTTGAAACTAAAGTAGTTAAGAAAATGCAAAATTGTTTGTCCATGCCATATCGGGAGTCCAATTTGGACTCCGTCAGTTTCTACAAGTCATTCTCACCTTTCCGGTCGTGTTGGAGTCATTGACAAATTAATCGGACCTATTTTTATATTTCTGACCCCCTTAAACCCGATTAAATTAGTTCTTCTTAAGAAATGTAAATTTGTGCATGAAGTTCAAATTTGGAGTCCAATTTGAACTCTGTCAATTTCTACGGGTTACTTTCACCTCCCATGTCGTGTTGGAACAATCGATAGATTGATTTGACCTCTATTTTCAATTTCGGACCCTCAAACCCAAGTTCATAGATTTGAAACTAAAGTAGTTAAGAAAATACAAAATTGTTTGCCCAAGCCATATCGGGAGTCCAATTTGAACTCCGTCAGTTTCTACAAGTCACTCTCACCTTCCCGATCGTGTTGGAGTCATTGACAAATTAATCGGATCTATTTTTTTATTTTTGACCCTATTAAACCCGATTAAATTAGTTCTTCTTAAGAAATGTAAATTTGAGCATGAAGTTCAAATTTGGAGTCCAATTTGAACTCTGTCAGTTTCTACGGGTTACTTTCACCTCCATGTCGTGTTGGAACAATCGATGGATTGATTAGACTTTTCTTTTCAATTTTGGACCCTCAAACCCAAGTTCATAGAGTTAAGAAAGTGATATTTTTCCCTCCTCAATCTAAATTCTTATATTTTGTAAGATGATATTTAGAGTTAACAAATAGAAAATCAATAAAATAAAATACTTACCGGAGGCTGCTGTGCAGGAGGTGCAGGAGGTGCTCTATTACCAGGAATTCCCAATTCTACGAGCATCTGGGAGACGGTCTGAGAGACGATGGTTGAGATATTCTGAGAGATGGTCTGAGAGACGATGGTTGAGATATTCTGAGAGACGGTCTCGTTGACGATCGCCCTAAACATATCCGGAGTCATGGTCGGGCCGGCACTGGAAGAAACACCTGGGGCTGCTGGTGTGGTAAATGGAGAGGTCGCATGTGAGACCGAACTCGAGCATGATGATATCACTTTGGTCGTGCCCAAGCTATGTCCAAAACCATAGACATGGCCTTTCTTGGGTGTCCCAGATGCTGCAACCCAAATGTCAGGATCCAACTCTGGACGCTGACTGTCATCCCCGTACCTCTCATCCATTCCTACTATATGACTCCTGCAAAAAATAAAACAAATAAAACAAAATTATTCTACAGTTTAACCACAATAAATGAAAACTACTAGTGTATACACTTACCGCTACCTCCCGAGCTTTCTCACTAATGTAATCATTTATCCCTTTCTTCTTATGAGTTTCATCAAAAAGCTTTTGAAATTGAGGTGGCCGCTTGAGTTGTACTTCCTGTTATTCAAATAAATCACAGTTTATTATTAGATTAAAAAAAATTCACAAATATAGAAGTATACTTACCAATCTCGCTTTATGCGTTGCAAAGGAGACAGAGCCACTCGTGTGTATATTCGCTTCAGGATGCGCTGCTCTGTTTTGCTTTGCTTTGCTTGAATTTTCACTCCATTTCTCCGCTCCCCAAATGTCGCACAGCTCCGTCCAATACTCCTTTCTCATCCACACAGGCCCATGCTCCTTCCATTCGTTCTTATCTGTACTTGCACATGCTCTTTCTGCAGTTTTTCGGACATTGTACATAAGATGTTTGAAATTTGCTCTTGCAGTACTTGTCCATGCAGATCTAGCACGTAACTCATGTGAATGCTCTGTGAATCGATGATTCTTCTACATATTAACAAAAAAAAAATATGTTACATAACAATAAGTGTGTTCAAATAAGAATTGAAAATGACTTAATATGATAAAATAAGATACATACCAAGAACATAGAGAACAATAAATCCTGAACATCCATCGGAAAATCAGAAAAGCGATGGATGGGGCCTGGAATATGTGCTTGAATTGTCTTTGTAATAAATTGTGATGCTTGGGCTGGCTCTATTTTATTCCTGAAATTGAGAATATTAATACCACAATGACGAATAGATAACAAAAATAATGCATTACATACCCTTCATTTATCCACACTGCCCGCATCGTCTCATTATAACTGCCCTCCCCCTCGTGATGACTCGTCTCGTCATCAGCATGTACTATACGAATTAAATAGTATAAATAAAACAAACTATAAAAAAATAGAAATGTAAATGAACATACCTGGTGTAGATCTACTCGCCATGTGTGATGGAGATGCAGAGGCTGTCAATCTACCTGCTGCCGATGGTAAAAGTGCAGAGGTCGTGGGTCCTGTAAAGATAAGAATAAGATACCACAAAAATATAAAGAATTATTTTAAACAAAACATACAGTGCATTATACATGACATATTTACCTGCTACAGGTAGTAACGGTGCAGAGGTCGTGGATCCTGAAAGGATAAGAATAATATACCACAAAAACATAAAGAATTATTTTAAACAAATACTACAATGCATTATACATG